>CAUWAG010000007.1:3600000-4200000 GCA_963556695.1 Anthostomella pinea | reverse complement strand
TCCTATTTCTAATCTGGCGTCTGTACACGACCGTCTTCATTGTCAAGGGTTTCTACTTGGACGATGGTAAGTGAAGCGGTTGAACATCCACCTATGAATATGAAAAGGGGGACGCTGACATCCGGATAGGTCTTATTATATTGGCTTTTGGTTGTTCTCTGCTGCTCTGTACTACTGTGCTCATGGGTAGGTTCCCCATAACTCGTAGACCGGGGCGGCCTGTGGCGCGCTCTCGCATCGAGAGTTTAGTTAACATATAGCTAACGGCACGCAGCCCTCGATAACGGATTCGGCAAGCATCTGTGGGATGTCCGAGTGACCCAGATTCAAGGATACCTTGACGTAGGTGTTCTACCAGAAGCTCACCCTCTACGATATCTCTCACTAACATGACGAAAAGGTTTTGAGCACTTTGGCGCTGTCTTGTATGTACATTTTCGAGTCTCTGATTTCCCCATATAGCCATGTCCAGGGCGCGAATTTCCTCTTCTAGCCCGTGTCATGCTCCCGAGACACGCATTACGACTCCATTTTACTCCACAAAACATCTAAAAGAAGTAATTGCTGACTCTAATTTGCTTGACGATACGTGGACCGTAGTCCTCGTCAAACTGGCCATGTTGACCCTCTATCACAGAATCAACCCCTCGAAGCCATTTCGAATCTGCCTCTATATCGTGGCCGCGGCCATGATCAGCTACCAGATTATTTTCATGGTCATCTTCATCGGCCCTTGCAGGACGTCCCTGGCAACCCCAAAGGCTGCCAAATGCTTCTCTGATGGGGCACTGGCCAATGCGATTCTCAACGTCATTTCCGATGCTGCCGTTATCGTACTCCCTATTCCCATGTTGCACAGACTCCATATGCCGTTGAAGCAGAAGCTCGCCGTCGGAGGCATCCTGGGTCTCGGATCAGCGTGAGTATTGACTACCTTACGAGAGATCAATCAGGGCCCAGTACTGATCTCCATGCTCTAGAGCTGCTATAATCTCGATTGCACGTGTCGCCTTGATCGCAAGATTCAGCAACCCGGATATCACCTGGGTCCAGGCTCAGGGTGGTATTCTCTCCATCCTGGAGGGCAACCTCGCAATCATATGCAATTGCGCGGCACGACTCAAGCCATTCTTTGATCGCCACTCTCCCCGAATGTCTGCTTTTTTGGGGTCGAAGTCAGGCACGTATAAGAAAGGTTCCGGGGGCAGCAAAGGAACCGGCAAGAAGACGGAAGGCTCACAGAGTATCGGAGTTACCAGAGAATATGATGTGCAATACCAGCAGGGGAATCAGGTTTGATCGCATCCGGGTATCGCATCGCTCTCCCCCCCAGGGAATTTCATGGCGCAATGGAAATGGTCGTGGGCGATGTCAACCGATGATCAGGCACCAGGGATCGGCTGAGGTTGTTGCCTTGCGCGGTTCAGGCAGTCCTATTTCCTTCATATGTACATCCGTAGGCAAGAAATACTCTACTGTCTACCGTAGCGTCTACCACGAGCCTGCACCTCAATGATAAAACAATGTAATCACAGTACTACATTCGTATCAGTACTGCCACCTTCTGAGCTCATCATTGCATGCAGGCTGACACGGCCCTGGCTGTCGGTCAATTGATGATTGTCGAGTGTTCTGATCGGCATGTTGTTTATTTACAAGGTGTATGTTCCTGTGCAGATTTGAACCTATTCGGAGGGTGCATTCGCGAGGCAGATTGATGTCCTGGTGGCTGTAAACCGCTTCACCGGAAGGGACTCGCAAATCTGGGTTTGAGGGGGAAGTCATGTGGCAGTTCAGATTTATGACAGCAGGCACCATGGGACCAACCGATGCGGAAAGAAGAAGTGCTAGAATGAAGGCAAGAGCTGAGGAGCGAAACAAGCATAAATAGAGTCGTCTGACCCTTCACATATTTGATCGACCCTTCTATTCTCATCAGCAACGCCCGGCTCCCCAGTCCACCCCTCGCTTGTCCAAGCCTCCAGCATCCAGCTCGAGACAGCACCCTCACAATGAAGGGCCACCATTGGCCTTTTCGCTGCCTACATCGTTGGCTGTTCCATCGTTGGTTACACCGTTGGCTGGACCGCTAGCTTCATCGCTAACCGCATCGCCAACCCCATCGCCACCGCCATGGACAACAGCGTCGTCAAGCAAATTAAAGTGACCATCGCTGTCTGCATCTTTGTTTGTTTCTTCATTGGTTACATCGTTGGCTTGACCTCTAGCTTCACAAGTCGCTTCATCGGTAACCGCATCGCCAACTGCATCCTCGATCGCCGGATTGCCGTGGTGTACAAGAGGCTGAACACTCTTCTCGCCGAGATCCAGGAGCACAAGGCCCAACATGAGTGATTTGCCAACGCAAACATCCCACGTCGGCGGCGGTGGGTGCTAATATGCATCACAGACTTCTATGCGACTGTGAATGCCATACCCGAGAACCCTTCCGCTGCCTCCCAAATGATGCAGGGCTTCCCGCGAAGGCCGAAGCAGCGCTTGGCGCACTTGATGATCCCGGCCTGCAGAAGCCCCGTGATGGCAGCCATAAGGAATCTCATTGAGGTTCTCTGCACCGTCAAGTTCATCATCTTCAAGCTTCGGCCTCGGTAAGCCAAACCACTTTTGTCTCCTGCTGTAATGATGATGGAAACTGACAAAACATATAGGATGCATATTGATATACATCACGCGCCTCGTCCTCGCCCTCGCTTATATCCTGAAGTGCCTCGACAAGGTCGTTGCTCGTCTGCTCTTTGCTGTCACTGTCATCGCCAACGAGCTACTCAAGTCTGTCGGGTTCGGTCTTCTTGATATTGGTCCGTGGAGGAATGAAACAAGCCCCCCAAGCACTAAGGAAAGCCATTGGTCACTGGGAGCCGGATTGGAGTCCTTGGAGTTGAAGATACACGGGATGAGTCGTGGGCTGTGGTCTTCGTTAGCAGTGGTGTCATTATCCACCATCACCTTCGTCGGTGTGTTCTCAGTATGGTAGACAAACAGACAGTCCCTTGCCATCCGGGGCAGGGCTGGGGAGTAACAAGTAATAAAGAGTAATTGATTAATGAAATTTACGGGGAGCCCTCTGAAGTGCTGTTGCCCTGCGATGGTCTGAGATTCTCAAGTCCAGTTCCAATGGTGGTCGACCCTCCCCTGACGGATGGATATATGGCAAGAATTCCACCAATGGCTTCACTTCACAAAAGAAAAGAACATCAGCTCACAGACAGTCCTCGGCAAAGTAGTCCAAACTCCAAAGTGACCTAGCCAAGACCTCGCGACACAACCAGGGTCGCGGAGATCACACAGCATCCCGGCCTCTGATTGGCCCCCCTGCATCGTGAAACCCAGGAGACATGGGGCTATAAGTCGACGACGTCGCAAGTCCCCCTGGCACAGGATCGCTGTCAGCTGTTGAGCCTCAAGGCAAACCCTGTCTGCAAGTCGATGTTACTGTGTATCTCCCCCAGATCAGCCCAGATCCAGGAACGAGGAACCTGTGGCTGGCCTATCAGGGATTTGGGAATTGGCTGCGTGTCTCCCCCCTAGCTGACTGATGTAAATCTCAGGACCGGCCCTTCAGGCGCTTCGTGCGCGTGTAGGACACGAGACGGAAAAGAATATCTTGACACAGGAGGGCAGGCTTGGCTTCGTCTCAATGAGGGATCACGGATCGTCCAAAAGTTTCTTGGCGGTTATACGTGCCCCCCGGTAAAACCTCACGATCTTCCGCGTCGAGAGTCCTGATGATCGCCGTCCACCCGTCTCCTCTCCCACGCCTCAGCTCTTCGTGCCAGTTCTATTCTCCCTTCTGGAAAGGTGCTTCTTTTTCGTCCATTCGCTCGTTGCCGTCTATCTTTTACCTTCACCACGCCCGTTCCGACACTTGTCGTCAATCCTAAATACCCAAGTAGTCGTCTCCAAATTCAAAGCCTCAGTGTACGCACCGCACCACCAACGAAAATGCATTCCCACCTCCCCATCCTCGCCCTAGCCGCCGGCCTCGCCACCGCCAAAATCCCCTTCGTCGCCTCCTCCCCCGTAATCCAGCTAGGCCCCCGGACCGCCCTACCGCCCTGGGCGCGCCAGCGCCAGGCGCAAGCCTGCTTCATAATCGACTCCACCACCCTCCCGGCCGAGACCGCCGAGGCGGCCGCCGCCATAGCCTCTACGGTAACCTGCTCCACCACCACCACGACGCTCTCCGGCGTGCCCGACGTGACCGCCGGCGACACCACCTTCTCGTCCATCGACTTCAGCCAATCTTCCCAGACACCCCTCGGCTTCGCGCTATCGACCTTCGCAACAGAACCCACGGTCGCCGACTCGGACCTGCAGACCTTCCAGGACGAACTGGACACGTACGTGGCGACCGAGGCCGGGATTAGAAGTGTGGGCGGCGACCTGGCTATCAAGGTGCCCAAGTTCTTCCTCGAGTTCCAGGTCAGCCGCATCCAGACGGCGCAGGGCAATTCGCCGGCCGACGCCGGGCTGCAGGTCGATCACCTGCGCGACAAGGTGTTGAAGAATGCCGCCGGCGAGGACCAGACGCTGTTGGACCAGGTTACGCAGCTGGCCACGCATTTGGTCTAGATGACTTCGCCTGGCATTCTGAAAACAGAGAGAGTGGGAGTAGGCATATATCGTATGGGTCTGGTCTCGGATTTGAATTAGATATATCCGCTTGTAATCCATATCTTTCTCCCAAAAACCACGACTTGTTCGTCTACCGTCATTCGCCTCTGCGCCCAAGGAGTAGTGTACAACCCATCCCATCCCAAGCCGCACCTGCTGAACGCCTATGCAATGCTGCTCTGTTCTATTCTGAAGCATCCACCTCTATCGCGCCTACAGGTTAGGCGATAGCAAGTCGTATTTCACACATTTCTCAACCTGCACGAGCGTCGTCAGTGTTAGTTGTTAGTTGTTTGGGGTATGGGAGCGTAGAGTATGTTCCACTTACGTCTTCAATACTGAATTGCATGAACCTCCTTGCTTCTAGACCCGCCCAAACGAACACCATGGAAAAGTCTCCACCCTTCATCATGGTAGCGGCACTTTGAGAGCCAAGTTGTCTCAGTATGGGTAGCGAGCTACTGAGGAGGTCCATGTTGGGATCAAGACTCCGGCCTATTCCCTCCAGTAGAAGGATGCTGATCACGACGTTCACGAAATCGCCTTCCATTCTCACATGGTGCTGTCTTACCATGTCGAGGACCTGTTGCAGAATGTCGCCAATCTTGACGTTACCCAGTGCTAGGGTACTGCTCTTGACACTCAGGACGAGATGCTGCATCTTCAGGGCGAAGTGCTCCTCGTCAATGACAGCCTCAGGTTGTCGACAGCGCTCGCACATCAGGTGTCCTGCCTTGTAGCCATCGAATTCGGCCACGGCTCTGAAGAGATCCAAGAAATTGCGACGGTTGGTGCCGTTCAACTCGGTAACGAGTCCAGTGTCTATGAAAATCAATTGTGGCCGGAAGCCTTCGGCGTCGATCTTCTTCAGCTCTGCCTCCCAAGCTACGGTGTCCTTCCTCTTGCGATAAGGCCGCAAACGGGCAAGTACTTGCTCTGTGACATCCTGCTGCTCGTCGGGACGTTCGTGGCTGGAATGACGACGAAGACTTGGTTGCTGAGATTGGTAGAAGCGAACCATAATGTTACCGGGATGTAAATCAGAATGTATAAAGTTGTCAATCAGCAACATGCGTAGAAAGGCATCAAGACCCTCTTGTGCGATATCACGCTGGAAGACTCCGCCCCCATTCTCCAAGAAGTCTGCCAAGGGTATGCCCTGCGCAAACTCTTCAATCAAGACTTGTCGGGTAGTGAACTCGAGATACGGGAACGGGAACCAGGCTGTGGTGCGATCTTTGAAGTTTCTGCGAAATTTGGCGAGGTTGGCAGCTTCGATACGGAGGTCGAGTTGCAGCCTCATCATCTCCCCGAACTGCTCAACTTCGTCAGGTAGCGAAAGCCATTCGATGGTAGGTATCATGTTCAGCGCTGAAGCAAAGAAGCCCATGATACGGAGATCGCGCCGGACTGTCCGCTCAACCCTGGGATGCAGGACCTTGATTGCAACATAGGAAGACGGGACCCGTTTTGGCGAGCTCTTCAGCACCGTGTCAACATTGCGTCGGACATTCTGTCGCATGTTGCTTGAGGTTTCCGACACATCCACATCACCAGGCACGGCGAGATGTGGCTGCAACTTGGCCTTGTATACCTGGGCTATAGCGCCAACACCGAGAGGAGTCTCTTGGAATTCATCAAATATGTCTTCGAACTTCCTCCCGTCGAAAGCCGCCTCGATGATCCGTTTCGTTGCGTGGAGCGAATGCGCAGGGGCATTGGAGTGAAGTTTCGACATGATATCGCACATTTGGTCAGGAAAGATGTCGGTCCTCGAGGCCGCCCATTGTCCTAGCTGCGCGGCGCATCAACGAATGAGCCTCAAAGTGAAACCAGCAAAGGCGAGGAGCAATGGCATACCTTGATGAAAGCTGGCCCAGCTTTCTCCATGCCCCATACCAGGAAATTATACCACAATAGGGTACCCGTCCTTTCGTTGTCCTGGTCCGATTGGCGCTTCCCAAACCAGATCATTGGGACTGCGAGGATGACGGGGACAAAGATGAGAACCAGGTGACAGAACCTCAAGCCCGTGTTAAGAGGCTCCCAAATGTATACATCAAAAAACAGCAGCACCTTGTGCGCATACCGCTTGAATCCTTTCTCGTTGTCGCCGACCGTCTTTTCGAGCTCATCGCGCGATGCCTCCAGCATACGCCCCTCTGCCGTCTGATCCGTGCCGCCATTATCGGCCTCTGAGAGCTTGACGAATACAGCTGTCCCAAGCGCACCGGTCGCTGCAGCTCTTAGAACCTTGCTGCCAGATTGAGTATTTCGCCATGATGAGGAGGCGGTGGGAATGTGGGATCGGAAAGTCGAACGCCATCTACCGAGGTTCGCATGGTTCACATGGGGACTTCGCGCATTCGGGAGAACTCGACGAGCGCAGAACCGGCCAAGCAGGCTGACCGACCGCATGTCGTCTTTTGGGGATTGGTCTTGTTGTCAAAAGAAGGGATCACATGGGCATGATGTCGCGACCTCGTCTGGAAATGCCAATCTCCAGATAATAACACAGCTCGAAGATGAATGATAACAAACCGACTTCGACAAGCCTCGGATCATGCACCTGAATCAATGCAGATCGGTGACGTACATTATTATTCGGCGGGAATGCTCCGGCGCTTGCGCCTAAGCCCAAGCATGTGCTTGCAGGGCTGCTATCGGTTCAGCGCATCATTCCACTAAAACCCTTGAAATACAGGCGAGGTCATTGGGCACTGATAGCCCGAGGCGCGCGGGCCGGGCAGTGGGGTTCCCATCGGCTCGATCTAGAAAAGTTCACAAGCCGATAAGTCGAGGTCGCCTTCAAGTTTTGCGATACCATTTGATTTTCCCTTACAAGTAATACACGCTGCCATAGTCCATTCAAAGTCAACCCTCTGCCGTTGACTTCTCACATACTTCGTTACCTACATTTGGCATTGGAAAGCTTCTCAGATCACATAATAGTAGTAATCATGGGTTGGTTTTGGGCAGATGGTCCTGTCACCAGCACACAGTCGCAGCCTCTATCGCATCACACCTTTCCGATCTCCCAAGATGGAGCACGCTCACCACCTGTAAGCCGCCCTGAAACCGATAAACAAAATAGGGAGTTTATGAGAGCTGACCCCATGATAGCCAGGATGTCCAATGCACAAGCACGAAAAGAGTGCCAATGCGATGACGCCTCCGCCTCCTGCTTCAAGCTGCCCCGTGAAGCACGCTTCTCCCCCATTGACCGAGTCTCCATCATCATGTCCCGTACCACACGAAGCGAGGAAAGCGGCCACAGAACCCGAGCAGCGGTCGACCCTCTCGAAGCTGAACCCCCTGAACTACATGTTCAGCGACCTATCGCAAGCGCGTGCGCCGGACCAGACCCAAGCCCTTCCCACGTCGCGGGAGCCGTCCACCATTCCCCGAGGCGACGGAGATGGCAACTGGGAGTACCCCTCGCCTCAACAGATGTACAATGCGCTGCTGCGCAAGGGCTACGATGACACCGACGTCACGGCCGTCGAGAGCATGGTCAGCGTGCACAATTTCCTGAACGAGGGCGCCTGGGCCGAGATCATGGAGTGGGAAAAGCGATTCGCCGGTGGTCTGTACAAGGGCTGGCGCAAGTGCAGTCGAGGCGAGCAAAACTTCGATACCATGGTTCGGAAGTACGGCTATAAGAAGGAGCTGGACGATCTGAGTCCCAGTCTGGTACGGTTCCAGGGAAGACCGCAGGAAATGACGCCGAAAGCGGCTATGGTCCAGGTCATGGGATGGATATACCCGGGAGCATTTGCGTAAGTCTATCGAAGCTTAACTGAAAGGACCATTGCTGATGACATGAACAGCACCGAACCCCCTTTCGATCGACACGACTGGTACGTCACGCGCGAAACCGATGGGCAGAAGAAGGAGGTCCGCTACATCATCGACTACTACTCCGGAGAACCTGAACCGTCCGGCGAGCCCGTCTTCTACCTCGATGTACGACCAGCTCTAACGCCAACAGCGGCAATCGAACGTACCATGCGATGGGGATGCGACGTCTGGTGGAGAGCCTCGGGAGGTGATGCGCGCGAAATGGCAAAGCAGACCAAGGCGAAGTAGACGGTCTTGTACAACAGGAGGTGAACATGCTTGAATATTACCGGCGTCGTGGAGGCATGGAGTACGGGCTTCCCTGGGAAACATGTATAATACGCATCCATGGGGGTTGGCACTGGTCTTCGAGATATCAACCCTCTTTACGACGCATCACGACTCCTCGACTTTACGAAATCTTAGTAATACTGTGTAATACCATCCATGCAGCTTTCTTACCACCTGGTCGTGTTGTCAATTATGTGATGGAGTCTTCCTACGTCACGCAGCCACCGAGGAACTTCCTTTACTTCCTGCTCATGGGATGGACAAACCTGGAGCCGCGCCACGCATCCTCATCCCGCCCCCCAGCCGGGTAAATGGACTCCAGTATTGCCACAAAACCCGGAAGGGAACATTCCCATATATCTCACTTTGACAATGCCAGGCTCGTCCAATTCTCGACAGAAACTGTTCATTACTTTTTGGTAATTGGTTGTGAACCAATATCTCGAATACATATGGTAGGCATTGGGTATCACCGCCTAGGTCACCGACCACACACCGCTCCATCCCACCGCCTGCCCTCGCCTCCCACCGATTCCCATCGTGACCGAACAGCCAACACGTCGAATCCGCCTCCGTGCTTTCGCTACACGTGTCCAAACCCCATCTGGATGAGATCCCAGTATCTTATAAAACATCCCCATGTGAAACTGTAACTCAGGAACATAGTCCAAAGATGTTGCCTGCCCAGCGCATCCGGCTATGCTGCTTCAGCGCATCTATCTCTCTACACTTACCGAGTCTTCTTTGCGTGCGAACTCCAGCCTTTCACAGTCCCAGGCGGACCCAAAAACAACCGAACTTGGCGTATCTGGACGCAGAGAAACGAAGTTGTAAGTAAGGACCTACCTGACCTCCCTCGCATGCGGCTCGGCTGTCTTTGTGCAGCCCAACGCCTTTGTCCCGGACAACCGGTATAGAAGCGCTTCCCTACCCCACCTACCTCGCCATTCCACTGCGTGTGTCGACCCCGAAATTGACGTTAGGTCCCAAAAATAGACCCTGCCTCCCAATACAGCAACACAAAATACACATTGCCAACGCGACCCCGACCCCGATGGTGCAAATACCGGTCCGACCTCAGATGTGGAATTTGGATGCCTTGCTTGAGCTTGGAGGCCACAAAGTGACGGTGCTTGACGGGATATGGATGGGGCTCCTGGCGTTGGAAGCAGTCTTGATTGCGGGTGCGTTGGGCCACAGGGTCTTCAAGGCTATGGGTCCGAGGTTTGGGGAGAGGGAGTTGTAGGTTGGATAGATGCCAAATGAACAATGATCAACACCCTACCTCAAATAGAAGTAAAGTCTGAGCAGAATTTGGGTATCATGAAGAGAGCGCATCTGTGAATAATGCAAAAATGAAATGGAGATTATCACATACGACAAGCAAGATCCAACGAAGTTCTGCGTGCAAATACCAAAACGAAATGCATGTACGAATGGCAAAAGTTGGACACTCGGGGAATTGAACCCCGGACCCCTTCCAAGTATTTTATATAGCAATGCGAAGGAAGTATCATACCCCTAGACCAAGCGCCCGTATCGATGGATAAGAATTTCCCGTTCGGTGGCTATATATAGAGCATGCCAGCTAGTGGGGGTTCGCAGTGGAGGCAGACCATCTTCTGCTGGAGTCAGACACCGCCTTTCCCTTTCTCAACCTCGCATGTTAGTGTCCAGCTCATTGGCAGGTCACGGGTAATTCTCGTGCTTCATAGCGATCTCAAGCATATTCAGTCGTCTTCCCTCGACGCCGGATGCACCAGCCGTATTGAGGACCTCAGCTGACCCTACGGCGTTGCATTTGACCGCGTCCCTGAGACAATCCTCGACAAGCTGAGAGCGGTTATGTCCGTTATAGCTCGGATGCTGGAGGATGACGCGGACGACGTCGGGGTTGTCGAGGTAGGTCGCCGCATACATGTGCCCGCCCGAGATCTCGGTCTCGCGGTGTTGGAAGAGGAAGATTGCAATCTCCTGCTGTTTCTTGAGACATGCGTACATGAATGCATTGCTTGACCTGTCGACGGCGAGTAGACTTTTCACTCGTGGATCAAATTTCAACGCCGCTTTCTTCCTCAAACCGAGACCACAGCCCTTCTGCACCAAAAGACGCACCACTTCAAGTCGGCCAGCACTGATAGCTGCCTCGACGGGAGTAGGGACATGGTAGATTTTGGGATACCAGACGTTGTCGATGAGTACTGAGAACTCCAGTTGATAGATGTCAAGTATCTTTTCGATGAGCTCCAGATCGTCGTGTTTTTGAATTGCGTGAAGGATTGGCTGACTTCTCTGGCGCAACTTTAGAGCTTCTCTCTCGGACACAGGTCTCCGCGCTCGTTCCCTGTGCATTCGAGCGTTGAGTGTGATGAGGTGTAAAGGCCTTGGTTTGATTGCTGCCGCGAATGCTGAGCACGTGCAAGCCATGTTGATCGCGTCCCTGGGTGTCTCTAAGCCCTCGTAGATCTTCTGGACTAACTCAAGAGGTAGATCCAGTATTGGTGGTTTTTTCTCACCGTTGGGCTGCGTAAGGTGAGCCATGTTGGTTATCGCGGTGGAACAGGGTTGAAGGTTAGTGAAGTTCTGAATTACCAAATGGCAGGCTCGAGCGCAGATGAAGAGTCCTACCGGGAAAGGTCGCCGAATGAATGTAGGTAACATAGTCTATTAAATAATTGGGAGACTCGATCGAAGGAAAGGTTAACAGTAAGGTTCTAAACAGCCTCAGGTTTACTCTCTCTTTCCCCTAGAAAGCTTAGCTCCAAACCTTCTCATTATAATTCCTAGGTTAGCGGTTATGTATCTTGCGCAGATGAGCAATGTGGCTGAACGAAGGTCATGTAGTAGACGCCTAGGTAGGTATGCTAGGCGTTTGGACCAAACCATGCTAGTCACCTTCTTGAGAGGTTAATGACTATACCGATTTCATATGGCTTTCAACCATGCGCGCCAGCAACTCTACTCGGGAGAAGGATTGTCTCGACGTGCATGGGAGGGAGAACTGTCAGTCCCCCCCATGACGGACTGCGTATGAGGCGGCCGAGTGAACGACTTCGGACCCTGAAAGCTTGGTCGAGTATCTTCACCTTGCGAGTCCAGCGTGGACGATGGTAACCCTCAGTCTTTCGTATCCTCCCCGCTCTTATTGTCATTTGCACTGCCGCATCGAACTTCGCAGACGATGCTGTCGCAACCTCGGGGGTGAGCGTGGACCCGCCCCACTTTTGTTGGTTTTCAGCCTCATCATCATAGTGATGTAAACTCGCTCGTACTGTAAACAAGCTCATTCTTTGGACCGAAGTTCATAAATCCAGTCTCCCGAAGTTTTCGCATCGACACCAAGGCATATCCGCAGATACTCGCCATCGCCGCATGAGGAAGACGTTTGTTCAGTATGGTGACGACACGTTCGCAGGATAAAGGCCCCGAGCCACAGGCGGGCGACAAGCGCTCGCATAGCAAAGCCGCCCCTGCTAAAGCCGAGTCGCCAGACCCCAAGCAGCAGAAGACCGAATCATCTGCGGCTACTGAAGCTGTTGAAGGCGGAGGTCATAACGGAGAGGAGACAGCGGATGCGAAAGAGACGACATCGGACACCAAGATTAGCGAACTGATCTCAAAATATGGCGAGCTACCACTCAGCGAGACAGATCTGCGCGATCCAGAGAAGCCTACGCCGGATACTGTGTTGGCATTGCTGCTGAATGCGATGCTGTCCTCAACGAGGATCTCGCATTCCCTCGCTGCCAAGACTGTCGCGTTGGTGATCAAGACCGGCTACCACAAAGTTGACGTCCTGAAGAAGAGCACTTGGCAGGAAAGAACCGAGGTGTTGACCGAGGGTGGCTACACGCACTACAGGTATGCTTTCGAGGGATAACTGTGTCGGAATACGAGTGCTGACGAGAGGAGCAGAGAGAAGACCGCGACGATGATGGGCGATCTTGCTGCGTTAATTGAAGAAATATACGGTAAGAGCTGCACACAAACGATACTAACTTCGTCCATGACCCTGACCTCCTTATCAACAGACAGCGACCTAAACAGCATTCTCGGGATGGCATCTGAGGACCCCGCCAAGATCAGGGCAGAACTCAAGCACATCAAGGGTTTAGGTGACGTCGGCATCAACATCTTCTTCGACACTGCACAGCATATCTGGCCTTGCCTAGCACCATATGTCGACCCGAGAAGCATGAAGACGGCGAAATATATTGGGATCGGTGGTGATGTGGAAACACTATGGGAGGCCGTGTCCAAGAAACCCGACCAGATGTGCAGACTAGCCGCGGCATTGACGAAGGTGAGGCTGGACGCGGCGGAGAAAGAGTTTCAGGGTTGAGACGAGAGAACCGCTTAGCGATAATCATTAATAAAGCCTGAGGTCAATACCAGAGACACAGGACTGTCATTGTATTCGTGCAAAGACCGGCCCACGCCGTGAGATCTGGACCAGAGGTTAACCGACTTAGAGAAACCGTGGGGAACTTTTTAAAGCCGCGGGGATGAGCCGATTGGAAGTCGGACTGAAGACAAACCGGAAGACATATGACCCGTTCCGTAGCTAAATATAGTCTCAATCAAATGACAAAATCCCGTCTGATCGGACTGGACGGGACCTCCACAGATCCCCCGCCGTGTCGATGCTACCTTATTTTACCGACTGCCGAATGTTCACTAATCAGTATCATCATCAACCGGCGCCCTTCTGAACTCCACCCACCCGCACAAGTTGTAACGGGATCTGGTGACGTCCAAGCCCAGGAAGCCACCATCCAACCAATCAATATCATACATACACATGACTGATGTGACTGCAGCAGTTCGTCCGCCCAGTGTGACACTGGTCTGCGACAAGGAAGCACGGCAGCGAGGTCGTTACTCAGCCGTCGGGCGGTTGGTCATCAGTATTCACAGACGGGGAATCCGCCGATGGCTGCAACGCTGAAGGGACGGATCGCTCGACTAAGACATACTAAGTACTATACAGCTCAGCTCTGCAGTGTCACGCCCGCTGCAACATGGGGTTCTGCCCATTGCTGACCCATGTCTCCATCTTCGATATCCAAATCACACCCAGGGTTCGACGCAGGCTTCATTAGTAATCGCCAGCACGACATCCATCAACGGCATTCCGGTGGTCAGACACCGCTGATTAACACCGCTGTTCCCCGACTGCCGCCACCTTATCCAGTAGCTGATGCTTTGTCATCTCGTCCAGGAGCAGTCACATCAGAACCTAGCTCATCGGATGGGTTCGTCGGTGCCTCTTTATCTAGGAATAACAACTCTTTGAATCGCCACACAGAATTAGGTAGTGACAACTTCAACTTGTCAAGGACGAAAGGCCCATCTCAAGTAGCCCGGAACGTTGGTCATATCACATTTCATCAAAACGAGAGTGGTGGGTCGTCGGGGTCTACACAAGGTCGGAGCCCAGAAACGGCACCCGGCCAGCATCCAATGCGGTACTTCCATAGCGACCTCGCCGTGCTTAACGCCGAACAGTACGACGATGGGCGTGTGACAAAACGGCCCGGATCGGGAGCTGCCCTGAAAGCCAAGGGGAGCGCTCGGGTACCCCCTAAAAATGCTCCCAACCCGAAGAAACGCACGAGAAAGGCATCGGGAGTTGATGGCAATGAGCCCTCTGAGGAGGGTAAGAGGGCCAGAGGCCGTCCACGGCTAGACCTCAAGGATGAGGTATCTGCGGAGGTGTGTCATTTTGCTTCATCCCCTTTTGGTTCCCCTTTTGGTTCCCCTTTTAAATTTGCTGCATTGAGTACTTCCGTTGGGTGCGTTTTTATAGTCCAATAGGCTTATTCCTACGAATCCACGCTCTAGCTCATACAACATGAAAGCTAACAAGTTTGTAGCGGAGGAGAGCTCAGATCCGAGACGCGCAGCGGGCGTATCGTGAGCGAAAAGAAATATCGATCGCAAGACTCGAGGCCGAAGTGGAGGCACTCAAGGACACGAATAAAGATGTCAAGACTGCATATCAGAAAATCATAGACTACGCGAACCGTCATGGAATATTAGAACAGGCGCCTGAATTCGGTCACCAGCTGCAACAGTTTCAGGCTCTGGTGGAAGGGATCATAGTCAAAGACCCAGAGGAAAACGAAGCCACACCAATAAAAAGCTTGGAGGGATCCCCACGAGAAAAGCGGACGGAATGGAAGACCAGCACTACCGACAACAGACCCGAAGAACCCGTCACTCAGTCGACGTCGAAAGGTGACCACCAGGCGCAACCGCTACTGGGTGGCATAGTTGTCTCGCACGAGCCTGTTCAACACCAGCTCCCCCATGACCTCGCGCTGAACCTGGATCCTTCGTTGAACGATCCAGTTGAGTATGAGATCATGGCAGCACCGACGTCGGAAAATGCAAGCTTCATCTCGAACCTAGCCTTCGATACTAGTTTCATGGACTCCCCAAACACCCCCTGGACACACTCACCATGGAGCACGCTGCCGGCTCCACGGACTTTCTCGTTTGGCGAATGGTCCTTCAGCCGCCGGCTCCACCGCTTCGCGATAGAGAAGGCGGTGGGACTCCTAACGACCCAGAATCCGCCCCCTGCCAGAATGTCGCGCGTCTTCGGCTTTGTGAGGCTCTTCGAGACGATCGAGGAGATCCGGACGCGCACGATAGCCACACTGGCGGCCATGAACAGTGAGCCACTGAACGACTGGCGCCAACCGTTTCATCACATCGGTGCGTCCGGTACCCATTTCATCACCGGCAAGGACGGGGACAAGACGTACCCAGATGCACCGCCGTATCCGAGTACTGGTTACGGTATGGGCCCCTTCGACGAGCGCACGATGAACGTACGCAGTTCGCTGCTCGGCATGTCGAACTATCTCAATATTGACGGCATGGGAGGTGACTGGTATGACGCGTACGATGTCGAGGCTTATCTTGCGCGGAACGGAATCATCATCCCTCCCACGGCTGAGATTCAGACTGTTGAACTGCAACCAGGTGATTTCTTGTATGGGCAGCATGTGCAGACGCCTTCGTCCGTCGGTGGAAACCCCTCGAGTGCTGCCCATCTGGGTACCGAGATGGGCCTGGGCATGAACTCATCCAGTGTACCGGCCCTGGCCCAACCCCTGATGGGCTCCGCTGCGGCTGAATACATGTCGCCCGTATCGAGCGGGGACGGTATGTCGGTTTCGGCGTCGACACCGCCCAATGCCTTCTCCATGAGCACTGACAACTTCATTGGCGTGGGTCTGCAGTCTGCCCCGGAGAGTGTGTCTGGTGTGGCTACGTTTGGCAACAACTCTCCAGCTTCGGACTTCGTGCCAAACGCAAATTTTATGTATCCTTCACCGCACGGGTCCATACCGGTTCCAGCTGCCGGCCCCGCGTCGAAAAGGGTGCTGTTGGACGTTGGCAAGTTTGTTCATAGTAAGTTGATCACGACCCGGACTCAAGTTTCCATGTATATGGCACGAACTCAGGGAATAAGCGCTAATTCGAAAGCAGTGTTGGTTTCGCGGGCGACATGTATGGGTCGTGCGCCGGCCTTCCGCCCCATGGATGTCGTGTCGGCGTTTTGGGAGTCTGTCGTCGCTGAGTAGGTTGTTTTGTTCTGCAAAAGGGGGAAGAGTGGGTATACTGTTTTGGGGCATATATATGGGCGGGTACTGGGAAAACATGGTGTTGTGGTTAGAGGAGTCACGGTCTGGTACGAATCCGCCGAGCGGCGTCTCTAGGAAATATCGAGGATGGTTGGATGGAAGGGGCCTCTCATATATCGAAGGAAAACAGGCGTTCTTGTTCCTCGAGCGAGCGAGGGTGTCCTAGATATGAACGCAGGTCATCTCTGAAGGGGGTATACAGCTATCCTCGCGTTACCGTACATAATATTTACACATACACGTACACATCCCAAAGTCAAACACTAGAACGACGTTGTGTGGCTCTCTTGACTACCATCCTGCGGCGCCTGAGCCGTCTCCCTCCACGCCTCACCATCCTCCTTCCGCATCCGCTCCTCCCAGCGCGCCCTCCGCCGCGCATGGCTCTCAGCCTTCCTCTGCTCCCTTTCAGCCACGGCCAGCGCAGTCTCCTGCGCGATGAGCCTCCTCATGGCGTCAGCGCGCGCGACCTGGTCCTCGCGCTCGCGATTCAGCAGATTGCTGACGTACTGGATGCCGTACAGCCACACGCCCTGGTTGTACGTCGCGTCCGCGGCCATGTCGCTGCGTATAGCCTGCTCTTCGGCCGCGAGCTGTTTCATAACCTCTGCCTCCCCATTTCCGTTTCCGTTATCCTGGCCCCGCCGCTCCCGCCTCCGCCGCTGCTGTCTCTCCGACCGCATCAACAGCGCAACATCCTTCTCCCAAGCGTCCTCTAGCTGCGCATCCTCGATCCCCGCCTCCTGGAGCTCATGCACGAACCGCGCGCGCCCGACGCGCTTCCCGATCTTCTGCGTCAGCACGCGGCTCAGCAGCTTCGGCTGCGGTTTTGTGAGCCGCAGAATCGGGAAGTCAGAGCCTGCCATGTCGAGGCGCGGCACCTGGCGCCTGCCGCTGCCGCCCAGCTCAGACGCTGGTAGTGGCCGTGACGGCGTCTCGTACTGCGGTTTTGGGGTCGGGTTCGAAGCCGTGGGGGCAGGGGTCGTGTTCACGAGGAGGGGGCGCGTGCCCGGGCGCGGCGCGGATGTTCGGGGCCTGGCATTGGGGTGCTGCGCGCGCGAGGCCTTGATTCGGGCCTTCACGGCGCGCGTGCGCTCGCGCTCGTGCAGGCGCGACTGTAGGAATGTTACGATGGAGGCGTGGTCGGGGCCCGTCGCCGTGTGGGCGGCGGTCGTGAGGAGGGCGAGGAAGCGGTAGCCGGCTTTCAGGGCTGGGTAGACGAGCCGCGGGCTCGTGTCGGGCCGGTTGCGCCGGAAGGCGCGCTGGATGTGCGTCGTGATCGGGTTGCTGGCCTTCCAGCCGTCGGCGAGGTCAGCGGGGAGTTGGATCTGCGGTGCTAGGCGCAGAAGCGCGCGGTAGAGGGCGAAGCCTGGGGAGGTTGGTCGTTAGCTTTGAGGTTATCATGGTGTTCAGGCCGTTGCTATTATTCCAGCCACTTGACTGATGCTTGGAGTGCTGGTGCTTACATGCTGTTCTGTGCCTGGAGTCGCGAGCGGGAATAAAGAACCTTGGTTTAGGTCTGAATGTGTTCATTGGGATGTGGGAGTGGTGGTGGCTTTGGAGAGGTACATGTAGGGTCTCGGAGCTCCAATGTTGGTTACGAAATTGTACACGGGCTGGAACGAATCTGGGGAAAAGACGGAAATGGTTCCGCTTTTGGATTCAAGTTGCTATGGTACGGTGCACGACACCATCACCAAATCACGTGCGCATTATTATAGCAATATCGAGACAGATCCATGAGAGCAAGTACCTAATGTTCATCAAGTATTCGGCGCGCCCCGTAACGCGATGTCATATCGATCATAGTTCACTGCTCCGCGACAGGGAAAATGCGACTCCATATCCCTTCTTTGCTTCGCCGGCTTTCCTGCCTCACCAGTCTGGGTGATGAGGTGGGCATTTACGTAGCCAGTCGGACCAAATATCCGTTCGTCCCCCGTCTATCGTCACTAGAACCTGTCATACAACCCCATGGTCTTGGGCGTATGTCGTGTCTCATGTCTGCGCATGTCCAATGCTTTATTTCTTGGGAGTAGGAAACTCCGTGCCCTCGGCAGGCTGGGGCAGTTTCTTACACTGACTCGAAGCCATGTATCTAGACATGGGGTCAGTATGCCGTGTTCAGGAGGGAGTCTAGGTATGCTCTGGGTATGCTCTGAGTCCATACCTCCGGAGTTCAATCAGAATTGTCTCCATCGTGTTCTCTCTTCTCCAACTAGCTAGGCAAGGCAGTTGTTTCGGGTCGACCTGGCCGTCCTTCGGGTTGACGCAGGGCAGGTTCACCTGACTGACGAAGTGGATGGTGGGCGGAGTGTCGGGATACTGGGGACCGCAGTGCATCCTGACGGAGTAGATTCGGTTCTCGTGGACGCTCTGTGATTGCCATCGTCAACACACCTAGGGCCAGTCCACGTTGGCTGGGAGAGAAAGCGGCAAACTAACATGAGGAGGACCGAGGATGGTACCATTCCAGTCCGACATCAGAAGGTCCTCGGGGTTATCCAAGCCATACGAGCAAGCCTCTGTCATATAACACCATTAGTACTGAGACCTTACAGCTTGAGGGCAACGACGCGCGCCGTCATAGGAACTCACCAGCTCCCAAGCCCTTCTCTCCCTTCTCAAGCTCCTCCAAGAGGCGGAAGTTTCGCGGAATCTTGGCGCCCATACTTGCAGTATGTGCTGTCGTGTCGTACGGTGGGTGTAGAGCCGGTATGGAAATTGTGTATCGTTTGTTCGGCGTTTGCAAGAGTGCTTGCTCGCCTTGCTTGGGTGTTGAATGCGATGGCTGCTTCTACTGGACCTTATCAAGGTGGGATGGTGGGGTAGAGCATTGTTTAAAGCTTGCACCTGACGATGGGATGACCGCCGGCTGGTTGGCACTGGCAGTCAAGCGTTAAATCCGATGTGGCTTAGTCGTGTTGATGGTGGGAAGGTGGCTGGGCAATACATCTGGCACCTTTGAAGGTCAAGGCCGACCACAGGCAGGCCCAGCTACCTAGCTCACCCTCCGACGCCCAGCAACACCTGTCTTGATATCACACATTCGATAGCAGTCCGACATCTCACGACTTCGATGACCATCCGTCAAAGTTGTCACTCTTTCGATGGATTATACACAGTGTAGTTGGCCAAGATGACCACTCAGCTCCTTGCGACGGAGCTTACAAACCTCATTCAGGAGAGCAAGCGCAAGCATAATGACCTGAGACTGGTATGTGCTGCTCTTTTCTCGCTCCCACATGAAAATTACCTGAGCTAACTGCGTTGAAGGCTGCAGAGAAGTCTCTGGAAGAGCTTAAGAGCGTCCGGAGTGCAAATGAAGCACAACTAGCCGCTGGTACGTCCCAGCCCCAACGTGACAGGGGACTCAACTCATGCAATGTCTAGAGCTGGCTCAAAGGGGCAACTTCGCCAACCCCTTTGTCATCGCATGCGGGACCAAGAATGCAAAGTTCACTGCCATAGCCATTGTCTGCCTGTCGCGGTTGATCCTTGTCAGCGCTTTACCACGATCCAAGCTGAGCCCCGTTCTCGAGGCCCTACGCGAGGCCACCTCGGCTGGTCTCGACGTACAACTCAAGATCCTACAGGCGTTACCCACGCTTTTACAGAACTATGCTATCGACATCAAAGGCGATCTACTGGTCACCGCCTTGAATATCTGCTTCATTCTGCAGTCCAGCAAGAATGGCGTCGTCAACAACACATCGGCTGCTACGCTTCAGCAGTTGGTCATGACTGTCTTTGAAAAAGTGGCCACTGAGGATAGTAAGTAGCATATGTTACGGGCTCTTGGATTATGAACTGACAGATTCTCAGTGTCAACGTCGGATGATGGGTTCGTTGGCGATGCCCCAACTAGCAACGACCAAGTCCAGCTTCGTGCCTCTGCTTTGGATGCGTACCGTATCTTCAATGATATTTGCCTCATGACTGAGAATCAAAGACCGGAATACCTCCGCTTCACCGGCCTCCCTCAGACGTTTGGCCTTGAGCTGATAGAATCAGTCTTGAGCCAACACGCCAACATATTCTTAAACCACCCTGAGCAAGCCCATATCCTACGCGCGAGAGTCATGCCATTCATTATTTCTGCCCTCTCTGGAAAACCAAACTTTGCCATATCTGTTCGACTCGCGCGCATCCTATACACCATGCTTAAGAAGCATCTCACCATACTGCCGTCCGAAGGTGGTGATGCCCTAAACGTTCTTACCCAGCTGCTGGACCAAGACACAGCTGTCTGGAGAAGGGCATTATGTATGGAAGTTTTCAGGGGCATCTTCTCCGAACCTCCTCTTCTAAGGCAAATATTCACCATGTATGACGCCAAAGAAGGGGAGAGGGACGTGCTCAAAAACCTGACTGCGACCTTCGTCAGAGTGAGTACTGAGAAACCGGCAGTTATTGGGCTTGGTCACCAGTCTACCATACCCGTAGCCGGCAACTCGGGATCATCGTCGGATCAAGCAATGCTCGAGGCGAGCGGCGTCACCGGTATCATCAGTGGCACCGTTAGCGAAGGCCACAATACGGGTATTAGCTCCCAATGGAGCACGGTCAGGGTAGCTTGCATTGATCACCTCGATAAGACCGAACCGCCCCCCACACCAGAGTCTTACATCTATGCCTTGACGCTATCATGCATTACCTCACTATCCGAGGGCTTGGCAAAGTTTATACTGCCCCTGACAGTTCCTGGGGAGGGTCGCTCTCGCAAGCGCACTGCAAAGCAACCAGGTATGGGCAGAGAATCGCCAGCTCCGACAGAAGCAGACAGGCCCGACACCCCCAAAATATCAGTAGAGAGGACGGCGACGATAAGTGGCCTGGAACGCTCTGGATCGTTCAAAAAAAATCCAATCCCCGTCAATCCTCTGGCTTTGAAAGACCATCCCTTACATGCAGATGTCAAAGTCTGCGCTGACCTAATTGATGAGTGTTGGCCAGCTATCCTGGCAACCTGTTCCACCTTCCTCTACGCCGCGCTCGAATCGAACTATTACCACAGTCTCGTACGAGCCTTTCAGAAATTTGCCCACGTGGCCGGACTCCTGCAGCTTACCACCCCGAGAGATGCGTTCCTGACGACACTTGGTAAGGCTGCGGTGCCCCCGAACGTATTCACCGCTTGCCTCAATATGGGATCATCAAAGCTAGCCGCGGCAACTCCGATCAGCGAAACGCCGAATACCATTTTGGGCAACGCTCGGGGGCTGTTGAGTGTGGAGAATTTGGTGACTCCTGTCGGTGCCGCCGGCGAGAGGCAGAGACAAGCCTCGATTGATGCAAACACACCACCACAGACACTCAATACCCGCAATCTCCTGTGCCTTCGGGCCCTGCTAAACCTAGGCATTGCATTGGGACCAACACTCAGTGCATCGTGGTCGATTGTCTTGGAAACACTGCAGCAGGCCGATTTCGTTTTATTCTCGAATGGCAAAGCTCCTGGGAGGACACCAATCGTGACTAGAGGGTCAGACCCCAAAGCAGAAAGCGAAGCTTCTGCACTCCTAGGCAACTTCAGTACCGAGATTCGATCTGTCGAGACAGCAGCCGCTAGACTCCTCGAGAGCACCGTTGACTTTCCCAATAACTCTTTCGTTGAAGTAGTCAATGCTGTATGCAATCTCTTGAAACGGCAGTCGGAATCAGCTTCGGAGCCTGCGAGTCGGCCCCAATCGCCACCACCTTCCAGACAATCCCTTCAAGGCTTGCGAACACCAAGTGGTCAGCACCGGAGGTTACTCACCATATCGACGGCAGGGACCATAGGTCTCAACCAGGAGGACCAATTCGCCTTGGCCAAGATCGGCGACCTCGCAACTAGCAATATAGATAGACTTCTCATTTACCCTCCCGACGTATCGGGCTGGGGTAGAATAACTTCCGAACTTGTTAGTACTCTCAGCTCCGTTTCCACCTCTGCGCCAGTTCGGAGTCGGGCGGCAGAGATTCTCGTACGACTCGTACTCGATGCTGCGAAGGCCGTCACCACCCTCAATGACGAATCACGTGGCATGGTGCAACTTCGGCTTCTTGAAGGTCTTCGTAGCGCCTTGATACCATTGCAGATGGAGGATCGTGCAGCTTCAGTAGCCAACTACGCGACTGATGTCGACATCCACAAGATAATACTCGAAGGGCTTAAGAGCCTTCTTGAAGATTGTGGTGACACACTTTTGAGCGGCTGGAAGATTTCGTTCGAGATCATTGGCAGTATATTCATCCCGAGGCGATTCGCCGACGACGACAATGCCAAACCAGTGATGCTCACCACACGATCTTCGAAGCTCATCCGATCGGCATTCAACTCCTTACAACTAGTCTGCTCCGATTTCCTGACATCCTTACCTAAATCTTGTTTCCTGATTCTTGTTGATACCCTGTACAAATTCTGTTCGCAAGACGATGACCTCAACATCGCATTGACGGTAAGGCCTCAAGTCCTCTTTTGGCATGGATGTACTGATGTGTGTTTCATAGACTGTCACTTTCTTCTGGGACCTTTCGGATTTTCTTTCTGGGAAGAACAAGTCACTCCCCATTACCAACGACCTTGTTGGGGATTCTGGTGAAGCTGCATTGGTCGAGAAAGCTTCGCATGCCGAAAATGCTTCTTCAGATGCGGCTCTCTGGATGCTGCTTCTACTTCGGTTGACAACAGTGACCACAGATGAACGGCTGGACTTGAGAAATAGTAAGTCTTTTATCACTCCTTTTGATACCTTGGCTGACATGGCTAGGTGCCATTCAAACATTGTTGCGGATATTTGACGCTTATGGTGACCGGCTCAGTCCCGAAGCTTGGTCCGTCTGCATAAAGTCAGTGATCTTTAGACTGCTATCTTTCATAGAGAAAGAAGTCGAAGAGGTTAGCGAGCCTGGGACAGACGACAAATATCGCCACGACTGGTATGACACCGCTGTTGTGGTCTTGGACGGCATATCCAGCCTTCTAGCAAACTACCTCGATGTTTTGATGGCGCACCCGACGTTCAACTCATACTGGCAACAGCTCTTGGGTCACTTTGCGACACTTCTCGACTTCAAGGTCCTTGAGATTAACACCGCGACGTTCAAGGCCTTGACTCAGATGCTCTCCCACAGCCAGAATGGAACAAAGCAGAACTTCAACAGGACAACCATCGACCTAGCATGGGACTTATGGTCTCGCAGCGTCCCGGTGGCCATGGATGGCAACACTGGCAAGACTACCGACAATCAGAATTGTCTTTTGGCGTATGTCGCTGCCTTACGCGACGTGTACCGCCTCATACAAGCAGATCTCACTGTTGAGCGAATTCGTCGCATGCTGACTCTTCTGCACGAAGTCATGCAAGCAGCGACACCTGGGGCCTACGTGGCCGACATTGACCATGTGACGCCGCTACAAGGCCAAGTTTTGGACGTTCTAAAGATGCTACGGACAGACCTCCCGGGGGCGCCGTCTGCGCTAATAACACAAACCTCAGAGTTTATCTCGTTGGCCTTTGTTGATGGTGGTAATATGCCGAGCCAACGGACGACGCAGAAACGCACTTATGTTGCTATGTCGAAAGCAAGCATGGTGATTCTGCAATCATTGATTGTAAACCATGCTACCGACGTCGACATATATAGTAACGGGGCCTTCTTGACTGCACTCACCGCATTATCAAGGCCGATCGTCACCAAGTATCAATTCCCTATAATTACCAAGTCGGAGCAGCCATGGAAGCAAGCGACAACGTCCTCCCTAAACATCCTCGAGGCTACCCTTCGGCAGCTTCTTACCCTTGACATCCCTCGGTCAGTGTTGCAGGATGTCTGGCAAATGATTGTCACCATTGCCAATGGCATCACCAACGCCGACTGCGATGCGCCTCCAGATAGGGTCAACATTCTCGATGACCAGGACTTCGACATCAAGTCCTTTCTGAGGCTGCGCGAGCTAATAATACCCTCGCTCGGCGCAGAGGTCGTACCGGAGAAGACGCGCAAGGTGTTTGCTGAAAGCCTCTTCCGGATGTCCATCATTCACGCACCTGCCCCAGCGGAATCGTTACTCATCTACGGCAACACTGGAGGGGACGTGGTCGGTTTGTCAAAGCTCTACAAGACTCGCCGTGGGCGTACCGTAGATCCACCGCCGACAAAACGCGAGAAGATGTGTTACGTCTGCCTGGACGAAATGTTCTCGCTGGTAGCAAACCACGACGAGGTGTCCACTCCACAGATCACGGTTCAGCCTCCTACCCCGAGATTACCTCCGCCTGGACAATCATCAAACATGCCGTTTGAAGCTCCCCACGAGCTCAATGTCCGCCTAGCAAGAACGGCAGCACCATACCTCATCCTGAGAGCCGCCCTGACCTTGCGGGCATATATCGCTGATCAACCCCTCAGAGGTCACATGCCACAGCCTCTCAGCCAACGCAAGGAGCTGGCGTGGATACTCGAACGCCTGGTCGAGTTGAAGAGTGAACCGGATGCTATCCCGGACACGCCCAACGTCGAGAGCGAGGGCCGTAAGCATCTGCTCAGGCTCTATCCCTTGGTGGTCGGTGCGACCAGAGTTGCTGGGACCAGCGGCGATGAGAATGTTTTGCGGCTGTTGACGAAGGCGTTGGAGGTTGTTGGTGCGGAACTGGGCGTTTGAGACGATAGACGTGTAGTTATATATGCATCCATAGACCCCTACGAACGTTTGCTCTCCCGCACTTGGCGAGTTCACTTGCGTGATGTCCTTTTACGTCAGGAACAAGCCAGACGGTTGAACAAATGGTATACCTTGTAATAAGCGGCGGTGTAGGGGTCAAGCCATTTAACCGTCACTGGTTTAATCACTTAGTTCAGGGCCTTGAACGTGGGAGAGTTTATTTTTTTTTGGAATTATCAACTGCCGAGGGCGCCTTGCCCGACCGCTATCTCAGCCCATTCCCTAGAATGCATGAGTTGTGTGGTTTTGTTTTCGCTGAGTCGTAAAAGTACAAGTTAATCCGCAGATAGCATGCCATCTGGAATGCCGCCGACGCCATGCTCACATCCTTTTTTACCGGACGTTTTCCCCTAGCCCTGAAGCCCATCCGACCAACCGCCCAGGTGGTCGTCTCGAGACAAATGAGATGCGTCCTTTCTTCTATTAGTACAGGAAGCCAGTCTCGGTAACCACCTTCCGAAGTCCCTCCATCGTTTGCGGTGGGTGCGTAGGTGTCGTTTGTGGTGCATGCGTAGTTTTCTAATTCTGCTTCGTTGTGTTGTCGAACTCGCGAACCACCGAATCGACAACGCTCGACTCGGAGGATCTGGGTTGTGGCTTGGACGAGTCGTCGTTGTTCTCGCCCTTCTCCAGCACCTGCTTTGCCATTGTCCGGCTCTGCGCCTCGCCGACCTTGCCGAAGACGCTGAGACCGGTTGCGATCATGCCGCCGATGTCGCCCACGTTACCGGGCACGACCACAGCCGTGCTCTCGCGCGCCAGCTTGCCGAACGCGTCGACGTACTTCTCCGCCACGCTGAGACTGACGGCGCCGTGGGCTGATGCACCACCGCTCGCGATGCTGCGGCCGACGGCGTCGATGCCCGAGGCGGTCGCCTTGGCCTTGAGCAGGATGGCCTCGGCGTCACCCGCGGCGCGGTTGATCTTCTCGGCACGCATAGCTTCAGAAGCCAGGATCACACTCTGCTTCTTACCCTCGGCGATGTTGATGGCGCTCTGGCGCTGGCCCTCGGAGTCGAGGATCTCGGCGCGCTTGGACCGCTCGGCCGTCACCTGGCGGTGCATGGCCTCGACGACGGGCGCGGGCGCGTGGATGTCGCGGATCTCGTAGCGCAGGCACGTCACGCCCCACGCTTGCGCGGCCTCGTTGATGGCGGCGGTGATGTTGGTGTTGAGCGCGGCGCGCTCCTTGAGCACGTGGTCGAGCGTCAGCTGGCCGATCTCGCTGCGCATGGTCGTCTGGGCGAGTTGCGAGATGGCGTATTCAGCGTCTTCTACTCCGTAGCTATTCGTGGAAGGTACTTGTCAGCACATTCATCCGAACAGGCAGGCGCCGTTTGTATGGGAGACGGAAGGAACGCACCTGGCCTTGTAGGCGTCAAACACCCGCGTGTACAGCACGCCGTCGAGCTCGAGCGTGACATTGTCGGCCGTGATGGCGCTCTGGCTGGGGATCTCGATGGCGACCTCCTTCAGGCTCTTGACGTAGGCGATGCGGTCCAAGAACGGCACGAGGATGGCGAGGCCGGGCTCCAGGATGCGGCTGAACTTGCCCATGTGCTCGACGATCCAGGCCGTTTGTTGAGGCACGAACCGGATAATGGTGTTGGCGGGCAGGGAGGGCCGCTGGAAGTACGAGGGCGGGACGACGCCGACGGGGCTGCCGGTGGAGGATATGGGCGCGAGCGATCTCGTCGTGCTGTGGAGGGTGCGAACGGCGCCCTGGGCGAGCGTCGGTCTGAGCAGGCGGGAGGCGGGCGACTGTTGGAGGGCCAGTCGTCGCCGCGTGGCCGGCGCCAGGGCCTTGTCCGCTCTGGCCAGCGACATGGTGCGGTCCTGGTGTCCTGGTGTAAGTATGTGTGCTACTGCTGGGTTGACGGTGGGAGCTGGTGTGTGAATGGTGGCATATTTCGGAGCTCCAGTAAGTAAATGTGATGACCAGCTGTTGTGGACTGGAGCTGATGTGGAGCCGGCTGGAGCTGAGCCTGCAGGTGCTGAGGTGCTGGTAGCAGGTACATGGGTACTTGAAGCTCGGACCAGGCCTTGGACATGACCGGCATCCGGGCATCTGGCGGGCCATGTCGCCTGCGCGCACCTGCCAGCCTGCAACCGGTCCAAGTCACATCACGCCTGCAGTTGCATTCACCAACTGTATCTCACGAGTCGCGGCACCATCGTCATTGAACAAGTGTATAACGTTTCCTAGATCGGGAGAATACCGTCTACCTTACTCTATCTACCACCAGTCAACTCGGTCACTATCTGGAATTTCTTGACAATCATCGTTGGTACTGATGAAACACAGGTGGCTTTCCCACTGACAATCGATCTCGCTACCTGCTTTAATGCAGGAGATTCGCACAACCCCCGAGCGACAGTTCCGTTACCAGGTCATCAAACCACGGACGGGTCTGACAGGCCACCCTAATCGGGTTGAGCGTCACCAATCCTTGTATGTACTTCTCAGCTTGGCCCAACCTCCCATTGCGCGTCACGGACACGGGCGGGCTCCCATCAAAACCACCGAGATCATCAACCTCGCCGCCAGATAAGCCATCGAAACTCCAGTGAAGCCGCTTTTGGCGAAGCATGTCAAAGGCATCGGCCCAAGAGCCGCAGACCAGTCTGACTCGTCCAAAGTGCAACTTCATTGGCTTGTCCAAGGGGTTGACGAACTCGGCGAGTTCAGAGGAATGGACGCAGAGCCTGCTCATGTAGACGTTCGGTTCGTTCTGCCATGGCAAACATCTTACCAGAGCCAGCGCGACACTCCTTTCGAGATCATGGCCATGTTCAAGGCGAACCCGTCTGAGATTTTTGCCGCTCGCCACCGTCGTCAAGTAATTGCTTATGGGGGCGACGCTACCGTAGAAGTGCCCAGATGTGAGTCCATGCATCCCTCCACGGTCCTCCCCGAAATATAAATATTCCAAATGCTGAGTTGCAAGACTGAGCTTTGCGAGAGCGACTTGGTCCGACGATAGGACGGCATATGATTCGGGGCGTGTTACATGGATGCTCAGGCTCTTCAGGTGGACCCCAGCTTCGTGACATATGATCGGTAATGTATGAAGCAGCTTCATCGGGGGACAACCCGACTGCGAAGAAAATGCCCACCGTATTGGACGTATCAAGTTTCGGTGGACGATTCTCTTGGGCTCCTTCCCGCAGCTCTTCGGCCGATCTCTGCGTAGCCATACGTCCTGGTCATCGACCTCCAACGAGCACGCTTTTGGCATTCGCGCCATAGCACTTGCGACTGCTCGCTCGAAGGCATTTCGCCTGAGCAGACTCTCTTGCTCTCGGTGGAGCTGCCGATATTCTTCGTGCGTGTCCCGTAGGACCTCCTGGAGATAGGTGTTTGATTTGCTCCCGACACGCACGGCGTCGGGGTGTGGATGTGATTGGACCTTTTTGGAGATGTTAAGACTCGAAATCTTAGAGCCGGGCGCGCCACTTAGGATGTCGAAAACTTTCGTCGGGAAGTTGCGCGTTGTGTGGTTAATGAACCTGGCGAGATCGTTGGCCATACGCGCGTCCCAGAAGGAGAGCTGGACGCTAACCACTTTGACGCCTTTGCGGATCTCGGGATGGGACGCTATCTCGGCCAGTCGCGCAAGCGATGCCACACTCAGATCTACCCTGACGTGGGAGACGAGCAGATGCGAGCTGGTGTTGCAGAACCGTCGGCAGGTGAGGCGGACATGGCGTATGTCAGGACTGTCATGGAGACGGCGCTTCGGCCGCCAAGCTCTGTTTTTGGCGCTTTCGAGAATCTCGAAGATGTCTACGAGTAACTCATTAGGCAGATCCAGAATGTTGAGCCGGTGCAGGGTAGGGCGCGACATCTCGAGATTGTCCTTCCTCGCGTACTGGGCGTCAGCCGGTGTTTCGCTTTTGGACTTCATCGCGTGCGTGTTTTGGATGAGTTGAAGACTGTGACGAAGGACTTGCTGTGGGTTGGGACCAGGGTGGGGATCAAAAAGGATGCGCGGAGATATTTATGGTCTTTGTGAAGCCTCGGTTGGCGAGGGCATGAGCAAGATTCTGGTGGTGGCTTGAACTCAAATCCACACTTTTTTTCGCGCAAGGTTGATAAAGGACCCAGATGAGCAAGACCAAACCTGGCCCCTGTTTTTTGTTATGTTTCCAATTCGCAAGAGCATTGAGGCGTCGCTTATTGCCTCATCGTGACTACTTCGCAGGGCGTGGTCACGGGCTCGTGATGCTGTCCCAGCATCGAGTTCAACGGCCAAGCGGCAGCTCGCTACGCTGCCGACTTATGTGACACTTCCTACTTCGCAACTATGAAGCCGAACTGCGCATCTTACCTAGTAAAGGTGGTTGAGAGACCGCAGTAGATGGTTGTTTCACAGCAGTGGTAGGTAACCTACTTCATAGGCACTACATGAGCGAAACCCCCTACACTATGGCAGCGTCTTTTCCCCAGACGCTGATGAATTTGAGATTTATCCCCGTGCTCAGCCATATTAGAGAACATTTCGTTCAGGCAGGCCAGAGCCTGGGATAAAACTCGCCCCAATACCAAAATGGAAGTCGATCACCATGGTAAATACGGCAGTCCGTCCGTTCTACGGACCCCTTTCTCATGCCTGTTCAAAACACGCCGCCTGCTAAAGAGGAACTAGGCGTCAAAAGCTCGTGCTAAATAACTCAAAATGGCCTCGAAGTGTCACTAGGCAAGCCACTCGAGACCAAAGTCCATAGAACAGCTTTCAGTCTCTCAATCACACTACTAAGATACCCTCGCCGTCGAACCCCTATCCCGCACTGGGCCACCACGTTAGCATACAATTGGGCCGAGGTTAAACTCAGTTGCCGCGCAAGTGAAGGATCACATTGCGGCAGATTGCTTCCTATCTTGGACCAAGCAAGAGCACCATAGATGGATACGAAGGAGCCAATCCGGAATCCCAAATCGGCTAAGCGATCCTTGCGGATCGTCTCATGATTCAAATAAGGCATCATTCGACAACGTGCCCAATGAGAAGCAACAGTCAAGCGAGGATTAACGATAATCTAAGCTATCAACCCCGGAGAAATCAGCCTTTACCTATTATTTCAGCGACATGTGCATGATCCCGATCCGAATAGCGAGCCTGACCAGCCTGGCTTACCCACAATATCAGGAATCAGGAACGGCATTGCGTCACTCAGAAACGGTTCCCGGAATAAGCAGACCCTTACATATGGGGTTTGAGCATAATAATAATCCGGCCGTTCGGGGCCGTCAGCAGCTTATTCTCATCATAAGCTGCTTTTTCGATTTCGGCCACGAACAAGTTCCTAAGCGTACCTTTATATGCTGACATAGAGTTCGGCCTGTTGAGCGGATTAGTTCAGGCGTCCTCCTTGAGAGACGGCGTCTCTTGAGCATTCACAAACCACGTAGTCCCCATGTGTACCCGACCAAGGCCAACCCACCACAGGCTTTCGCGTCATCAATCAACCAGCTCAACTTTGACTGTATAGGAACGATAACACTCGAGTTAGAAAGGCGTCCAGATACACGAATGCAGACTAATTAAATGTGTATAAACTGATACTAAACGCTGAACAGAATAATAGATAGAATAGCCGGGACCCATCGTGTCCCCGCCTGCGCTATGCCGCGAGACTATACGTCGACTTGAGGCCCCCTCCGAGCGGAGCGAACCGTTCAATGACCATATAGAGCGCACAAAACATCAAAACCCAAGCCCCCAGTCCGTACAGCATCGCTGCTCTCTTGAGCGATCGCAACACGACCCTTTGGTTCGCCCGAGGGAACTCGCCCAGCTGCCCCTCCGTCACCTTTTGGACGTCCAGGAACTCGATCAAAGGGGCCCAGCCCTGCGTGCAGTTGAAGCGCAGCAGCCTCTCTTCCGGTACTAGGCTCTCCACCCATGCGTTGTGTTTGTGGTAGAGCTCTACACACGGTTCTGAAATGCCGTGATTTTGGGCGGCTGTAATTGTCCAAGCCCGGTATAGGTCGGAGCTTGTGAGGACACCGGGTGCCCAGTATCCAAGTAGACGGAATTGGAGGCCTCGGACATCGACCCCGAGCCCCTTCCATGAATCTAGCCATACTTCTGGGCTTGACCGCATGGACAATATCACCTACGTCTTGAATTAGCTACACGTGGAGGCATAACGGGGGAGTAACAGTACCTTGGCGTTTGGGTATATCTCCAGGAGGTCAGGCAGACACGTGCTGGCGGGCTGCTCCAGGACCGCCGAGTATCCGTTAAAGAGCTCCCGCAGTTTGCTCTGCCTCTCCTCCTGGTCGACGACTTTGACGACCTCGGCGCTGCGCTTGACACTTTGGAACTGGTTTTTGATGTCCATCAAGTGGAAAGATGGACCATAGCCCAGCTTGTCCAGCGCCCACTTCAGACTCAATGTCCCCGTACGTGGTAGCCCTGCCTAGTAGATGTCAGTATCGTGGCTTCGTAGCGATAATCTCTTGGGCGGCCGGCAGGACTTACGACAATCACCTGGACGTCGGTCTGCTGCTTCTGCATCGTGTCAAACATGAGTAAGTATGGTTTCTAAGGCGAATGATAGGAGGACTGTGGGTGCGAGGTCCGTTGGTGGAGAATTGTTTTTCGACTAGGGCAGTCAACCACCAGTGGAACCGGGACACTATGTTATAGAAAAGCCCGTCACGGCTTGCCGCCTATTCTTAACCCTTTGCTTCGTTTACACCCCCACTTTAGAATGTGACGTCTTGATGCCCATTCTTGAGATGACAAGCATTCGTGGGAATTGCGGCGGGTTGGTGGATGACACAGCACTAGACTACATATGTATAGCGTTGCTGACAGGGCTGAGAAGGATCAGAACCATCGACTCCTGTCAGGCTGTCACAGACTCACAGTAGAAAGGTGTGACGAAAGCCGAGCCATCTTATAGCTCCGCCAAGCTTTGTAAGGATCCTTGACTATTTTCGTAGCCCCAACCCCCGATCCGTCATTCCTCTTCAACAGGAACCGCACTCTTCAGGGACCCTGCATTCCAAGCAACACCAGAATCACTCACACAAGGTCACAGAAATGCAGAGGATCTGGTTCAATGATCCAGCCGGGAAGCAATGCCCCGCCATTTTCATATACGAGGGATGAACGCGCCTCGTACTTATCAACAGGATGAAACAAGTCGCTGACAGTGGCCCTACATACGGTGTCTGCTGGACAAGTTCAAACGATCTGGCTTACATCCTAAGCAAAATCCCAGGTTATCCAGATTCATCCTCTCTGTTGGACGTCATAGTCTCGAGCAATCAGGAATGGTCGTGTCTTGGGAACCGTTCCTTCAGTGGATTCACATCGTATGCGCCATCCTGTTTTGAGCCTTGCATGTTGATACAATGCAAAGGACGCGTTACTACTAATACTCCCGGGTGAAACCTCACTTGATACTTTCGCGTCATTATCCGTTACAGCATTCTGTACACACTTTCTGATCACCGGAGCAAAGCCTACCAGAGCAACATGGACATACACATTCCCGGCAATGACACTCTCGTGTTTGAGAAGGTCGATCATGATGGACCCCACGCCATACTCCCCAAGCTTCTTGTAATACTCTCCTTTTTCTCCATGCTCGCCGCGCTGGGGTTCAACTACTATGCGCAGGCCCTCATGAAATCAGCCAAGGGGAGCCCTGGCGGGACGTCGCCCCTGAAGTTCTTGGGGTTTGAGCAAGGCAGGTTTGGATATCGGCGAGCCCAGATCAAGTCGTTCAAAGAGGTTCGCGACGTTATACTTGACGGGTATAACCGAGTATGTCCTAAGAATACGCTGCATCTTCAGTCTGGCCCAGGAAGCTGAGTGGCTAACGTCTGCAAGCTCTCGGCCCATGGCGAACCGTTCCTAGTGGCCCTCTTCGGTCGGGAACCCTGGGTCGTCCTCCCGAGCTCAGTCCTTAAGGAAATCTCATCTAAGCCCGAGAGCGTCGTTGACCCGCGCGAAGTTCGACTTGACCTCATGGCTACCAAGTACCTGAACTCGAACCCAAAGGTCCTGGCACCCAACTTTCCCCACAACGTTGTCAGGCTACAGCTCACTCGTCACCTGGCGGACATTGTGGACGACGTAGCAGACGAGATGAGTTGCGCATTACAAGACCAATGGGGGACCGACCGGGATAGCTGGCGGTCAGTCTCGCTATACGCGGCCGTGATGAAGATCATCGGTCGGTCGATCAACCGGGCTTTTACTCAGAGCCCCGAGCTGTGTGAGTACCGACGCCAGCCCCGTGCACAGGTCCAGGGGGACGCTCATTAATTGTGAATGCTAGACCGAAACCCAGCCTTCCTCCGTGCCTCTGAGAACTTCGCCCAAAGCCGACTGCGTAACGCGGTCGTGATGAACCTCGTTCCAGAATGGCTTCGGACACCGCTCGCCGTTCCGTTGACATATGGATATCGACGTCATCTGCGGACTTGCCAACGGTATTGCGTTCCAGTCATCGAGGAGCGGACCAGGCACACGATCAAGAAGTTGCAAGACCGCAACTACGACTGGGAGCCCATGGTGTGTAACCCCTTTTCAACAACAGGCCTTTGTATTAACTATGTGGCCTAGCATGACGCTCTCCAATATTTCATCGACGAGTCCCTCGCCCAAGAGGACCCTGAGATGCGGGATCCTTACATCATGACGGAGCGGTTGATGATGATGAACATGGTGGCCGTACACTCGACAAGCATGAGCTTGATCAACACCATTCTCGATCTGAACAGCTCTCCAGACTCGGCCGCCTACATCGAGCGCCTGCGACAAGAAGGAGCAGAGGCTCGCGCCGGTGCCGGTGGCAACTTCAACAGAGTCAGCCTCACGCAACTCGTGTTCCTCGACTCGACCATCAAGGAGTCCATGAGGTTGTCAGACTTGCTTGCGGTTAATGTCAATCGGAAGGTCAGTACCTTTAGCTACTGCAAAATCGTGTTTCATCGCACAATGACTGATAAACATACCAGATCGTCGACCCAGCCGGCCTCACGCTGAAAGACGGACTACACCTCCCCTTCGGCACCCAGATCTGCTTCCCCAGCTCCTCGGTCCACCATGATCCGAGCATCTTCGCCGAACCCAACAAGTACAACGCCTTCCGATACGTCGAGGACGAGATACAGCAGGGGATGATCGACCCTGCCACGAACAAGAAGCGGGTGTATAGTAACAAGTCGCTGGTCAGGCTTTCGGAGGACTTTCTGGCATTCGGCCATGGTAAGCGGGCTTGCTCCGGGCGCTTCTTCGCTGCTCAGCAGATGAAGCTCTTCCTTTCGTATGTGGTCGAGAACTACAACATTGAGCCCCTTGCTGAGAGGCCTCAGAACTTCTCTGGTTTTGGGTCAAGTATACCGATGCCAAATGTAGAGATAAGGGTCCGTCGTCGGTGATGGTATCGTAGACGAATTTGAAAAGGTATATACGTTTACAGTGTATGTAATTGGATATGAAGCGACTGTTTGAATCAATACATACTTTTTGCCCTGCACAGCATAGGGGCTCCGCGTTTGGTCGCATCGTAGAGCACTTGGGTTTGTCTCTTCCCGTGCGGTCGAGGCGCTAAATGATAACTTACATCGAGAAACAGCTCCTGGAGGTGTCAATAAGGGGCACGAGGGCCTCCAGTAGGAAGCGACTTCACATTCTCTCCTGAAGGAGCCGCCAACGGAATCATATAAATAGGGGCGCGTGAATGACAAAGTGGCATTGCCGGCGACCGGTGGGTTATTGACGAACACGGATGTGTATTCAGTATACTGCATGTCCTCGAGTGCTGTTGTCAAGTGTCCTCTCAAGAGGCACCTCACCACGTTATCCTTCGCGATTGGTACGTAGGGAGGCTTACATCCTGTATGTGGTGTGTCGGTTGTCCCATACCGTCGGGGTCCGGGCCGGAATTTGTAATCACGGACGAAATTGACTTACAAATGGCAACCTCCCGACCGTGCGGTCTCCCGTCAGCTGCTGACAGACCACGGGCTTGATATAGCACCAAACCCGGACCTAGAAATGCGGCCGGGTATATAAAGAGTAAAGGCGCCTCGAATATGACTGTTTGCTGGAATGAAGTTTTGTATAAATCGCACCACCAGCAACGCATACTGTTCTTCCTATTCCATTCCCAATAACCCACCTAAATATTACCCGAGCAAAAAGCAAGCGTCTGCTACAATGTCTTCTACCGGCCACAAACAGCTTCCCAGTACCTACAAGGGGCTTCTCTTCACCTCAGCATCTGTGCAGCCAGAGGTAACATCGATACCCACCCCCCAAGTCGATGTAGGCTCCATCATTGTGAGGCCGCTGTACAGCTGGGTAGCAGCCTACGCCGACGAGATCTACACCAACGGCAACCCGCGAGGCATGAACTTGCAGTTCCCCATTGTCGGTGGCGCCAACGCCATCGGCCGCGTTGCAGCTGTCCCAGCCGACGCCGCCAGCCTCAAGGTTGGCGATCTCGTGACCATCGAGCCCCTGATCCGAGCACGCGATGATCCAGAATCCAAGTTTTTGCTTGCAATGCTGTCCGGCTTTACATCGGGCGCCCAGAAGATGTCAGCCGATGTCTATCACCACGGCACCTGGGCTGAGCTGGTCAAGGTGCCTCTCGAGAATGTGCACCGTTTCGATGAGGCCGCCCTCCAGCGACAGGGCGTGACGCCCCGCGATTTGGGGTTCTTCGGGCAGCTTGCTGTCCCGTATGGTGGCCTACGCGACGTGAACCTTACCGCTGGTGAAACCGTCCTCATCACGGCTGCGACGGGCAATTTCGGAGGCGGCGCTGTGCATGTCGCGCTCGCAATGGGCGCAAGCGTTATAGCCATGGGTCGCAACGAAGCCATCCTCAGCGAGCTGAAGAAGCTGGCGCCTGGAAGGGTCGAGACGGTCCAGCTCAGCGGAAGCTTCGAGTCAGACGTCGCCGCCCTGGAGAAATTCGGACCCGTCGACGTCTTCCTCGACTTCACCCCGCCCCAAGCGACGAACACCGATCACATCCGCGCCGGCATCATGTCTGTGCGTCACGGTGGGAGGGTTAGCCTTATGGGCGGCATTCAGGAACTGACTGTACCGTACATTCTGATCATGCTGAAGGGCCTCACGCTGAAGGGAACGATGATGTACACGCGCGCACAAGCCCAGGACCTGATCAAGATGATCGAGACGGGTGTCTTGAAGCTGGGAGAGAAGGCAGGCCTCAAGGTTAAAGGCGTGTTCAGCCTCAGGGATGGAGAGAAAGCTATCGAGGTAGCTGGGAAGGAGGCTGGGGCTGGTCGGGCTGTGTTCATTGCCCCGAACGATGAGTAACCTAAGCTAGAGAACCGTAGAGAACTGTTCGCGCATGTGTCGCGCTGACGGCCGGATCACTCTGTGGCAGTTGACAATTTTGGAGGCGGTAAGCCGAGTCCCCGGCAGTTGGATTGCGTCTATAAGACAGGGAGTCTCCTGTTGCGCCTATGAAACAGATAATGGAAGCTCGGCGCTATCGCACCGCACATCGACCCTCGTATCGAGATCAGTATCAGCTTGTACTCGTACTGCCAGACCGTCTACTATCGAAGGCTCGTACCGATCATCGCAGCCTCTGCAGCACCGCATCACCCTGCTGATACAGCCACCGTACTTGCTCCTTAAGAGTCGCGTGACCATCCACATACCAACTCACCGCCGCCACCAAAGACGCAGTGGCAACAACCCCAGCGATCGCAATATTCCGATCCGCTCGCTGCATCCGCTGGATATGAAGCTGCACCCGCTTTTGCGCATACCCTCCCATCGCGTTCTCGTTCGGGAAAGGGTGGTCCGGGATAGGTTTTTCTAGGAATTCGCAGAGGGGCTCCCTGCAACAACATATTAGCCAGCCAGCCATTACGTCCTCCGCCCCGTGCTCAAGGTGGGATACCTACCACCCATCCTGTACCCTCCAATCCAACCACTCCCGCCCCTGGCTCCTACACTCCGCCTCCAGCTCATCGTAGTGCTTCGCATACCCCGTCTTCCCATTCTTCTGGAAATCCCACTCATAAAGCGCCCGCGGATTCCACACCACCAACCTCCAAACCCAGAAACACTCCCGCTCAAAGCAAGCTCTCAGTATACTTCGCCAGTCCGTCCAAATGGTATCGATGGTCTTCCGCTGAGACTCGTACCACACGTCCACATCGTCCCGGCGATTCAAAATCACCTTGGCATCCGGGTAAGCTCTTAGTAACTCTGGACCAAAAGCGGCGCAAGGGAGATCCGTGACGGCGGCACTGTGACCGAGGACTTTGTCGAATTCTTCGCGGTTCAGGAAGGAGAGGTCTTGATTCCGGTGGGAGAACTTGGCCCGGGAGAGGCGCGTCCATTGTGGGCAGGCGGCGGATTCGCTGCCGCCGACTTTCCAGCCATGGTAGACGTCAGAGTAGCCTAGCTCCGTGAGGGCGAGTTGGAGGGAATCGGTACCGGTGCGGCCAAGGCCTAACGCAAGCACTTGAAGTGGACGGTCTCGCGTATAATTTGGTTCGCGGATGGGGTACAGGAGCTTGAGCGCGGGGAAGGGTATGAGATCCGACATGATGTTAGCAATTAGACGAAGGCTAAAAGATGGAAAAGGTAGGAGAGGGGATGAGTTGAGGTCGATTTAAATGATATATTTGAGGAAGCTATCCAGGTGGCTGGGAAGGAGGCCGGCACTGGTCTGACTGTTTATTCAGCTGGCGTTCCGGAGATCGACGACATCTTCTATCTTCTTGAACTTGCTCTAAACGAGAACGAGGAGTGAGCTGGGGGCATGGGGCGCGCTACTGGTTGCGATCCCTGAGTTGATACCTATCTAGACAACTGGGGGTATGGGTGCGCTACTGGACCCTGGTTGCGATCCCCGACATTCGTGCTCAAAATAAGTCTGCCTCATAGTTATTAGTGGATATATATCGGGTTGAACTTCCCGATAGCCGCATCTCGTCTGGTTTTACAGGTAACAAGGATGCTGATCCCTAGCGCTGCGCTATGCCGGGAGGGTTCTGGGTCCGTACTGGATAGAGCCTTATTCTATGCTTCAGTACTGTTGATCACGTTGTTGATCATGTCAGAATTTCCACTTTATGTATATCCCCTTATATTCTGGCAGAGGAAGTACGGACCCATATGGCGCCGCGCTAGGGATTACCATCCTTGTTACCTGTAAAGTTCCAAAAGCTCGGATACTGGACCTAAGAGATTACAACCAATTCCCCTGCGGGTTGATCAAAGCCGCTGATCGTGCCATCATAGCGTTGGTTCATCTACTAGACCCTACGGTTGAGCCTTACACCTCATCCCCTAAAATAATGAACTGTGGGCCGGTCACTGACAGGGCATTACCGTCGTAATTCTGTGATGGTTAACCAACTGGTCAGCGACATGATGATTACCTACCTAGATCCGTGGTCCTTCGGTCGGGTTATTGATGAAAGGCGCATTCGGATCGACGGAGGGTTCAGGGGAGTGCTCGTTAAAGTCAAATTACCCGTTTGAATCCTGAAAGTCGCTAGATGTAGACAGGGTAGCCTAACGCGTGGAACTTTTCGTGAAGCGGTGGAGTTGGTCAAGGATACCGTGGAGCACTCTGGGCCCCTCTAAGGGCCAATATCCCGACAACTCTATAAAAAGGGGCATGTGTAACATTAGTCAGGTCTGCTGAACACGTTGGAGGCCTGACCAAGATCAGTATGCCCCTATAAAAAGCGATGGGAAAGTTCCACCGAAGATGACAACAAGTACGACGCCCTGTCTAGTGATACCCACGCTGCCCACATCGTAGATGCTAATTCTCACCTACCGGCGTAGGTCGTCGGCGTGAGATCCACATGCCTAGCTCTGCCTAGAGGAGCAACAATGCTACAGTACGGTAGATGCGGGAATCAGTGGATTGACGCCGGCCTGGTCTGTAAACTGCATGACACAGGGCTTTCGAGATTTTGTATATAAGTGCGTCGTCGACTCATGCTTGTCCCGGCTGAGTATTACGAACATAGCCCTCCCATACGACATCGTTAGCCTCCTTTATAACCAACGTCCACTTTTCAGACCTCTCAGACAACTGTGCCAACCATACAGCAATCCAACACCATGGGTTCCGTACAACATTGCGCAGAAAGCTCCAACCAAAAGCAGGGCATGCAGGCTTATGCAGCACCGGTGAGTGCGCCATATACCTACTTCGAACCTATAGACCAAGTAGACCTGGGCCTGGGATATCCAACTTTTCCTCCCAAGCTCCATGAGAGCGGCAGTCACTGATCTGATCGAGTCCCGCAGTCCCTTTTCCAGCCGCACCATGCTCGCCGGGCATTCCACGACGCTCACGACGGCAAGATCCCGCCAATCCTGATTGTGTACTACGGAATCAGCTCGATACCGGCCTGTCGGTTCCTTGCTCCCATGGGTTTCGACGCCGTGTGGATCGACTGGGAGCACACTGCATGTGGCGTGAGTATCCCTGGCGATTCGCTCCTGCCTATTCATCTACATTCAAGTTGAGTAGGCCGGAGGCTGCTTCATTTGAGATCCCTTCCTGTGGCAAAATTTAGTTACAATGGTTACTGACATGCAGTGCTATAGGTGGAAACCATGACAACGGTAAGCACTCAGATGCGTGTGACAGTTAGCAGTGACTAATCGACCTTCTTGCCTAGATGGTTCATGATACCAGTACGTATAATTCAAGGAGCCGCATAAACCAGGCGGAAGCGTCTGAGTTGTATGCTCTCGTATAAGATAGTCGCTAATGCTGCTTCAAGTGTTCATGAGCCAAGGGCGAACAATCCCCTTTGTTCGGTAAGCCACGTTGCAGTCATATCGATGACCAAACGCGGACCACTAACACACGGAATAGCGTGCCTGGCCACGACCACGCCGCCATCGGATACGCGCTCGATGCCGGCGCAAGCATTGTCATTCCCCAGGTCGACACCGTCGAGCAATGCAAGCACGTCCTGTCTGCCTCGAAGTTCGGCACCAAGCAGAACGGCTCGCGCTCGGCGCCGCCGTTCCGTCTCATACCGGGGCTGACGGATACGCCATCCGCTGGCTCCAACATCCACGAGTCACTGAACCAGCAGGCTGCCGTGATGATACAGATCGAGTCGCTGGAGGGCATCAATAACGTAAGGACTATGGTCTTGGTAGTGCGTACAAGGTTGGCTGACTATTCCCACGATCTAGCTCGACGCCATGTTGACCGAGTGCCCCGGCGTCGACGCCGTCTGGCTGGGCACTCTCGACGCCCGCATCAGCATGAACCTGCCGGGCAACTACGGGATGGGCGGCGACGAGAAGGAATGGAAAGACGCCGTTGCCACGTTCGAAGCGACTATGAAGAAGCACAACAAGCCGCGGGCCGGCTTCGGAATGTCACCAGATGCCATTCGGAAGACTGCCGAGACTTATGCGATGATCGGGTACGATGCCGATGTCGCCAAGCTGGCAAGTATGGCGCAGGGCTTGCACGACGCTAGGAAGATTGTCTCGGAGGTAAAGAGAGTGTAGAGAGCTTAGGATACGAGAGTATGTGCCCTCATGGGTGAACCTAAATCAAGTCAGAGCTTGAACCAGTCGTGATGCTGTGCCTTGTCTGCCCGGACACGATCGTCTGCTTGATATCGCAGTAGTTGTCCTAACAGATCCGCTAGGAGTTTCGCTTCCCCCGAATCAATTGGCCCGTTGCGTGACGCAGCCGTTGTCGAACTCTCTGTGAGCAGGTCCTCGAGCGGACTAGAAGCTGCAAAGTCGTCGTCCATGAATTGTGGCGTCCCATCATCATAATAGTACAGCCGCCGATCCGCCCAAGACGACCAGAGTGGCTCGGGTATCGTGCCCAAGGTCTTGATCATGGCCAGCAAGACGCCGTTGACTTCAGTATCAGGTCCACTGCCAAAAAGCTCTGTTCCTGTACGGAGCTCGAACAGCGTGCACCCGAGGGCCCAGTTGTCCGCTTTATAATCAGCGCGGCGGGCTCCTTCAATCAAGACCTCCGGTGAACGGTAACTTGTCGGCGTCCCTAGGGCCTCTGGTGGGTTCCGAGGGTCATACGACGACTCGAAGCCAGCTATGAGAATATCTGTTGAGAAATACTTTGGGTCTACTCGAGACCAATCTACTGGCTGTACGATAGTCAATCCCTGTGTTTCTGAATCTGCCTGGTGTGAAGGCTGTGCGGCTGACTGGCCCAGTACTGCCGCCAACTGTTCTTCCGAGAGATCGTCGACCCCCTGCAGCTTGAGGTGAATATTCGCGGGACAAAAGTCTGCAAGTATGTCAGCTGGGCTTTGAGACTAGGGTCATAAGGTTGATGTGCTCACTGCCGTGACAGATATCAAGACAGTGTACGAGATCAAACCCCATGATGACTTGAAGGCACATCTTTCTTAGCACCTCCGGAGTGAAGGTCACCGGCACCCAAACGTCATCTGATATTGCCGGACCAAGAAGAGGAAGGACCTTGCATAGATGCGACCCATTCGGCCCCTCGAGCCAGAATTGATCAATGAGATTGGCGACATGAGCGACGCCTTTGTGGTCGCTCCAGGGTTCCAAGTTGGTGAGTTTCGAGTCAAAGCCTGGATTGCGCGATGCTTCTACTGCCAAGACCTTCACCGACACGTATGAGTTCCCTCTCGTGTCTCGAGACAGCCATGTTGTTGCGGCTTTAGTGCCGCTGAGCTTGTGCAGCGTCTTGTATCTTCCATCTGGGCCCAGACTGTCACCAGGCTGAGCAGGATGGAGTCCGTCGCGTCTGGACGTGTCTCTCCCTTCATCATCATCGCGGCTTGGATCATCGGACATCCTTGTACGAGGGTGTGGCTTGGCTCTTTTATCCGGCTGGAAGGATACAGGCACGTGGCGTGGACTTCGTGATTGCTGAGAAGGTTTGCTCTTACTGTCAATGATCGGTCCTACAGCGTCCCAAAAGCCGTTGAGCGGTAAAGTCTATAGACCGAAGATGGACACCTTCCAATCGCGCTGCCGTGGTACCTGGTCGCAGTCATCGATGCTTGCGGAGGGACTGTGAAAAGTACCGTACGATAGCGCGTCAACCTTTTGGCAAGGCTGGGCAAGGTAGAACCTCGGCACCGCCGCTAGCCGTCCTCACATGAATATCTTATGCAGATGAGAGGCAATCCATGCGGCGCAGCAACGCAGAACCGAATATTTCACATTGCTGCGCAGTGCCAGCGTTATTAGACCTAGAGCTTGAGTCTGATGGAGTTGCTCACGACCACAATGCCGCCCACTTCCAGATCTACTCTGTTCAATCCGCCAGTGGCTCCTGCACGTGTTAAATGGCACGCAAGCCACCGTGGCGCCAGGGAGGTGGCAGTGCACTCAACCAGGCATTTCTGGGTCACCTGGCCCACAACAGAGACTTCACAACAGCACAATAATCACGATTAGTACTGAATACACGAATATCAACCATATGAACCATCTACTTACTCTTTGAAAGCACGCCGTGAAGCCGAAAAAGAAGGTTTACTACATCGCCGGAAGCCTTTGCCTCACGCACCTTGAGCGCGACTCAAGGGTCGAGCCACGCCAGGGTGTAAATTTACAAAACGCGGAAACGGCATCGCGACCACTCTCGGCCAACGTATCAGTACATTGAATATATGTACTTATCTTCCTGATTCTTTGTCATAACATTTTGCTGCCCCCAGCTGCAGTAGACTACCAGTAATCCGTTTCGACGCTCGCCGCTTCATTACACCCCCCTATTCCGGCTCCATCCGGCCTTCCACTTGTCTTGACGAAACACAGGGAAGACATGGGCCTCAGTATTGAACACCACCTCGTGGAGAGGGACAAATTCGCTGGGGCTGAAAAGCAGGTACAGGTATTTGAGCGTTTCCGCCTGTGCAGAAATGAATTAGCAGACTATCACAACAAGGAGGTGCGAAAGGTAAGAGCCAACAACTCGATATGACTTACCAACCAAAAACTCTCCATATTATCCCTCGTCAGCGGAGGAACCGCATTGAAATCGTTCAACGACGTATACCCCCGACCGTCACCGACCTTCGTGTGCTGCTCAAACGCCTGAAAGATCTGCCATCCCCATTCGCGGTACAGCGGGTCCTCGGTGATGCGCCACATCATGAACAGGCTCTCGACCGTCTCTGGCCGCTGAAGGTTATGCGCGTCCGCGGGCTTGACGATGAAGTCACTCTTCCACGATGACAGCGAGTCGATGGTGGGAGTCCCCGGGCGGTCGCCCGGGGCGGGCTGAAGGTCTCGGTCGTGCGCGTGGAACCAGGCGATTTCGGGGGCGAGACCTGTTTCCGTGACGGCGTACATGCCCCAGCACGTCTTCATCAGGTCTCTTGCTAGCTTTACCTGCTGTTCCTTGTCGGCATTCCAGTCCGGCTTTCGTCGCGCCTCTGCTAGGGTGTGGCCTCCTGTGGCGCCCAGAGCGATTGAGCCTGGTAGAAAGCAGACAAGGTGGTCCATCTTTGGGGATAGAGGGCCCCCTATTCCTTGTGGGAGTTCAGCGACGAACTTGAGTCCTGACTCCTTGGTCGTGGTGATCAGGTGCTTTTCGATTCCGGCTAGGGACTCTTCCCACATCTCGAGGTATATTGGCTCTTGGCCACCAGTCTGGACATACTGCTTGATCAGATACTCTAGTTCAAGTCAGCAAGTGGCCTAGCTGGACGAGGGTAGGGCTAGGCACCATAGTATGAATCGCCCCTGCTGCCAAGTCGTATCTCAGATGTCGTGAAGTTGCCCGTCTGCGGATGGACGAATATGGGGAGCAACCCAACTTTCGCCGCATTATCATCCAGGACCTTCATCACCTTCTCTGCCTTCCGCCAGTATGTTGCATTACCCGTCAGGTACGACAAGTACTTCATCTCAAGTTGGAGAGTGGCAGCCTCTGCCATCGACGAGGCTCCGCCATCTGCATGCGATGGCAGACCTTTCTTCTTGCCAAGATGCACACTCGCGTACGGTATACCAGAGCGGGACTCGTAGGCCGGTAGCAAGTGTTCTGCCAGCTCTACGGCCTTCGTCAGGTACACGGCGTCTCTGCGAGAGGCAATGTGGGGTAGTTTCGTCGTCAAGTAGTGTGCTGACAGGAGACCCCCAAGCATACGGATCGTCGCCTCGAAGGTGTTTACGTCTTGGTCCTGATAGTAATTGAGGCTTCGATGAAGCCATATTCGAGGCTCATCCAGTCGAGTTGTCAGGTTCATCACCGTGTCTAGCGCGTCCACGATGACCCAACCCAGACCGTTAGGGCTCATCTGGGACCCGGACTGGGAGATAGGGTGGTATCTGTCGTTTCCTAGCAGAAACACATCGTTAATCTAGATTCGGGAGTGACAGTAAGTAGTGAGAGAATGCCGAAGAGCTCACCCCAAGCATGAGTCGAATACGCATCCCAGCTAGTGATGAACGCATTCTTCACCTCTTCTCGCCTGTAGTCCGGGACGAGGACTCCCCAGACCAAGTGCCCCCCGGGCCGTCCGTCACTTTCCCATTTCCAAACAAGCGCCGAGGGGCCACGACCATTCCTTGCCCAACCTTATCATGTCCACGCCAGCAACATATTGGATTGCAACATCTGCTTCAGAGCCAAAGACGCGTCGCACAAGCCTAGCGGTGATGTCTGGCCATTTAGCTGTCTTCGAATATGAGTAAGACCTGGAATTCCGCGACGGCAAGTTTCATCGGCTGTTTGTTGGGAACCCCTCTATGTCATTGGGCGTGCTGCCCACGGCCGAAATACTTCAGGCTTGTCAAAATGTCATTTGAAACAGCCCCCGATAGCTCAGACGCAGGAGAGTATCAAAGTCCGTCAAAGCCTCTTTCATGGGGTGTTATGTTACTAGGGACTACCCAGAGCCTTCTTGGGTATCTCAGCGGGCTTTTCCTTCTGTGCCGTTTGAAAGAGAGGATCGAGGTTCCATGCTCAATTCCCCATTGTTTCCTGCTCGCGGTCTGCCAACGAATAAACGTAAGGTACGCACATCATCTTTCCGTCCATTGGCGCCTCAACCGGCAATTGCCACCCGATATAAGCGTCAACTCACTTCTTCCCATTGGGGTAGAACGCGCTCTTGCCTGCAAACTCGTTGCGGCTGACGCCGAACACCCTCTTGACTGGAGTGAACTCAGCAAGTCTTGTAGTCAGTGGCAGAAGGGCTTGGACTTACAGTCAGTCCATCCCATCGATTTCTCCTTGTCCAATGCCGAGTCATGCCACAGACGCAGGCACCAAGCAGCCACAAGCGCGTCCATCGTCTCCCGGTGCAGGGATGCCGTGACCACCAGCCTGTACTGATTGTCTGCCTTGTCCTCGAACGCGATGGCCCTCTCGTTGAAATCGATCCATTCGTACTGGTCCTTCTTCTGCTTGATCTCAAACAGGACATGGTCGTCTTTCTCTGAACGGCACATGCGCAGAACCTTGAAGGCCCGCTTGGTTGGTATCGAACTCTTCTTCAAACCGATATTACCCAAGGTCCTTTTGGACACCGACTCCACGAAGAAATCATACCGGTCGGTGGAGATGGTAGCGGGCGGATGCTTGAGGTCAAAAAGGTGCCTGTCGCGGCGCTTCACAATGGGGGTTCCGCTGCTATCTGTCCGCACATTGTGCTCCAGGCGGGAGAATGTCACGGTTTGGTCTGTATGAGAGAGAGAGCTGACGCCGCGGGAGACTTCATAGAGTGGGGCCGAGTCTGCCGATTCAGAGTGGATGGACTGCCCGGCGAGAAGGAGGATCACCGGCTCGAGCACTTCGTTGGAGTCATCCCTGTCCGGATCATCGTATGGCGGCGGTTCCATCGAGGTATTCGAATCACCCCTTCAAGGCTTGTTGTCAATACTGTATCGTGGAACTTGAAAGAGCATAAGACAGATGACGGCGTCGTAATTGACGCACCTGCCAACGTGTTTGTGGCTGCGGTGCCCGTTTGCTCTGTTAAGCGCGGCGTAGACAAAACCCCAAGTCCTGACCATGTACAAGGTATAAGAGGTGTAAACAACCAAGTTTTTGCTAAGATAGAATTGCACCCACGGCTAGATTCACTTGCAATCGTAAATGGGATTCAGGATGCAGTACGCAGTGAATACGAGTGCAGCTCAGGTGACGGCCCCCAGCCGGGCAAGTCGGGTGACCGGGAACTGCCGGCTTACTAGGCAGCAAACAGCCAAGTCTCAGTTTCTGTTATAGAAATAATGTTTTAAAGCATGTAGGCTATGCAACTGTACGAGCATAACTTCTTCCCGGGGTAGCAGTAATCCCTCGCCATGATCTGTCACAAGGGCACCGCACCTCCTGCAACGTCTCCTCCGAGATTCCCTCTCGCCGAGCGCCGCCCATCTCAGGCATATGCACGTGATAGTATGGAACAAACGTATCTGGCAGGTCGTTTCTCTGGAAACAGGCCATCATCACATAGACGTAGGGCCCAACTTAATTAAGTAAGTTTTGACTTTTGCTACGCGCACGGAGTAACAAGCAGCGATATGGTCTTCTACTAACTGCCCCCGAAATAAGCGCCCAGACTGGTTTCTTGCAACTTATGATCTCAGCCGCCCGTGGAACCAAGCCCGTCCTTCTCTCAACAGGCCTGGGAGTCGCCAAGACCAACCTCAGCAGCGCCGAGAAGAAACTCCATGAATCCGGCATTTGTCTCCTGCAGATTCTGGATATATTGAGCGTCCGTAGGGCTGTAGAGAACAGGAATCAGTAACCACTCTCAACAGACAACTCACCCAGGGCGTGAACTAGGAGGCACCTCTTGGAAGCAAGGAGAGCTCGTAAGGGAACCCAGGGACTTACTAGAATGGGCAAGATGCCTTATTATTGCCAAATCCAAACTCGACGGTATAGCCGTAGGCCAGGTTCAGATCCGGGTCTGCGAAGTGGCGCGAGAAGGCGTAGTCATCACTGGCCCCGGACGTGGGATACAGGTAAGCCGACTGCATCACCGTGTAGCTACGGCCGGTTGCCGCATCCATCGCAGTGCCCATCCTCTTGCCGACGCTGCTAACGTTGTCCAGGTCTGCGCTGGAGATGTACTCGCCGTAGCCCGTCGTCGTCGAGTCCGAGGTCTTCCCACGGACGCTGTCGTAGGCCGAGTTCAGGAAGTTCTTGGCGGTGTTGGTGCTCTGGTCGGTGTCGCTGCCCCAGGAGTACAGGATGTCACCAGCGTAGGAGTGCAGGTCTAGGAACCATCGTACCTTGCTGTACGTGTCCATCACCCACTTGATACTCTGCGTCTCGGGCTCCGAGAAGGCCGCCTCTCCGTGGTAGACCTCCGACGAGGGGTCTTCGGACGCGACTTCATCCGCGACACTGGTCGCCCACTTGGAAAGGTCCCACACGAAGTCGAAGTTGCGGTTCAGGTCCACGCCGACCGTGTCGTCGTCCCCGTTCGTCGCGGCCGCGGGGTTGCGGTTCTTGCGCCAGCAGCTGTTGGTGGACTGGTCGTAGGCGACGCCATCGGGATTGCTCAGCGGCAGAAAGACGATGCCCGTGCTCAGCGCGGTGACCACGTCGGCATTGGTGTACGTCTTGTCGCCGTACGTCAGACCCGTTCCGTGCTTCTCGGCGTACAGGAGATCCGCGATGAAGTACAGCACATTGTCCGACGATCCGCGCTCGCGGGCGTGGATAGCGCCGTTCAGAAACACGCGGTACGTCTCATCGCAGGTCCCTTGGCCTCCGACCGTGCCACCCGACATGGTCGCACCCTCGTAGGTGGTATAAGGGGTCGTGAAGGTCTCGAAGCCGTACTCTTTCGCGAGACCCTGGAGAGCCGAGTTGACCTCTTTGACATTGAGAATGGTGCTCATATCCGTTTCATTACCACTACCCAGCCCAATAGGGAAGAGCGCGCCGCCATTGAAGCGGTCACCTGTCCCGATTGCTTTACCCGAGTTTCTGATCTGGCGTGTATTGTGCCGACGGATGGAACCTCCGGCGCGCTCCTCGGGGAGGAGACATGCGCCAGCCAGGTGAGCCAGGCAGAGAAAGCTGCTTGCGTCGGTCCACTTCATTGTCGCTGCTGGGTGCTGGGGTTGTAGAAGTCAATCTCGGCGCTGGCACACGATGACAAAGTAGATCGGGACATTCAAGCTTTTATGAAGTCGATCTTGAGTCAAGGCACGCCAAGGAGAGATATTTCTAGCCTCAAGTCCGATCCAGAGACTGACGTATTACGACCATCGTTTGTCTTCCCGCGCACCTGCCTGCCATCTCCAGGCCTTCCGCATGGGGAAGTTGTCGAGGCGAAGGCGGCAGGTCCCCTTCTTGGCGGACTTGTCCCAACCTGCCGACGCCGGTATTGGTGGCACAAGGTTACATCCGCGTGACAATACGGCAGCTGGAGTGCTACAAAAGCCAGGTTTATCGAATCCTGTCGACTATTTCAAATTGAAGTACAATGTCTGTCTAATAGCACCGGGCACCCCCAAAAACGCTAATCTACATTCACAGCATTGGCTGTGTGGTGACATATCTCCGAGGGGCCTGGCCAGGCGTCGAGCCTGCAGCCAGACTCACTAAAGCTGCCCACGTCCTAGGAAAATAAAATCTAAAATCACCACCTGCACCCAGTTGATATCCCTTCGTTACATCGCGAGGGACGGCGGGCGGGTGATATCGTGACCGTTGCGTACCGTGCGTGACGCCTTGACCCCGTACAACCATCGCGAGATGAAGAAGGGAAGTTCTCCCCGTCCCAGCTTGGCTGGCTTATATAGGGGCCGCTTCCGGCCGTGCGCATGCCCTACCCCTAGCTGGACTGCAGAACCATTCATCTCGGCCTCCAGTTTATGATCAGTCGCTTTCATAGTCTGGGAGGTCGTCCGGGTCGGCCCCCTCTTTAACGCCGGTACCAGCGCCGCCGGCCGGTGAAGCGGGCCGCGGCCTGGCCCGAATGCCCTCGTAATGGTTGTAACTGGCTCCCGCGAGATCCATCGCATTATCGTTATATATCCAGAGGTTCCTTGGATTCTGATCCTCCACCGGCTCGCGCATAGGCCTCCCGCGGCCTTCCAGGATATAGCAAAGCTGGAGACTCAGCCCGACGGACTCGCCCCAGCGGACCAGGACCAGCGACAGCTCAGAGAGGAAGTAGTTGCTTTCTTCGTCTTCGTTGGCCTCGTTCAACAGGACGAGTACGTCGAATTCACCCGCTGCCTTCGGGTTGTTGTAAATAGTCCGAAGATCACCGTTTCTTGGGAGCACAATGGCGGTCGGGACGCCGCCGATCAGGGGGTTCGGTCCGATCTGGGCTTGGATGCTGTCGACCAGTGCCCGGAACCCGCAGTCGAGATTGACCGCCGCATTGGGGATGCGATCATGGCCATATGGAAAGCTAGCATTGTACTGAATCTGCAGCTGGATTCGGATAGGGTGGTCAGGGTCCTTCTTCGAAGCCAGGTTCTCTTCCAGCTTGTTCACAGGCGCGCCGCCGCCTCCGCCACCGAAACCTTTTGCTTTACCGCTCGTGCCTGTCGGTCCGCCGGGGCCAGAGGTGGATGGCGCCTCGTAGAGCCAGTAGTGTACCCACCGCCTCACGTACTCATCGGTCTCGCCCAAGAACGCCGCATTTCTAACGATTTGAGTGGCTTGATATTCAAGGTGCTTTAACGATGGCCGCCAACCGGGATCGTGGCTCATGCACTGAGAAATCGTCTGGCGCAATCTGATGTCAACGTAGTCGTAGTCTGTGTTAGCTGGGTCCAGGAAGAATGGGCAGTACGAAATGACGTGACTGCGCCCGGATAATTCGATTGCTTCGTCTGTTAACCGTGGGTCGGCAACGGGCAGGTCGTAAGGCGGTTGTGGTTGAGGTGGTGTCGGAGGATAGTCTTTTGGGCTGTCAGTTATGGGTTCCTTGGATAAGAAAGAGCGCAGACTTACATTTGGTTATCAAAATCCACATTGTCTGTTTCTATCAGCGTTCTGGTCTTTATTCATGAAAAGACGCCATGGTTAGAGATTTGGTGGATGGGGATGGAGATGATTTCAATGTTGTGGAGTAATATTCTGTCAGACTGGACCTTGTGCTCTTGCGTGCAGCATGGGGACTCTGGTTTTAGTGGTATCTTAGGGCAGTTGGGTTTTGCTCTTTCCTCGGCGTCGAAGAGCTTGATAATAAAATAAAACATACCCATGCAATACCCCATACGTTCGTGTGAGATCTATAGTTAGCGGCTATATTAGACTCAACCAACTCAGGACCGTGGGGCCTATCAGGGATTTTGTCCCACTCTGGACCGAATTGCTCCTTCTGATGTGTCAGTATAGCACTGACTACAGAATCAGGACTTTGCATTGACTGAACTCACAGGGGCGTGGAAGCCATGCTTCGCTTTCCACCGCCGATTGAGGTAATAGACGCTGTCGAGCAGGTTAGCCACGGCCATCGTATCTCAAAGCAGAGGGCAAATACTTACTTGCGCTTTGCCTGTCTGATGCATTCTGCAGTGCCATAATCCCCAAGCTATCGGCCGAATTGTCAGGCTTCATGCTTAGTCCAACACGGTGCTTCAACTTACCTTGAGTCGAGGAACAAGCGAATGCTCCCATCTCTTCGGTCGGGTTTCGGTTCTGCTGACCGTGTATCACACGTAAGGGGTTTGTTTTACCTCCTTTATCTTTTGAACTGGCCCCGTCTTTTTCTGCGGTATCCTTTACGGCTCCCTTTGTGGTCTTCTCAGGTGCCTTGTCGGTGGCCTTGTCGGTGGCCTTCTCTGTGGCCTTGTCGGTGGCCTTCTCTGTAGACTTGTCGGGCTCCGTCGAAGCGCCATTTGCCTTTGCTTTCGCTTCACTACGGGTATTTCGCCACAGTCCTCTTCCAGCACGGTCCAGCTCGAGACCCCCAATGAAGATATTTGGAGGATCTATGTCGAAGTGAACCATATTTTGTTTTCGCTTGTCTTGATTGGCTCTCGATGGGTACTTTTCAAGTAGGTCACCTTCCAGTAGCTCGTAATTTGCCAAGTCCCTCTCGTGCTCTGCATGTTTATAGATCGGTGTCCCTAGCCCTTTGAGCTCTCGCATCATCCCTTTGCGCCTCGCCGATTCACACGCTACAGCTCCATCGGGGATAGTCGGTTCCCTCCGTAGACGGTGATGCTTTCTTGGAGGATACTCCATTGCGATACAGGCTCTAACCACTTGCTCGGTGTCAGTCAGAACAATGGCTACTAGTGTGGTTCTCGGACTTACCATCCCCCACCCCCTAACGGGACACACCCCCCACCGGGACAGCCAAACCCCACAACCACCACCAAAAGTCCCCTACCTCACTTACACGGATTACAGCCCCCTTTGAGGCTATCTATACGCTCTTTAGATGGTTAGATAGCCCTTTTTTTGGTGTTTAGCCGGATATAGATTAGTGAAGTTTCAGCCATCGGCATCAGTGATTAGGAGCCTCTGTGCCCCGCCCCTAAATGCAAATTTGCTGTAGAATTCTCTCTCTGAGCCCCTGACCCTTATGCCGCCACAGCATCGTGAAGCCAGCCACGATGCCTCCGCCCATGTACACTGAAGATAATGTGGCGGATGCCTGGCTAGATGTGACAGATAACGGCATGTCTGTGAGAAAAGCCGCCCAAAAACACGGCATCCCTAAACAAACGCTGTCAGCACGCATCAACGGCAGAGTCACCTGAGCCGAGGCCCAGGTTAGCAAGCAGAGACTCTCCCCTCAACAAGAGAGTAAGGTGGCTCAATGGATATTGCGCCAGGAGTCCCTAGGGCTTGCCCCTTCTCACACAGCCGTACGGGAGATTATTATACAACTGCTGAAAAAGGGGGGGGGATTTCGCACCACTGGGCCCGAATTATATGGAGGGCTATAAACGCCGTAACCCTATTATCCAGACTAAAATCGGTAAGCGGATGGAATCCGCTCGGTTTAAGGGGTTCATCCCTAAGTCTGTCAACTGGTTCTTTGACATATTGGGGGATTATCAATGGGTGAAGCCAGAAAATACGTACAATGTCGATAAGGGCGGCATCATGTCGGGTTTTGGTTAGTCTTTTAACCCCCTATTCACCCCTATCCTGTCAGTTAACTAGCTAACCCCTATAGGCATCGATTCCCTAGTCTTAGGAAGTTCTGAGACTATGAAAGCCTTCCTAAAGAGTCCCCAGGGGTGTGGCTGGACCTCCTTTATCGAAGCCATCTCAGCCACGGGAAAAGTTCTCAAATCAGGCATAATTTTCAAAAGAAAAGATCTCCAGGCTTAATGGTTCATCAAAGAATTACACAAAATCGCGGGTTGGTACTACATAATGTCAGATAACGGCTGGACCAGTAACGAGATTGCGTGCCTATGGTTGGACCACATTTTCCTACCCCAGATGGATGCTGTACGAGGGGAAGACCAGGCAGAGCCGATCCTTTTGATACTAGATGGCCATGGTAGCCATACTTTCGTACGTTATTTATTTTTCAGGGGTTGTTTAATCAGTTAATTAACTGTATAACTAACAGGACGAGTTCATGTTGCGGTGTTATTTTGCTAATATCTTGTTTTATTTTTTCCCAGCCCATACCAGCCACGGCATGCAACCACTAGATAACGGACCATATAACGCGCTCAAAGCTTACTACCAGAGATTTCTTTCGCAGTTAAATTCTCTCATAGATGCCTCGCCCGTGGATAAGATCAACTTCATCCGCTGTTATTCTCAGGCTAGGGACAAGGCTTTTTCTAAGCCGAATATCCTCTCGGGCTTCCGAGTAACGGGGTGCTACCCAGTTAGCCGCAGGAAGTGTTTAAAGCACCCGGAAATCCAGGAGGATAAAAGAAAGACCCCGGAGCCAGAGGAAGTTGAAGACTCGGAGCCAGAAGACCAGCAGACCCCTACCACAAGCCAACAGATCATAGATTTCGTAAAGAACCGCTCCCCAGCCACTCGGCTGAAATTCAGGAAGATCTCCCACGCCTTCGAGAACCAGGAGACGGAGCTGGCCCTAAAAGATCATAAGATCAAGGCCCTGGAGGCTGAACTAGAGCGGCTACGGCCCAAGAAGAGGAAGAAGGTCCCAAATCCGAACCAGAAGTTCATGAATATGACCGAGGTATTGGCCCAGGGGGGTGACCCGTTAAGGGCCGTGGTTATAGAGTCTTCAGAGTCAGAAGCAGAGCCAGAGATTGTTAAAGATAAGGGTAAGGAGGAGGAAGAGGTTGAGGAGGCTGAGGAGGGTAAAGAAGCCCCTGTTGCAGAGCCCCAGGTGACGAGAAGCGGTCGGTCAATTAGGGCGCCAGCTAGATACGTGGATTGAGGAGCCTCAACACCACAGAATGATAATTTTGTTGATTTCTTTGGGCATCTTCAGCCTCAATTGCGTGTAAGTGAGTAAGGGGGTATTTTGGTGGTGATGGTGGGGTTTGGCTGTCCCGGTGGGGGGTGTGTCCCGTTAGGGGGTGGGGCATGGTACAGCAGAGCCAGAACGCCCAAAGAACTCGGTTTGGAATTCGCCCGTCCGTGGATTTGTCTTCTTGAAGCTGATATATCAAGCTTACCAAGTCGCCGTTTTCAAGGTACTCCATGATCAGGTAGTCCCTTCGCGCTGGCTCTTTCGCCTGTTTCCTCAACCCTCTCTCAACTTCTCTCTCTCGTTCTTCCCTCTCTGCAGCTTTGCGTTCCCAGTGTCGTTGCCCATATGTCTTTCGCCTCCTGGATCCTCGATTACGTAATGAAGCCTGACTTTCGCTGTCGCTCCCACTTGATGCCCAGTCTACGTCGGAATCGTCCGCTGGTATCCGCATATAAATTTCAGGCTCTGGAGGTTTGCCAACCTCTTCTGCATCAATCAACTGCACACAGCGTGCCGATTTCTTGACTTTCTGGTGCGCAGTACTGATGTTAGTGCATTCATGCCATGCTGGACTCTGTGGAACTGACCCTCATCATAGCCGCTCGTGGATAATACCGTCGCTTTGCCAACTGTCAACTGCTACCTTGACTTTGCCGAGATCAGCGATACCTCGTTTTCTTTTTCGCAAAAGGAAGCAGTAAAGACATGGATCGCGTCGCGCAGCTACAACTCACCGACTATGTCACGACCACGAACATCTTCACCGAAGTCTCCATGGTACTTGCAATGAACCGCCACGCCCTCACCACCCCATACTAGAGGCCCCTGCAGAGATTAGCGAGGGGCGCCGCCGAACCAAGTGGTCAATTCCGTATACCGAATCTGAGCATTCGTTGTTGGGGGATCAGCGGTGGGTGGCATCGGTTTATCGAGTGGGTAACCGCTCCATTCCTTCCTATACGGGTCCTTTTCCCACTCGTCGTGGTCAAAGAAGGTAGGATTATCTGGATCGGGGACAGGGAGCGTCGAGTACTTTGGACGCATCGTTCTGTTTTCTTGGTCTCCTCCCCTCGGGTCGTTGCCTCTTCGGCGGTACTCCCCAAACAACCATCTGGACAGTTGCAGTTTTTCTCGCCACGTTTTGGGTAGCGGCCCACACGTTGCTGTGTTGGAAGCCATGAAGTCGAGGATGAACAGCGGAATGAAAATTTCGTGTGGAGCCCTAGACGCGAAAAAAGTGCATCGAGTCTTGTGATATTATTCAATACGGTCATCACCGAGCTGCTTGTTTGTTTCTGGCCCTTTGGTTGAGCACTGATAAACAAAGAAGAGTTGACCGAAACGGTACTTGGTGTCGCTGATGTATCAAAGCTATTCCATCGCGCACACAAAGAGCAACTTTCGACCCATACCATCAGAAATGCGATGCCGAAATTCACCAATCCGACATGGTCGATTTTGTCACCCAGGGAGGCATTGATGTCCGCGGCCCCCATAAGAGGCAAATATGCGGGAGCAACCCACGCTTGAATGTTGCCACCGCCATCCTTGCTGGACGAATTATCATGTTGGCAGGGTAACTGGGCAAGTTGCAAAGGGTCCATTAGATTACGTGCTCAGCGCTTATGATTACTCATGATTATCCGCTACCTTGTTCGTCTTACAAGCGTGTTATGAACGATTACTGCTGCCCAGTCTTCAGACTTGCAGGGCCAATCAAGCTCCTACGGACAAAGCCCCTGGTAACTTCGCCTCAGCCATGAGTAATACCAAGGAGCCTATGGGACTTAAACATGAGACCCGAGGTCATGCAGCCGGACTTCTGCATCGCTTGGAGTATGCAGCCACATTTGCTAGCACCACCTTGCAACAATCCCCTGATAGGCCAGTGATGTAGCATCCGTTGGGGAATACAGGCATGTGTGTAAGCACTGCACCACTAGGCCCTTGAGGATGCATCGACAATGTAAGACATATCCTACTGCATTATTGTGACTAGCGGTATAGGCAAGTTTGGTCCAGAACGCGAGCGACAGTGGCTTAATAAGACACCTCTGGCACACACCGTCAATAAGCCTGGGGTATAAGAGCAGGACAACACGACATTGCAGGTGAAGATTAGTAGCTCTATATCTCCAAAATCTGACCATGGAACTCAAAATGTTCCCCGTATCATTGATAGTGTGCATCTCGTGGGTTGTCGGCGGAATATGCCAAACCGATCAGGACTGGACGGCTCTCAATGGCTCGGTCAATGGCCGTCTTCACGTCACCACGCCGCTGGCACTCCCGTGTTACTCCTCGTATAATGGCAAACCCGTGGTGGTTGATGCCGACTCCTGCGCCCTCATCCGAGCCAATTATACCGACAACGAATTTCGCGCAGAATCGCCCAGCGGGTACCTTAACTTGCAAGACGAGATGTGCCTATCAGACCCAGACGACCAGTGCATCTTGGACAATAGCGTATCCCCAGCAGGTCAACCTTCGCCAGGCTCCTCTTGCAACCAAGGCAGCGTGCCATCACGTCGCATCGAAGTGGAAGAAGTCTCCGACATCATCTCCGCGTTCGCCTTCGCAAAGACGCATGCCGTACCACTGGTCATCAAGAACAGCGGGCATGACTTCTTGACTCGGAATAGCCAGAAGGGGTCTCTCGCTCTATGGGTACACAAACTGCGGGGCATGGAGTTCCACGCAGACTTCGCTTTGGAGGGCTGTGCAGGAAACATTACTGCAGGGCGCGCCGTGACTGTTGCCACTGGTGTCAGCACTGGGGAGGTGATCGAATTTGCGTCTGAACACAACAGCACTTTCGTCGGAGGCTATTCACCAACTATAGCTGCGTCGGGAGGATGGGTCCTCGGGGGTGGCCACAGTGTTTTGTCGCCGGCGTTTGGACTCGGGGTGGACCGCGTGGCTCAGTTCAAAATCGTCACCCCAGATGGTGTGCTGCGAGTTGTCAATCCATACCAGCATCCTGACTTATTCTGGGCTCTACGCGGCGGGGGCGGTGGAACGTTTGGGGTGGTTCTAGAGGCGACGCACCGGGTCGAGAAGTCTGCCCCAGTAGCAGTGGCCAACATCCAGTTGCCGTCAAATATCACGACAGAAACTGCAATTGAGTGGATAGCACTGATGGCACGGGAGTCGCTCAGCTGGGGCACGCAAGGATGGGGTGGACACGCTGCCGGACTCTACTTGACTCACATGAATCCGCTTGTTTCCAACTTGACGGAGGCTGAGGTTTCGATGAGCAATGCTACGAGTTTCGCATTGGCCGTGGGAGGAACCAGCGTCGTCGAGGTCCTCCCTGACTTCCTCAGCGTTTGGAACAAGTACGTCCTGCCGGGGGCCACTCACACATCGGGAACTGTCCGCATGGTGTCGCCAAGACTAGCACCACGAAAGCTCTTCGAAAACGCAGAGGGCATCCAAAGCATCGTGGAATTCATCAGTTCCATCCAGGACTTGGGATTCGACCCTCGCAAGTTCTACTGTCCAGTCGGTACCCCCTTTGTCGCGGACAACGCCTCATCCCACGAAGCCAGAGACGTCGCCAGAGGCCAAACCTCGGTCAACTCGGCATGGTATGACGCCCTTTGGTTCCTGTCGACTGGTATGTCAGTGTCGTGGAATGCCTCGTACGCGGAGCGCCTCCTGAACATGACCGCATTCACCAACGTGACACTGCTCGTCGAAGACCTGACCGGAGAAGCGGGTGGGGGCTACACGAACGAAGCCAACATTTTCACTCAGAACTGGCGCGAGTCGTGGTGGGGAGACAACTACCCCAGGCTGCTCGAGGTGAAGCAGAAGTATGATCCAGATCGGCTGCTCAAGTGCTGGAAGTGTGTTGGGTTTGAAGACTCGGACATCTCCAGTGAACGGTTCCGTTGTCAGGGGAAGTTACAGGGGGACATTGACGGGGTCCTTCCGTGATATTCCTGGAATTACGTGACTCAAGTAGCAGCCTTGGCTGAACGGTTTGGACCTGCCCATCATGACCGGAAGATGGGCATGCTGTCTGGTGTTGTCATGGGGGTTTTCGCGAGCTCTGAGTCATATCAATAACTGACAAAGTTCGACTGCAGGTGACTTGAGAAATGACTTTGTTCATGTACGTAAAGAAGGAAAGAAACTATGAAGCTAGCTAAGTGACATGATCTGGTATATATACCCCTGGGGTTGTGGGGTTGTCATCTAGTGCCGTGACAAAGACCCTTGTTAACATCTTTGGCTCCCGATATTGTATCTCCTATGGAAGTCTCTGTCTTCATGTCCATAGCCCAGCAAATTAAGAGATGGTATCGATATTGCAGAATTAATTCGGGCGGTGCCGTAACCTTGAGCAAAATAACTATCTTTTTTGGTGGCTTATGGCTGAACTTTGTTCGTCTTTTCCGTCAACCTCAATGCCAACGTGGCTCCAGCGAAACTTTCGTCTTTTTTCGATGAGTCCCGAGAGCCCCGTATGAAATCGAATCCTCGCACGGGAACCTCGCGAAGATTTCCTCCACGAACCACACACAATTCTTCCCAAGGTCATCCAGAACATACCGCACGAACCGCCCAGATAGCTTTCAAGATACACCAAAAAGCGCTTTTTGATTGAGCCTGGAAATATCGTTAATGGTTTCGAGCTTTCTCCGTTCTTCGTCGATGTCCCATGTCAAGGTACGCAGCCATTTCTGCGCGGCTCTTCGTTCCTCCCTTCCCGAAAAGGGAGAAAAACTTCTCCTATCTCAACCCTCGACCTCCGGCACTAAACGAAAACAAGAAGATGGCACCCGATAAGACCACGAATAGTAGCAACGAGACTCATCGTTCAGATCAAGAGGCCAACACGAAGTCACGACCAATCTGAAAAGATCTGTGATTGAGTCAGCAACTCGCGCTTCCGTGGGTATGATGGCTGCCGAAGCGTCTGCCTCCCAGGCAACCAGGCCAGAAACAGAACACTCGATACATCAGTTGGCAGGCGAAGAGGCCGCCAAGGAGGGTATCATCCCGCGAACCACGGAATCTGCAATGATGCCCCCACTTCCACCGAAGAAGAGCCAACTCGATATCATCCCGGAGGGGATCATATTGCAGGTCATGCATCGTTGCACTGCTGCAGCCTTGTTTTCCCTGGCTCGAACCTGCCGCAACTTCCAGCGTATCAGCTGCGACAAATCACTACGACACAAATTCTCAGGCCTATGGATACAGCAGCGTATGGTCTTGTTTGTTAGACACACAACATCGCTCAACCATTATGGTTGGGATGAAATTGCAGCATTAAATGCGGGGTTTGCACTGTGGTTGGACACGGATTGATTGAGAACTTCGGACGGGGTCACAGAGCCATTCGGGGTGCATCTGAACGAGAGCAGTCTGCTATTGCCTGTTGGCTGCTGAGAACTAAGGGTGGTATAAGGATCCTTGGGAGATGTATCCACCTGATGTTCGTAGGCAGTTGTGGTATCAGAAGGGAAGCAGACATAACCTAGACGATCCTGCGACGAGCCACACCGGAGTTCATACCAAAGTACGGGCCTGCAATTCATCGTATTCGCATATTGAACGGTGAAGTGCAACGTGTATACTATTAGTAGGCCCGTGATGAGTTGTATCCGTACCGGATGTGACTAGGTAGTGTCGACGACTCGTACGGTCCATACAGATCATCTCACAGCAAGGTCGCAACTGGCGAATTATATCAGGCAACAGGCAGTCAATCGATTCGATATTGTACTGTATGTATTACTCTGTTGGTCATCATGGTGTGTCCAGCTTGGTACATCATTCCACCTTTCCCTTTGCACCCTTGAACATCGCAGCGAGCTTGCTGACACCCGCGATGATCTTGCCTTTCAAGCCGCCCGCGACCGCGGGGCCTTCATCCGCAGCCACGAATCTCCGCACCAAGATGTTGTACAGTCCACCAAACGCAACAGCAACAGCTGTGCTGGTGAAGATGATCACGTTGTACGGCATGCTGAAATCCGGAGTCGGCAAGCTGAGCAACAAGCTCGTGGTTCGTAGGTTGGACGTCTTCCGCCGCGCGGGTGGGGCGTTGGGAGCAGTGGACGGAAGGATGGTGATGACTGATGCGGCGACGTCGAATCCTCTGTTCGCGTCAGGTGGGTATTCCGTGTATCGCAAGATGGACTTCTCAAAGTCGTATGTGAGGAAGACGGTGCTGGCTGGGGGGATGCGCATCCGTAATTCGAGCTGCGTACCTCGAGCGCGGTCAAGCGCTGGGCGGTAGTATATCTCTTTGACGACGTCTTCGTTGAACCCAGATATGCCCTCAATACGGGTCTTCAGGGTGTGCAGATAGATGCGCATGAACCAAGGCAAAGTCTCCATGTAGATAAACTCGACTTCGGTATCGGGACTTGGGTTTGTGAGGATCGACTGGACACCACCGCGCTCCTGGCCATGCCCGGTGAAACTGCGTTCTGCGTATAGTAGTGGTGTTTCTGGCTCCACCATCTCATCGGCATTGGTCTTGGCGTTCTCGCCCTCATGTGACATGCGAGGGAGAACCAAGGAGAACTCCGAGTCGGACGGGACTTTATAACATCGTGAGAGCCCACTCGGGGTCTTGAGCTCAGTCACACCAGCTGATGTGTAAACATCCCGACTGTCTGGTGCCTGGATGCAGACTGGCGGCACATCCGGGTCTGTCAACGGACAAGTACCCTTCATCGTCTTGCCGAAGACTTGATCCAGAGCCCACTCTTGCCCTTCTATAGAGTCGGCAGGGAAGCACGTATCGCCAGCATGGTAAGGCTTGGACGAGTTGCACTTCAGGTCATGACCTGGTGGTGGTCGAGGAATGGGGTTGTCTATGTCAAGTCAGCAGCGTGACCCCAATATTGGCCGCACACGGTCTGCTTACCCCTTGGCCGTTTGGACCTCTCAATGTCCAGAACCATATCAATTGTCTGCTCGATCTCCAATACACACTCCTGGTCACTTGGACAGACGGGTCGAATATCGATTGCCATGCTTTGCCACGATGCGTCGAATAGCTTGTGCCCATCCAGCAAACTCGAAATACCAGCCTTGCCCTTGCAGGGTAGAAGCTTCAGAAAAGGGGTCAAGTTCTCGGTGCAAACCACCTCTCGCGGAAGAATACCGTGTAGCAAGTGCATATTCGCCAGTGTCGAGTTCGGGTGATCTCCTTCGGATATGAAGGACATGACGGGCCGAGTGGTTCGGGTTCCGTCGATGAAGTTGAGCGACGCGCAGAAGAGACCGGACAGAGCATTCGTCAAGGTAAGCCACTTGTGATCGGCCCTAAAACCATCATCAGACATCTGTATAGCAGCACGGTCGCATGGACACCTACTCCTCGTCCGTATCAGCTTCCAGCCATGCCCATAGCTCGACACCAGTTCCTCCCTCCTTGGTGCCATCCCAGGGGCGTGCTCCCCAACTTGCAGCGTCCCATCTTCCCAAGCTAAACCTCAAATGCAATTCCCTCGTTCCAACATGCTGTAGTATCTGGCCCAGCGATCGCGGGAAGTATCGGAAGTTCTGGGCCTCGAATTGCGACAGACTCGTATTCGACCGAAAGTCGAAACTGGCAAGTAGGGCGGAATGCGGTAGGGGCTTGAGGTTGAGCTGCTCGTAGTAATCGGAAGCAAAAACCTGGCACGAAAGAAGGAAAAGGGGTATTATGTAAGAAAGAAAAGACCGCATCGTGACGGTTGACGGTCCATGAGGACCTGATCTCGAAGCCTGGAAAAGACAGGGAAGTCTAGTTGGAACTTGGAAGTTAAGCAATTCGAGGTGTCTTTTGGAGATGCTCGGCGACATCAACCTGGAACTGGGACAAGCCCCAATTGCAGCGAGGCTTGTTAGCGCATCTCAGGGGGCCGCTATTGGCTCCCCGCAAAATCCATCGAAGCTACCTGGTCGCGACTCTCGAAAAGTTTCCAGCCTTGTCCAATTCAACACCATCCACTCCACGATTCACCGACGACAATTACAACCCGCGACCGCGCTTCCACGTAAACGCAGCTCGGGATCATACCAATACACCTTTTCGAGTACACGTACAATTTCAGTCTCGACTCCTGAAAAGGGCCATCATCATGGCCGCAGAACAGCGGAAGCTGCTCGGTAAGTCTTAATCCGCCATCCTACCACCCGCAGCAGACCAGCTAATAGACCGCAGAGCAGCTTATGGGCAACCCCCAGACGTCCCGCGCTGGCCAACTCTCCCTCACCGACCCCAAAGTATGCCGCTCCTTCCTCGTCGGCACCTGCCCGCACGACCTCTTCACCAACACAAAGCAAGACCTAGGCCAGTGCCCGCGCGTGCACGCCGAGGCGCTCAAGACCGAATGGGAGACGCTCCCCGAAGCGGAGCGGCAAAAGTACGGCTTCCAGCACGACTACGCGCGCGACCTACAAAAATACATCGACGACTGCAACCGGCGGATCGACACGGCGCAGCGGCGTTTGGAAAAAACGCCCGACGAGATCCGGCAGACGAACGTCTTACTAAAGGGGATATCCGATCTGGCGTGCACGATCAACTGCGGATTACTGGAGGTGCAGATCCTGGGCGAGATGGGCGAGGTCAGCCGCGCCTACGACGAGTTCTTCAAGGTGCGCCAGGCCGGGCAGACCAAGGCGGAGCGCGAGCGCGAGCTCAAGGCCCTGAGCGATACTAGTGGGCCGTCGGGGCACCAGAAGCTGCAGGTTTGCGATGTGTGCGGGGCGTACTTGTCGAGGCTTGATAATGACCGCAGGTTGGCGGATCACTTCTATGGGAAGATGCACCTGGGATACGCGCAGATGCGCAAGACGTACGAGACCCTGTCGAAGGAGCTGAGGGGACGAGGACGGCCGCCGATGCAGGATGATGGTATGGGTGGGCGCGACGACGGTTATGGTGACGGGTGGAAGGGTGGTTCTAGAGGTCCTAGACGAGGTGGCTTTGGAGGGAGAGGTGGTGGACGGGGGTTCCGTGGTGGTTGGTGATCGAGCGACATTTCCAGTTCTTACTCACACTTTGTGCATCCGGCGGAGTTTGGGGCTTGATGGCAGAAAAGGGGCTTGCCACGGTCAATTTCTGACTTCCTGTGATATCACTGTATGAGATAAGACCCAATAGATGCACTGATGGAATTCAATTTTGTCTACGCTATTGGTATGTCCGATGCTATGGCTCCCTTGTGCCATCTCCTATGAATGCGCGATGGGAATCTTCGAGTGCGAATATTCGTCTGGCGCACAACTCCCCATACAGCTATTCGGGTAATGATTCTTTCCCAGCCTTCATTGTCCATCGAAAAATAGCCCGGACTGACCAATAGGCTCCGACTGACCAATAGGGCTCAAGGGTGGAAGGATAACACTCCCAGAGCCTTTTCAATTTGCTCCGGTCAATTACCCAGCGCCCACGGCTAACATCCAGCGCAACCATCTCATCATCCTATGTACCGGAGGCCTTGGCATCCAGCGCAGCCATCTCATCGTCCCACTTCCCTAACGGCGAATTAGGACCCGAAAGCGAAGGTAGCTTCGGCAGCTCAGAGGGCTTGTTCGTCGTCGTGTCCACGTTGATGGTGTCAGAACCAGATAGAGCAGGGAAATCGTCGGGCTTCGGTGGGACTTGGGTATGCTGTTGATGGGACGACCCGTTCTGGTCGCCTCGTGAACCTCTCTCCCCATCCCCGAACGAGCCCCCTCTACCGCCCCGTCCACCTCTCGTGGTCCCCCGTCCCCGTCCACGACCTCTACCCCTGAACTCATCCGCAGCGAATTCTCTTTGGGGCGGCGGCGCATCATTCCTCTCAGCAAAGCGACTCCCCGCCATACCCATCCCGGTCCTCGACCCCCTCACACCCCCATTAGCGCTCTTGAAGCTCTGGCTATAGCCATAATCCCGCTCCTCCTCGACATTCTTGCCCTCGTCCCAGCTGCCGCCGTCCTTGGCGCCCATGGCTTTCAGTTTACGCTCGCGGTTCCGCTCGCGCTCGTCGTCCATGCGCCGCCTCTCCTCGTCGCCGCGCTTGCGGCGTTCTGCTTCTTCGGCCCGTCGTTTCCGCGCGTCCTCCATGCCCTTCTCGTACGCCAGCGCGTGCGACCGGCTGTCGCGCTCCGCCTGCTCGAACCGCCGCGTCTTTTCCGCCGACAGGATCCGCATCTGCTCCATCTTGGCCGCGAGCTCCGTCTCCGTCAGCTTGGTGCGCGGGTTCGAGCCGGAACCTGTTCGGTCGCCCGAGGCTGTGTTTGACGAGTGCCGCCCGCTGGGCTTGGTTGGGGCGGAGGAGGTGGCGGAGGGGCCTGTTGTGGCTTGCGTAGGCGCTCCTGTGTAGGATGTGTCGCCATCCTCTTCAGTGGCGGCTGCTGTCGATTCGGCGGCGGGTGTGGTAAATGGTGCGGGTTGCTTGGGGGGTTTCGGCGAGTGTTTGCGCGGCCGGGGCTGATGCGCGGGCTTCGTCGGCGCGTGGCGCGACTGGGCTAGAGATTTGGGAGCGATCGGAACAGTAGCAGGCTGCGTGGGCTTTGACGGAGCTGGAGCACTGGGTTGGTTTTCGACTAGGGGCACGGGAGCAGGAACTGGAGCTGGAGTTGTGTTGGTGGTAGTCTGTGGTTGCGGCTCGACGACAAGCGTGCTAACGGGCTCGCTGACGGGCTCAAAGTCGTCGGCGAAGAGATCGTCGTCTGTGCGGCCGCCAAAGTCGTCCATTGTGAAGAGCTGGAGCGATTGTAGAGCAAGAATAGTCTTAGTGATGCTGCCGAATTATAGCAAGGGGGAGGAAAGCAATGTAGCTTGGGGAGGCGTTGATGATGGGTGAAGCTAGAAACTATTGAATTACCACCTGCAGACTTATCCGAGCCGCGAGCGGAATCCAAGTGCCACCTCAAGATTAGCGGTCATGCAGTGGTGGATTCCGGCATTCATGACAGCGGAGAAACTTCGGCCCGCCTGTTCGAGAGCCGGTTGACCAACCATGCAGCCGTCCACGGGTCTTCCCGCCTGTCCCGACAGCTGGACATCCTGTGAGGCTCCTAGGAAGGGATGTTGTCTTGTCTTGCTACTAGAAATGCAAGGCGATGTCTCATTGAACTTCCATTGCCTGGAATAAGCCTTTGTTTGTATCCAGTTCAGCACCCCTATGCTACACGTACAGTTTCCATGTAAGTTATGTTGCCTCGGAACATGTTTCGAGCTATCCAAGTCGCCTTTCACTAAGTGGTGGGACTAGGCAGTCCGCGTGAAGTCATCAGGCAGTCTCCTCAAGATGGCATCCCTCAACTCATCCACGCTCTCCACCATCTCAACACCAAACCTCTGACACACAATCTGCACATTCCCTCGCTTCAAGTAGCCTTCGGGGCAGCTCACAATACACTTGCCAGACCTTGCACTTAGGCCCAGCTCTAGGAGGCTGATGGGAGCCTGCGTGTCTGGGTGGAAGAAGACCACAATGATGTCGGCAGCTTCCTGCATATCCAACTCCCATTCTACCTGCTCGCGGTACGGCGCGAACGCGATGTCTTCCCGCCAGGTTGAGTCCCAGTCACCGCGGTAGGGGTTGAGTATGGTGACGGGGGTGTCTGCCAGCGACTCTGACAGCACCTCTCGCCAATCACGGTCGTCAGGTTTCGTTTTCGCGGTAGTACCGGCTAGGAAGATCGACTTGACGCCACGGATAGCCTCTCTGGCTGGCGCGTATATGACTTGACTCTTGGGGGTTGTGGTTTGCATAGTTTCGGGCATTAGATTGAACGAGGTGTGTTGGTTGGTACATTGTCGATAGGAGAGGATCTGATCTGACGGCACGGGTTTGGAGATGCTCTGCACGCCAAACGGTCTCCGATCGGCTCCCCGCAGCAGGCCACAACCGGGCACCATAACGGAGCCAGTTCAGTGACCAAGCGACGCAGAGTAGCATCGCATGCCTCTGAAGTACCAAGCGCAAATACACTACATGGATCTCCTGAATATATATTCTCTCCATAACCGGCCTCCTTTAATTGCTCATTTCAGGCCTCCATGCCGTATGTCCGGCCCACTATCCCTGCAAAGACCTAACCACAGCTGCTCAGTGCCTCGACCTGAAGCCGGACGAGAGTCACCGCTTTGATTTGCATGCCATTGGTCATATTCGACACCAGAGACGCCAGCCTTGCCGTCGACAACGCTGCCGCCCTTGAGGGAGGCAGAGCCTTCGCAGCCATTGTCAGCGAGACCGTACCAGGAACACGATGGGTAATATCGCAACCCTAGGACTGACAGTTGCCTTCAGTTTCTTCGCCGCTAGGAGAGGAGAGTCGTTGGAAGCTGGTCTCTTGGTACTTGATGAAGAGTCCGGGGTCTTCGGTGTCGACGATCGGGTCACGCGGACATTCCCATCAAGGGGAGCCAGAATGTGACGAGTCTCGTTCTTTGGAGAGGGATACCAGGAGGAAGTGTGGTACGCGAAAACACATACAAGGGAACGAATTCGATTACTGTCAACAGAAGCAACAGTGACAAATTCCATGTCCAAGTTTATTAATCCTGGCGACGTCTGAAAGACTTGTGATTCGGTTACAGCGCACCTCTGACAGGAACCTTTCTTGTATCAAGGGCTGAATGAGGTCAAGATCGAGACAGACTCGTGGAAATGGGGGTGAGTGAAAGATGTGAGGATGTGATTCATTGATGAGTTGATCCAAAGGCAGATGACCGGGACGCCGGTGTCACCATTTGCCAAGTTCACTATAAATACAAGTTCGAACGTTCTTCTCGTGTTCTTCCCGCCTTCCCTTCAGCTAGAAACCCCAGTCCCGAAAACTCCCATTTTCGAACTTCACTCTGTGGCCTCAGATGCAGTTCTCCAGCGCCTTCGTTGCCCTCGGGTTTATGCCTTCATTCACCATGTCTCTTGCCAATGTGGGTGTTATTATCCCCGGACTACCAAACCAGGCAATACACGCCTAACGCTGACGACAACAGGCAGAGTTAGGTAGTGTACTGGACGGCGGCATTCGCTGGTACTCCCGCAACACGACACAAACCATGTGCCGTAACAACACGGACCAAGGCGGCCTCCCGATATGGCATCTTGCCCTGGCCGCCGACTGCAAGGCTCTCCGCGACGAGTACTACACCACGAACGGCTACTTCCAGATCACCGACTGGGACGACCTGGACTGGTTCAGTCTGCGAGAGAACGGCACTTGCAGCTTCTCGGTCAAGCGAGCGGATGACCAGACGGGCCCAGATGTCTGGTAACGCCCCCCTTCTCATGTCTTCTTGGGCTCTATATCCTTGCCCAGTTTGCCGTTTTGGGTCGTGCTTCTCTGACGATCGGCCAGGATCGGAAACGAAGACATCGCGACGTACATCAACGAGGCGCTCGATAAGGCTGTTGGTGGTGCTGTGGCTCAGGGAGGCGGCTTTCGATGCAGGAGCGTGACCGAGCCGGTGTACGAGATGCTTAAATGGAGGGTCTGGAGAATCTTCCCGGCAGCTGCGGAGGGTGTAGGACCGGGCGAGCTCTAGTCATGTACGATTTGGCTGGATTGTGACGTTTGAGAACCCGGACAACGGCATGCTAAGTACAGCGTGTAAAATGTGACCGCTTCAAGCGCATTGACCACGACAAGTGATCTAACCTTAGAGGCCAAAGAAAGGGTTCGTGAAAGTGTGCTCAGATAAGCTGTGTGTTCAGGAAGGAAAATTATTATCTGTTCAGCGTCACATTTGATCGTTAGGCCACCAGTAGGGTAGATAGTCAAACGCCGCATACGTCTCCTTTGCGAGTGACATACCTCCCCTGCTGCGTATGCATGTGCGGATGCGTATAACCGAGATGCCGGGACGTATAGGCCGAATGTTTGTCCAAAACCCCGTCCCCCTGGTCGAGCCCCAATACCCCGCCCCTGTCCTCGAGCCGTCAGTGGTTGAAGAGTGATGATTGGCAATGCTTGTTCATACTGGGAAGGTAGATATTTGGGCCGCGACCATCAAGTTACCACAGGTCTATCGAACGGGCTAGACTGTACGAAGAGAATGTTACCATCCGAGTAGGTGCGATAAGCAAACTCCGGTCTTGTGATGGTGCCCCGTATATCCCAACGTCGCACCATGGGACGATGAACGCGGTAGAGATAAGGTATACCTTCTCCCGTCTTTATGTTTTCTTCTTGAGTTCTTGCGCTCACCCAGCTGTCCAACGCCATCATGAAGTTCCCGTTTACTAGAAAGGCAGCAGATTCAGATGTACCGGTTGCAGACATCACACCGGTGCAAGAGACCTGGCCCGAGGAGAAGCACCATGGGGTAGACATCGCTACCGCCACCGCCGACCTCGACAAGATACAGCACTCACACCAATGGGATCCCAACTTGCCCCAGGAGAAACTGGATGCCGTCAAGCAAGCCCTGGAGGATGGCGATGCCGACAAGATCGCCGAGGCTGATCTCATGTTCACTGAGGACTCACCATACGAAGAAGTTCGTGCTGCGGTGAGGAACGTCGACGGCGGCGAGGTCGCCAACACGCTGCGCGCCTGGGTCCTGGGCATGTTCTTCGTCACCATCGCCAGTGGGCTGAACATGTTCCTGTCCATGAGGAGTCCCGCCATCAACTTTCCCGCTATCGTGGTGCTGCTTCTGACATACCCCCTGGGTAATCTGTGGGCACGGATTCTTCCGACTCGTGTCTTCAACACGTTTGGGCTGGAGTGGACTCTTAACCCTGGCCCTTTCACGATCAAAGAACACGTCGTGGTCACTCTGATGGCCAACGTCTCGATCAGCTACGCCTACAGTACCGACGCATTGCTTGCGCTCCAGGGAAAGCCTTTCTACAACATCAATTTCGGCTGGGGCTTCTCGCTGCTCTTTACCTTAAGCTCTCAATTAATAGGTATATCCCTGGCCGGCATGTTTCGGAGGTTCCTGGTATGGCCTTCTGCAATGATTTGGCCAACAGTCTTCAGTAAAACTTCGCTCCTGATTGCGCTGCACGACAAGACGAAGAGCGACGCTGTCAGCTCGAACGGCTGGGTCATCAGCAGGTACAGGTACTTCTTTTACGTCACTGTCGCCATGTCCTGCTATTACTGGATCCCCGGGGTGCTCTGGCAGGGACTCTCGGTCTTCGCGTTTGTCACATGGATCAAACCGAACAACGTCGTTCTCAACCAGCTCTTTGGAGGCTTCACTGGGCTCAGCTTGCTGCCCATTACCTTCGACTGGACGTATGTGACCGCGTACCTGGATGACCCACTTCTTGCGCCGACTCATGCCCATGTGAATACGTTGATCGGGCTGTTCATCTTTGTCATCATTACTACGATCGGTATAACCTATTCGGGGGCGCTGTAAGTACTCATTCTTCATCTGTGTCCCCTCTGCTCAGGTTTGGTACTGAAACCTAATCAGTTACTCTGAATATCTTCCAATGGTCACTTCGCAGACATACGACAACACCCAGTCTGCATACAACGTCAGCCGTATCCTTGGTGACAGCTTTCAGTTCGACCCCAACAAGTACAGTTCATATTCGCCTCTGTTCCTCTCTCCAAGCTTGGCACTTAACTACGGTAGGTTCCTAACCATTTAACCCACTGCCTTCATATCACAGGTAAGCGCTGACACTTTTATATAGGACTTTCATTCGCAGCATTAACCGCCGCATTGACCCATGCCGGTCTGTTCCATGGAAAAGAGATCTGGTATCGATTCCGAACAGCGCAAAGTCAGGAGCCAGACATCCATCTGAAGTTGATGAAGAAGTATCGCGAGTGCCCTGACTGGTGGTACGCGGCACTCTTTGTGCCATCAGTCGCTCTCGGTCTTGCGGCTACTCTCGGATTCGATTCGCAATTGCCCTGGGTACGTATAAAAACATCCCACCCCAAGACCCTGAGCCTTGGTGAACAAGCCTTGATTTTTCCTGTCTTTCTTCATCAAGAAATCAGCGATACGGGTTTAGAGACAATATGTTAACATACACGCAGTGGGCGTTCTTTGTTTCTGTCATTCTAGGGCTGGCGTGGGTCATTCCGACGTGCATGGTTCTCGCGGTCTCGAACATCGTATTGTCCCTTAACGTCGTCTCCCCCTTCCTAGCCGGTTTCATGATCCCAGGACGCCCGGTCGGCGTCATGATCTTCAAGGTTTGGCTCCCCCGTTGCGGTCAAAGAGCTCAATAATAAAATAAAAGCAGGTCTTCTCCACAATCTGTCTAGGTCAGGCCCAAACATACAGGTAAATAAGGGTTTCAACCGTGCGATATTTACAGCAATGATTAATCTCGAATTTAGCGGCGACCTCAAGCTTGCACACTACATGAAGGTGCCTCCGAGAATTACGTTTTCGTGCCAGGTAGCGGCAAGTATCTGGGCTGTCTTTGTCCAGATAGCGGTTATGAACTGGACTCTTGGAAATATCCCCAATGTGTGTGAAATGTAAGTGGGGTATCTCTCTACCCCCTTTCTCAGCAGCCGATGAACTAACTCATCCCAAGCACGCAACCAGATCACTTCACGTGTCCCAACGGACGAGCATTCTTCTCCTCCTCGATCGTCTGGGGAGTCATCGGCCCACAACGAATGTTCGGCCAAGGTTCGCAATACGTGAACTTCAACTGGTTCTGGCTCCTCGGGGCAGCTCTGCCGCTTATCTTCTGGGTCCTAATCCGCAAGACGAACGTCAAATTCGTCCGTCACCTCAACGCCCCTGTGATGCTGGGAGCCATGAGTTGGCTGCCACCGGCTACGACCCTCTCTTTCTCGACCTGGGCTATCACGGGACTGGTCTTCAACTATGGCATACGCAAACGGTTTAACGGCTGGTGGCACACGTACAATTATGTCACGGCAGCAGGTATTTGGGCTTCGCTCTTCACTTGCGGCCGAGGAGCTTAATAACAAAATAAATCAGGTCTTGACGCAGGGTTGATACTGTCCACAATCGTCATCTTCTTCGCTATCACCCTGCCAGGGGTCACCATTCCGCAGTGGTGGGGCAACGTGGATGTCATGAATACAGCCGTAAGTAACTCGATGGGTTGCCCCTATACGCCTGAGAGGTCGAATGCTGACGATTGCGTCTAGGATGCGTCTTATACTGCGATATTGAAGATGGTGGCGGAAGGGGACACTTTTGGTCCCGCGACCTGGTAGTGCCAGTGGTATCATGGAAGCTATCTTTCTCTGGTTCTCTTGTCTTGGGATCAGCTTGTATAAGGAGATTTATATCAATACGTCCCCATAGGCAATGACCGTCTTCACACTGCACCTAAGAGGCAATCCTCGAACAGATGACGGTCCTGTGATATTGATCATCATGCCGGAGGAGCAGAACAAACCGAGATGCCCACCAAATATGTCTCATCTTCACACAGAATCTAGCCCCGAGTCAGACGGAGCAGTGTAGCATGGCCAGACACGTGGGCCCTCTGGTTGAAGTGGACGTGAAGGCTGCTAGCAGGTATGTTGAGGAACAAGAGGTGTAGAGCAGCGTGCTTCTCATTGAGCACGTCGACATAGTAGTGGTTGATTGGCCACGACACATCGAACCAGGCCCGGACGGTCCTACCTCAAGAATAGCTCACGATAGCCGCGATGAGGATTGGTGATCTACTTGCTAGATCACATAGACTCAGAACGCATATCGCAGGAGCTCGTGATTCCTTCACGTTCGGGCGGCATTGTTTGCCACATCCGCACATCCGCACAATTGTTGACTGCCAGCTGCCAGACAAGCGGCATTGTGGTGGTGCGGGGCACGTGTAATGTGAATATCTAATAAAGCGGGGGCCTCATGATGATGACGGCGCGCCGGCGGATCTTCGGCGATCACATGCACGGCGTCCTTCAGCACGACACGCAATGCTGTGGCGGAGGCTTCTACTTTCTCGATCCTACATCATTTCTCGATCCTAATCACTGCCAGACATCGTCGAAGACGGACTGTGGCCTACAAAAACATATCGAGGCAAGAAGAAAACTGAAACATAATCAACATGTCAGGTCAAGGCTACTACGGTCAATCTGCTGGCGGCCAGCACTTCCAGACCAACAACCCATTGCAGCAGAGCCACGAAGCTGCGAACCCATGGCAAGATCAGCCCACAGGCGAAGCTCCCTCGACGTATCAAGGACACTCTGCGCCTTCGGGTCCACCACCAGCGAACGCATGGCAGGATCAACCATCATCTGGCGCACCTCACTCGACGTACCAAGGACACTCTGCGCCTTCAGGTCCACCGCCAGGCCAGCAACCTCTTGGACCAGGTCTGGCGCGATCCGACACATTCAAGGAGTCTGACTTCGTGCCCGAGTCCGAGCGTGGCGAGCAGCGCGAAACTCTGGAGCAATTTGACATGAGCAAACCTCAGACCGACGAAGACCGCGACTTGGAGACGCTGCAGAGGGAGTTCCCAAGTGTGGACGGGAGTCTCGTCGCGGCGTTGTATGGCGACTCCAAGTCAGTTTCAGGGACAAGGGAAATACTGAGAGAGCTTGCTTCTGGCCAGTAGTGAAGCTCTTATTCAGAGGTGAAGCATCTGCTTGGTGATGATGGATGGATTACGCATGATTGAGCGCTGCGGCAGCAGTGGTGCAGCTCATTCCTCGGCAGCGTCAGGCAGAATATACGAGTACCACGACTTCAAGGAGTACAATTGATGGCACAAATATTCTCACTGTTCGTCACTTCTACCAAATTGCGGCATCGTGTGCCTGCAGGGAATTGACGTGACATGCCAACCAACAGGCGATTTGCATCCGAATGTTCGTCGTATAACACGCTGACTAGTTTGCCAGCTGTTATGCTTTGGCGTGATGCCATACGACTCCATACTGCCCACCGTGTGCGCCTTCGACTTACCAGTCTGATCCAGCATCTGCTGCCGCCTCATTCAGAGATCATCACACAGCCATCAGAGATCATCCAGTAAACCTTCATTTTCGATTTTCTCCATCTAGCATACTCCCTCTCATCGTCCTCGTCATCCGGGAACTGATCCGCATGGCACATCGTGGTACTGCGTGGTCTTGCTATAGAAGCATCATCCGATGAGCGTGTCCAGCTCTGGCACATTAAGCTCGACCGTTGAAATGTCTGATGATGCCATGTTGTCAGTGATGCTGTTAATCGCCACGGGAGAAGCTGAGCGCAACTCACAGGTCTCTGCTCTTCGCTGCCTTCGGCCGAGGTTGATTGTCCTGGCTTCGCACGTCCGTTGATACGGTCCACCACAGAGAACTTCCGTGCTCTTGCGACTGGCCAGGAGGGTTGTGGCTACGAGGACTCTACCTCCCACAGAGTCATTCAAACACTTCATGATTCAGGGTAGTGACTTCACCAAGGGCGATGGCACGGGCGGGAAGAGCATCTACGGCGCCAAGTCCCGAGACGAGAACTTGGACTAGGCATGTTTCCTAATTTGTGACCCATGTGAACGGACAAAGGTGAGTTCTGCACTACACTACGGGTCTACTCCAGGCTCTATGAACGGCTGCAGAAGTCGCTCGGCGTCAAGTTCTGCAAGAACCTCGTCAACTAGCACCCAGAGAGGAAACTCATCCGAAGACCGGCTGTATCCTTAAAGTGCCACTTCGTCTTGTGGTTGTCTGGTACACTCCTGGCAATGGCGAACGAGAACTGGTGATCGCCGGAAATCACCCAGGTAAGTTAGTCGTTGGCCGTTATGAGTGGCATTCATTTCACATGCACCTTTGGTAGGTTGGAGGGTTTAGAACAGCACCAGTAGTTCAAACTACTTCGGTGTCTAATTTATACGGAAGCCCGTGTGGTCTAGTGGTTATGATTCCTGAGCGCGGCGAGCTGTAGAGCCACTGATCGGTAGGGAGGTGGGTGGTTCGATTCCATCTTCGGGCATACATTTTTTACTTTCTTTGTGTCATTACCGGGGTTTTTTTTCATGTCTTTCTTACCACGCCTGTAGCCCATGAACTGGTCTTCAATGGAGGACCTTGACACTACTATTACCGATACTTACCTATTCCTTTTGACTTTTACATCTAGAACCTCTTACCCGACCTTCGGCAACCACGTTCTCGGCATTGAAGCTTTTGTGCCGCTTTTCTGAAAGGCGCTGCCTTTCAATCTAGCACACCATTCTCGGCCAACGTCGCCGTACTGTAGCACTAAACTGTAGCCCGGAGCTACACAGTGCCCGGCAGGGCCTGGGGGAGACTTACCCCATAGGCTTATCCTCAACTTTGCACACTAGGCGTATATTTCTTGTCTCAGCTTTTTGTAGTACGAGGACCTGCTTTTCCAAGCCTTGCTGGCCGCGGTCTCAGTTTATAGACCACACTATCTGTATCGTATCTGGCGAAAACAAACCCAAATATTGAAGCAGCGCAGTCCTTCTCGTTGGTCCAGGGTTTCAAAACTTCCCATTCAATGCAATGAGAGACAGGACGGGAAAATCAAGGAGGTGGAAAGTCATTGTTTCCAATCCAGGCCTAGAGTAGTTTCCCCCTTGACCTTGTATCCTCTTTACAGCTAATGACGATAAGGATGGCTCTGATGAAACGTCTCTTAGATCTCTTGATCGAAGCAGACGCCACTCACTGTGAGATTTCAAACCGTTCTGTATTAGAAGAGGGAAGAGAAGAAGATCTCTGGGGGAGAAGTCCCCATATATATGTACAGGTATGCCATCAGAGTGACCAGATAGTCGTACGATAATGGCGCTAAAATGACCAGATAATCATCTGATAGTGGCGCCAGGTGAATGCCATGAAGCCACCTATCAGCGCATTCATCACCGAAAGCCTCAGCCTGGTACGATATCCAACACGCCCTCTCAAACTGAGGGCATCACTATCACACAACTATAATTAACAGTCTAATCACCTAGACCTTGGAGTATTACAGCACTCCTGAACCCCTATTTGACTTCAATGAGTCCTAATAGCTACAAAAACGAGCTAAATTTCGCCTTTGGCATGGCCTTGGTGAGGCCGTCAGCTGGCATCTCGTCAGTACCAAGGAACTGCAGCGAGATATGCTTAGCTTGAATTTCCTGGCGAATGTAATGCTCTCGCACTCGAATGTGCTTCGTTCGGCGATGGAATTCGGTGTTCTGAGCCAGATGAATGGCTCCAGCACTGTCAGAGTGCAATAGGAGGGTGTCCAGGGTGTATCCGAGCTCGTTCATCAGCTCTCGTAGCCAGGCAGCCTCCTTCACGGCTTCACTGATAGCATAATACTCTGATTCAACAGTAGATTATGCCATAACAGTCTGTAGCTTCAAAGACCACGAGATAGCGCCTCCAGCAAAGGTGAATAGGTAGCCAGAGGTCGATTTGGCTCCATCCTTGATACTGCCAGTGTAGCTAGCATCACAATAACCAAGTAGAAGGGATGGGATGATGCCAGTGACCTTGTCAGAGGTCATTTTGGCGTATTCAGGGCCTCCAAAACGAATGCCTAGGTCCTTCGTGTTCCAGAGGTATCGAAGGAGCCCCTGAGCCGCAGCAAGTTGTACAGTTCTGGGACAATGGAGGTACCGCGAAAATACCCCCATTGAGAAGGAGATGTTAGGACGGGTGTAGCATGCAGGGAAATTCTCAGAGCCAATCAGGGATTGGTACTTGTGAGTTACCTCGGGCGAACCGCCATCCTCGGTGTCATCCTGGTCCAGTTTCTCAACCGTTTGAGGCGAGATGGGTACGTTCACACGTCCAGTTCGAGCCTGATCAAAGGTCTCAGCAGTGCGTTGGATGTACGTGCTTTGTGACAGCCACAGTGTCCTTTTCACACGATCCCTGACGATTTTTACGCCGAGAAAGTGCTGGGCAGCGCCCAAATCCTTTATTTCGAAGGCAACAGAGAGATCCTGCTTGAACAGATCAATCTTAGAGCGGTTGGCGCCCAGGATAAGGAAGTCATCCATGTAGCTAATGACGAAAATGCCACGCTCCTTGGAATAGTAAACGGCATTGTCAGAGATCAGAGGTTCAAAGCCAAGGGTCTGAAGCGTGCCACAAAGGCGCTTCTGCCACTGACGAGGGCTCTGCTTGAGGCCATATAGGGGCTTTTCGAGCTTGAGAATTATCCCTTGTCGCCAACCAATGGTGTTCTCTTCTGGATACATCTCAAAGAAGTCATCCAGGCCGTCAGGAGTCTCCATGTAGATCTCTTCATCTAATTCTCCCATCAGGAAGGCCGAAACGGCGTCCATTTGGTCGATCTCCCAATCCAGAATGGCTGAGAGAGCCAACAACAGTCTCCAGGTGGTTGTGCGCGCACCAGAGGCTTGAGTCTCGAAATAATCGAGACCATGGCGTTGCATGAACCCACAAGCAGTAATCCGATCCTTGTATCGAGCTGTTTTACCAGTAATCGGGTCCTTCTTGCGCTTGTAGACGTGACGAGAGGTTAAGGGCTTGCGATTTAGAGGTATTGCTGACCTCCAGTGCGCCGAAAAGGTCTTGTTACGCAGCAGCGCGCGTATCTCGAGATGAGTACCTTCTAACCATTGTGGTGCTTCAACTGACGCCATCGCCTCCCGATAGTTGGAAGGTTCATCTGCTTCAGAAAGCGCTTGATCAGGGTCAGCAGAGGGCCAATTAGCATAAGAAGCCTGAATTGTAACATGTGGAGAGATCCCGGGAGTTGTGATCTCAGAAACGTAATGGTTCTGCAATCTGCGGGTACGCCCTCCGGATAACACGTTGCCAGGATCCATCCCAGCTTGTGATCACGGTACTGGAGTCGGTTTATGAGATAGAACTTGCTGAGGCAATTCCGATGATCTAGTCGGCGTATTAATTGGGCCAATATCGGGCTCAGAATCGCTGAGTGTTGATTGAGGGTCGCCGCCGCCATCATCGGATACGATCGGTGAGATAACCGGAGTGCCCAAAGTGATGACGGGCTCAGAGACATTTATCCAGCCCCAATCTTTACCATCTGACTCATCCGATATATGCTGAAGATCGTCAGCGCCCTCTGAAAAAGATGGCTTCTTCAGATTATCTTCTTTATGGATAGTTCGCTCGTAATCGTCAAGTGTACCTTGGAAGTCTGGGAAGATGTGGATTGATTCCCCAGAAGCGATGTACCCATCTAGAATTTCAAGATGTGCACTCGTGATGACCGTCTGCGACTCAGGCAAATAAACCTGATACTGATTAGAGCCAAGTGAGCGAAGAATTCGCCCTTTTCTCGCATGAGGAGCCGTCTTGTTGCCCTGAACGCGGCGCTGATGTGGCAGATGGACCACGGCAGCCTGCCCGATTGGGAGGAGATTGCTCAGATCAGGCTTGTTATCCTTGTCAGGAGTCAGATCGTCAAAGAAGACCTCATCTGGGGTCCTGTTATCCTTCTGGAGGAAGGAGGTGTAGCTCAGGTTGAGCCGATCACATACTGCAGGGCCAATAATTGGCCAGAGAGACTCTGGCAGCTTCATCTGTTCGATAACACTCCGAACAAACAAATGAATCACGCTAAGAGAGCGCTCTGCCACCCCATTTTGCTCAGGAGTATATGGAGCACTCAGTTCAAACTCGATGCCTTTAGATCGGCCCCATTTGATAAATTTGGCGTACTCTGTGCCGTTATCCAAGCGAAACAGTGAGGGTAGCGACCGTACTGAAGCTTCATCCGCTTGTAATAACAGATGCAGATGTCTGAGGTCTCGCTCTTTTGCGTGTGAGGATGATATTCACGTTTTTGTGACTTGCCATCGACTAGCATCGTAGCTCGTTTAGAACCATCGTATCCTTCAGCCGAATGGTGCGCGGTATCAGTGTGAACCACGTCAAGGGCCTGATCAGGGTGTTCTTGCTCGACTCGGGAGACCATTCGACAGAGATTCGTCTCCAGACAGTCTAAGCAGGTGAATTCCTTTGCCAATTCGAGCGTATTTGTCGGTAGATCGATGCCTTTGACGATTTTGGCCGTTTTGACGATATCGCCAATCGATCGGTGGCCCAGCTTCGTATGCCAGAGGTGAAGGAGCTTCATAGCCTCCCTTTTGGCCCTCAATTGGGCACCAGGATCACTTTCTTCCTCTCCTTCAGCTGAGAACAGGTTGACAAATGCCTGTAGAGCGCGTATGATGTTGCAAGACTCCTTCTGTAGCGGTGGAGTGATTATCTTCACATACATGTCGCTATGAAGGGATGTCACCCAGGTGCCTGCAGAGTCAAATAGATCCCGAATCATCAGATACCAACCCTGACGATATAACTGATCGCCAGAGAAGAGGTTGATCTGAAAGGAGGGCACGTAGAGCACGTCTGTGATCAATCGAGTAACTGTTCTGCCTTCAGAAGTGACAAAATCGATCTCCACGTCGCCAACACCAAGAGGTTGAACGGGGCCACCACCTGTAGCAATTGGAAGAAGGTCAGGTCTATTCAGAGACGAATGAACCACTTCTTATGGTTGCAAATAGGAACCGTGGATCCAGAATCGAATAGCCATCGATCAGAGGCGGCAGAGATAGCGTGAGCGTGAGCTTCAGTTTGAATTTCAGGTTGGAAGGGGACACTGAGGTCAATATCCACCTGATTAGCGCCGTAAGGAACGTTAAAATATGCTTCCTGTACCGTGACGTTGCTCGTAGTTCTCGCAGGAGCGATACCATGGTCTCCTGCAGCCGCAGAAGTCTCACGGCACCAGTGAGTAGCAGGAGTAGTACCGCCAGCACCAGATGATCCCCTAGAAGAGCCGTTCGCAGCTCCCTTTGAAGCAGCTTACAACACCTGTTTCAAGATGCGTTGGTTGCAGCCATCGTGCCCTTTCTTCTTGTTGAGCTCTCCACACTCAAAGCACCACACAACTGTAGTGTTTGAAGCACCAGGATCCTTCTGATCAGGTCCCCGAGCGCCTCCGGAGCCTCCTTTGCCCCTGTTCTTCTTTCGCTGCTTATTGCCTTTGTTGGCGCCCGCAGGACTGGCAGGAGTGGCAGGAGCAGCAGGAGGGGCAGGAGATCGGCCTATATGGGTTGCAAAGGTCTCATCCTGCGACTTGCGGATGTATATCTCCTCCTGAAGCTGATAGATGAGGTTTTCTGTTGTCGAGTAGATCCCACGGTTATAATCCTGTGAGCTTTCGCGGTGGAGGGTCGGAAAAGAAGTCCTGATTGCCGCTCGGAAGTTGCAAATCCAACTCATCGCAGAGTAATCGATCTTCTGGCGCTCCACACGATCTATCAGAAGGCGGTAGCGCGCCACAAAGTCATCTCCATGATCGGAGTATCGAATCGCAGATAGATCGTCTAGGACCGACGATACCTGGTCGATTGTCATACCAGAAAAGGCACAACGTAGGGCGATCCAGACCTTCCCAGGGTCATGCAGGCCGGCAATGCGATAACCCGCTTCCGGCTTGATGTTTTGCGTAATCGAGAGATATACGATCGCCTTTTGCGAGCTTGAAAACGTCTCGCTGGTAGGCTTTTTCTCGTCAGTCTCATCTTTGACCTTGGAAGAAGTCTTGCTCGAATGACCATCTACGTCGACAGCAGAGGTCTTGAGCGAATAGAGGACCTCATCGTCCTTCTCGATGGCCTCTTGGATGAGAGGCCAGAGGTTAACTGCGGTCAGCAGTTGCTCCATGTTTTGAGCCCAATTCTCCCAATTTTCCTGACCAACAAGCTTCTGAGAGTCCAGAAGCTTGATGATTACCTTGGAGGAGTGCTCGTTCGAGTCAGACATGATGGTGATGAAGGGATACGGTACGTGATAGGTGGCTTCCGACGTCAGGGAGCCTCTGTTATAAAGAACAGATTCGTATTCGGAGAACGGTAGGGGACTGCGACAATGAGGGTAGCTAATCCTCGTGAAGCAGTGGAGAGAGAGATGATCGGCAGCAGAAGATCTGCAAAGGTCGTGATCGAAAGCGAGATGCTACCATATGAGATTTCAAACCGTTCTGTATTAGAAGAGGGAAGAGAAGAAGATCTCTGGGGGAGAAGTCCCCATATATATGTATAGATATGCCATCAGAGTGACCAGATAGTCGTACAATAATGGCGCTAAGGTGACCAGATAATCATCTGATAGTGGCGCCAGGTGAATGCCATGAAGCCACCTATCAGCGCATTCATCACCGAAAGCCTCAGCCTGGTACGATATCCAACACTCACTCACTGCCGGATTTCACAATATCCATGCCCATTGTGCGCTGACCGTTTGGTTACTCTAGCAGGAAGAGGCCGCCTTCATTCAGCCTTGGTTGCATCAGTCTCACCATTTAGTTACTCTGTCTCTGGCTTGGTAAGGTCTCGTACTCCACACGATGAGCTTGCTGGAAATGCTGAACACGTGCTTACTTATTAATATGATCTAGTTCATGTGACGGCCTGCACAGACCTTCCCACATGACAAACGGATACTTTCTAATAGGGGAAGGATCTGACCAGAGGATCCCCTTAAAGGGGCAACCTCCCACTGTACCTATCTCTCTCTCTCTCTTCCTTTCCTCTCTAGTCTTGATATTCTCGTCAATAGAGTAATAGCTGCTTGCTGCCGGCCATGTCCCAGCTCCTCAGTACGCTCGCTGTGACAACACGGATGTTGATTGATGCTATTGATTGTTCTGCTCTGCTTCTTCAGTGTGCAGAGATTGATCATCTGTCTTCTTGGTGGGTCAAATGCCCTGTGCGTCTCTGCCCCACTGGAGATCTTCCGGTATCTATCTCTGGCTCCCATTCAACAGCTACCTTATCTTTCTTTATTATAACGTAGGCCACAAGCGAGCGGGACACACAAGCGAGCAGGACACTTTTACCAACCTCCCAACTGCCATGTCAAATAACATGATCACAACGCATTCAATTCAATTTAATCAATTGGATTCCTCTTCCTCAGAGGTTTCTATCTCTATTGTGCAAGTTCGCGCATTATGGCCAGTGCTGCCGCAAATGCCACACCGTCGCTCACGCGCTGCCGCCCTCCTTGGACGATGACTACCTTCACCCATTTCCTGTCTTGTTAGCTCACTACTATCCTTTGTAGCCTAAAGACCTATTGTATTTTTAACAGAAAATATTCCTCCTTTTACTAAACGTTTGTTTTTTGTTTTCTGGCATTTACTTAATAAGTGATTGGCCTCCTCTAGCTGCGGACCTGGGAATCAACTAAATCGACCTTGTGTATAAGACCATATGTTGCTTTTTGAAAACGAGCTTAACGTATCAATTATTGATGTAGGTGAGCTTCCCTGGTGGTTTCTGACTCGATTTTGTATATAAACTGATTGGTTTACCGCTTCGTTAATGGTAGTGGGCGTCTTGAAAGTCCAAGTAGTGGGTGGCAGATTGGGGTCTGATGACGGTGTTCGTACGATAGCGACAGCATCCAGCTTTGAAATGACACTTTCTTGGTCAAAAGGAACAAGCCCAATAGCACTGAAACTGTCAGATTTAAGCCAATCGTGAGGTTGAAGTGTGTTTGTGTATTCTGTCTCTCTAGAGTGTCCTCGTGCGACCGTGGCAATTTTGTGTCAGAGGGGGCTGGATCGGGACGGAACAACTAGGTTCCGGTGTCTACCTATCAAAGTGCCCTCTGGGCTCACCTTTAATCCAACATACCCCCTCAGCCAGGCAGGCAACGGCTCTGGCTGAACTAGTCTATAGAGTAAATTACTTCAGGGTCTTGACTCAGAATCCCTTCTCTCTTCTCAATGGCTCCCTTCTGTGACCTCAAATCAAGCTGCCTCGCCCGAGTGTCTACCAATCCCAACTGATCCAGAAATCCTGCCCACTGTTGAGCCGGCAAGGCCTTGGTCAACCCATCTGCTTTCATCTTTGCTGAAAGCGTGTACTCGATGCTGACAGTTCCTCGTTCCACTTCTTGTCAAAGCCAATAGTTGTGTATGTCCACATGCCGCAACTTGGTTTTTAAGAGGGCAATTTCGGTGGTCACTAACTTAATCGTATGTGTATTGTCGCATTCCACTTTGATCTTCTCGCGTTCGAGTTGAACACCAAGTTCCGTAACCAGCCGGCTGATATACAGAGTCTCTTTGACTGCCTGAGCCAGTGCGAGTAGTTCTGCTTCTGTAGTCGATGTAGTAACCGTGTCTTGCTTATTGGCCCTCCAGCCGATCAATCCTCTGAAGAGAGTCATGGCGAATGCCTGAGAGCTCTTTTTGTCGGAAGTATTGTCGGCAAAGGAAGCATCACTAGCCACCACTAAATCGTCTCCTCCTCCAAACTGGAGAGAGTAGTGTCTTGTTTTGTATAGGTATTGGATGACTCGGTCGGCGGCATTCTGATAGATCTGACTTGGGTTCGTAAGGAATCTAGTGAGGCGTGATGTTGCGAAGGCTATGTCTGGTCGTGTGGAAACGGAAGCAAATAAGATGGAACCAATCTTTTATTGGTATTTCTGGATCTCGTGAGGGGCGGCGTGATCTTGCCGGTGCAGTAGTTCTTCTGTACCCATTGGGACCTCAGGGAGTCTATCGGTCAGGTTGATTAATTTGGTTACTTTCTCAATGTAGGAGGTCTGGGATAGCCAAATCTTTTGCTGGGGCCGGTCCCGAATGATTTCCATTCCAAGGAACCATTGAACGTGCTTGCCTCCAGTAATCTCGTATCTTCGTTGAAGCTGCTGAACCACGTCTTGGACATCTTCTTGTGCGTGTTTTCTATATGCGACAATCACGTCGTCTACGTAGAAGAATATCATGATTCCTTTTCTTGTATAACAGCACGGCTCATGTGGAACTGGGTTGAATCCCAAGCTGGCCAGAGTCTTTGAGAACTCCTTTTGCCATAGCAATGGAGAAACCCTCAGCCCATAGAGTGCCTTGTTCAATTAAAGAATTGTACCTTTTTTGCGATAGCCGTGTAGCATCCGCATAAAGATCTTCTCATTGATAGGGGCGTGCACAAAGGCGTTAACAACGTCGTACTGGATCATCTCGAGGTCAAACTTGGCCGCCAGGGCTATCAAGGTTCTGAACGATCTTCCAGCAAGAGTAGCTGCATACGTTTGTTCTGAATGCAGCCCCTTCTGTTGATCTCCTCTGATCACGAGATGTGCCTTGCACTTGATGAACCTCCCATGTTTATCAAACTTGTAGACATACACCCACATGCAGTCCAAGATTTGATGCCCTCGTATAGATGGGTCTTTCTTTCGGATCTTAGTCCATGACCTCATGCCATCATGACTTTTTAGGTGATCCTTTTCGGCCATTTTGAACAAGTGCCTTATTAAATGGGTTGCTAGTTTATCGCACCGCTATGGCGCTTCCTCCAGGAGTCGTCTGTGCAGCTTGAATCCTTTTTGCAAGGCTCTCTCAATGCTTGCCCGATCTAGGGTGTTTTGACCCGATCATTCTATGGGCGAAGCCTTGAGGCCTGCTAGAAACGCCGCTTTCCAAGGCTCGAGCTCTTTTCGTCCTAGGTCTTGGAGAGGATTTTTGGGTTCCTTATTCCCCTTCTGAATACTATGACATAGCAGGGCGGACGGAGGACTAGGCAGTGGTGAAGGTAATAGGGCAAACTTTGTCGTGGTGTACGGGTGCTCATTCCCAATACCCACATCTATTTCCTCTTCGTCCTCTTGGACTTGTATTCCCGTTGGGACCACCGGGCCTCCCGCACTTCCATCCTCTACCCCCGTCGGGGGGGAGGATGTTGGTCTGCTTGCAGTTCATCAGGATTTTCTTCCTCATCCTGGATATAGTCATCAGACTCGGATAGAACGTACTTGTTGACTATGGCCTGTATCTCTTTAACAGTCGCCGTCTTCAAGTCATCTCGGAACCGCTCTTTATTTCCATCAAATACCTCGTTCTCATTGAAAGCGACATCTCTCGTACTTATCACCTTGTTCAGGTGAGGTACCCACACACGGTACATATTGGAGGACCGATATCCAACCAAGTATCCAATCCATGCTTTGGGACTGAGTCTGTCTAGCCTTCAGCAACCCAACTTCATGTCGGTTGTTATTGCGTAGGCTTTGCAGCCATATACCCGGAGATGTGTCTGGTCGAGGCGCTTGTCTGGGGCCATTGGTCGACCTGTCTTCCTTATGACTGCTTTAAAGAAGACATCAAAAGGGGTTTTTTATCCACTCTTCCTTCTTGGTATCTGATTGTAGAGATATATAGCCACTTTGAGTATTTCTGGCCATAAAAAGGTCGGCAATCTAGCACTAATTCGCATTGCGCGCGCTTTTGTTTTCAGTACACCCCATGGGCACTTGGCACCTCCGTTCTGGGCTTGTGCGTTGGGAGCTGAGGGCTCTACCTTGATCGCGCGGGCTTTTAGCCATCTTCCTATATCTGGCTTGTTAATGTATATCTCATTGTCTGTTTCAACTACCTTGACTTTGATGTCATATTGGCATTCCAACCACAAGAGGTGCATTGATACTACATAGATGATTGTTTGCGTAATTCAATTCTTGAGAGCATAGTCCCATGAGATACCAGAGTTTCTACATGTGAAGACCATGTGAGATGACTCGTCTGATAGGGACCTCTCGTAGTCGTGGAAGTCGAGAGCTAATCTTTCTCCTGGATCTTCGTAGTTGGATCATGATGCTCTCTGTATATGCTGTCTGGCCTTGGACACTGTGCATGACTCGCATTCCACTCCTGTTGGTCCTCGGATGACCACCCCCTGAGATGCGCGCACTAGGTGTTCCAAAGCTTGTGAGCCAGGATGTCCTAGTTGTTGATGCCACAGCCACGCGTTCCAAGTGAGGGGAGATCTTCTGGACTATGAGTTGTGTAGATGCTTCTTGCTTTGTCGTGCGATGTGAAATATAGTATTCGGGTCGTTTGGTTGGTAGTCGATGACATATTGGCCGTACATGTCCTTGATATGGCCGACCAAGATATTGTCTCTTCTTTTGAGACTGGTCTGCCTTTCCTTGTTGTCCCACCAATATCCTCTCCGTCTGAGTTCTCGTAGGGATACGAGAGTGGTGAGGAGTGAGGGGCAGTAGGCTGTATTTGGGAAGCTGATAATCGTGCTTCCGACGCATACTTGCATACTTTCGTACGCTTGGATGGGTAGAGGGCGGTCTCCTGACCATACAAAATCCCCTGGTGGCGCAGTCCTCCAGCTGGTTAGACGCCATGCTTGGTTTGTGATTGTGATGGTGCTTCCACTGTCTAAAATGACTGAATAGGACAGTGGATAGTCATCTGATTTGGCCGCTGTGAAGGCTGATGGCACCTTACTCATCGTTCTGCCATAGAGTCAATCTTGAATCTCTTTAGGCTTTTCTCCTTTAGGTTGAGGAGTCTTTGTGCTTGATTTTGTCTTGTTCTGCTTTAAGGCGCGGACTTGAGCTTGTAGTTCTGGATCTTCCAAGGCTTGGGTTGTCTTTTCGACAAGATAGTCCCTAGGTCGGAAGCCCTTCCATGCCTTCTCCGGGAAGACATAGAAACAATTCGCCAATACGTGATCCATTCCACACGCTGGACATTCGGAATGGTCTTCATCCCTACTTCTCTCGTTCCTCGGTCGGCGTTTGGTCTGTTGTCTCTTAGGCCTTTTGCTTCCGGCTTTTTGTTCTTCTTTGCCAGAGCCCTTACCGTTATAGGTAGACCCAAATGCACCTTTGGAGGCTTGTCCAGCTTTGTTGGTGGTCCGCAAAATAGCTCTTGTGAAGTCGTTGACAAGATCTCGATGTTTGAGAATCCCGTGCCGGATTTGTTTGTCTTTGGTAACCGCGTAAGTGTTTGACCACATGGGAAATGCTTCGGATACCGCGTCCAGGAAGTCTCTGGCCCATGAGCTCATGCTGAGCGTTTCGGGAACTTCCTTCTGATGGGCCTTCGTAAAGGCGATCTCCTAAGAAGCAATCCATCTTGCTGCGTTCTTGGGATTTTTGAGGGGTTGGAGTGCTGTCTTGTAGAGTTGTTTTGCATCCTCCTGCTCATCTGCACTTGCCATTCTGCACTGGGCTTGGAGATTTGCGTACCACTCCTAGATTGGTTGTTTTGGAATGCAGCAGGTGGTCTTGTAGTGGTTTGCGACAGACTTGAGTATATGGTTCTTGATCTTTTCCAAAGACAGTGCTTGCTTCTCGTGCAGCTTCTGGATTCGATTGTAAAAGCTATTATCGAGTTCATAGGTTTGTTTCCCCGATGTCATTAGATCTGATAACATCCACACACCATTGTTTCGCTTGTGTTGAATGATTTCGTCGTCTTCGTTCCCGTCATTCGGATCAGGATTGATTTCGATGGTTTGGCTTGATTCGAGAGTCGTTCGTTTCTTCTCGTATTTCTTTTGTGCAATATTCGGAATCTCTGGTTGTGGTATAATTCCCTTCTTCTGAATGAGGCGGTCAAGCAGACCTAAGGCGTCTGCCTTCAGTTGGAACTCATGGTCCCATTCGGGCCATTCTCTTGCTTCCGACAGTGATGCTGAGAAGTCTGCTTTTTCAGACTCTCGCAGGGTTGAAAGAATAGGCAATTTAGATATACAGGATAAATGGGTTTAGTCAAAGGGATCGGCGATGAGACTCTTAATTGTCAGATTTGAGCCAATCGTGAGGTTAAAGTGTGTCTGTGTATTCTGTCTCTCTAGAGTGTTCTCGTGCGACCGTGGCAGTTTTGTGTCAGAGGGGGCTGGATCGGGACGGAACAACTAGTTTCCGGTGTCTACCTATCAAGGTGCCCTCTGGGCTCACCTTTAATCCAACAGAAACCTGCTCAAATATTTCTTGGCGTCATAGCAGCGTTGTGTGCTTCACAAAACGCTGTAAGGAAGTCCTCCTTTGAAATATGGGTTATATAACGCCGGATGAGATCCTCAATCATGCGACCGTAAGCTCGTTTGAGCGGGTTGAAACAGCTGATATCTAAAGGCTAGAGCCTGTACAACGAGTGGGCAGGCATGCAAAGAGTAATAATGCCATTATTCTGACAATAATTCTCAAAGACCTGGGAATGGTGGCTTTTGTAACCATCTAGGACGAGAAGGCGTTTACCGGCAGTCATACGCGGTCTGGTATACTTGTTGAAATACTACATCCATTTCAACCTGATCTTATTTGTAGTCTATCTATTGTCAGACACGGCCACCTTCTAATCGCGTGGTAATGTCATGTCGCGATACCATAATGCAAGGTGGATTTTGCCCTGTAGAATAATGAATGGCGGGACCACCCAACCATCAGCATTGATAGCAGAGATTGCTGTAGACCATTCTCTGTTGCCTTGCTGAGCTTGTTTAGGCCTGTCACGTCTTTCAATGCTTGTGATGACCATACCAGACACAATAATGCCCATCATAAACCCAGTCTCGTCAAAATTATAAATATCCGTGTCTTGGATACCATGTTTTGCGATTGCTGCACCAACTTGGCAAAACCACGCGCAATATACGTCTGGATCTTTGTTTAAGACCCTTGAGTAGTACATCTTGCGATGAAAACGTGTCCAGAGACCTAGTGTACATTTGATGAAGTTTGCCGTCTAGTTCTTTCTGACGCGTCCAGCCCCACGTGCCGCCAATAACTGATTTGCCATATCTTCAACATAAGTGTACCAGGGCAGAAATACTCGCGCATCCAGGTCAAGTATGAAGGAGCAAATGGCATTCTCTTTAGAAACTGTAAGTTTCAAAGAATTGGGCATGTTATCGCGTCGTGATGGTCAGCCGGTAATTCTTTGAGCCAGTGTAGAGATTTATAGGTGGAAAGGTTTAGCAAGCTTTAAAACAGAAATATAAGGATCTTGTTTTTGAGCTTGGACAGCTAGCTGCATGTCTGATTTATTATAATGTAGTGCCATTATTGTGAGTGGAGGAATACTGGTTGGAAGTTAAAAGTTTGAGAGATTCATGAAAGTGTCTTACTCGCTTGTGTGTCCCGCTCACTTGTGACCTATGTTAACACTTATATAATTAAGTAAAAACTTTTTTTTAATTATAATATAATAAAACACTACCAGGGCATTCAAACCCTTAAACCGAAAAAATCCATTTTGCGCAACCCTTTTATAAATTTCACTCTTTTAGAAAACTGTCTACTTTTAACCCCTGTCGCTGAGGCTGTCGCCGAGGCTGTATTAAAAACATCATGAGTAAGCCGCGAGCCCTACACGGCTTTAAAGCGACTTGTTCCAGCCCCTAGACAAGCACTTGGTATAAAACCTACCCATTTCATTTAACAGTCCCTGATAAAGCATTAGTTCGGAGGTGCGTCGACATAGAGTTCAAAATCGACTGATAAGCAGTGTTATAACGTGAACTTGTAACATCCGGCTGCCTAGTATTAATTATATATAACACAACACAAGGAAAGCTGGTCGACCAAAATGTCTAGTCTATTTTCAGGAACTTTGATTAATACACCAGGCATATGTTTTTACACATTTTTCACTTATCGTTTCTTTACCTAACCTATTACTACAACATGCCTTTAAAGAACAACGAACGAGTTTCATAACAACACCACAGGTAAAAAGGGATTTCGTAAATTTGACGACAATGGACAAGTTACGAAGCCTTCTTACCCATGCGAACTTAAGCCCGGGACGTGTTGCCAGTCTCACTGTCGATATCGGCACCTTGCAACGCATCAGCATTGGCCGTGGTGTCGCAGTAGACAACGCAGAGGCCTGCCGACTGATAGGAGGCAAGTCAACTTCCCGGAGGATCTTCCGAAATCTTCTCGTGCTGGCGGCGACACCGAAGCGGATGACCCAGCAGGACTGTGAAAAGCATAGCTTTACGGACGGCCACAACTACCCAATACCACCCCTAATGTTCACATGGACTTAAACGGAGTGGGAATCATGGAAGCCTTTGCTCACATGTCTGGACTGAACCTTTTTGACTGAAGTGCAAGCATTACTTCAGAGTTTGCCTGGATGACTCTAGGTTGTGTAGTTGTTACCGCAGTCCACCGCCAAATAGAAATTGCCTACGATTCAGGCGTTCCGAACGGATATTTCCCTTGATGCTCTGGTACCTCTTAATGTTCTATCATCTACCAATCAAATTTTCGGAGACGCCACCACATGTTCCCCTACGGATTTCATCTGTCAACGTCGTTACATTTAATTTGGAAAGCTTACTCGCATCAGGCCTTGCATACGAGCCAAGCGTCAACATGAGTATGATCCGGAGTAACATTCTTAGCCTCATTAGAAGTTGGGGATACTATGATACTGCGACACTGCTATGCAGCTAGATGAACCAATCTCGAACGATCTACGTATAGAAAAAGATTTTGCCTCGACCGCGTCGACGCGCAGGGTGAAACAGCGGCATAAGCAATAGCATGACGAAAAAATCGCAGCACTACACTGCTTCACGATTATAATAGTACCACCGTAAAGACATCTCGTGGGCCTAAATGCCTGGTCCATTTCGAGGAATCTTTGGTCGATGCCTCAGGTTCGATCTTGTTATCCACACACCTTGTTGTCCATGGAAGTTGCACAACACTGAGTAAAAAATCCGTCGCCACATCTTCCGAACACAACGAATACGACACCGAACTGTCGCCTCACAAGACATCATGGATATCGATCTCTATTACGAAGACTTCGCCAACATGGAAAACTCACTCGACATCAATGCCGACGGCCTATTCCCCAACACGGAACCTAACATCATCGTTAACTTAGTGACCGACATCACCACCATGTAGCGGATTAACACCGGTGGCGAAATGGCCGCAGACGACCAAGAGAGTCGCCGCCAAACCGCAGGTGAGTCGATTTCCCGAGGATGTTCCAGAATTTCCTTGTGCTGATCTAACTGTTCCGCAGTGCGGCTACGAGACCTGTTGAGCGACCTGGGCGACCTGCAACCGGGTAGCGCCACTCTAACGGGATTGATCCATGCATTACAAGAAATGCTCGATGACGCCGAGTAATTGTCCATCTCTCACGCAGCCGCAGACCAGGGCGATCAAGCGCCTGCCTCCTTCTCCTTCTCCTCCTCCTCCTCCTCTTCTACCGACAACGACGAGGAAGACGGCGACAACGATAACGAGGACGACGAAGCCAACGCAAATGAATAGCAGACGACTTTTGCCTGCGGGATTCGCCGAAAGAGTTATAAAAGGCTTTAAAGCTACCGGCAATATTTACGCACAGCGTATCCCGGCTTATATTGCTTTTAGTTTGCGTACAATACGACGACTATAACAGAAGGAATAATGTTGAAACATCTTAAATTAACCCATGTGTAGTCTATTTTAATCCCTATTAATAAACGGCGTAGTTTCGCGTATTTTTAATATAACTACGAAAGGATTTTAAAACTTCCTCGCGTTATATTACGCTTTAAAGCCTAATATAAAGCCTCAACTTAACCACTTAAGTATAATATTACGTGATAATGAAAATTAAAATATACCACGATGTTATAAGCTAATAAGTTATATTGAAAGTTTTTTTTTTTACTTCGTTAAAACGGAAGCATATAAAGCGTCGTATAAAAAAAGACCAGAGTAATATAACTTAACGTTAAGCTGTAAAAACTATAATCTAGAGTTAAAAGCGATGATATAAAGTGCATTGCTTATTACAGTTGGTCCTGCGAGGCTGAATCGTCGATCCCAGGTGAATTTCCATTAAACCCCCGTCTTAATTTTCATTAACTTGCCCCCCATTATTCTTCCACAGCAAGCGATTGTGGATATTGTGCATTACTACAAAAGAACCCGCACCCATTGCACCGGACCAAGCCAGACAAAACGCGAAGTCAAGCGTGGCATCACCAGACACCATGGCAGACAACTACGATTTCACTTCGCTGGCACTCATGCCGAACATCAACCCGGGAATTGTCGCAGGCCTCGCAGTCGATATTTCTGCCTTCAACAGAATTTCCATCATCTCAAATGCACTCATCACCCCGGCCGATACCGACACATGTCGGCTTTTCGCAGGTACGTCGATTTCAAGACAAGGGCTGGAAAAATTATCAGTGCTGACTCAGACGTTTCACAGCCCACCTCAGAACGATTATCGATGATATGCAGCCGCACATGACGGCATTCAATGACAAGATCGAGGAAAAGCGAGTGCAGCTAACCGACGGAGGACATGCGATTGGAAACCGGGGCGTGGATCAGGAGACGATCAACCTTTTGCATCGCCGTATAATGCTTGAACGGTTCATTGAAGAACTCGAGCAGATGATACGAAGTGTTGAAGCCAAAGTTTCGGCTCATCACGCAGCCGCAGAGGGGGGCGGTCAAGCGCATGCCTCCGACGAGGACGAGGACGATGAGGATGGCGACGACACGGAAGACGACGACGCGGAAGACGACGACGAAGAAGACAACGAGCAGAGCATTTTCGCCTGCATTCAGTGCGGCAAGACTTACGCCCGACAGAGATCCCATCGACAGCACGTTCGCATGAGCCATCCGGGACTGCAATGCCGGCATCCGACTTGCGGACTCACGACCACGACAGAGCGGGACATGCTCAGACATCTCGAGGCCTCCCACATTATATCTTCCGATGTGATCTTGAATGAACAGAGCAGATTCCCCTGCTCTTGGGCGAGCTGCGGTAAGACGTTCAAGGCCATCAGCTGTGTCCGACGGTGTGTGCTCTACCACAAAACCGCCGCATGAGAGGCCAAGCCGCATCAATTCGGGGGCCGGTGGATGGGGCAGATCAGATGCACCCGGCATTATAAGTGGTAGATAGCTAGCACGCAGACACAACCACAGACCATGCAGCAATGTCGGATAAGGACCAAGGGATATGGCAACACATATGTATTTGACGAGTTCCATGCTGTGTGAAAATGGCCCGAGACCGAAGGTGCCAGGGGTTCCAGGATGACCAAAGACATCACGATGTCTGCCCCGCCTGATTTACATCTACCTTCAACTGCCTTCTTGCATGTGAAATCCATGGTACATCAGTCCAAAGCCCCATCCCCCAAAATGCCTTACCAAACAGTCTCCAAGCCATCCACACCAACGGGCTGTTCGCCAAGCGTAGTGATCCTGAACCCATGACGAAGACCCTCTGCCGCACTGTGCACGTCGTAGTCCGAAATAGCCGTGTGGCTCGTGACGCGGTTATCCCAAAGCGACACGGTCTGGTCGTCCCATTTGACCCGGACCTGAACATCTTGGCTTTGGGCAATATGCTACGCGCGCAGCATATCAGCCAGTGACTATATGGGGCGCGAGAATAGGGGCAATATACCTTGAAGAGAAGCTGGAGTATGGCGTCGGACTCTTCGACCTTCAAGCCCACGATGCGTTTGGTGAAGCCTGGGTTGACGAAGAGTGCTTTCTCGCCCGTCACCTATTGAACCATTAGTTGAAGTTCGACCATATGGGAGGAATTGACTCTCTGGATGAACCCTCACGACTGGATGGTGTGACTTGACAGGCTCCCGCCGAACGAATCTGCCATCACGGCGCGCATGCTCCGCCTGTGGATATCCGCTGTGCTCCGCGCGCAGACCCTCTAGGAGATTCTTGATAGGGTCAGACAGCCGCTCGTATGCCGCGACTTGCGACACCCAGGCGGTGTCGCCCCCAGTAGCAGGCACACTGAGAAGCGTGAGCATCGTGATTCCCGGTGGTTGATGCTCATACGAGACATCCGAGTGGTAGCCTGTCGTCGACAGACGGTCGGAGCTCAGTTGCGCACGGTACAGGTTGTCGGGCCCGAGATAGATGTTGTGGAACTCGAGTGCGCCTTCTACATGGGCACCGACGGGCTGCGTAGAGGGTCATTTGTGGTTTCGCAACTAGCTATATATGTCCTGGAAGAGGTGACCTACGTGAACGTGCAGACGGCCGAAGTACGACCCGAACGCTTTCTGCTTCTCCACGCCGATGTCCTTGAAGTCCTGGCCGCGGAACACCACGACGCCCCGCTCGGCGATCAGCAGCGCCAATTCATTCTTCTGGACATCCGTCAACTCAGAAAGTTGAAGGCCGACGATGTCTGTACCGACGCGGGGCGTCAGCCTCGTGATCTTGACGTTCGGGTCGTCCAGCTGGAGGAGGTGGGGCTTGGCTTTGTTGGCCTGGAGGCCGCGGTCGACGAACTCGAAGGGCTCGGTGGCAGGGAACTTGGTCTCCTCGTCGTAGACTGGTAGGTAGCTGCTGTACGTGTACTATGACAGATTCAGCAGGCCGCTGTCACGAGTTGATATTTTGGACTCACCGACGAGTGCTGAGCTGCCTCGTGTGCTCGGTTGAGCTTCTTCTCTGCTACAGTATTCAGCTCTGAAGTACTTGAGATAACGTCTACCACTGATGGTGCCATGATTCATTCAACTGGATTGTTTTCTAGATTATCTGATTGCCCTTGGTATGATCCATCCCGCGTTGATATGTATAACCACGTCGATGGACCCCGCACATTGCTCATCCCATGGCCGTATGATGACATCGAGGGGAGGAGAACGGTATCGAATGACGCGACTGCCAGTATACGACAACCTGCCCCGAAAGCACGACAGATCTGGAATATCGTGTTGATTGTGGAAGACAAGTCACTCCATTCGTCAACGCTCGTGGAGGTGGTGTCATCGCCCACACCACCATCTCCAACACGACTCCAAGCGTTCCCAAAACCCATCATAAATGTAAACACAGATACAGAGAGATTGATATTCGACGTGGCACCCACGTTCTATAATTTCTGTCACTTCGTGCCTGGCGTGGTAGACAATATACCTCGACCAGAGAAGAACCAGCGCCCAGCCCAACCTTTACCTGCCCCTGTAACGCCCTCGACTTGCCAATGTAGGTTATTAAAGACTCGACATAATCTCGAAGGGAACCGCAGTACGTTTCAATACATACTCCACGTGTGCATATCGTTGTACTGTAAGACACAAAACCCGCAGTCCGAACCATGGAGGCAGCCCTTATTGTCACATAGAAGCGTTCACGAGAAGTTCACAGTAGATAATGTCAGAAGTTGGGTATTAGAGTTACAGCAAAACGAGTGAACCTAGGCCATCTAGAACTTGTAGATCTGATCCTTCGTATAGCCCATCTGCTCCAAGATACCAGGCTGCTTCCTGGTACCCATAAGAGCAGCCTCCATGGGCGGCGGACCGCAAACAAAGACCTTCGTATTCTTCACCTTCGGCGACGCCCCAACCTCCTCCAACAGCTCCTTCGTGACATATCCTTTCCGCAACGGCGAGCCAGGCATCGGGTTACTGACCGTGTACACAGCCTTGAACCGTCCCGGATAGCGCTGCGCGTACGCGTCGAACTCCTTCTTCAGCAGCACGTCGGCGTCGGTGTTGACACCGAACACGAGCGTGATCCGGGTCTTCTCCTCCGGGTTGCGCAGGATGCCCTCGATGAGGGCGTACATGGGCGTGATGCCCGCGCCGCCCGCGATGAAGGTCACGTCTGGGTGCTTGTTGGGCGTCCATTTGTAGCCCGGGATGGGGACCAGGAAGCGCATTGTGTCGCCCGCCTGCAGAGAGTGCATGTGCGTGCTCTGCTTGCCGTTGGGGTACTTCTTGATCAGGAATTCCAGGACGCCGGGCTCTTCTGTCGCATTTGTCAGTGGAATGGACGATGATTGGCGATGCTGGGCACTTACCTGCGTAGGTGATGGGCGTGTAGGGTCGGACGCAGGGTAGCCAGCTGCCCTTTGGCCATGAGTATGTGAGTAGTGCAGCTATTTCGAGGGTTAATTTTCCGACACTCGTCTATATCGCATTGTCCTCCGCTACTCACAAGAAATGCTCAGTCCCGTGAGCGTGTCTTGCGTGGGCAGTTCGAATCTCAGCCTCTTCGTGTTGTCATTGATGGGTACGCTGCTTTCGAGCTTCAGCGACAGGAATGCCGGTCCCTTGCCGAATGCCTTGGGGGGTGACCCCGAGTCCGCGTGTGCTGTGGGCATCATGAATCTGTAGTAGAGGACTGCTCCTACGCCGGCGACTGCAACTCCGCCTAGGCCAGTGGTGAGTCGATTGGTGAAGAGTGGTCTGGCAGCCATGTTGGGACGGGCTAGTGGAGGGCTATAAGAAGGGACGCAAGACGCGGCTTGTGCGCCCGGAGGTGGTATGCGGAAGGTGGTGGAGGGTCCTAGGGAGGTCGTCGGACATCCCCTATTGCCTCTTTCGGGCTGTGGTGATATACGTGATTGGATGCCTTGGTGGAGGTGCAGCAGGTAAGGTTTGGTAGAAGAGGAAGATGGCAGCTTTGACTAAAACACAAACAGTGGAGTGAATGATTTAACTGAGAATGAGAGGATTTTCTGGTCAGATTCTTATTGCTCGGACGAAAGCGTCGTCTGGTATTAAGATCGTGTGGCGCCGTCTTACAACAGATGTAAGCCCACCGGGACCGAACAGCGCCCCACCGCGGACACACCTGGTGTGTCCGATGTCCGAGCTGATGGTGGCTCCAAAAGACCCCATTCTCACTCGTACGATCCTGAGGTAAATAGTCTTCCAGTCCGAGCCGAGCTGCGCGAGGAATCAAATGATTATCTTAAAACCAAGACATGTCGCTGCCTGGCGCGGCGGTTGTGTGCAAAGACGACAGAACTTAGTCGGAGATAAGGAACGATCGGGCCCGTCTTCTGGCCCCGCGCCGCCCGAATTGGCTGTTTTTGTAGGATCGTGGAAAATATATCGGGGGAAAGACTGCAGCCCTCCTCATAAACCCCTATGCAGTAGGTCTCATGGCAGGTAGGGTGTCTGTCACGCAGGCTCGGCGCATTCAGCCCTACCGGACATGCTCCACGCATGCATTGTTGTCTCCGAGAGTATGACTTCGGTGTCCTGGGCTGTGTCTATTAATAGCTGCGTCGCTTGGGCGGGGGGTTCCACTCCGAGACGGTCGTCGGCAATAATCTTTCCCGCCTGCGAGGGCGCTCTTCAGCTCTAATAACACATCCCTCTTCGCTTACGCAGACCGCTCAGGCAATTACCATACGGGTGCCTGAGTACTGGCGCACGTCAAGCACCTGACGGCGATTCTATCAATCGCCAAGATTCTCTCGACCAGGCATAAACCACCGACCCCCAAGACAGCGCTTTCAGCCAAGGGTGCACGTGACAACACGTCCCCGAGGAGAGGACACCCTGATACCCCACGCCGCCGCCTTGTGGTAAAGGCTACCCCGGGAAACGTTGGGAAGCTCGGGGACGGACTTGAGTGGAGGCGCCGGTTGTTCGCTGGATGTCGTTAGGGAACAGTGGATTGTGCCCCTTCAGATTCCACACAGCTCACCAATCCGGCTATCGGACGCGAAGTCGCTGCGCAACGGCGACGTTGGGGCACGGTGCTCCGATGTACGCGCCCGTTGCCACAGCTAGGCTGGCGCAGACCGCGCAGATACGCCGACTCGCCGCTCGCCGTTGAGGATTCGCATAGTATTGATGAGGTGCGGCCGGTGCAGAAGCCAGCCGGCTTGCAGCGAGAGGTCGGAACGCGCTGGGAAGAGGTCAAGTTTGCGGGAGAGAAGCCGGGTTGCAGCCCCGGTCCAAGTACTGCCATTGACAAGCCGAGTGTCCAGCCTGACTAAGCATTTTTACACATACACATACAATTCGGAGCTGGCATGCGATAACGACAAAAGTACGTTTTCTAGCGACCACGCTCCCAAACCGACGTCGCATCTGTCATTATGTATGTTTCTAGATAGCCCTGATTTGCTAATTATTTAAGAACATATGGAATGATATATGCGACGTTGACTTGGAAGCGTAATAGTTGCAAAGCGTACTTTTATCGAGAGATGCCGAGGTCTATTACCTTACGAACATTAACCTGACGGCAATAACGATAAAAGTATCATTACGCTCCTAAATTAACGCCGCATACGTACATAATACATTCTTAAGATAAGTACAAATCAGGGCTATTTAAGAATGTATGGTTGACATATGCGACGTAAGGTTCGGAAGTGTTGTCGTTAAAAAACGTACTTTCTGGTTGTCTGGCAGTAGCTCAGAATTGTGTGTGTGTGCGTGTAAAAGTGATGTGGGGCTGGGCACTCGGCTTGTCAATGGCAGTACTAACGGCAACCAAGCACAACCCCGGATTTGTCGATTCTTCCTCGCGACTCTCCCAACTTCCCACTCACTTCAATGTCAAACGTTCCATCTCTTGTGTCAATAACAAGGGACATGGGAAACGGATGATAGCGAGGTGATGAAACGCTCGAGACATCGTGTCGAAAGGCAGAAGTGAAGCTGTCCCAGTTACCCGGAAACTCGAGTAAAGTCGCGGCCACCGGCTCGAGTCACACCGCTCGTACATTTTCACACACTCCCGTCTTGCCTGGCATCATTCATCGGACCGTCCATCCACGTTTCCAGTGGACTACAGTGCTGATGTCTGTCCCTGGTGAATGTGGCTCTTCAATCTGTGTCCAATCCGTTTTTCTTTCCTTTTTCCCGTTTCGAGTTCGGGATACCGAGTTGGATGGTGTTGATCAGATGCGACGATGCCATGAGACTCATTTCCCTTGCCGCTTCTTGAAATTACGCATGTCATCCACACCTGCCGTCGTCGCACGGATGGCGCGTTACCGAAACGCTTCCCCAGGGGCGGAGAAATATCCCCAGATAGCGCATGGGGGTATATTATTGTGTGGTATATGATAGGGTATACGCTCAAACGATACCCTAGCCACGATCCCCTGCGGCTCTTCGTCTTAGCGCTGTGCATCATTTGTTATCATGCTGATCGGATGGCCGACAACGACGCACGACGTCATCCCGACCGGGCACAACTCCAATGCCGCGTCCAATCCGTGTGCATTGCCGGCCTCATCTTTGGTATATCCCTGTCTCCCAGATCTCATTGGAGCCCACCTCGGCGGGGAGGGTTTGACTGCTTGGATTCGTGTCTCTGATTGAGATACTACCATTCCGGGAATTGCGCTACGGCCCGACCATAGCAAGTCATCGCAATGTGTGTGTGTATGTGAAGAGCTCTACCCAAGCCGCTTTGGAGCCTCGAACATCCGGTCTACGATATTCGAGTCCTATTCCTGTTCTGCTATCGGTAGAGAAGACCCCCACCTTGCCGAGACCGCCCCCTGAGTTGACGGTTGCATGGTTGCCTGTTTCAGCATATTCTCCGATTGTTGTCGCCGCATATGGCACCGTTGCTTTTTATATCGCGGGTGCCGCAGCGCGTTGAAATCAAGGTCGGCGCGATGACGCCCGATGTGGCTCGCTGGCAGCTTAATTCTCCTTTTATAGGCTTTGACCCCATTGTAAACTTTCTCACTGGTTCATTCATGCAGATCCCTTCGTTGCGCTGGATGAAACATCAGGCGTACCGAGATTACCAGAAGCTCGTCTTAGCCATCTTTGGTGAATCGAGATCTTCCCCGAGTTGCCAGGCCTCCACTGATCGAGAGAGCATCCACTGTCTCGACGTCCAAGGCGCATTTTGGCCGAAGCGAGCTGGCGAGCTCGTTTTCTTAGCTATAAGGGCCATGGGTCTGGACATGGGACTGGACATAGAACCAATGAGGAGCCGCCAGCAGTTGCTTAAGTGGTCAAATATCCCCTTTCAGTAGGCTTTTTGCAGCCCGTGTCCATGGAGATCTGTTACTTGCCTCCGACCCTACGTCAGCTGTGAGTTTCCTTGGAAGCCAGCAGGGAAGTGTCGTCCCCAAATAATGTCGGTCAAGGTTGATAAAGAATTGTGGTGACCAGCTACAAAACACGCGTTTCCCCATACTCACGTTTCCTCCATTGTTGAATATCGTCCGTCCGCTTGCCATTCTGTCTCCTTCACATCCCCCATCTTTTCGTCAACATGCCTCCACCTAATAGTAATGAACGACATCGATCGGACTCAGTCAGCATGCCGTGGCTTTCGGCCGAGGCTGACTCGTCCAACCCGGAAACACTCAATGAGATCCCGCTCGATGACAGCAGCTCCAAGCTACCGAGAGGCTCGGTCGACTCTCGCAAGGCGGGGACTGCTCAGCGACTTTCCGAGCTGCGAGCAGAGATGAAAGCGAACAAGGAACAGATCGAACAGCTCACGGAAGCCCACCGCGCTGTCCAGACCGCGGTGTCTGGTATCCATGCGACGCAAGAGTACATGAGTGTGGCGCCGATGAGGGGATCAGGTAGGCTGTCATGAGCACACACCGCTCTCCTATCCTCCGGCTAACTACCATCTGCAGTCGACAACAACATGCCGCCGGCGCGTAACGCAAGCACGCGTACCAATGCCAGCAGGTACTCCGAGGTGCAGGCCCAGTCCGACCGCCCGGCGCAACCGCTCGACCAGCCCCCCGGAATAGACCGACAAGGATGGGTCGACGACGAGTACTACGACACCAACCCGTGGTACGGCAAAGGCAAGGAGAAGCCCGTCTTCAGTCTCGGAAAGCCGCTGCCGCACAAAAGCCGAGCCTGGTCAAAGAAGAAGCAACCCAAGAAGAAGCCTTCAGAGGCCGACCCGGAGAAAGGGGAAGCCGGCGTGAGCCCGAAGAAATCCAAGAAGGGGAAGCGCGTGCAGATCGCAGAGGGCGAGGACCAGGAGATGATGGGTAAGGACGGCCCGAACCAGAATGGTGCTGGGTCGCCTCCTATTTACGACCATCAGCCCTGGGAGACCGACTTCCGTGTACCTGACCTCAATGCCGGCGGTGGCAGTCGGAAGAGGGGCCCCGGGTATGAGGAAGGTTCCAAGTACAAGGTTGACGGCGAGCCCGTGGGCCAGACTAAAGACGACGAGGCCGAGGAAGGCGAGACTGATCCGGAAGATCTCAGGAACTGGTGGGCTCGCATGCGCGCAAAGTACCCCGAGCCGCTCGCTGAATTCGCTTGTGTGAGTCTGACATGATCATCCAGACTGCTGAAACGAGACGGCTAATCAACTGTGCCATCACGTAGACTGGCCTGTCGGTTTTCCTCGGACTCTGTGCCACCCTCAGTGTCAACCTGAGTGCCAATCAGGAGACGCAGTACGGCACCTACGAGACTGCGTATGTATTTGACATTTCGATCACTCTGCTCACCCTCGTCCGGACCCCACCCCCGGCTTCCTTGTAACCCTCTACCACTAGTTTCACCCCTTCCCACAACCACCCCCTTCTTTTCCCTTACACCCCTCAACCCTTACACACCCTTACCCGATATTTCGGCACCCATCCCAATCTGGCTCACATTACCTTGCGTCGAAATTATGCTAATCACTCGTACAGTTGCTGGGCATGGGGCTTCGCCTTCATGCTGGGTATCTACTTAGGTACGTCGATTTCTTCAGCATATCACAGAGCAACAGCTGACACGATCCAGGCGGTGGCGTTTCCGGAGCGCACATGAACCCAGCCATCAGTATCTGCTTGTCAATCTTCCGTGGCTTCCCCTGGCGCCAATGCGCCATGTACATCGTCGTGCAGTTTCTCGCCAGCATCACGGCCGGAGCCATGGCCTACGGCACCTACTACGACGCCATCCACTACGTCGATCCGACCATGTCGTCGTCATACAAGAGCTTCTTCTCCTCCCCGCAGGACTGGGTCTCGGTCGAAGGGGCGTTCTTCTCGCAGTTCGTCGCTGGAGCGGTCATGATGATTGCCGTGTTCTCCCTTGGTGACGACCAGAACAACCCTCCTGGAGCCGGAATGCATGCTTTGGTAAGTCGAACCCACTGAAACTGCTTGAGCGAGGACTAATGAACATGACTCTAGATCCTCGGTTTCCTCCAAGTTACCCTGAAGTTCTGCCTGGGCTACAACACCGGTTCTTCCCTGAACCCCGCGTCTGACTTCGGCCCCCGTCTCGTCGCCCTGTGGGTAGGCTACCGCACCCCAGCCCTGTTCGACAATGCCTGGTGGATATACGGCCCGTGGGCCGCGGCTCTGACTGGGGCGTTGGCGGGCTGCATCTTCTACGATCTGTTCATCTTTGTCGGGAGCGAGTCGCCGGTAAACTACCGAATTCCCAAGGCTCTGCATAACCGCAAGAAGCAGATCAAGAACATTGGGCGGAAGTTCTGAGGTGGTTGCTCTGAGGAGAGGAAGGCTGCTGATCTTCATGTCATCAGCGTCGCTGGTCAGCAGTCCTCCGCGACCCTTTCTCAAGCCGTGGGACGAGAGGAAATGTACCTAAAGCGCGAAGGAATGGACTGTGGGGATACTTAAAAGCGAGGACAAGGAAACTGTTTCATTGAGCATATGTATAGCAAGCAAGGCGCTGGAAGATAAGGAGCGGCGAGACCAATACCCATAATGCGCAACACACGCCATTACTTAGACACATAGAAGTCTAGAGTTCAAAGACAAGCAACAATAGAATCATCAGTCACGGAGACAGGAGAGGAGTTGTATCTGCAGTGTTGCATGCTATGAAACCGAGCACTACCACACATAATTCCTTGGGTTCTTCCCAGATCTAGACGATCTCGCACACCTAATTTTGGGTTGTTCGGCAAGTAGCTGAGTATCAAGTATCCAGGTGCATTACCAGACTCGTCTTCAAGAGCACACCTTTTTGAACCCCTTTTTTGGGGTCATGCGATGTGAGCTGATGTGCAGTGTTTGGTGTCCATCCAATGACTAGCAGTAGAGACAATCTCAAGTAATGCCTCTCATGCTTGTGCAGGCGTATTGCGAATGATCTTGTAAGGGTCCATTTCCCCAGAGGTACCACTTGTCGATTCGTACGCCTGCCTTGCTCCCCCTTACTCCTCGCCAGGAATGTCGCGGGTGCCCCACTGGGTCTGTAATGGTAGTGTCAGTCCATAAGTCACGCAGACAGTTGTTGAGAAGGGTCAGGGTGAGCCAATCTACTCACGTTGTTGAGAGTTCCCCAAGTATACCAGTCATAGACAGCGTAGTAGTAGTCGGTCAGAACGAGAGCCCAGAGGTGTCGACACATCCAGGGGTATTCGCCCAGGAATTCGGCGTAAGACGGTGCGACCGAGCAGATGTACCATAGTAGGAGCATGGTACTGTGTCCAGTTAGTATATGGGACATGTTGGGATTCGAAGCAGATAACTCACGTGAGGCGCGGAGTGTAGTAAAACGACAGGAACCAGGCGGCGACATGGATGGCAGTGAAGACGGGTCGGGTGAGTCTCTCGAGCGTCTTGTACAGGACATACCATTGTCTGGAATATACTCATTAGCAAAACAATTCTCTCCTAGGACAGTTGCACCCCGCGCAGACTTACCGGTAGATTTGAGGCACTTCCCACAGCGATCGGAGGAACGACTGGATCGTGCTTCGCTCCCATCGTGCGAGCTGGGTCAGGAATGAGCTGTCGCGCTTGACGGTTCGAAGAATCTCGGTCTGTGGCATGATCTGGACGGCAAGCTTCCAGTTGTTGATCTGGAGCCAGCGAGAGATGAAGGTGTCGTCCGAGGCGTTGAGCTTGTGACCGAACCAGTAATCGTTCAGGTGGGCGTGCTGGAATTCGGCGTCTTTGAGGATGGCGGAGCGGTAGAAAGTGGTAGTGCCGGCTACATGGAAGTAGATCATCAGTACTCGTTGGATGATAGGTCCTTGCAAACCGGTTCAAAGGCTGACGGGAGATGGGAGGGGGCATTAACTTACCGAGAATCCAGCACCAGCCCGTGATCGCGAACATGTTCTTGTAAGTAGGCTTTCGCTTCCAGGCGAGCCGAGTAGCGGCTGTTTCCCAGGCTGTGACGACACCAGGATAGCGACGGGCAGGGTCAGTGTAGACATCGGTTCCAGGTCCAGCTGCGCCAACCTCGATGTCCTCGAAGGGGGCAAGCATGTGGGGCATGAGGGCCTCACCCCAGAGGATGTGATCGTCGACGGTGGCGATGATGAGACCTCGAGCAGCGTTGATACCATCTACCAACTGCACGCGCTTGCTCGCCTGCTTGACGGCAAGGAGACTGATCTTCTTTGCCTGATCGGCTGGAAGACGGAACTTCACTTCGTCGATCAGGGCAGAGATGGCGTTCAGTTTGTCCTTAGTGGTCACAAAGATGAGTTCCAGAGGTTTGTTCGAGAGCCAGGAGCGGATGCACATCTCAAAGTTGCCGACCGGTCCGATGGTGCAGACGACAATGCTGACATCATTTGCGCCGTATCTAGAATTCGCAGCAACCCGGTAGGGTTTGTAGGCCTTGCCATGCTTCGTCTGGTACCATAGGTCGACGCGTCCCCAGAGCCTGCGACCGGGTCAGCCTCTCTCCAACATGAGCACGGATCGCAGTCTGGTGGGAGGAGGACTTGGGCACTTCTGGCGTCACGCCACGATTGAAGTCGGGCAAGCATATGGAGGGTCTTTGGAAGAATGGATAGAACATACCAGAAACTGACAAGGAGGGCAATCCCAAGACGAGGGAGGATTGCGATGAACTCCGGCGAGAAGGGAATGAAGTTACAGCCCATGGCAGCGGCTACAGCAACGAGATGAGAACTCATTGCAACGGCAGAGATGTTGAAACGGGTGAGGGGTGCTGATCTTCTATCGGCGAGGGGTGCTGATCTTCTATCGGCGAGGGGTGCTGATCTTCTATCGGCGAGGAACAATCCGCTTCCGGGAATACTAGGAGGAGGAAGGTGGGTGGCAGGTGTTTTCTTGGCGAGAATTAATTTTCGCGAAGAATGTGGGTTGTGAAAGAAGTTGTAACACACTGGTGCGGGTGGTTGTCCAGCTGATGCGCAAGGGGGCACGGGTCACGACGGCAACCAAGGCAATGGGCTCATTTAAAATTATCAACAGCGACAACGGCTGATCCATCCTTGTTTGCGGAGTATGTGGCTGTCGTACAGGCAAACATCAATGATCACATGGATAATGAATAAGTCACAGCCGTAGTTCATGGTCGCACGATCCCTTGTACACTGAACCCTCCTCATCCACCAAGCGGAAGTGTGTTTGTTATAAACCGTATAAGCATGCTGGAATAAGCATCAAAGATGATTTAATGCCCATGAGCTGCTTGTTCCTGTTTGCTTATTCTAGATTTCCGAGTTTTCACGTGTGATCTGGAATTATTCCAACAAACGATAAGCATGGGAGCCGGCTGCTTTCCAACCCCTATCTTCCAACAATAGTGCTTATGGCGGCACTAATCATGAATATTGTAGAAATATGCCAAGTTGTGCCGACGGAAACCATCAAGATGTCTATATCACCCCCTGACGGGCTCACTCTGAAATATGTCAACACCAGAAGGGGTAGATTATGTTGCTACTGTCCCTTTCATCCCTCCTCCATGAAGAGGGTAACCCAGAGTAGAAAGTGAGTCTTAGGTGCACAAGCACAACAAGTTTGTCTCGTCCCTCTTCCCACCAACAGATTCCCTTTGTTTCTGCCTCCACCAGGAAGGCGGTCGGCTTTATAAGTCAGTATCTACGCACCAGAACCTCACCCTATGGTTCTGGTCTTTCTCTTAGCTCCTGACCCGAGACTCCTGTTTCCGAGCAGTAGCCCCAGGCAGCTTTTACTGCCAGCTGCAATACCACTTCGGTCACCACGGCCCATCTTCCCATCGAAGACCTTCCACTCACCACCATCTCTCCCATCAACACCACCCACCACCACCACCTCTCCCATCAACACGAGCTCTCCCATCTCCACCAACTCTCCCGTCACCTCCATCTCTGCATCACCAAGCGTCCCACATCACGACATCATCACAACGGTCAGCTTCCCGCCTCCTCCAAGCTCTTGACACTGCTGACCGATTCGCCCAGCACCAGAAAACAAGTCACGATGCCCAGCAACACCGGCAGCAACCCTGACCCTGCTCGCCAGGCCGGCGCCGCGGCCTTCATCCTACCATTTCTCAATCGCGACACCAATGTCATCGAATGGAAGGCATACGACAGCAACGGCAATGAGGGCTCGGCGGCGTTCATCAAGTACCCCAACGCCGACCCTACCATCCCAGGTGATCTTGGCTTCATGACCATGGCGCAGAAGGAAGCAGCGATCGCCCAAAACGACGCAGCTGAGCGCCAGCGCTGTGCTGAGTGGAACGACGAACTGGCCATCTACCTGGCACGTCGACAGGTCTTCGAGGCACAGCATGGCACGGCGCCGGATGCCAGCGGTCTGAGCGAGGCCGACTTCAAAACTCCAAACCTTCTCCAGCCCTTCTTCGATGCGATGCGCGACAACGCTACCTGAAGGACTGGAGGAGTCGTTAGACTCCTCCGGCCTGAGAGCCGATGCTACGGATCGATAGGGGTACGGTGTTGTGGGTCGGTGAGACAGGATGGTGGACGGGTATCAGCCGCCAAGGCTGATTGTGGCGCAGCCACACATACGAGTTGCGCTTTTGCCATAGACCAGAGTTTTAGCCGAAGCAAGCTTCTACATCACCCAAATCCGTGTCTTTGCAATCGATCATTCAGATGTGGTGTCCATGCTCGTCATTTTAGCCGGTATCTTCGACGGCTATCGGCACGCTCACCGAAAAGGAACCGAAGTCCGAGAGTAAGGAGCAATGACACATAAATTTGCCCTGCCCGTCAGGGATTTGAGCAGTTTGGAAGTAAAGTTCCAGAACGAAGTAAAGGAACGAAACGGCACCCATTCCTCTTCCTGCGTTCAGCCCTGCGATCAGAGCGGTGCGGAGGCTCTTTATCCCAGTCCGGCGCTGAGCCCTATATGGCTAGGCTGGCTAGCTGGCTGGCTCCTGGCTGGCTCCTAGCTGGCTGCGCCCCTTCAAGGCCAGCCAGGCAACCAAAAAGCGCACGTGTTCTATTAAAAGATACAATACAACACAATTCCTAGGTATGTTGTATAATTATATTGTATGCGGGGGTGATAGCCCACGAGCTGCACGAGCTGCATACGCGCTGACGGCGAACCTGTCGTACGCGTACAGGTAAAGCGCAGCCGAGTCTCGAACACCACCGCTCTCGCCCGGTCCGCCCTTTCTATTCTGCCCAGCTCGTCCTTGCATTCCCAGACGACCAGGCAGACTCAGGTGCCCATCATGCTTGGCTTCACTCTCTTTGCGCTCCTCGCCGCCGAGGCCGTGTTCGCAAACACTGTGCGCTCGCGAACCCCCTACAAGCTCAAGGACTCCCACCACGTCCCCAGGCCATGGAAGAGAATCGGTCGAGCTCCCGCCGACCATGTCATCAAACTCCAGATTGGGGTTAAACAAGGAAACTTTCCAGAGCTCGAGAGGCAATTGATGGAAGTCTCCGATCCCGAGAGCTCCAGATACGGCCAGCACCTCTCCGCAGCCAGGGTCAACGAGCTTGTCAAGCCGGCTGACGAGACCCTGGATCTCGTGCACGAGTGGCTTGAAGACAATGGTGTTGTCCCTTCAGAGTACACGCCAGCCAAGGACTGGATTACGATCTCTCTGCCCCTTGAGACCGTCGAGGGTCTTCTGGACACCGAGTACCACCTCTTTGAGCACAAGGATGGCGGTATAGTAGCTCGAGCACCCAAGTGGTCGCTTCCAGAACATCTCCACGGCCGTGTCGACACTATTCAACCAACCAATTCTTTCTTCCGGGCTCGTGCCGAAGCGTTCGACCATATCGTCACCCCGATGGTCCAGCTCGCTTCCAGCTACAAGACACCCACCAACGAGGCCATTGCTGCGGTCTGCAACTACTCATCTGATGCAGCCGTACCGGGTGTGGCACCCGAATGCTTCGAGACACTGTACGGAACGAAAGGCTATAAGACCCGCTCTAATATTAACATGATAGGATTTAACAACTTCTTCGGCGATCACCCTATCCGCAGCGACACTGTCGAATTTCTTGAGAAGTACCAGCCGAGTGCTGTTCACAGCGCCTTCACGTTTCCTCAGATTACCATTGCTGGCGGACCGGGAGACCTCCCTCTGAGCGAAGAAGATCTCGAGAATGCCCAATCGGAGGAAGCCAACTTGGACGTCCAAGCTATCGCCGGTATCACCAAAACTGTACCCATCATCAGCTACTCAACGGGCGGCAGCCCTCCCTTCAACCCTGACGCCAGCACCCCTGACAACTCGAACGAGCCGTACCTGGTGTGGGTGAACTGGTTGCTGTCCCAGAATGGCTCTCTTCCCCAGGTCATAACGACGTCGTATGGAGAAGATGAGCAGACGGTTCCCTACTCTTACGCCCTGCGAGTTTGTCAACAATTCGCACAAGTCGGTGCCCGAGGTACCTCGCTCTTGTTCTCGAGCGGCGACTACGGCGTAGGCCCCGAGGATGAATGCATCAGCAACGACGGAACCAACTCGTCCAAGTTCCTGCCGATGTTCCCCTCTAGCTGCGGATACGTTACCACGGTTGGAGCGACCATGAACTTCGAACCTGAAATCGTAGCGTATCTACCTGCCTTCGTCGACTCCCGAGGTGTAAGCGGCGGTGAATGTATGTACATTTTTGAGTCTCATTATTTCCCCATTTGGCCATGTCCAGGGCGCGAATTCCCTCTTCTAGCCCGTGTCATGCTCCCGAGACATGCACTACGACTCCATTTTACTCCACAAAACATCTAAATGAAGCAATTGCTGACTCTAATTTGCTTGCCGATGCTTCTGGTGGTGGCTTCAGCAACTACTTCCCTATGCCCGACTACCAGAAGAAGGAGGCCACAAGCTACATTGAAAGCCTCGATGGCCTCTACGACGGCCTGTACAACCACACCGGCCGTGGATACCCGGACATCTCGGCCCAGGGTCTCAACTTCGCCTACTTCTGGAACGGCACAGAAGATACTATCAGGTATTTGGGTTTGGCTCTTCGCTTGCGGTTGAAAAGCTTACTAAAAACAAATCACAGTGGCACAAGCGCTAGTACTCCACTGACAGGCGGAATAATCTCCCTGGTCAAGTAAGTCATCCATACTATATACAGACACCTCCTCCTGGGGCCAACGCGTGATCTCAAGTTTCTTTGCGGGACAAGTACTGACACTGTTGCAGTGATGCGTTGCTCTCTTCCGGCAAGCCATCGCTCGGCTTCCTGAACCCCTGGCTCTACTCTAAGGGTTTCAAGGGCCTGACTGACATCGTCTCCGGGTCCGCTGTCGGATGTAATACGGATGGATTCCCTGCAGCGACAGGCTGGGAGTAAGTACTAACTGAACCTCTGTCCCCTTGCATGGTGTCTCGGGAGGTCGAACTTCTGCCGGGGGTGTTTGCACCTGAAATACGAGTTTGAACTCCCGAGAAACAGCCATGTTATCTACAAGAGTAACACTGACAGTTTGATAGCCCGGTCACGGGCTTAGGCACTCCAATTTTCCCTGAGCTGGTCAGCTTGGCTGGTGTTGAGTTGCATTATTGAGCGGTGGTGTTAGCTAGACGGCGTATGATACACGATACGTCGGGGTCGTATATAGACCTCGACAACTCATCATTCAATATTGAAACCACGTCTTGTATGTGTCTGAGTGTATGCAGCAGTCTCCAGGGCGTCTGTCGACCTGCCAGAGGGTCATTCACCCGTGCCTCAGATGCCTATTGGGTACCAAGCCCATGGTGTTTCCCGTTCGGCTGGTTAAGCGATTTGGCCGAGTGTGTCTCATCATAATGATGTCTGACAAAGCAATGCCACTGGACTTGGCGAATCCGTAACCGTGACAGTACTCGAGCTTTTCGGATATGATTTAATGTCGACATAGGGTCGTTGTCGTCGGGTCGGGGTAATCGCTCGTCATGATGCATGAAGTCACAGTACCCCCAAAAGACATATTTCAAACCTACGCGGTGTCTCAAATGGGAAGTCAAGGTCAAGACTGCTTCCGATCTCACGTCCTGAGATTGCTAGGGCAAGACAACAGGCTAGGAGTCATCTAGGAGTCATTTCTCAGTCGGTGGTCGTTTCGATGGCCACAAGGGGGAGCGCAATGTGCTCGCGCATCGGCACCTATGTCATTTACAGCAAGGCATTTGAGCGGCCACCAATCTACCATGGGACGTGCGAATCCTGGGTGCACCATGAATACGTTACGATAGTGCGTAGGACTTGCCAGGACCGATTATTACGCAAGCCCCATCGAAAACTTGAACGACGGTCTCCTACCTACCAACCTGAAGGGCCCGAGATCAGGCTATCTACGTGTAAAAGAGACCACACCGAACTACCAATCTTCCATATTTCCCTAGACTTCCTAATGAAGTGGAGGTTATGGAGGTGCACACCACCAGTTTGTCTCAGCCATTAGCTATCATATTTCCCATCTCTAAGCGGCATATACCTCTCCCACCTCTAAAAGCAAATCCTTTCGCCCCCATGCTGTTGTTGATCATAACTAGGTATTTCGAGATTGCGGTGATTGAAACTAGCATACAACTCGTAGAGTTACGCCGAACCTCCAATAGCCTCCGTACACCCTTTCAATGTTGTTTGGTAAGCGAAGGGTGTGTTTGTTGTAAGTGGAATGATCGTTCTGGAATAAGTACTAAATGGTAATTAATAGATTGGACCTGCTTATTTCAGGGTACTTATTCCATTGATGTGAAGCTAGCATAGAGATCTATAAACAAATAAAGGCATGTCGGACGGAGACTTATAAGAGCTGAGTATAGTTGTTGACGTACTCCATAAGTCCGCGACATTGACATGGCTCCCATTATAAGACCGGAGACAATAGATGTGGTATTAAACAATGGACCACCCCTCTGATCACCTAAGCACCTTAGGGAGTTCCACCATTGTCCCCTGAGGCATCTACTCAAGATTTGGAGTTGCCGCACCTTTCCTTTTCGAACGGCACCCCGATCTCAACACCTTTTCTCTTCTTTCAGGCTTCCACCTTCTCACCCACAACACCTCTACTTCCCCGTCACTCCTACAACTTCTGATCGCCTTAACCCATAACTACAAACATCATACCACCACGACCATACCACCACCATCATTATCATGCCTGGTTCCAACTCCGGCGACGCCAATCCTCCCGCGATGACAACCCCCCTGACCTGCGCAAAAGACGTGCCCGGAGACCACCAGAAGCAGGTTGAAGCAATCTTCCTGCGTGCGGCGAAAGCCATGGGAGTGGACGAAAAGCCTACCGAGGCTGAGAAGGCCAAAGACTGGAAGAAGATCTTTCTCGGTTGGGATACCGACAGCACTCCCCCGCATCCGAAGGAACCCTCACGACCTATCCAAACATTCGGTTACCAGGTTGGCACCTGCTCTGAAGACCTCGAGATCGGAAAGGCCCTGAAGCGAAAACGTGAGGAGTCTGACCAGGGCTTCTCCGATCCTGACCAACCGAGCAAGGATGAAGAGTGTACCGTCCCACCTAGTCGGAAGATCTCGTATGCTTTCGTGAACACGACGTAAGTATGATTTTTTCGAGTCATATGTCATGAGCTGACAGTACACAGGGCGTGGTATTTCGCCCTGACGACTCGGCCCGTCAGAATGGCACGGAGGAACAAGCGGCACGGCCGTCGCGAGACATGAGAAAACCGTAAGTGTATTCCAGGGACAAAATTATTGAGTAAGCTGACGAGTGATAGGGCTTGACGGAGGGTATGTGCTGCGTAATGAGCGGAGGGCTTCGGGCAGAAATCAAGCTTGCAAAACACAGCGGCTGGAAAGGGGGAAAATGGCATAGCCACATGGAATAAGCGGTCATGGTATGGGAAACTCGCCGGTATAACCACCAATTCGTTGTTTATGTCACTGTGAATTCTTGCGTGAAGATCCATTCTTTTTGTTTCTCTATCTTTTATCTCTCGCACTACCACGTAGCATACCCCAACTCACCAACGAAAGACCGGGGGACAAGGGTCCAAGCAGCTAAGTTAAGTACGAGAATGTTAACCCTCGTGGGAGAGCGACTGGGGGACGCCTGATTTTCGAGATGAAACTACCCGAATATATCACATTCCACAATGTAAGAATCATACGGTGTACAAAGTAGAGAAATAACGGCGCTATCCGCGCGGCTTGCTGCCTCATTTCCAGGGTGGCAGATGGACTCCCCCGGGCCAGGGTAAGCTACAGCTACCAATTAGAGACTCCCCTATTGAACATTGCATTCTTCTCATTGTTCACCCCAGGCATCTAATATGGTCCGAGCTCCCAGCAGTACAAAAAGGGTCGTACGCCTTTTCCTCTTTCGTCCTTTCTTCTACCTCTCGCCCGACCTCAACTATTACGAACTCTTTCTTCTACAACTCTTCTCGTCCCTGCCGGTTACCTGGTCTGATAGTAATCGTCACATAAGCCATCTGCACAACTGTCACGATCCTCAACCTCATCCTCATCATCAGCTCACCCACGCCATCATTATGGGAGACGTCAACGTCAAGGCCAAGGCCAACCCTCCTCCGCCTCCGCCCGCGCTTCCTTCCCGAAGATGAGATCAGCTTAGTGCTGGCCACCAGGCCCAGTGCGAGGAATCATGGACGGAGCGCAAAGTATGCTCAGTCAATCTGCCATCGCCAGCAGCCCTGCGAAGAAAACCAAGGACTGGTCCAGAATCTTGCATGGCTGGAACTCCCCCGAGAGAAACTAATGGCATAATCACCTGGAATAAGCCATTATGATAAAGGAAATTCTCTGACGTAATCACTGGGTTGCTGCTTATGCCACTGCGAATCACAGGAAACAAGGTTCTCCAGATGACGTTTCCTCGTGAAGACACCTACCATGCTTTCGGCAATCCAAAAGGCTGCGGGAGGGCTCGACTCCAATCACTGGACGGACAGGGGCGTCAGGATGTGAAGGGATACACAGACCAGCGTGCTGCGTTCCTTCAAATGGCACAAGCTGCAAGGTACCTTCCAGGTCGGTGGGTCTCAACGCTGGCTCTGCGACTACCTTCTTCAATTCGCAACTTCCCCTTTCGCAACAATTCACCACGACTATTATGGACCCGACAGAGAGATGGAGCCAACCTACCACAAGTTGACACTTGAGTTCTCCTCCCTAACAGTCAATGAGAACGGATGTTTCCTTGCGACACTACCCAGTGACTGCGTACGACACACCAACGAACAAGCCAGCCCCTTTTGCCGGCAAGGGATCCCACCAGAATGCAAACTCGTCGTGGCACCCGTAAGGCAGCTGAGTCTGAGCCGAGCCCGTCCGTACTCGCGCCCATAGACGCCCGTGCGCGAACCACCCGATCTGCCACGAGACTGACAGATAGTTCCTTTCCCAATGCCAAGAGAAGCGCCCCCGGCAGTGCTGACCATCCTCTAAAGAAACGGGCGAAGACCAAGACCGACGCGAATCACAACCCCCTTCCGAACCCTGACATCGTCGATCTGGACGACGAATACCAATACCGCCCGACCCTTGATGAGCTTTAAGCCCTAGAAGCCGAGGACGTGGAGGCATACGAGTCCGTGTATAGAGATGTCGAGGACGATACCGACAACGACCAATCCACCACGTTTGCCCTACCCTCTGTCAGGGGGCCGTCTCATGACGGCCTCAGAGGCATAGAAGAATACCCCGTGAACGATCCATTTGCGGAATTTGAACCCTCGGACGATGAACGTATATGCATCGAGCGCTTCCAGCGACTGTTAAGTCAGCTGGTTCGAGCGATACTCTCCGTGTTTCAGACAGTCAAATTCGCCAAGTTTCGCAAGATGCCAAAGGAAGAGAAGCCCATTGCTCCTAGCTTCTTCATGCTATTAGCAAGATGGTCCAGCTCACAACGTATTGAGTTTCTCCTGCGTGCCATCCCTACCAGAGTGCAAGCGATCTTGGGGAAGCCGCACTTGACCTACCAGGACCTCCTGCTCTTGCCGAAACCCTTCGCGAATGAAAGCCGGTTTGGAGTCTACCTACTAGCATCGTCAGGCGCTCGATACGTTGGGTCTGATACTAGTGCAAGGGGTGGTTTGTGGAGGAGACTAAGACGATACGTGACAGCGTGGCTTAGCAAGGTTATGCCCAAAAGTGGTCGCTACGGAGGATACTGGCAATGGCTACTTACAGCCGACCACGACCTCAACATCCGTATTCTATCCCTCCTCGTCAATAAGCCCGAATATGTAGCATACGCCGGGGCAAGATTTGTTGAGAAGAGCAAGTTCTTTTCATCAATCCGCCCCCGATAGATAGCTGTTCTTGAAGGACCAGATGGATGACCCCAAAGTCATACAGCCGCAACAACGGGGATGGGCTCGTGAGCGGGACTGACTGTACTTATTATCTTGATACCTCCACAACTCTGCGATGCAGAGGCTCTGGGAGGCGTGGTTTGCACTACTGAGGAGCGATCCCCACGTTAAATACAATCAATCAATCAATCAATCAATCAATGTAGCATACGCCTTGCTAATCGAGGCAATAATGATGTGCTATCTGGATTACGACCAGACGCAAAAGGTTCGCGCGAGGGTACCAGAGCTACCAGACCAAGATTATGTGTTAGGTTTAAACAGGGCGTGATCTCTCAGCCAGAGATGTCGCACGAGGTTAGATCTACCTAGTCAACCCCATGCATGCGTCGCCAAGCTAGCGTTCAATGGAGTCCATAAGACTAAATCATAATACCTGGTACCAGCACAACAGCACTTAGCAGATACTCTGGCATTGTGCCTATGCCCTAACATTCACCCCTCATAAGTCCCCGTCCGCGTATGTCGGTTTTAATATCAAGATTGTTAGTAAATCGTGGAATGAATGGACTGGTATAAGCGGATGAACGCCGAATAACCACTGGTTATGCTTATTGTAGGGTACTTATGGAAAACTACCCCGACTTAAAACGTTGTGGCTCCTCAACCCATTTTCCAGCCACAATGACGGATGGGTCACGGACCAGGATACAAGGTACCTTGGAGCCCAACGGGTACCCGTTTGTACCAGATTCGTACCCAACTGGGATGATAGCTACTTCTGGGATGGGGACACCACCCATCCCTTCTTTCAATCAAGCAACTTCCAGAATACAGACCAACAGCCACCATTCGTGACCCTGGTCCTTATTCTGGATACCGCTACCACAAGGCACAGCCGCTTGTCAATGAGCAGAGAACTAATCACAATTTGGACAAGAGAAAGTTCCTCCCAGCCTTGATTTGACCCGGCTACTGTTGGGTGGCTGACTACCTAGCCACAGTGGCGTTCAAGGAGGTGGCACTGCCACCGTGGCAGTGCTACTCCAGGGGGGCCCTCAGCCAATTTTGGAGTGCTGTGGCACACACTAACAGATTCTTCACAGAGCACAAAGATACCAGAAATCATCAGAAACACACCTATTCATCCAATTGACGATCATACACGCTGCTTGACGCCTTCTGCCGTTATAGTTTCGCCCCGATGACATCTGCCGGAACCTTCACTCCAACCACTAGTCAAGTGGCCTTGACTTGAAGGATGAGCTTTCCACGTTTGTCACCCTCGAACAGCTTCGTGAAGGTGGACTCCACTAGATTGATTCCCCCCTCCACGATGGTTTCCTCAATCTTGAGTTTCCCTTCCTGCACCCACTTGAACAACTGACGCCTTATATGGGGGAGGTCTTGTACATGATCCTGTATGGCAAAGCCCTCCAGGTGTAGTTGTTTCTTCGCAATCTGATGCACGTTCTTGACCTCCCAATGCTCGTTGAAAGGGAGATTGTACTGGCTGACTTCCCCGCAAACGAGAAACCGACATTGGCTTTTGGCTGCATCAAGCGCTACATCCAGAACCCGCCCGCCCATGTTGTCCCAATAGATGTCGAAGCCGTCCGGGGTTGCAGCCTTGAGGTCTTCTGCAAAGGAGGAAGATCTCCAGTTCACTGCAGCATCGAAACCGAGCTCGCTGCAGAGCCAGGCGCATTTCTCGTCGGAACCTGTGATTCCAACCACGCGAGCACCGTATATCTTGGCAATTTGGCCTACGATGGATCCCGTGGCACCCGAGGCAGCCGAGACAAGCACCGTGTCGCCCGACTTCACCTTCGCTATGGTTGTCAATCCGGTGTAAGCACTAGGTCCAGGTCCATCTGGGAGGGGTTGTCAGCTTGTCTCAAGGCGTTCCGCGTCTTCAGACGTACCACGAGCGGCCATGAGCATATATGTCAGCTTGACATTCTCAGGCATCTCCATCACATCGATGGCGTCGTCCGGAACAATCGACACCTCCGTCCATCCCGAGAAGGTATGAACCAAGTCTCCAGGCTGGACCTTGGTACTCTTGCTGGCCAGCACACGGCTGATTGCGCCTCCTACCACTACAGAGCCAATACTCTATTAGTACAGACAGGTAGGTAGCCATGAGGGAAGAGTGGACTTACTCTTCTGACCGATAGTCATGGGCGCCATATACGACTTGGTATCAAGGACTGAGAAGATATCGTCAACACCTGCTCCATGGTTCTCTTGCGCGTTTCCGACAAACAATGGAGTTGGGAACTCAAAGTCATACCATTGAGCCTAGCTCGCATTGAAGGATCGAGAGAAAGGTATAAGGTTTCGACGAGAGCCTGTCGGTCCTTGAGATCATCCGGAGTGGGTGCGAGCTCTGACCTGGCCTCAAACGTCTTGTGAGGAACTATGTCATGGGCCGGCCTCTCAGCAAGATAGAAGGTGACATTCTGGCGCGACATCTTGTTCGACTTGGTCTTTCTTGGCTCGACAGCCTTGGTCAAGGTGATCAGATTGAGACTAACTCTAGCAAAGGATGACTGGAAGAGTGTGACTGTAGTCTAGTAGTTCGATTCATGGAAGTTGTCGCTCAAGATACGGTTTGATCCGCCTGGCGGGTTGGTTTGCCTGTGGTAGACCGAGTGCAAAGACAGCGGATGAGCCCAGGAGACGATTTCTGCTACCGGCCTGGGGAAACCGTCCCACCCGGAGATTGACGTTGACTCCAAGGGTGCCGCTCAAGCTGGTCCCGAGCACACGGTGTGATGGACACACCCCCCTACACCCCTACCCAACGGATGCGAATGGATGCATCCCGTGCCGGCGGCAGTCCCGACCGGCTGCAAACCGGACCAGCTGCAGCCTGAACCAACTTCCAGCCCGTGGACCAACTGCTTTAGCCAACGGCAGAAACCCCACTGCAGCTACTACATCACCTGCAGATTACCAACTGCCGCTACCACATCATCTGCAGCGTCAGCCATCTGCAGCCTTAACCAACTGCATATGGGTGATGAAACCCCCTCACTGTCGGCCCGGGTCGAGCCATTATCTCCAGGCGTGCATCCAATCATTGTCGTGCCAGCTTGGAGATCTCGATATCATGCCTCAGCCTGCAGGCAGCCATCTCCGCTGCCTTCCGCCGTTGGGAAGGTCGTGTAACCATCTCTTTGCAACCGGGACGGCCAGTCCGTCCGACTCCACTGCCGCCCATAACCTGCAGCTTGTATGCCTCGTATCAGGCTGTAGGTGAGGACGAGGCGTTACGATCGCCTATGGCGCCAGCCTATATGCCACCAAGTGTGACATGTCCTTGCCGGACCCCCAGCCATCTCTATTCTGTGTAGCAGATGGGTCTGAGGAGTCTCGGACGAGGCTGATGAAGTAGTCCACGTGTGGCTTCACCTGGCCTTCCATCCCTTTCACCGCTGCTGGGGTCAATGCGGCGCCATTGACTCGTTGTCTGAAGGCATGGATCTTGTGGTCTGAAGGCATGGATCTTGTGGTCAACCGTGGTGAGGGACATTTCGGACCCGAAAAAGCGTTTGAATGCGCCGTACACATCTGACTTGACTGTGTTGGCGTTGACGCTGTGTAAGTCGCGAGAGGCCTCTGCCGAGTTGATGGATATACGATTTGGTGCAAACCGAAGGTACTGGCCTTGAACACAACATTAGCTTTCTAGACGAGCATTGGTCATTGGTGCAGAGAGCATACCATATCTTTGATGTTGACGGTGCAATTCCAGGTGACGACTACCACTCGATATCCAATAAACGATATACCAGTCCGTACACGCTGCGACGAGAGGCCCAGGGTAGCTTGACAAAGGATGGAAAGCTAGTCTACGGGTAATACCGATGGCCGTCTATCATTCGTGAGCATGCGCTCAAGCGCCCATTGGAAAAGGCAGAAACTTACATACTCAACGATCCCCTCAATCATGAGTCTGATGTACCATGAGATGCTGCGATGTTGCGAGAGTTGTGACAGGATCAGCACTATCATCGCGACGGCTGAGCAGCCAAATACGGCCGCAGCCAGAGGGTGAGCGGGAGCCATGAGAGCGCAAGTAGGGTGTGAGGAGGGAAGGCGACTTGCTGGGGGATAACACTTCACAGCGTCCTTGTAAGACAGTGGGTAGAGAGGGAAGCTGTCTCCTTCCTTTGCGGTTCAATCAAGATGATGATTATGTAACACTGACACACAACAGGCTGTCGCGATTTCTTGAAGTGGTAAGTAAAAGCGACGTCTCGATGTGATCTACTCCAGCGATTCTACCTTGCCGCCCAAGAAAGCACAAAGATATGAGAATCGATAGCCTGGCCTGAACGAGTGCCGGTGCTGGCACAATGCAACCGCGCGTATCTTGACCCTGGTAGCGAGCATCATGTGTTGGTGGCAAGCTCGGTCATGACAACTACCTTGAGAAGAATCACCGACCAATACACACAACCAACAACAATCTCCTCGCGCACTATCGTCATGTAGCATATACCACTAGCTCCGCTTGTTCCTCACCTCCGAGCCACCCTATGAGTTGTACAGGCCACCCATCCTCTTCCATACCGTTGATGTCGGAGAATGGAAAGTGACAATCGATCCGCATGGGTTGAACCACAGCATCCTTGCTGACACTAAAGCAACCATTCCTATGCCATCGAGAGGCGGTGTAGGAACCCCGGGAAATCCCACGATCCTATTGTATGCGTACCATGCACAGTTACTTCCTACCTTGCTGGGGCTTTACGTAGTGAGCCCCAGCGAGGTGTTGGGTGGTGCGCGGCACAGGTAGATATTTCGATCCTGTTGCTCGTCTCTGCCTTATCTCTAAAGTCGCTCACTGCTATCGTGCATTCCCTCCACCGGCTTCAGATGTATCCAAGGTGGCAGAACGATTGACAGTTGCCCTGGTGTCCCGAGAGCGGGGACAGGGCTGACGGATGGGAGCCTTGTTGGTCGACGTGTAGAAACACAGATAAAGCCGGGTATCCCATTCATGCTCTTGCGGTCAGAGAAGTGGCCAATGTAATGTAAATTTGCTGATAAGCTGTGCTCAACTGCCACTACCCTGCCCTCAACCTCACGATGCATGGACTTACGCCCGTCGGTTCAGATGCGGTCGCCGCAACGTCCACTGGCGCGCAGAAAGAAATGAAGCGCGGATATCAGGTAGGTTACGGTGCTTATCGGTCTGCAGGAGGCTCTCACTAAACCCCAGAGTAGCCAGAATCCCGAACTATGTGGTTCCACCTCCAGACCATGTACATCTTTACCAAAGGCGACTTCAAATCTGTAGTCATGCCACAGAGCGTCTTCGCCATCGCTGCAGCGATCGCTAGGTCGGATCTGGGAACGGCGGCAACTGATCATCAGTTCGGCATCAGTCATATTGCCTGGCGGCTTTCACTAATGGTATCCTGGCTCTGGATCCATCTCTTGATCGAAGACATCTCAAACCAGCGTCTACCCGGATCCGTGGTAGAAGACTCGGTCAACAAGTCCTGGCGACCCATGCCGTCGGGACGGCTCACCTTTGGTGAATCACAGCAGATATTGAGGTTCCTTGTGGTATTTGCAGCCATCGCGAGTCTCCTATTGGGCTGCTTCGAGCCCAGTCTACTGATGCTGGTCTTGATCTGGTTGTATAACGATCTTGACGGCGGCAACGCTAGTCCATGGCAACGCAATGTGCTCAACGCCATGGGCCTTTCCTGCTTTGGGTGGGGGGCTTTCACGACACTTACAGCTGACAAGGGTGGTTTGGAGGGGAAGGAATGGTTGCGTGGCTGGGCAGTGTTGATGGCTGTGGTGATCATGACGACGATCCATGCACAGGACTTCCCTGATCTGGCAGGCGATGCGGCGCGGGGAAGAATCACGATACCGTTACGATATGGCGAGGCATGGGCGAGAGGCGCTCTCGCTTCGTTCACTCTCCTGTGGTCAGGCATCTGTCTGACGTATTGGAATGTGGACACAACATTCGTTTGGCTCACGGTCCTAGGCCTGGGGGTGGCAATCGCATTCACCACTTTGTTTCGTCAACAGCGACAGGCCGATGAGGTAGTGTGGAGACTTTGGTGCGTTTGGGTGACATTCTTATACACACTCCCCATGTTCGGTAAAGCGAGTTCCCAGACAGTGTAGCCTACCTCTGAAAGTACCTTATGCCTACACACCTAGCCGATTCACCGCTTAGTGACTTCCGTGTCATCGTTTTCGCCGAGTCTTCTCCGCAGCTTCGAGTTAGCACGCCAGGCTCGAATGTACTTCTAGGTAAATCCACATTCGGGTCATCTAGCCGGCCCAGGAAACATGACATGCCCGTCTGGATATGTGTTGCGAGTGGTGGTTCAGGGGGCTCCCTGCTAGCTGACAAATCTGCTCCACCAGATCGCGGCAGACCATCTGGGAACATCACACTTGTAGGAAGCGGTGTCGTTAACAAACAAATCGTTGACGTCCGAGTGAGACCCCTGTGCCTAGGCGCGCCCAATGCAGGCTGCAGCGCCGAGCGGCCCGGTCCACAGCCAACACCAGCCGCAGCCGTTTGATGAATGCGTTTGATTTCTGCGGCAAACCCAGCCTTGGCTTTGTGGCGAATAGACGACTCGGGTCAGATTGACTTGTGCAACAGGGCGCAGTCAATATGTAACTCGACCAACTGTGATAGTAACAGTGATACGCCCCGACGTAGTAGCGAGCTCATACTATCTTACCAACCGAGACACCCCGGGCCGCCTGCATCCCCGCAAAAGCCGGAAGTGCATTATGTACATGTATGCGTTGGTTCCAGTCATGTACTACTGTATAGACCAATCGGTTCGTTGCATGCCACACTTGTACAGCCCAACGACACCCCTCTCCCCCGTGTATCACTTAAGTTCGATTGGTATCTCCCCCCGTTTCCCCTCAAGCAAGCCTGTCCCCAATACCTCTTCAAGCTCTTCAGTGACATCAAGCGGCTCTGAGTCAATCGTACCAGTGCTCATCACCTATCTCGTTCATTACTCGCCAGCTCACATTGCCCCGAACCAATCAACAACGGCCATGGACCAACATCCCCAGACGTGGCTGATCACTGGCTGCTCCAGCGGCTTTGGTGAGGCTTTCGTGCGGAAACTCCGTGCTGCCGGCGACAATGTTATTGCAACAGGACGCAACGCGGAGATGAAGCTAGCCCACCTCAAGGATACTGGCGCGGCGATTTTCGACCTCGATGTCTCCGCAGCTCCGGATGTCATCAAGGCCAAGATAGACCAAGCTTGGGATCTCTACCCGAATGGCATTGACGTTGTCGTCAATAACGCTGGTTATGTCCTGACTGGCGCGGTTGAAGAGATCTTGTGAGTTCAGTCATTATCAGGCTGAGGGATTATCAACTGACCAAAATGCGACCAGGCCAGAGGAGATGGAGAACATCTTGAAGACCAACCTGATGGGACCATTCAACATCACTCAGGCAATCCTTCCCAAGCTGCGTAGCAAAGGGCAGGGGACCCTCTGCTACGTTGGTTCTCAAGCAGGGTGGCATGGAGATGCCAGTGCCGGAGGGTATTGCACGTCCAAGTTTGCCGTGGAAGGTGAGCTGATTCCCCTATCCGTATCGATGGATCACCGAGTGACGCACGGCTCTGTTAGGAATGGTCGAGTGCCTCTCGAAAGAGCTTGCACTCATCGCACCGGGCATCAAGGTTCTCCTCGTTGAGCCTGGCTATTGCACCACACGGGCTTTCAGCAATATCAACTATGTACCTTCGCGCGTATCAGAGTACGCAGCCTTCAATGCCGGTTCGCGGGCGTACGCAGAGAGCGTTATCGGGAATGAGCCTGGCGACAAGGACGTTGCGGTCGATCGTATGATTGAACTGGTCAAGGGCACGGGTATGGCAGCAGGGAAGACGATCCCCTTGCGGGTGCCATTGGGCAGTGATGGATGGGGTAAGGTCAAGGCCAAGTGCGAGGAGACCCTACAGATCTGCGAGGACTGGCGTGAAGTAGCCGCCAGCATAGATATCCCTCGGTCTACCTAGTGCATCTAGGTACTCGAAGAGGAACATGTCAATCAGCTGGACACAGTATTGGGGCGACCGATGGTCGAGAGAGCACTCCTTAGAAGCAGCCCATGTACTTAATATGCAGAAAACAAAACACAACTCAGTTGCTATCCCTGCATTACTCCGCACTTCCCTTCCATTCCACTGCGCGAAGGACGGTGGGCGGGTACTCTCGCGTACCTTGTGTGCCTTGGTGATCCCTTACAACCGATACAAGATGAGGAAGGAAGTCCTCTTCTCCTCCCAGCCAGTCCGGCAGAGCCCTTGCGTACGGGCCCTGCAGTTCCTTGCGCATGCCCTAGCCCTAGCTGGACCCAGGTGAACCTAGCATTGTTAACTGAGCTTCAATGGCCATTGTCAGGATTGGAATAACGCAGATGTATTCAAGCTATATAGACACTTGTTCCTGCCAGAAGCTCCTCCCTAACCTTCCCAATAACGTCAGTCACAAAGGCACCCTCGTAGAAGCTTCGGTTGAAACACGCAGCGATTCTAAGTTCGCCCTTCCAACTCCAAACATGGAACTGCAATGCCCGGGTAAGAACATCAAGGCCCAGCCATACATCTAGAACCTCTACTTTGCCCTGTCCAGCACCAGTGCCGACCCCATATTCACTCTGTATATACCTCTCAATCTTCCCCAAGCTGCTCAAGTCCGGGGACTGCATGGGAGGTAGACCCGGCGGCAAGAGTGCAGCAAACAGCTCCTGGGTTCTACGGGGGTTCGCCTCAACCAAATCCAGGAGACTGACCATCGCACCACTACCATCCGCCGGGTCCCAAAAGTTGACAAGGTCCTGACCATAGACAGCCTGGAGCTCTCGGGCAACCGTCCTGAAGCTCTTGACTGCCCCTCCGCTGCTCGAAGAGACTACGTCTTCGATACATATAGGCAAGCCAAGGTGGAAGAGACCCATCGGCCCCACGTCGGCATCCATGTCTTGCTCGTAGATGACCCGCCGAAGGTCGGCTGGTCCGAATGCGGCGTATGACTTGGCAAGGGGGTGTTGCGGAAAGTCCGCGGCAACGCGAACAATGGCTGCGTGCACAGCGCTGGTGACGGTGACGCCCATCATGCGGCACCCAGTCACCACCTTCGACGTGGTTGGCACGTCGAATCCCATCGCGACGCGGCTAGTCGCCCCTGGCAGTGTCGTTTCGGAGCCTTCCCTTGTCGGAAGGGCAATACTTGGGAAGCCTCCTGTGTACTTTGCAATGATGTCATCGGCAACAGCAGCGACTTGTGTCGGAATCGCATGTCGCTGACCCTGTGCTCGACCCTCAGTCTGTGGTCTCTGCGCCAAGGACCGAGCCACGGTTTCGACGTGGGATCCTAGAGGGCTTTGGGTCGACTTGGTGATCGCGTAGCTGCTCAATGGTGCGTCAAGACCGAAGTGTAGCACATTGGCCAGCGCGGTCATGAAGCTGTGACCAAGCATGAGCATGCCCACGCCATCGATCCGCCAGTGAGAGGAGCGGATCATAAGCTGTGCCGCCGACGGGATCCAATGGCATGTCGCATGAGCTGTAGGGCGAAGCTCCGAGAACAACTCATCAGCGTCCTTCGAATTGTCATGCGTCGTGAATGTGTTGGACGTCCAGGCGGCAGCCTCTTCATTGTCAGGCTCGATAGTGAGCTCCGGCTCTCCTAGGGGACCCGAGCGAAGAACAGCGGCCAAGGCTGGGTACTGAAGTCTGGTTGCCTGCCACGCCCGTTGAAGATGGAGTTCCGGAGCGGTAACGGACGGTTCGAAAGCAACGTGGAATGCGAGAGAGATGATCCAGTGCTCGCGATTCAGGGGGGCACCGCCATCTGCTATCGCCTTCATGAACCTTTCCAGGCTGCCCATTGGGCGGGCTGGGCTCGTAGAGATCGATGCTGGCAGAGACATGTCATACACCATTCCGTTTTAATCTATGCGAGTTGTAGCAGTGTTGGTACTGTATGATACGATCGTCTCGTGATGAGCGACTGGTCTTGTAGTAGAAGCGATTCATGATTCATCTTATTATTAAGCTCTTCGACCGCGAGGGAAGAGCCAAACCCAAATACCTCAAAAGACAACAAAAAACAGAGCCCCCCTGCTCAGCGATGCTCCCCCCTTGTCGTCGGATGATACGTACTACTTGGACCTGCCGTTCGCACTGTAGGGTATCAGGGAGGGTGGTAATCGGCGTTCCGGATATTGGGGTCCGAAAAAAAAGAGGCCCCTTTTGCTAGGTACACACCATCACACACGTTGGTTGGCCGATCGGTGGGCGGACCCGGGACCGGTTGGCCTCCTTGGATGGGAGTATGGTTCGATATTATGCAGTTAATCACAGCCTGCCTGTGCTGTGTCCTGTACATGCATAGATCCATTCCTGCAGGACTGCCCCCCCTGGTTTTCAGATGACCGCTCGGCGGTACCTGTTGAAGGATTGCATTGTTGTTGGCCCGTAACGTGCACCGTTTCAGTGGTATCCTTGGGTAGCAACTGAACAACAACTTGCACGAGGAAGTACCAACTGCAGTTTCTCTCGGAGTCGTGGCCAAGGTCTGTCGTTGGCGCTGCGGCTCGTCATGGGCGGCACGCAAGAACCTGCCCTACATGTGAGTACTTCATAGCTTGGAATGTAATATGAGCCATTGTTGGCCTGCTCGCCTCTGCTATCGAGCGCTAATGGCATCACCCTTCTTCAATAGGTCGTTTACTCTTCATCTAAACCTTGAGCAAGCCCACCCCGCAATCTGCTGGTTTTGTTCAAGTTGTGCAGCACGATCAAGCCCACAATGCCGCCAAGACCACCCACCGAAGAGGAGATCGTGGCTGAAGCCTCAGTCAATGATGCACTTCAGTGCACCTCAGATCACGAGACATTACGAATAGTCATTCCAATTCAGAGAGATCGGGACCGAGTTCCCAAGGCCAATCATTGGATAGTACCGGACGACAAACTACAAGAGCTGGCAGACAATGTCCAAACCAGGATTCATGAACTCCCCCAGCTAGGTGTATCCCCTGGCCAGGTGGAGATTTACACAAAGCTTGATCAACATGATTCAAGGCTGTATCAGGACAGTGGGCAAGAAGCCCGGTCAATCTAGGCCCACTGCTTGGTGGAATGATGACTGCAAAGCAGCTGCTCAGACATACAGGGCCCTTTCTAAACAGACCACAAGCCAAGAAGGGCGAAATTCAGCCCGACGGGAATTTCGCTGTGTGGTCCGAAAAGCTGAGAGAGAGTACTGGCAGACTCTAATTGATTCAGCGACTGAACCAAAAGACCTGTACAGAATTGTTTCCTGGCACAAGCTGTCAGCAGGATTACGTTCCCCACCAATCATTATTGGGGACCAAATCTATGAGTCACAAGAGAGCAAAGCAAATGCACTACGCTTAGCCACGCTTGAACGAAGCACCCCAGACAACGATATCACCGACCCCTGGTCTGTTCAGATCACACAAGCCAAGCCACACATCCCCTTCGAATACCATGTCGGACTAGAAGAGGCTGAAGGGTGCACTATAAGGACCAAGAGCAACTCCCCGGGAGTAGACACCCTCACAGTACGGATTCTGAAAGCTTGCTGGCCAGTCATTGGGGAGCATATCAGAGCCCTTTTCCAGACCTGTCTACAGATTGGACACCACCCTAAACCATTCAAAGTAGCTGAGGTGGTGATGATCCCAAAGCCAGACAAGAAAGACTACTCCAACCCCAGGGCCTACAGACCAATATCGCTATTATCATGTCTTGGCAAAGGCCTAGACGACTCATCGCAAAAAGAATTACCTGGTTTGTTGTTAAACTTGGAATTCTAGCTCCACAAGATTTTGGAGCTCTACCAAAGTGCTCTGCCACTGACCTGGTAGCTGCACTCATACACGATATTGAGCAGGCCCTCGACTAAGGCCTCGTTACAACGATAGTCACGTCAGATGTGAAAGGGGCCTTTGACGCTGTCCTAATGGGACGGCTGGTGGTTCGCATAAGAGAACAGGGCCGGCCAGGCTTTCTTATAAGATGGGTCCAGTCATTCATGTCCGAGCGGTCCGCAAGGGTTTGGTTTGAAGGTATTGTGACTGATATTAAAGCTCTCACTTGTGGGCTACTACAAGGCTCACCAGCCTCTCCAATCCTTTATATGCTGTATACAGAGCTAATCTGTGCCCGACTTGGTATAAAAAAGAGACGTTTTGGATATACAGACGACCTAGCAACTCTCTGTATTGGAAAGAACCTTAAAGAAATAGCTACAGAGGCTTCTGAAAATCTTTATTTGCTCAGTCAATAGGGACATAACAACGCTATTGAATTTGACCCTGACAAAATTGAGATCATGCACTTCTTAAGGAAAAAGAACTCAGACAATCCTCCAGTCCGCCACAGGACAATGAACAAAACAGCAAAGGACTCCATGCGATGGCTAGGTGTCTTCCTGGATAGAAAACTAAATTTCAAAGATCACGTTTCCTACTGGGCCAAGAAAGTTAATAAGGTAGCAAATCACTTTCGAGGACTATGCAACACAGTCAAAGGACTTCCAGTAAAGTCAACCAAGAGGGCTGTGAAAGCTTGTGTTATTCCTATTCTTACACACGGCCTGGAGGCCTGGTACCCAGGAATCGAGAAAGTAGGGAGCTTATGTGGGACATTAGCATGTCTCATTAAAGGGCTTCTTGGAACGATAGATGCCGTACTACGAACAGCGATCAGGGCTATCTTGCCAGTCTGGAAAACACACCCTGGACATATCCTACACTTTGAATCGCAGATTCCCCTAGCAGGAGTTCTTGCAGAGTCAATAAGACGACGTCACGGCCTCCGACTAGGACGAATAGACCAGAGATACCCTCTTGTTGGCAGGCTCTAAATACAAGCTCGCAAGAATCCAACAAGGCTACAAAGGAGCTTCCAGCTAGTCCCTGACTTCCAGAGACCAATACTTACCAGGCCATCATGGAAGAAGCCCCCAATCCGCAAAGACAAAGACAAAAAAACAGAGCTCTTCAAGCAATAGCTACAAGAGAGAAACGTGAACACTGACCTTGTCATCTATTCAGATGGATCACAGTTAGACGACCAAGGCACAACCCGCACTGGATGGGGTTATACCACCAGGAAAGGCGGCACTACACAAGAAGTATACCAGGGAAAGGGCAGACTTCTCTAAGCAGAAGTAGTAGATACTGAAGTCCATGGTGCTCTCCAAGGGCTTGCAGCAGCCAGGGTAATTGGATACGGAAAATAGCTATATGTCTGCCTGGACAACACGTCAGTGGTAGACGGGCTCAATGGGACTCCACCCGAGACATCACAGAACATTTTTCTAAGATTTCAAGAACTTGCCACAGCACACACTCCTGGAGTGACCGTCAAGTGGATTCCTGGACACAGAGATATTGATGGTAATGAGGCTGCTGACACACTAATAAAAGAGGATGCTATGCTAGAAACAGACACAACAAACCTTCCTATAATCTCTTGGGTCAAGAGAGATCCCAAAAAAAAGGGCAACAAAGAGTTCAACCAATGGTGAAAAGACCAATCAGAACCCAGATATCAAGAAATATACTCACATACAGTAACTAAAAAAGACCTCATATATTTTGAAAAGAGCATTCTACATAGACTTCTAGCGGCCAGATCTGAACATGGCGACTTTGCTAGATACCATGAACGTTTTGGGCACACAGACTCAAATAATCACTGCAGCTACGGTAAAAAGAAAACACCACAACACATTTTCTTTTGTAAGAGACTTGGGAAAAACTGACTGCTGCCCAGGTACTCGCCTAGGACAGGCTGTTTACAATACTTGGGGGAGAGGAGCACGGAATGGGCAAGATTCATTGAGAAGAGCAAGTTCTTTTCATCAATCTGTCCCCAATAGATAGCTGTTCTTGAAAGACCAGATGGATGACTCCAGAGTCATACCACTACAACAACGGGGATGGGCTCGTGAGCGGGACTGACTGTACTTATTATCTTGATACCTCCACAACTCTGCGATGCAGAGGCTCTGGGAGGCGTGGTTTGCACTACTGAGGAGCGATCCCCCACGTTAAATACAATCAATCAATCTTTCGTTGGCAAACTTCAGGTTCTACGGCGACCCTGTCCTAGCAACCCGCCATGCCGCCGATGGATCCAGGGTCTCAATCCGCGAGTTTGCCCTCATCTGCCTAGGATTAACATTCGACGGATGGCAAGGCCAGCACTTCGATGCCATGTACCACCAGGAGGTTGGGGCCAGGTTCATTGTGGCGCTGTGGGGAGCCCTCAGACATGGAGGATCAACCCATGCTTTGAAACTCATCGCCGCGCCGAGCACATGGCTCCGCCTCCTGGTAGAGGCTTCCAAAGAGCTACTCGAGGGTGATGAGTACAGCAAGAGAAGAGCACGCAGTCTTGCGTCTCTCGGAGTGCGCCGTGGACACCCATTCTTGCATGAAGAATCTCACTCACCGTTCCTCGGGTTGACGGATGCACATACACTGGCCAAATTAGTGCTTGACCCTGGTGAAGGCCTGCGCACTCTTAGCCAGATGCTCCAAGTGGAAAAGAAGTTCGGGGAAGCTGTCATCGTTTGCCGCAGTCCGGAAGGGGGCCCCGAGTGGCTTGCAACCGCGGCTCCCTTGGCAGCGAGGACTGGTACTAAAAGAGACCACGAGGGCGCAGAGCGCTTGTGTGGACATCACATGCAATGGCTTTGCATAGACAGCCTTAAAGAGGGGTTGGTGCAAACATGAACCAAAAGGCCGAAGCAGAAGCAAAGGGATGGCGAACGTTCGCCAGATCAGAGCTTCTATTTTACAAAAACAATTTGCGTATCGGGTGGGATGGTTCGGAACCGCAGGAACCGGATTCCCCATCTGCGACGTCTCTCGCCCGCCAGCCGACCATTACGGATTTCGATATCCAGGATGTGCTGGAATGGGAACAATCTGTCACTCAATATGACAAGTGGCTTGAACAAGACAAGACGGAACTGTACGACTACATGTGTGGGGATCTGAACGGCACGGCCGTCTATGTCACGCCGAAAGAGAAAGCCATCAAGGATATCGGAGATCATTCCAGGACCACTGTTATCCCACCACAAGATCTGATCACCCTGCTCGAATTGCCACGGCTTGATGGAGAAAAGATGGTTCGACATCTCTCGGGCTTCATGAAGGATTCACCTCCACCGCAACATGGAAATACTACCGATGCCAAGAACCTCAACTCACTTGGGCTCTCCATGCAGCTGCTCTGCACAGCTTCGAAGGTTTACTCGTTGTTACCTGGGGCGACTATATCTCTTATGATTCTCAACGAAATCTTCCATGTCTCGCCGTTGGCCCGAGCCGGCACTCGTGCCATTAATCACCCGCTCTTAGGTCCGTTCCAGCCTGTGGAGTGGACCCTTGCCGAGACACTCTCTTTCATCGCATGGGCTGAAACTGGGGGCCTCCTCCTAAAGCCCAGGGATTTGAAACAGGTTCTCGCTCTGTCCACCGGAAATTCTATTTACGCTGCTGCTTCTCTGTTCGCCGATCCATACGATGTGTGCCAGGGCTACGAGTTGCGTCGGATTGTGGGGAATGTCGGGAGGGCTGGTGTTTCCATGCTGGTACCCCCAATTAACCCTAAGCTACAGAACCCCAGGGCGGATACTTGGAACGTGATCAACCACGAGGCATTCACGGGGAAAACCCAGTGCCTAAATAACTTTGAGAACACTAGCCTCCATCTCTCTTTCACGGGCTATGAGCAGCCCGTCCCGGGCGGCGTTGTCAATGGTTCAAGGGACGTCGGCGCATGCTACCTTGAGACCGTCATTTCGGTCTTCGATCGGGGCAGAAAAGTCGGCGACCTAGACATTCTCAAGGGCATAGATGACTCTATGTTTTCAAGGCTATCCACATGCACACACACGTCCAATTGGAGCATTGATTGCGACAGCATGAGCTTGCAATGGACGTGTATTGACTCATGGGAAGAGATGCTGGATATGCCCGACAACCGTACGTGCATTGTACGGGCTCACAAAAACGCCCTCTCGCGCATCGCCGCCGCCGTTGTGTGCGTACAGCAAGGTGAACGTAGATTCATCGTGCTGCCGCCGAAACCCTGCTACGCGTGTGTCGTGGAAAAGCTTGGTCATGGAGGCTGGGGGGAGGGGCAGAACACAGTGTTGATATGCTGAGAAGTTATTATACGTGGATTGGACTTCCAGGGAATCAGGGATCGGCCAGAACAACCAGCTGAACATCTTCTTTTCTTTGACTACAACTAAGAGCTAGGCTTTCTTAGGATTTACCGTAACGCTATGCATAGGCACCGGCCCCTAAGTTATATAACCATTTACCATACATGTCGTGTTTTCAGTGTATAAGTTACACCTAGAAAACAAGAACTACCGAGGAAACGAGAAGACAGCTTGGGCACTCGACGCATCAACTACATCAACGACAGAAGAAGTCGAATCTTCCCGCAATAACTAGTCATCTGGCTCCTTTATTCAGGGTTGCACTAACTCAATGTACAGAAATGTTATCCTGAAATGAGTTCGATGGAAGCGCGAAAACCGTCGCGGTCGTCAACCAGACCAACAAGATAGTTGATATGAGACCCAAAGGACGTGACATACTTGTGTCAACCTATATCGACCACAATCATGACACTTTGACTCCGTCATCCCGATCAGATTTCCCCATCATGGGCAAGGGTGGTGATAACTCAGCCCATCCTTCTGAGTATCGCAGAGGCTACGCGTGTCAAACAAAAATAAGGCTCTGGCAGCGTGACAGTGTATTCCATTCAAAAGGGACCATATACGGTTAAAACCTGGTCTTCCAGCCTTCCACGAATGGAGAACCCCTTATACACCTTCTACCCTGCATCGGCTATAGCTCCTTATCACCGTATTCGAAGACCCCTGATAGCGCGCTACAGCTTCACAGGACGCCCTCGCATACCCAACAGCGGCATCACACGTCGATCGAGAGGCGCCTTGCACGACATAATGCACTCGTCAGGTTCGCGTCTACCGTGAAGGCCCGCCAACCTCTCGGTAGGCCTCGGCAGTGACTCTGCTCAAATGGTACCTCGTGTCTCAATACACGCTGTTGCCAGCAGCACCGGTCAGCATGTTGACCGGCGCGATTCACATACCATAGTATCACGAAAAGTAAAATCCCATTTTCAATCAACTTGGTGTCTAGCTTCCCCTGTCTACTTGTGCGTTTTCTTGTAAGCCACCTACGGTAAAGTGGCCAGGTGAGCCGGTGCTAACGTAGCAACATTCATCGAGAAATGGTCGCCGATAGACTTTCTCACAACTGTGCTCCAAGGTACATCGATAACATGTGGATTGCAAGAAACCCCCAAGATTGCTGCGTGTTCCCGTCTCCTGGGGAGTAATCATCACCGTCGATTGCACCGTTATCTCTCTGGAGGCCTCATACTCCTCCAACGATGACGACTCCCTTGACTCATTCGTATTGCCAGCATCCATAGTCAGAATCGCTGCCGATAAGGGACAAGCCGATGGCGTCGATGCAGTCAGTCAGATTGAAGCGCTCGGTCTTCGCGTACAAGGCGTAGCTTGCGCCGGTGTCGTTCAAATAGTCCGGAATGTCTGGGCAAAGCGAGAGGCCGCCAAAGTTGGAACCGTCGTTGGCGAGGAAATTGAGAACATCAACCTGCGTCTCGGGGCCGCAGTCGTTCACGATTGTCTGATTGAACCATCCGCCGATGAAAGCGCCATTGGGGATGTAGGCGGAGTGGGCGACGGTGTACTTGACCAGCCCAGTGGAGTCAACGTAGATCTCCTGGCCGCCGGGGACCTCGACCTGATAGCTTGTTAGCAAACAACGTGGTCATATTGGTAGTGAATGGTGGGCAACAGTAAAGACAACTTTAGCGAGTCTTGAACGGGTGGAGGACACAAACACATACCGCCATGCCGGTCATCCCGTCATAGACCAGTGTTCCGTGGACCTCGGGACATTTCCCAATGTTCTCCGGGCAGTAGGTGGCTGGGCCCGAAATGCCGGTGTAGAAGCCCGAGCCGGCAGCTTGCAAATTCGCTCCGTCGATAACGGTGCCGGGGGCGAATGTTGCGATGGAATAGGCTGTGGCCGAGGCGAGGCCCGGGAGGGTCAGAGCTGCGAGGAAGTGCATGTTTGCTCGGTCCAAGGTGAACCACCGATGGTCAATGAATGCAAGGCACACGGGGGCGTTATGTTGCTGGGTGCAGTGCTTGAATCAGTGGGGAGCTCTGATATTAGATTATAACTTCAATGATGGGATGGCGGTATGGAGGAGTGATTCAATTGGTTCTGGTGGGATGCGAAACGAGTGACTGGTGGACGAGTACGCGGGTGCCGTTGTTGTAGCTGGGGAGAAGACGGGGAGGGCAGGCAAACATGGACTGATTGAGAGGAGGGGAGGTTCAATGTTGATACCCGAGTGCCTCCTGCCTCCTGCCTTGTGCGGGTGTTGCTCCTTCCAGAGACACACATACCGCGCCTTCTCACTTCGCCAGCGGATGCCTTCGTCCCCTTATCGCTCAAGACTTGTGTTGAACTTGGGAAGAAGGCGCGACGAGAGCGCTTGCAAGACCTGGAGGCATCTGGCCCTGTTTATACATCAAGAGGAAGTGACACCCTCTTCGGGGTCATCGTGCAATCAGCCATACCTTACACGTCCAGTTGTACCTTCTTCCCTTGTTCGTGTATATAGAAAGGTACCTACATCCCAAGTTGGGAGACTTGATCCCATCTGTAAGTTACCTCCTACCTGGTAGGCATCTTCGATCGTGCCTTGTGTGTGACAGAGCACCCTCAACAGTACCGTGAGATCAATGATCTTGAGCAGCCCAAGTTCAGCCACCCAACACTTTGACCTTGGTGCAGCACACTCCATCTGCTACAATTGGGCCGCACCATTGTCTCGTTGGACGACCATACGAGCCCCTCAGCACTTCACCAACGGCCATCGCCTAGATACGGACCCTATGTCAGAAGCCCAGGAATCCTTGCTTCAACATTCGAAGTCCCATGATTGGCAGCTTGCCAACATGGAGCCACACACTGGTACAGACCTTCTGTCTTTGCAGTACTGCTTGCCCTTCCTCCTTCCCTTTCGCTGAGGGGGGTGCGTACGGTCGTCCCCGACGGTCACCTGCGAGCTAGTAGCCATCGTCATCACTGCAACTAGTAGGAAACAGCGAAGCGAGTCCACCGACTGAAGGCCCCTTGTAGACGAACCCGGGCCTTTTGCGAATCAAACTTCTTATTGTGCCACGCTGTTATGCTGCTCCTTGGGCAGTGAACGAGGCAAAGCCTCCTTCCACATTCAGAGTGTTCTGTACCGCTCCAGAATTCCCGCCTACCAAGTGCCTTGTCGTCATCTCTACCAGCATCGTTTAGGTGGAAGACCCAAGCTCTGATGCCGCGTGAGCTATCACATGTCGCCGAGCTGGCCATCTTCTGTTGTCTGCCTGGCCAGCCAAGTCGTCCGTGAGGTTGTTGGCGTTGGTGCCGAGTTGGCTACTCTGGTTCATCCTCGGATAGGAAGCTGTCGTACGGAAAAGGACCAGAATGTGAAAATTTTGGTACGACCAACATGAAGTCCAAAGAAGGTTTGTGGAGATTCATCCAATTGGAGGATGATCTGCCCAAACATAGGCCGCTGTTGGAAGGCTCGTACGATGCATCTCAGCCAGGCCTCCTAAACCACCACGGTGGCTGGACTGCGGCGCTGCCATGTTTTCCCTCCAATTGATATAAGAGTTGTTTATGCAGCTTAACTGCGTTTCCATTCGGCTCGCTCCGAGTGCTCCCATTAGCTGCTCCTACCCACCAATGCAAAACTCAGCGGCGACAAGTGCGGAGTGCATGTGCTGGACCAGGAACGCAACTCTTGGCATCTCGAGTTCAATATGCCAGGCTGGAGATCAGAATTCCTCCCCCAAGGAACGATCATATCACTGCATGCGACTCCAAATGTGATGGCGAGCCCGAATATCAGAGGTCGATGCCTATTCGAGGATATTCTTCCATGGACTTTCCAGACGTGTGAGCGTGTGCTCGACTCCTCATCCAGGGGTAGCTTGTGGGTGATCTGCATATCGGCTCAGATGGATCCAACACGGCTTAATCGGGATCTTCGACTGTAGGAGGTAGATTTAAAGGTCAATATACCCAGGTTGAATAACAACTTCCTGCTTCAAGCCACATCAGATATCAACATCCGCAGCCTGCCATCGCTCAATTCACACGCCATAGATTTGCCCATGATGAAGTTCCTTACGGCTGTCGCCTCACTGGCTGTCTCAGTTGTCGCTGTCCCAACCCCCACCGAGGATGGCCCTCTTGATGCCCGAACGATCCAGAAGAGAGCGACCATCACAGATGCCTGCAATATCGGCTACTGCACACAGAATGGCGGGTATGTCCCAGATGCCAGCTCCAGCCTATGTATACCATACGGATACCATACTGATTTCTCAACAGAACGATTGGTGGTGCTGGGGGGACGACGACCACCGTCTCAGATCTCGCTGCTTTCACAGCTGCCGCACAATCCGACGACGCCACAGTCGTCGTCGTAAAAGGTGCCATCACTGGTGCGGCCAAGGTCCGAGTCACCTCGAACAAGTCCATCATCGGTCTTGCCGGCTCCAGTATGACATCCAGCCCCAGAGACTACCCGGCTGACGCCCTGCTAACACCATGAAGGCATCACCGGTGTCGGTCTCACCGTCAATGAGAGGTCGAACGTTATCCTCCGCAACCTGAAGATCTCAGAAGTCCTTGCCGAGTACGGTGATGCTATCACCATCCAAGCCTCCACCAACGTCTGGGTGGACCATTGCGATCTGTCAAGCAACCTGGACCATGACAAGGACTACTACGACGGCCTCTGCGATGTGACCCACGCGGCGGACTGGGTCACCATTTCCAACACCTACTTCCATGACCACGTAAGCCCCCACACATCCAACCCTTCAGACATTGACAATAAAAACTGACAAGTCGTGACCGCAGTGGAAGGCATCCCTAGTCGGCCACTCAGACAGCAACGCCGACGAGGACACGGGCCACCTGATCGTGACGTTCGCCAACAACCACTGGTACAACATCAACAGCCGCGGGCCGTCGTACCGGTTCGGCACCGGCCACATCTACAACTCGTACTACGACGGCATGATCGACAGCGGCATCAACACGCGCATGGGCGCCCAGCTCCTGGTCGAGAGCAGCGTCTTCGAGGACTCGGCCACCAAGGCCATCTTCAGCGACGACAGCGACGAGACCGGCTACGCCGTGATCGACGACGTCGACCTTGGCGGCAGCACGAACACGGCGCCCGCGGGTACCCTGACCTCGGTGCCGTACAGCTACACGCTGCTGGGCTCGGGCAGCGTCAAGAGCTCGGTTGTCGCCAGTGCTGGGCAGACGCTGACCTTCTAAGGAAACAGCATCTAAGCAGCATCTTCAAGTGTAAGGGAAGGTGGAAAGGGAATGTATTGGAATGTTTCCTCGATGAGATGGGTGAAGCTCAAGTGAGAGTGAGATTGGATAACCAAGGTGGACATATTTCACCCGACTTGACGATTAGTCATAACGTTCATGTATACAGCTTCAATATCGCGAGGAATTGCACATATTTTATCCCCTGACACTAAAGAGATCGGGGTCTTACTTCAGTCGGAAACCGCGATCTGCCTGCATGTATGCATGCAGCCATCTCCAACGTCATGTGCCAAGCAAGGTAGATAGAATGCATCCTTGCTCGGTCAGAAGACGGCTCACTAAATAGAAGCATTGGCCGCCGTGTGTCACGAAACTGCGAAGGCACGAAACGGCGAAGGAGGGCGAGTGTAACGGCGATAAGGCAGGTGAGATTCCCCCATAGTGGACCCAGCTGACTACCGGTAGCGCCCCCCTTTACGTCAGTCGGTCTGTCATTCGTCCCGCCGGCCAGTGGCTCCCTCACCTCATCTGATCCTCAGGAAATATCTCAGTGCTGCGAAGCAACCCAATATAAGACCTCTGTCATGTGAAGAATCGATAAGACTGGGTGTCCCAAGCTTCAACATGCACGATTGGTGCCGGTGCCTGGACATCTGTCATCGGGTCATCGGGACTTGGAAGCTGGGGGGTTATTGCCCGCGCCCGCCCCCTGACAAGCTAGCGCCCGTCACACCCGTGGACGACAAACATAGCGCCCGATCAACTCTCGGGTAGTGGGGGTTTACAGGGTTGCGATCAGGATTACAGTGTGTACGTAAGCCAAGCCCTGGCCCCTGACCTTTACTTGCATCTGCATTGCAGCGAACGGGGAATGGTCTCCGCGTCATCTGGTTTCCGCTGTTATCGCTTTTTATAGACGACCATTCCAGAGATGAGCTGCTTCCAGGAAGTCCCGGGACCATGCACGCAGGTGTCTAGGAGGCTGGCATCGCCTGCCTCGGTTTGAAGATATCCAAGGCAAGTCTCAACGGCGAACGTGGCACATCCAACAGCCAGGCACGTTCGCATTGGGCGTATCCCGAGACAAACATGACTCAACACCAGACCCGTCATCCTCGCAAGGTTGCGGCTGCCCGCTTGACAGGTCATGCACATCCTCCAGCGAGGCTGCCAGACAACGGTAATCTGTCACATGTATCAATCACCACACGACACTACTCACGATCGCAATGTGTCGCCTACAGCCAATACCGGTAGAACAAGCCTAACCATGCGAGCCATCATCCACAGTCGGAGTCCATGCTGCTTTGGTCATGGTCCGCCTACTTGCCGGGCATATATTCCCCGCGGCGAGGGGCGTTGATGTCGTGGATCCTCGAAACGGATTCCTGGGCTGAGGTCATGCACGTACCCGAACAGCATCTACACCTGCATGTTGGCAGGTAAAGATCGGAAAGCCCGAGCAATCTTCATGCGCCTGTGCCGTATCGACCAACCAACAACTTCCCACCAGCAAATCCACCTAATCCGTCCGCACGGGGTGAAACAATGCCGCAACATCAGCAGGCATCCTTATCTCCAGTGACGCAGCTGCCTCATGCCAAGCTCCAGCTCCAGCTCAAGCAAACCGGGAACAAAGAGCACGAGGTTGTATCGAAATCCAAGGCGGCCTCCCTCCCACTCGTCCCATGACCTATGGTAGGCGGCAGGTAGGTATCTAGTTTCATCATCACCTGCGCATGCTGAGGCAGTCTGTTCTACATTTCAAGTGAAGTCCAAGTACATATGAAGAGTGTTGGAAGCTGCCACCCGCTTGTGATTATTCGACTCTGACCGCATCACTGTACCATCCGAACACTCGTCTCGATTCTTACTCGTGTATCTCATCACCTATAATACATGTCCGCCCCTAGTAGTCTTACCAAGCAGATCAGTCTTCTTCGTCCAGCTTTCAAAAACATATCCAAGATGGCAACCCGCAACCACCACGTCTGCTTCGTCGTCCCCCCTTACCTGCTCAGCGCCATCAGCGACAGCGAGCACAATGACGCCCCTACCCGCGAGTCTGCTCGCCATGCCCTCGACCACCACAAGAAGTACACGGGCAAGCGCACGAAGCGCTTCGCCGAGCTCACCCTGCCTCGAGGCGCCCGAGGCGCGGCCGCTGCCCATCCTCGTCAGAACATCGTCCCCAACCACATGCTGAAGCATATTGCCGAGTCCGAGGACGTCGACGAGAACACCCGTGCATGCGCCAAGCGAGACCTCGAGCACATCCAGAAAGTCAACGCCAAATACGTAACGTCACAGGGCCTCAAGCGCGACACTTCAGACCAGAAGACGCTGGCGGCGACAGAGGAGGCACCCTCTCATACGGTGCAGACCTACCGTGCCGTGTATGATGCCAAGAACGACCAAGACGAGGCCGACCTGCCCGGCACGGTCGTTCGCGTCGAGGGGCAAAAGGCCAGCAAGGACGAGGCCGTCAACGAGGCCTACGACAATGCAGGCAAGGTGCTCAGCTTCTACGCCGACATCTTCAACTGGAAGTCGATCGACAACAAGAACGCGCACGTCATCAGCTCGGTGCACTTCGGCGAGAAATACGAGAACGCCTTCTGGGACCCCGAGATCGCCCAGATGGTGTACGGGGACGGATCCACCTTCCTGACCAACTTCACGGGCGCTGTCGATGTCATCGGGCACGAACTCACTGTAAGTTGGACCACTCCTTATCAGCCCCGAGGGGCTGAGCCCATGGACCGTACTGACTTCTCCAAGCACGCTGTCACGGAATACACCTCGCCTCTTGACTACACCGGCCAGAGCGGTGCCCTCAACGAGCACGTCTCGGATGTCTTTGGCATCATGGTCAAGCAGCGCGTACAGAACGAGACTGCCGACAAGGCCGACTGGCTGATTGGCGAAGACTGTCTTGCGCCCGGCGTGAAGGGGGTTGCTCTCCGCAGCATGAAGGCGCCTGGGACTGCCTACGACGACCCTCGTTTCGTAAGTTCCCACATGACAGCTCGGCATCAAAACCATCTTCCTAACGACGAGTGCAGGGCAAGGATCCCCAGCCGGACAACTTCTCAAAGTTTGAGAGCAATTACGACGACGATAACGGCGGTGTCCACCTATACTCAGGTATTCCCAACAAAGCTTTCTACCTCGCCTCGGTCGCGTTTGGTGGTTACTCGTATGTACCCAGTTGAGCCCCTGTTGGTTTCACCTGTCTGAGCAAGGGATGCTGACACCACGCACAGCTGGGAGAAAGCCGGCAAGATCTGGTGGGAGACGATGAACAGCGGCCAGGTGGCGGCCAAGGTGACCTTTATCCAGTTTGCCGATGTGACGGTCGACAAGGCGGAGGAGCTCTTCGGCGCAGACGCCGGCACCATCGTGCGCGAGGCCTGGACCGACGTCGGCGTTGTGCGCAAGTCCAGCACCTAGAAAGAGACGACTGCGGCGGAGCAGCGCGGCCGGGCTGGGTACCGGGAGCGTAGCCGAGACAGCAGTGCGGCCCGGGAGAGTGAGCGGGGTCGCAGCCGAGATAGCACGGCCCGGGAGCTCAAGCGCTGGGGCGAGAACTTGCTCGCTCCCGCGATGGGGGTCTTCCGCGGCAAGTCGCGCAGGAGACGGTCCTCGATACATGTCTGTCAGGGGATTGCGGGGTTGGAGGAACATTCCCGGCATGTAGAAGATCATAGTCGTGGTAGGCGCCCAGAAGAGAGCCCTCAAGGAGTTCGGTCGCACTGGGGCCGTGATGGGGGTTTCGTCCTGATGTGAGGGAAGCTTAAACACATTGGCGTACATAAGCATGGCGGGCTGGTGCTGGTCTTGGATACCTAGAACACATACCTAGCTCGGATACATGCAGCGTAATACCTATGAGATGATCTTGCTCGTGACCCCGGGACTATTATGTTCAGCTTGACCGTCTTTGCGGATTGATCCAATGCTCTCTCTGCAAGGTACTCTCTGCCAGACTTGATGATGACATGACTCCGAGGTAGACTTAATGTGCATGTATTCCGTATACGTCTCATATCGCACCGTAATCATCATCAAGACCTTCCAGGAATTGGTATAGCGTGATGAAGACGGGCCGGCGCTCTCACGTCGAGTGGTATGCCGACCGTTACTGTACTGCCATTGGACCGTGATCCCCGGGACTACTATAGTCGGCGTCGAATTGAACTGCAAGAGAGCAGCCAATTACGTCTTTCAGCTGCCTTCCTTCTCACGGCTCATTGGGCTGTCATGATTCATAAGCACCTTCATCAAACTGCGTGTCCTGGATCCGACCGTCAATTGGGCCATTCTCCTGGTAGATGCGGATAGGACAGCGCGGAGATTGTACCTGGCCGCGCCTCAGGCCATGGACAAGACAACGTGCATAAACCAACTGATTGGCGGGCACTTCCGCCGGGAGTCCGGGACCAGTACCACCATCAATGTGCGACGATGGTCTGGGCTGCGTTAAACAGGTCGAACAAAGCAGGTCGATCGGCGGATGCGACGTTGCCCAAGAGAGAAGTCGTCACGGCGGGGTGTGATTCGCCCGGCGCTTAATAAAAGCTCTAATAACTTCTGGCAGGGAGAAGCAGGATTCAGGAAAAAGGAAGCTTGACTCAATCCTGAAGGAGAAGGTCGCCTGGCTAGTGCCTGTCGATCGGTGGCATGGACGCCACCACCAGTACAACTACCACTTATCGCCGTGTCCACACACATCAATGATCATGTGGTCACGAACGGGTAGGTGGTTTTGGCCTGGTGCGCCGCGAGCTGTCTTATTGCTATTATTATAAGGGCCAGTGCCCGTCAGCGTCTGCTCAATGAAAGCAGCAGCGCGGAAACAGCAGCAGACTCAGTCACCATGGCCCTCCCTCACACAAAGTTGGCGGCCCTGCTAGGTTTCCTAGGCGTGTCCCAGCTCGCGTCGCCCGCCCTCGCCGGCGCGCCCAAGACGTGCGCCAGCACTGGGGCGGCGGCGCAGCTCTCGTGCCACAACACGACGGCCGTGACCGACACGTGCTGCTTCAACTCGCCGGGCGGGTCGCTGCTACAAACACAATTCTGGGACACGGCGCCCGCCGTCGGCCCGGCCGACTCGTGGACCATCCACGGCCTGTGGCCTGATCACTGCGACGGCACATACGACTCGACCTGCGACAGCAAGCGCGCCTACACCAACATCTCGGCCATCCTGACCGCCGCCGGCGACGGGGACCTGTTGGATTACATGAAGACTTGTATGTATATTTTCGAGTCTCTTATTTCCCCATATGGCCATGTCCAGGGCGCGAATTTCCTCTTCTAGTCTGTCATATGCTCCCGAGACACGCATTACGACTCCATTTTACTCCACAAAACATCTAAAAGAAGTAATTGCTGACTCTAATTTGCTTGACGACTGGCTGCCGAATGACAGCACTGGGGAGGAGTTCTGGGAGCAGTATGTATTATGCAATGGCCATCTCTTCAGGGCTTCTCCGGCTACCGCAATGAATCATTCGAACATGTAATTTACTGACACCTTCCTCCCAGCGAATGGGGCAAGCACGGCACCTGCGTCTCAACCCTGGCGCCCGCCTGCTTCACCAGCTACCAGCCCACAGAGGAAGTGCCCTACTTCTTCAACCTAACCGTCAGCCTCTTCAAGTCGCTGCCGACCTACGAGTGGCTCGCAGCGGCTGGCATCACGCCCAGCAGCACCAAGACCTACACGCTCGCCGCCATTCAGGCCGCGCTATCCAAGAACCACGGCGGCGAGGAGGTCTACATCGGCTGCACTTCTAGTGCTGTCGAGCAAGTATATTACTACTTCAACGTCCGCGGCAATGCCATCACGGGCGAGTGGGTGCCCGCTAGTCCCGATAGTAGTGATGACGGCGGATGTCCGAGCACGGGGGTGAAGTACCTGCCCAAGGGCACGGGCACCACGCCACCGACCACGACAACGACCACTACCGGGGGTCCGTCGCCCACGGCCACAGGCGGCGTGTTCGCCGGCAAGGGCTACCTCAATGCCGTCACGGGCGGATCTACCAAGGGCTGTCTGATCTCGGGCGGGACGTGGTACACGACTGGCACGTGCGCGACCTTCACCGCGACATCCTCGGGCAGCGGGTTCTCGCTCAGCACGAGCAAGGGCGACTGCTCGGCGGCGTCGGGGTCGCTGACGTGCGCGTCGAGCGTCGAGTCCCCGGGCGTGTTCGCGGCGGAGGGGTCGGCCCTGCTGAATTCGGCTGCGGGTGCGGACGACTGGTTTGCGGACTCGGTGCCGAGCGGGTCGACGCAGGGGACGGTTTATGCGGCCGAGGGCAGCCATGGGACTACGTTGCAGCTGCAGTGGCAGAGCGTGTAGGCAGCCTATATGTCTCTGTCTAGATCTACTATATAAACCCTTCACGGCTCTCGACATTGGCGAAATCGTTTTGATATTCAGGCCTCAGTATCTATCCACTTGTTTAGGGGCATTTTTACGAGATGCTTAGCCCTTCAACAACTGACGCTAAGCTGCTAACCGCACGATATCTTCTGGGTTTCAAGGTTCGGTCAGCCACGCGGGACACAATGAGAGTTATGGAATGAGAAGGATGACATGAGAGCCTCTCGATCTCATTGCTCATGAATCATGCCTGAGACTAGGTATGGCTCAATAGCATTTGACAATGGAGCGGGCGATGCTGGCGAGACTGGAAGCATAATGCCTGACGAGGAGATGTGCCGCTTCTCGTCCGCGAAGGTGCCCGAGATAGTCGCGATGAAGTACCTGAAATCCAAGAGATCACTGGTCCTGCGACGCTGCTTACGGTCTCGCAGTGGATGCAGGCACGGTATGATGACTGGACCTGCAAGCCCCGCGATTATGCTACGGTATAAATGTGACCCCCCTTAAGGGGCGCAGGCTCTCACGGTGACCCTTGAACAGGGAAATGTCCAGCAATCTTACCGAATGGACCGTCGCTGCGCCCGAGGCTCTCCGGTAGGCAGTCTTCTAGCTACGCCGGTTGTCACATTGTACGCCAGGTCCGCGCCCGTCCGAACAGAGGTATCTCGAAGAACTACATACCCCTGAACATATAGCCCGAGGTTCCTATCGTTCAATTGACGAAGCTCTTCGACTGCGAGACGGTGATGAGATGAGTACGGACACAGGCGACCCTCAATCAGCGTAGTCGCCTGCAGTGAGCACCATGGATCCGGCTTCGGTCATTGGGCTTTCAAGTGCGATCCTCGGCATCGTTACTGCCAACACCAAAAGCGTTAAATCCCTCTCGGACATGCGAGCCAGATACCAGATCACGGATCTCAAGGTCAACCTACTCATCGGACACCTGTCGACGCTCAAAGCCGCGCTCAATAATGTCGCTGACTTGGCTTGCGGCAGCTCAGCTGCTGCAACGCACAAGCAACTTGCCAGTGATCTTTCCGTCTTTTTGAAATGCTGTGATGAGCTCGTCTTCGTTCTCGACGAGCGTGTATCTGCTCTACAGCGGAACGAGGCCAACGGGCTTTCTAATTCGAGCAAATTCAACCTATTATGGCACGACCCGGAAATGAACGAATATTTTGAGATGCTCAACAACCAGATGAACGCGCTCAACCTCCTTCTCACGTCACTACAATGGTTAGTCCAATTCTCCGACGACATATTTGGCGAAAGCAAGCTAAGGACCACAGCCGTACCATTTTCGAACAGCATGACCTCCTCCAGAGCGATGAATCGCGTAGAATATTCTCACAGGTCAAAGACGACACATCATCTCTTCTTTGGCTGAGAGATTCAGAGTCCAGTGGTACAAGCCGTAGTGCCTGGACGCAGGACCTAAGCGCGATCAAGACAATTTTCGACTTCGACCGCGAGGTTTTCACATCGAAGGTGTACCGAATGGCAACTAGGTCAAACATGGTAAATGCTATCTGGGCTGACGCTCGTTCGATCCTGAGCATCAGTACCATGGGAGCACGTCAGAGCCGGTTGGGGAGATACATCACGAATGGATTTGAAGTCACGCTAGACAATGATGCCGCTACCACTACCAGTACCGTGAAGCCAGGAGCACAGACTGACGCCACTGGACAACAACGGGAAGAGACCTTGAAGCTTCCTATAATCATACACTCTCGTCAGTCTCTACATCCCCGCCTAGCTACGACAGGACAGCGTCAAACCTCGTGGTTCAAAGCGGAAAGCGTGTCGTCTTCGCAGCGGAGAACGCCAAACCGTCAGAGGAACGTCTACATGACGCCTGTTCGCGAACCGAATCATATAACGGGCGCTGGGTCGCGCAAACCCGAAAAGGTCATGCGAGTACTTCTTGCAGGGATTTCAGCTAGCGGGAAGAGCACGCTTGTGAAAGCTATCATGGCTAAACTCGATCAGTACGATACCAAACACCGTCTGATGTGTAGACCTGTCATTTTGTCGCATGCCAGCCGTTGTGTCCTGAAGCTGGTCGGACTTCTACGTGACGCCAGGGTCGATACGGTCTTGAGATATTTCAATAATTACACCCTCGAGGAAGTTGTCGGAGAGTTGGAAAACCGTGGTGAGCTGCTAATCGAGTTGGAAATCTGGAATTCGTCCGAAATCCGAACCATGGTTGCGCAAGAGATGGTCAAATGCAACGATCCCGAATTCATGGAATAGTAAGTGCCAATTCTTCGTCCCATACATTCGCAGCACTTCGCCAGCATCTGGATCACATTGGGGCCACGCGTTGGGTGTTACCGGCAATCTCACCAAAAACTTATTTGACATGTTGTCAGCTTCCTTGATTCGATCCGTCGCATAGCTCGGGCGGATTACATCCCAATACTTGAAGACATTCGACGCGTTCCGGTCATAAGTCTAGGATTGAACGAATCGACTTTTAGTATTAACGGACAAACCTACACCTTCATAGACCCCGGGGGAGTGCCGGTCGAGCGCAAAAAATGGGCCCATGCCTATCCTGGCCTAGACGTCATCATCTTCACTCTCGATCTATCATACAGCCCGATGCTGAGCAATAGCGCGAAGGGGAGTCGATGAGCGTCCAGTTGAACATCTGGGAATATCTGCTTAACAACAGCCAAGTGCCGACCGCGAAACTGGTCGTAATCTTCACTAAGGAGGACAGACTGACCCCAGAACACTTGACGCAATTCCCGTTCGCTAAGGCGTTCCCTGATTTCCAGGGAAATGGCCAGGATGTCGAGCATATCATCCAATACTTCGCATCCCGGCTCCTCCTCTCGGTTCATCGTGCGGACTCAGCTTACCCGCTTCAGAAGAGCCGCGTGCTCACATTTTGGCGAAGCAGCATACACGATACACTGCATGACTTGGCGAATATTGTATTTGAGGCGCTCCAGATCGTTCAAGAACAAGACTAAGCAGCCCCAGCTTGGGAATGCGAGTCTTCTCTACTAGGGAAGAGCAAAACCAAAAGGTCCTTGAAGTTGAGCAATGTCTCTTCAAAATTCCCGTACGTGAGATACGACGAAGATCACATTCCGTGTCGCAATTCGGTCTACGCGACCTATACGGAGATCCGCAGAAGCGCCCACTGCAGACGTTGATGCCCCATTCCACGCATTCAACACGAAGGCATATTGGCTTCGCCTTCCCTCTACTTTCGCGCCGTTGAGTGAACCTCATTACTCATTGAACGTCACAGAAACCTTCCCAGAAAATACCTAGGGGTGCCACCGCTCTTCCAATCCATCGGCCTGGACTCCGCTGGCAGACTCCACGCTGTGGAAGTCCCCGCTTGTGAACCAGTCGCAGATGGCAGCCCGTGGCCGATGGTCCTGCCGGCGGGTAGCTCACTCGGCCACGGATCTCCGATCTCCTGGTGAGGATAGCAACTCCTCGGCAGCGGCGCGTTGACATTGTCGTGTTCTATAAGTGTAGCCCTAATATGTCTGTTGATTTGGCTGCCGTGCCGTGTATACAGGAGCTGTTGGTGGTGGTTGGACAGGTCCTTTGAACTCCTTCGCCTTCTTCTTCTTCAGCCTCAACCAGGAGAATGTCAGGCCGCCGGACTCAGGGCAAGGAGGACGGCGAAGACTGCGCTTACTGTTATTGCAGCTGGAGGGAAGCTCGAGCTTGGGTTTGGGCTGGAAGTAGAGATACCACGGGAGCTGGAGCTGGGACTCGACATCGAGTCAGTCGATGAGCTTGCCTGGATGATGACAGTTGCGCTTTTCTGCAAGCTCGTCAACACTGCCGAAGGCGATGGGGCCGTCGAAGTCCCCGAGACCACCTTGCCCGCAGCGACATAATCAGTCAAGCGGCTTTTCCCATAGCCGTTGAGAACAGCCTTAATATAACCCGATCTGAAGTCGAAAAGCGAGGTCTCATTGCCACAGCGCGAGCCATCTCCCCTTTGGCAGCAAACATTCCCTGCCTTCATGCCGCACCTCACGATCCAGATGCCAATTTTCAGCATGCCTAACGGTGTTCAGGTCAGCACCGGGTCTCTTGTGTAATTTAGCGCACGCGATCGCGAAATGTTCTCTTACACACCTCTCACCTCACGCGAGCTCACGGCAACAGACAGTATCTCGAATTCGGAGGATGAGGCAGATGCGCCCACCTCACAAGTATTCATCAGCGCAGCATTCCCGACACGGAAACCGTGGCTCATCAGCACATACAGCGTATAGAGATCTTGGTTACAACACTCCATTCCAATCTGGAGAACGCGAAGGATAACGTCCGACAACACTATATTCCCGGTTATCGTGTTCCATTCAAGCGGCAGTCCGTCGATGCTCCCCAAGGCGCAAGCCATGATTGAGCGCTTGGTGGTTTGCGGAACCAACAACTCAAACTCACGTGTTGGTGACACCAGTGTCTTCTCTTTTTGGAATCTCGACACAATACAGGCTATTGATTATGCCGTGTGGACAAGGCCGCCGATTCTATTATGGCAAACAGACTATTTAGGTGCGTAATAGGAAGCTCAAGATACATGTCCCACGAACTACGGGGGAGCCAAACTGCAATATCATTCACATTCGCAACCTCACATTCGCAACCTCACATTCGCAACCTCACATTCTACCCCAAGGGATGAGTGGCATTTCAAACCGAGTACCATATCTCATATTGGCACCGTTTGCCAATAGATAGCTTGCCTTTCTTCCAACCAGGACACAGAGCGGCTGTAGCCCCTGTTGTTTGACCGTGCTTCTTCTGGCTCCAGCTATGACTACATACCCTACACCTTATTTTTCAGTACAGCCATCAGATACGTCGATAGTATTGAACTGTCTACGTCGGCGAGCGGAAGTTTACGCAGGCAGCGTTCCTCGGCATCGGGTGCCTGCATGATCTAGTCGCGACCCTGGGCACGGCAGCGAACCGAGGTGGGTTCAAAATAATGGATAATTAAGAGTAAAAATGAACTTGCACTGGGTAGTACAGAACATTTCAGTGTCACCTGCATGGCTGGCTGCTCTGTCCGACCTTGGCGGTGCCATCACTGCTATTAGCGGGCGTGCTAGTGGTTGCTACTCGGTGTCCGGCCAGGGTTCCGACCAACTCAACGGATATCAACATGTTGGTTGAATTGACGTTAAAATCTACGTTAATTCAAATAGCTACTTCGTAGCTTCTTAATGCGCTCCGCGCATTTTGCGTGTAGGTTTACGTGTGACTGGTTGGTCTAGCTGTACCTAGCTGGCGACAGGCGACGCCGCTTTCACGGCTCTGTTGCTACTGATGGGAGAATTAAAGTAAGAACGGAAAGAAATATCGACAATAATACTTACTACTACACCTAATATATACGCAGCCTAAAGTATTTCTATCTATGACTTTTTAGTCTAGTTATACCTAGATGGCAGCAGGGAACGCCGCTTCCGCGGCTTTACTGCTACACTCCCCGGCCATAAGTCTCTGAGCATCCTTATTTTACACCAAAACACCCCAACTTTACGCTATCGTAGTAAATCAAGGAAAATAAATACAACTTAACTACTTATAGAACATATGGTTAAACTTATAAGAATAATAAAATGGCTTATTTAAGAAATTATATGTCTCGAAGATAATGGTAGTAAATATTACCTTTTTAAAAGTAAAGTTTTTGATAAAATAACCTTTTAAGATAATTGATTTTTAAAAATTCATTTAAGTGAAAAACTATAGAATATAAGTAGACTACACGTTAAGAAATAGTACATGACTTTATTATAACGTAGAATGTTTTTTTTGTCATGACGCGTAAATAGGATGAGTACATAAAAGTCCTGATTGCACTACCTACGTGTAAGAATCTCTTGGTGGGGAGGGAAAGAAGGATCTGACCCGTCAGCCCATTCTGGTGGGATTAATGATCCTTCCATCCGCCCCACTATTACCTAGCCTAGTACAGTTGTGGCCACACGTCTTGTGCGCCAGGTCATGTGATGCTGCGCACAGGCCACCCTGATGGGTTGACAGACTTCCAGAAGGTCAGACCGTCACATTTTTAACATTTTATATAGCTTTATTAAATTTGTGAGATTCTAGAAGGGTCACAAGCCTTGGGGGTGTGAGCAGTCGTTGCAAATGTTGTTGTCATTCTCAAGTATGCTCGGCAGGGCTAATCTACAGCTAAATACCATACTGCACCATGCCAGGGTGTATCCACTATTCCCTTGACAGCCCCCTAGTGGGTACTGCACCTAAGGGCACCATATCTGGGATCCTACATCTGACAAATTTTGATATTTTTCATTTTAAAAGTTTACTTTTATATATCCATTTTCTCGCATTTTAATGGCCTATAAATTTAATATTGGAGAATTAGTTACCTATAATACCTTATTTTTAAAAGATATAGGTCTCTAGTTATAAAAGTGTAAAGATAGGGCATTTTGGTTTAAATGTAGGGATGCTCGGAGACTTATGGTGGGTCAGTGTACGCAGCATAACTATAACGCTATAACAGCGTGCAGAGCGTATAATTATTACTTTAAATAAATCTAATAACGGCAACGTAAAAAAAAAAGCATTTTTAAGCGAAAAAAAATACATTACGGTAATGCGGTTTTTCTTATATACATATATTTTAAATGCACCTACTAGTTGGAATACTATAGAAGAAGAGATCCTCTCGCCATACCATCACTGTGGCACCTGGACCCCAGCAGTTCATCAGAAGCCTACCAACACAAGCTTTGTCCAACCAAGCGATTGTCACTACCTTCCAACCAGCAAGAGCATCACCTGATCAGAAGACTCTCCGTCTCTCTGCAGCCCCTGACAGGAAGCACATTGACCGATCACGCATACCCCACAAGGCAGAAAGCATTATATGCTACTTGTGTGGCAAAGAGGGCCATATCGCTCCTAAATGTCCAAACGAAAGAACTCCTCATGTACATTTTCTGGAAGAAGACAATGAGGCCTCTTCTGGTCTGACCCAGGATGTTACTTCTGACAACAAGTCAGAAAACTCAAAGGCCTAAGGAAAGTCTCCCACCTAGGCCTCCAATGTACTATTAATCAATTAGCTCACCACTCCCTTGAAATTCCATCACTTCGATCAGACCTCTCTGGCTTGATTGGCGGCAGTACCTTTGTGATGACTGCAACCATCCGATGGAATGGAATTGCAGTGCGTGTGAAAGTTTTGATTAATACCGGAGCAGAGGTTTATCTTTTAGGCAGCCGTTCAATCATGAGCCCCTTGGCTCAACGATGGGAACTCCCTCAAAGACATTTTGATGAGCCCGCCACCCTGAATGGCTTTGGCAAGGGACATTCACAGATTATCAACACAGCAGTTGCAGCAAATTTCTAGATTCAGGGAAGAACCTTCCGGAAAGCCCCTATCCTAGAAACGGAGTTTGGACCTAGCAAGAACTTTGACCTTTTTATTAGCAAGCGGTTTTTGGCTGTTTACAACCTCTTACCAGACTGCCAGCGGAACCGCCTATATTTCTTACCAGAACTACCTTTCCTTACCAACTGGAAGACCGACATCACTAACCCAGCTCGCCATTGGTTAAGGCAACGGGCTATCAATCCTCAGGCCCAGCAGGACATGCTCCATAGGGATTCACAGTGGGAAGACCAAAAGAAACGCCCGCAGAAGATACTACGTCGCCCCCAAGTGCTGGCTACATTGGCAAGAGACCATCATCAGTTCTTACAGGCTATGAAAGACCAGCTAGCCGGACGGGACCGCCCGGCATCCTTGCAAAAGACTTCCCCACACCAGGCTGTTCATCCCAAGGTTAGCAAATACGCAATAGTGAACGCTCTGGACACGGATATACACCTAGTCTCAAGAAGTACCTTCTTTAGGTGGGCTAGTCACCGTTAGAAGGGGCAATATTAACGACACAGCTACGAAAATATGTTCTCCTTTTCGGTATATGAGCTTGATCAAGCCATTAATTACTCTATTGATAAAGAGGACTCAGAGACTCAGTACCTGTTACGCAGCAGGCTTCCCCCAGAGGCACAAGATTTTATGGATATATTTTCTAAGACAGAAAGCAACGAGCTACCCCCTTTCTGCAAGGATATTAACCACAAGATCGAGCTTAAGTCAGGGGTCAAAACTCTTCGCCTGCACCCCTTATACAGCATGAAGGCCGACCACCTTATTGCCCTCAAACAATATCTGACGGAACACTTACACAAGGAATGGATTGTTCCTATTGGAACAGAGTATGGGTTACCTGTTCTCTTTACCAAAAAGCCGAATAGAGGCTTGCATTTCTGTGTCGACTACCGCGAGCTCAATGCTCAGTCAAAAAAGGACCGCTACCCGCTGCCACTAATCAGCGAAATTTTAGAACGTCTATCTTGCGCTAAACTGTTCACCAAGCTGGATATCAGGGCGGCTTTCCACTGAATCCGCATGGATCCAGCCTCTGAGGATCTCACGACCTTCCGTACGCGCTTTGGCCAGTACAAGTACAAGGTGTTCCCTTTTGGACTTTGTAACGGCCCAAATACCTTTCAGCGGTATATCAACAAGGCCTTGTTCCCATATCTGGATGAGTTCTGTACAGCCTATGTGGACGATATCTTGATCTTTTCTGCAGACCTATTGGAACACTGGGACCATGTCTGCAAAGTTTTCCAGAAGCTCCGTAAAGCTGGCCTCCAGGCTGACATCAAGAAGAGCGAGTTTGCTGTCATATTAACAAAATTCCTGGGATATATAATATCAACCAGTGGCATATCAATTGATCAAGCCAAGATTGCCGCCGTGAGGGACTGAGAAGAGCCTAGGACTGTTAAAGAATTACAGTCTTTCTTGGGATTCTGTAACTTTTACTGGCAATTCATAGATAGTTTTAGCAGGATAATTAAACCTCTTTACTGTCTTACTGTGGCAATTAAGTACCTATGGACCAAAGAACAGCAGAGAGCCTTTGACAACCTAAAGGATGCCTTATGCTCAGCTCCCTTGCTCTCACATTTCAAGGAAGCAGCTCTTACCAAGCTAGAAACAGACGCTTCAGATGGTATAGTCTCAACAGCCCTCTCCCAACAGGATGAGCAAGACAACTGGCATCCAGTGGCCTATCTATCGCGAACTATGAATGCAACAGAGTGCAACTATCCCATCCATGACAAGGAACTACTGGCAATTGTCTATGCCATGCGAGAATGGAACTACATGCTCACTGCCCTTCAGTATCCCCTTCCTGTTTTCACAGATCATCAGGCACTTCAGTACTTCGTCACTAAGCGACAGCTCAATTCCTGACAAGCAGCCTGGAGTGAGGATATCTCGGGCCTGGACTTCACCATCTCTTACCGTCCAGGTAGAGAGAACCTGATAACTGATACTCTATCACGGAAAGCTGTAGATCTGGCTACACAGAAGGTCATCAAGGATAAAAGTCGCCGCCAGATCCTCCTACCTGTTGAAAGGTTCAATGGACCCGTTGACCTGCCTGTGACCGACTCGTCATCTAGTCCAGAAGACAACCTGGTATGTGCCATTATGGCCACCTTGGAAGCCAACAACCAGGACCCTGACGGTTCTCTAGAGGGTGTTCAACTTATTAATGCCATCTTGACAGCCAACCGCTCTTCAGAGACCTTGCTTCTTGAACATAAAAGAGCTAAACACAGTCAGCAGGGTTACAGTCTTGTTGATGGCTTGTTGCTGAAAGAGGGACGCCTCGTGGTGCCTGATGAGGGGCACCTACACACACGACTTTGTGATGAGATTCACAGACTACCTTCCCGTGCACACCCTGGTCGGAACAAGATGCATGCCTTAGTAGCAGAGCATTACTCCTGGCCAGGTATGGGTGCTTTTATAGACCGTTATTGCGTTTATTATTAAGAATTTGGCAGAGGTCGCAACTCCCATCTCAAGCCAGCCGGCTTGCTACAACCCCTGCCTATACCAGATCGTCCTTGGCAACATGTCTCTATGGACTTCAAGACTATGCCAAAAGACAAGCTAGGCTATGACACGATCTATGTGGTGATAGACCGACAACGTAAACGCCCGTGGTCTATTCCGACATATAAGACATGTACAGCCAAGGACCTTGCCACCTTATACTTCAATGCACCTTAGAGGGTCTATGGCACCCCTGAGACTGTGACTTCAGACCGTGGTCCCCAGTTCATTGCTGCCTTTTTAGATGAACTAGCCAAGCTCAAAGGGATGGACCTACGCCGCTCTACTGCAGAGCACCCTCAGACGGATGGTCAGACAGAGATCATTAACCAGTTCCTCCAGACCAAGCTCCGACCCTTTATAAGCCACTTTCAGGATGACTGGTCTCAACTGCTGCCCTGTCTTGATTTTGCTTATGCCATACAATAGAGTAATAGCTGCTTGCTGCCGGCCATGTCCCAGCTCCTCAATACGCTCGCTGTGACATATATCGGGGTTTATTTTTTGTACATATATTATTAAATAGCACGCAAGCTATAATTACTTTTAAAGGGGTGGCGGTGTATTAATAAGGCTTTTAGGGCATTTTAAAGAGCTATAATATTTTATAACATATTCTTTATTTAATGATGATTTAGTTAAAATTGTTAATTATGATGTCTTTAATTATATAAACGCTAGTAACATTATTTAAGAATTATGAGCTTAAATTATAAGATGCTTCTCTAACTAATAGTTATTTTATGATTATCTTTAAATAAAACGAGCGATTTATCATTAGTATAGATTTATATTTCAGCGGAAGATATAATAAATAACGGAACATATAAAATTAAAATAACTATAAAAAGTTAAGAAAGAAAAAACCTTTTATGATATAAAATTTTGAGGTTTTGGATATAAAAATTTTATTAATATTGGTGTTTTTTATATTAAAATATATCGATTGTTGGAACAGGCTTGAACGATCAATCATAATACTCGAGTATGTGGTCAAGGTCATGATGTTGCTGATGGTTGGATTGAGAGGAATCTAGCTGGACTCGAAGGTTTGGCCAAGTGCCCTCTCAATCCACTATCTTATCTTATCTAATCATATATGTGGGTCCTGGTATAGATGGTTTGCAGTCTGGAATCGCATGGATCCAACATCGATTTAGATTTTAAATCTTTAAACTTTTTTAATATTCTTAACGCTTTAAGCTTTGAATGGTTGCTAGTAGAAAATCAATAATTACGTTAATTTAGATTTTAATAATTAATAATAATAGAACGTATAAGAAGTAAAAAAAAGACTAAAGATATATAAATATAAATTTTAAACCCCATATTGATTTTTTAAAAAATCTTTTTAGCGTATTAATCTTTATGCGATTATCTATTTACTTTCATTTAAATTACTAGATAAATATAATGAAGTTTAATTTTTATAAAAAGATTAGTAAATAAATAAAACGATTTTTGAGTTTTTTATTAATTAAAAAATTTATAATGAATACTAAATTTTATTAAACATTAAAAATATTATAACTAATATTTTAAAGTAATACACACTTTTATTTTTTATAAATACGAGGTTAGCTTTATAAATATCTTTAATTACTTAAAGAATTAATAAGTATTTTTAAACTTAAATATTTACATAAAAAGTTAATAACTACAAAGATATTTTAGTACCTTAAAAATTAATTTTAAAATTAGTAGTATTTTATTAATTCTATGAAAAGTTCTTAGAACAAATTTCATAAGATTTATAAATTAATATATTATTAATAATATCTTATTTATTTAAAGAATATCATGATTATAGCAACTAAAGTTGCAATTTGGTTAATTTATAAGTATGTAATATGTAACTTAAAGCTTAGACCACAGCTTAAAAAACTTATAAAGAAATAAAAGTTATCAAAAGTTTATTAACTAATTAAGAGTATTTAATATTTTTAAAAAACTAAGGGAAAAAAAGAAATAAAACGCCTTTATATTCTTAAAATAATAATTAATAATATATACGAATAAATTTGTTATTCAACATAGAACTCTTTATTTTGAGGATTTTTTAATAAAAAGTTAAAACCATTTATATTAAAACATCTTAATTTCTTTAAGATATTCAAAAAGGGTTTGAATAATTAATCTATAATAATCAATAATAATGAAATTTTATTGCAAAATATATATAAAAAGTATAAATATTGTAGGAAAAAAAACTTTACAACTTATTGCATAAATTAAACTTTGAATTTCTTTTTTACAACGTAGTTTAAAAAAGAAATAACAAAGAAATAAATTTTTTAAATTATATCTTAAGTCTCCAAAACATTAAAAGATTAAATATTGATATGTTTTTAAATATTCATATTTTTAATGATATAAAACTTTTTTTCAATATTTTTAAAAAACAATTACGTAAGAAAAAATTTAAGTTTTAAAAAAAAAATTCACTTAATAATAACATTTTGAATGAATTCGTAATGAATTTGTATCTTCATATTAATTCTGGTTAGAGTATATATATATTTTTAAAAGTTTTTCATTATATAAATATAGCAATAATAGTTCTTGAAAGTATATAAATTATTATATTATAAAAAAACTAAGTTTCAAAGTTATAAAAGCATATTGTTATATTAACACTAGTTAATTGAAAGTTTTAAAACGTATAAAACGTCGTCAAAAATAATAACCGTAATATACAATATTATAAATATTATGAACTTTGAAAGAATTAGATAAAGAACTTGCAAAACTTAAAAAACTTTATTTAATAAGTTAGAAATATAAGCTCAAAACAAATCTATTAAAATGACTAACAAAGTTTATTATCATTGTTATCATCATATTATTATGAAAAAAGAAATTTGAAAACTTTTTGCTGTTTATATTTAAGCCTAAAACCAATAAACCGATGAATAAACACGTATTATTATATAAAAAGTTTAAATAATAGAAACCAAATTATTACACGATATATAACCAAAAGTTCTTTCATATAATTAGTACTTTTTAATTCTCTTTTTAAATAAAATCAAAACAAATATCGCTATAAAAGCGTTTTCATAATTAATTTATATAAAAAAACATTAGATAGTTTCATATATTATAATATATATATTTCTAAAAAAGATAAGAATGTTTATAGAAAAAGCATGCTTAATAAATTATAAAAGTCAAATTTAAAGTTTATACTGATTACTTTATAAGATATAGTTTAAGACGTATACATTAGGTTCAAATATTTAATATTAATAAAATCATTTCATAATAAAAAGATAACATTAAAATTTTTAACGATGTTTATTCTCTCAAATTCAACATAAAGTACGAAGCTTATAAATAAAAAAGCGAATAACGAATGAATCTTCGAATTAAATAATAAAACATCTAAGCTTATAATATCATATAACGTAGCTGACAAGCGAGTTGACATTACAAGCGAGTTGGCACTCGTCATGAACTCTCCAACTGCCATGTCAAATAACTTCACCACAACGCATTCAGTTCAATTCAATCAATCGGATTCCTTTTCTTCAGAGGTGTCACGGCGCTGGACCCTGCCTATGGGCAGGAAGTGGAGGGACCCCGGGCGCCAGCTGTGGGCGGCCCGGGTGGACCGATATGGACCTGAGAACTGACAATATCTTCACTGTCCCCGCCCGAACCTGAATTGTAGCTCTTCGAGCTACGTCCTGTCAATAGAGTTACCCGTAACCCTGCCAGAACCGTAGAGAATAAACTGTCATACGATCACTTATACTGCCCGTACCGGAGCCCGTGACATTACGTAGCTCCTATCCTATAGGCGCCGTATCTACTGCAAGAATGTCCCAGGAGCGGCCTGAACCGCCTTCGGGAGCGGACTCTCCAGAAGAGCTCGTTGCCCACGTTACCAACAACCCGTCCGACTGGCTGTTATACTTGCGCCATATCAATGGCTACGCTGCCGCCTTGAAGGAAGAGAACGATTTCTCCCGCCTCGCCGACTCTGACCACGATAACTCCCTCCAGTCCCTCCGATCGACCATCGCCAAGCAAGAGGGAATTATCGAATACCAAAAGCAACAGCACCGAGAAGATACTGCCCTGCTCCAGAAGGAGATTACCCATCTGGAGGTTGAGAAACTCCGCCTGCTCGACGCCGCCACGCCCGCTGTCCACACTCCCCGACCCGTCCCTGCCGCTATCCCAAGTCCCCCGGCTGAACAGCCTGCGGATTCTGTACCAATACCGACTACGCTTGTTCCGCCCGTCTGTTCCGGATCTTCCCATCTCAGTGAGAAGATCCCTGACCCAAAAGAATTCGATGGCTCTCGAAGCGACCTTCGCCGGTTCACGCAACAGACCTATGGCAAGATGACCGCCAACGCTGACCGATTCCCGACCGCTGCTGCCCGCCTGACCTATGTTGCTGGACGTCTGACCGGGAAAGCCTACGAATTGATCCTGCCGAAGACCCGCTACGGAGTTCCCGAGTTCCTCGATTACCCGGAAATGCTTGCCTACCTGGAGAACGCCTTTGGAGACCCCGACCGTATTCAGAATGCCCAGAATAAACTATACCAGCTGAAGCAGAGGAACCTGGATTTTAGCACCTTCTTTTCCGAATTTCAACGCCTGGCCCTGGAAGGAGAGATGCCCGAGGACGCCCTGACCCCATTGTTGTTCCAAGGCATATCTCGCGAACTTCAGGATATGCTCCTACACAGCCCGACCCCGTCCCGGAAATACAGAGACTACGCCAACCATCTGCAAGCTCTGGATAACCGCTTCCGCCAACACCAACAGCAAGTCTCCCGGAACCGTATCGTCACTCCTGCCAGAACCCCTGCCAGTTATGCCGCCGCCGTTGTCCCCCGCCAGCCCGCTGCCGCGAGCCCGAACCCGAGCCCGGACCAGCCCAAGAGAGAATGGAGAGCGCCCCGACCTGCTTCGCCCGTCGCCAACGGAGGAGAGCCTATGGACTTGAGCTCCCAGAAAAGATTCGCCCCCGGTGGAAGGAAAGAGCGCGGAGAATGCTTCCGCTGCGGTTCAGAGGGTCATCGCGTCGCTGCCTGCCCCGAACCTGATACTCGCCCCTCGTCCCAACTTCGTCAATTCCGTGCCAGCTATGTCCACCGTTTCGATAGCCCTGATCCTGTCCGATCTGTCAGCCCGCCTCCCAGCCCACCGAGCTCGACAAATGGAGCGAGTCTGGGTTAAGTCGCACCCAGGCTCCCAAGAAAGAGCGCCGCCCGAGAACCGCTGCCACCGTCCGACTATCTGCTGCCGCCGCCAAGGGAGTCTCTGTCCAAGAAGAAACGGATCAGAGGTCCCATTTGATGATTCTACCTGTTACCCTGGAATTAGGAAGCAAGGCGCTCCCGACTTACGCCATGACCGATACCGGAGCCGAAGGAAAAGGCTTCATAGACCAGAGCTGGGCCGCGAGCCACGAGCTACCCCTGAGGAAACTAAAGAGACCATTCGGATTAGAAGTGTTCGATGGAAGAAACGCCGAGAGTGGAATGATCACCCACTATATCGAGACCCGACTGAGAACTGAAGACCATTGCGAAGAGATCAAGCTCTTCGTGACCCAACTGGCCCATTACCCCGTTATTCTGGGAATGCCCTGGCTAAAGAAGCACGACCCGAAGATCGGATTCGCCTGCCATACCTTTACTTTTGACAGTGAATACTGCCGGAAACACTGCAATACTCCCGCCCGCCCGACGAAGATCCGAGCATTGCATGACGTCCCTGCCAAGGCCCGACCGCACAACTTGCCTCCCCGACCGGCTGAGCTGCAGCATCTAGATATTGCCCGAGTATCGTTAAGAGCCTGTACGATGTACAGCCGAAAGAACTGCCAGCTTTTTACTGTTACGATCAATGATATCGACCGGTACCTGCAGAATGCCAGCCCGCCGGAGCCCCGAGACCTGCTGCCCGAGGAACTAAAAGATTATGCCGACATCTTTTCACCCAAGGAAGCCGAAAGACTCCCCCCGCACCGGGATTATGATCACGATATCCGCCTGTAGGATGGCAAGACGCCCCCATTTGGACCACTGTACCCAATGTCCCGCAACGAGCTGATCGCACTGAAGAAATGGCTGGAAGAGAACCTGCGCAAGGGGTTCGTCCGTCCCAGCTCGTCGCCTGCCGCCTCCCCAGTCCTGTTCGTAAAAAAGGCTGATGGAAGCCTCCGTTTCTGCGTCGACTACCGAGGACTGAACAACATCTCTGTTAAGGACCGATATCCGCTGCCTTTGACCAAGGAATCGCTGAACAACCTGAAGGGAATGAAGTACTTCACGAAGATCGATATCGTGTCTGCTTTCAATAATATCCGCATGAAGAAAGGACAAGAGTACCTGACCGCGTTCCGTACCCGCTTTGGCTTGTACGAGTCCCTGGTGATGCCCTTTGGACTGACTGGGGCCCCCGCAACCTTCCAAAGGTTCATGAACGACACCTTGCGAGAGTACCTAGATGTATTTTGCACTGCCTATCTAGACGATATCCTGATCTACAGCCGTACTCGAGAAGAGCACCTGAACCACGTCCGCAAGGTATTAGAGTCCCTGAGACAAGCCGGCCTGTATGCCAAGATCCAGAAGTGCGAATTCTTCAAGGATGAGACCACCTTCTTGGGTGTAATTGTCGGGAAGAATGGGATTTGCATGGACCCGAAGAAGATCGAGACCATTCAGAACTGGCAAACCCCGTCCTGCCTGACAGACGTCCAAGCGTTTATCGGATTCAGTAACTTTTACCGACGCTTCGTGAAGGATTTCTCGAAGATCATCGCCCCTATGGTAGCCCTGACGAGAAAAGGAATGCGTTTCCACTGGAACCCGGCCTGCCAGACTGCCTTTGACCGCCTGAAGCAAGCTTTTACGACAGCGCCTGTCCTGGCCCCGTTTGATTGGGGAAAAGATATCATCCTGGAGACCGACGCGTCTGATTACGTGTCCGCCGGAGTGTTGTCCCAGTATGGGGACGATGGAATCCTAAGGCCAGTAGCTTTCTTTTCGAAAAAACACTCGACGACAGAGTGTAATTACGAAATTTACGACAAGGAACTGCTGGCGATTATCCGCTGCTTCGAAGAATGGAGACCCGAGCTGGAGGGGACAAGTTCCCCGATTAAGGTTATTACTGACCACCGGAACCTAGAGTATTTCACGACGACAAAGTTACTGAACCGCCGCCAAGCCAGATGGTCCGAATTCCTGTCCCGTTTTAACTTCAAGATTGTCTACCGCCCCGGAAAGCAAGGAGCGAAGCCGGATGCTCTGACCAGGAGGTCAGAGGACCTGCCTAAAGAGGGGGATGAACGCCTATTGCACCAGAGTCAGGTAGTGCTGAAAAGAGCCAACCTTGACGATTTCTTACCTATAGATAGGAAACCGGAAGACCAGCCCGTTAAGTTGCCGCCAATTCCACCACAGACTCCTGAGGTTCTTGAACCAGTGCCTGCTGCCCCAGAACCCGTGCCAAAACCAGCCCGCCCCGTCAAGCGAGTACGATTCGCAGACCCGATCCTGAAGCTGTACCCAATCACTCGCAGCCAGCTCCGTGGACCTGGAGCTCCAGACCACCGACCACAGCCCGATTTGGAACCACCACGGCCTGCACTGCCCGTCGAGAGGACTACACCGCTGCTACCTCCCCAGATCCAGGACCTTTTCAACCAAGGATACGCCACAGACAAAGAACTACAGTCGATCGTCCGAGCTCTGAAAGAAAAGAAGTCTCGCCACCGCAAGATATCACTGGCCGAGTGCGAACTGTCCGGAGAACACTTGTATTACCGCGAACGCCTGTATGTCCCTGCGAACGAAGGACTCTACGCCGAGCTCCTGCGCCTGTACCACGCTAGCCCTGTCGCCGGCCACATGGGTCGAGCCCGTACGTACGAAGTACTGTCCCGAGAATACTACTGGCCTGGTATGTTGTCTTATGTCGAACGATGGGTTCGCAATTGCCATACCTGCAAGAGGACTACCGCCTCGAGAGAAGCCCGTCAAGGAGTCCTGAGACCCCTCCCGATTCCCCAGAGAGCCTGGCAAGATATTTCGATGGACTTCATCACGCACCTGCCCGACAGCTACGGCTACGACGCGATCCTGGTAGTCGTCGACCGCCTGACCAAGATGAAGCACTTCATCCACTGTAAGGGAACCTGCGATTCTGAAGAAGTCGCCCGTCTATATGTTAAGTATGTCTGGAAACTGCACGGCCTGCCTAGAACCATTGTATCCGACCGAGGACCCCAGTTCGTATCTGATTTCTGGAAGCATCTGACCAAACGCCTGGGAATCACCGCACTGCTGTCGACCGCCTACCACCCCGAGACCGATGGGCAGACCGAGATCGCCAATTCCTTCCTGGAACAGTACCTACGAGGCCACGTATCATACCTTCAAGACGACTGGGTACGCTGGCTACCGTTAGCCGAATTTGCGATCAATAACGCACTGAACGAGAGCCTGAAGACCACGCCCTTCTTCGCGAATTATGGATATCACCCCCGTTTCGGATTCGAACCTGCCCTACCCGGACGTCGCCTTGCCGCCAAGGATGCCGAGGAGGTCGCCCTGAAGATGGCCACTGTACACGAGTACCTGAAGTCTGAGATCTGCATCGCCCAAGCCCGCCACGAGGAGTATGCCAACCGGAAACGCCGACCTGCCCGCAGATTCTACGTCGGACAGAAGGTCTGGCTAGACGCAAGGAACATCAAGACTGCCCGCCCCCAAAAGAAGCTTGACTGGAAGAACCTGGGCCCGTGGGAAATAGCTAAGGCTATTAGCCCGTACGCCTACCGCCTGAAGCTGCCTGCGTCCATGAGAATACATCCTGTCTTCCATGTAAACCTGCTGCGCCCTGATTCTGCCGACCCCCAGCCTGGACAGCAGCAAGAACCGCCGCCTCCCATCGAAGTAAACGGCCTGCAAGAATGGACTGTAGAGGAGATACTTGATTCCCGCTGGGATCGCCGAGGACGTGGAGGAAGGCCTAACCTGAAGTATACTGTTAAGTGGGAAGGATACGACGAGCCCACGGAGTCCCCTGCTGCCTGGCTCGAGAATGCACAGGAGGTTGTTAACAACTTCCATCGCCGGTACCCGAACAAGCCCGGACCTGAACCTCCGCTATGAGGATAAACTGGAAGCCTGTGAACCTGTTAGACGCGTCGTCGGAGCTCCGCCTAGAGAGGGGAGTACTGTCACGGCGCTGGACCCTGCCTATGGGCAGGAAGTGGAGGGACCCCGGGCGCCAGCTGTGGGCGGCCCGGGTGGACCGATATGGACCTGAGAACTGACAATATCTTCACTGTCCCCGCCCGAACCCGAATTGTAGCTCTTCGAGCTACGTCCTGTCAATAGAGTTACCCGTAACCCTGCCAGAACCGTAGAGAATAAACTGTCATACGATCACTTATACTGCCCGTACCGGAGCCCGTGACAGAATCTATTTCAAACAAATCTCATTTGTAGTCTATCTGTTGTCAGAGACGACCACTTTCCAATCACGTGGTAATGTCGTGCCGCAATACCATGACGCGAGGTGGGTTTTGCCCTGTAGAATAATGAATAGCGGGACCACACAACCATCAGCATTAATAGCAGAGATTACTATAGACCATTTTTAGTTACTTTGCTGAGCTTGTTTAGGCCTATCACATCTTTAGGCACTTGTAATAACTTTGCCAGACCTAATAATACCCACCGGACCTAATAATACCCATTATAAACCTAGTCTCGTCAAAGTTGTAAATATCCGCGTCTTAGATACCATGTTTTGTAATTGCCGCCGCAACTTGGCAAAACCACGCGCAATACGCGTCTGGATCTTTGTTCAAGACCCTCTTGTAGTCCATCCTCCGTTGAAAACGCGTCTAGAGGCCTGGTGTGTGTTTAATAAAACTCTGCGTCCAGTTCTTTCTAACGCATCCAGTCCCACATGCCACCAATAATTGATTCGCGATATACTTAATATAACTGCGCCGGGGTAGAAATGCTCGCGCATCTAGGTCAAGAATAAAGGAAAGAATGGCATTCTCTGTAGAAACCGTAAGTTTCAAAGTATTGGGCATGCTGTCGCGTCGTGATGGCATTCCTTTGACTCTATTGCTCAAAGTGGAACGAGGGACGTTAAAGAGTTTTGCAAGCTGAAATATAGGAATATGAGGGTCACGTCGTTTAGCTTAAACAGCTAGCTGCAAGTCTGATTCGTTATAACGCGGTGCCATTGTTATTGGTGGAGATATGATGGTTTGAATCGTATTGGTTGGAAAGTTCATGACGAGTGCCAACTCGCTTGTAATGCCAACTCGCTTGTCAGCTACGTTAGTAATAATTTTTTCGATATAAAAGTTTTAAAATAACTAAATAACTCGCTTATTATGATTTTTAATAATACATATAACAACAAATTATTTTTGGTTTTTTAAACCGGGTTTTAACCGCTAACTTAATAACCTTAGTTTTTTCTTTATTTTTTAAAAAACGTAATAGTGATATTATTTACGTAAAAAACTATAATATTATTTTTAAATATTATAGAAAAGTTTTAAACCGTTGTTAAAGGCTTAAAATATTGAATAATTTAGTTTATTTAATTTATTAAAATAAGAAAAACTTTTTAAGCCTATTAGTTTTAAAGTTGAATTCTTTTTGTTTATAAATGATATAACGTAGCTGACAAGCGAGTTGACACTACAAGCGAGTTGGCACTCGTCATGAACTTTCCAACCAATACGATTCAAACCATCATATCTCCACCAACAACAATGGCACCGCGTTATAACGAATCAGACTTGCAGCTAGCTGTTCAAGCTAAACGACGTGACCCTCATATTCCTATATTTCAGCTTGCAAAACTCTTTAACGTCCCTCGTTCCACTTTGAGCAATAGAGTCAAAGGAATGCCATCACGACGCGACAGCATGCCAATACTTTGAAACTTATGGTTTCCAAAGAGAATTCTATTTGTTCCTTCATTCTCGACCTGGATGCGCGAGCATTGCCGCCCCGGTACAGTTATATTGAAGATATGGCGAATCAATTGTTGGCGGCGCATGGGGCTGGACGCGTTGGAAAGAACTGGACGCGGAACTTCATCAAACGTACACCAGGCCTCCGGACACGTTTTCATCGGAAGATAGACTACCAGAGGGTCTTGAACGAGGATCCAGACGCGTATCGCGCGTGGTTTTGCCAAGTTGCAGCAGCAGTCGCAAAACATGGTATCCAAGACGCGGATATTTACAACTTTGACGAGACTGGGTTTATGATGGGCATTATTGGGTCCGGCATGGTCGTTACAAGCGCCGAAAGACGTGGCAGGCCTAGACAAGCTCAGCAAGGCAACAGGGAATAGTCTACAGCAATCTCTGCTGTTAATGCTGATGGTTGGGTGGTCCCGCCGTTCATCATTCTACAGGACAAAACCCACCTCGCGTCATGGTATTGCGACACGATATTACCACGCGATTGGAAGGTGGCCGTGTCCGACAATGGGTGGACCACGAATGAGATTGGTTTGGAATGGATTCAGCATTTCGACAAGTATACCAGACCGCGTATGACTGCCGGTAAACGCCTCCTCATCCTAGATGGTCACGAAAGCCACCATTCCCAGGTCTTTGAGGATTATTGTCAGAACAACGGCATTATCACCCTTTGTATGCCTGCCCACTCGTCACACAGGCTCCAGCCTCTAGATGTCGGCTGTTTTAGCCCGCTCAAACGAGCTTACGGTCGCATGATTAAGGATCTCATCCGGCGTCATATAACCCACGTCTCGAAGGAGGAGTTCTTTGCAGCGTTTTGTGAAGCACATAACGCTGCTATGACGCCAGGAAACATTCGAGCAGGTTTCAGTGCCACTGGGCTTGTTCCTTTTGACCCAGAAAGTGTCATTTCAAAGCTGGATGCTGTCGCTGTCATACGAACACCGTCGCCAGACCCCAATCTGCCACCCACTACTTGGACTTCGAAGACGCCTACCACCATTAATGAAGCGGTAAACCAATCGGTTTATATCCGAAACCGAGTCAGAAACCACCAGGGAAGCTCACTTACATTAATAGTTGATACATTGAGCTCGTTTTCAAAGGCTACATACGGTCTTATGCATAAGGTCGCTTTGGTTAATTCCCGGGTCCGCAAACTAGAAGAGGCTAATCACTTACTAAGTAAACACCAAAAAACAAAAAATAAATATCTAATAAAAAGCGGAATATTTTCCGTTAAAGATGCAGTAGATCTTCAGACTGCAAAGGATGGTACTGAGCTGGCAAAACAGGAAATGGGTGAAGGTAGTCGTCGTCCGAGGCGGGCGGCAGCGCGTGGGCGACAGTGTAGCGTTTGCGGCAATACTGGCCATGATGCGCGAACTTGTACAATAGAGATAGAAACCTCTTGTCACGGGCTCCGGTACGGGCAGTATAAGTGATCGTATGACAGTTTATTCTCTACGGTTCTGGCAGGGTTACGGGTAACTCTATTGACAGGACGTAGCTCGAAGAGCTACAATTCGGGTTCGGGCGGGGACAGTGAAGATATTGTCAGTTCTCAGGTCCATATCGGTCCACCCGGGCCGCCCACAGCTGGCGCCCGGGGTCCCTCCACTTCCTGCCCATAGGCAGGGTCCAGCGCCGTGACAGTACTCCCCTCTCTAGGCGGAGCTCCGACGACGCGTCTAACAGGTTCACAGGCTTCCAGTTTATCCTCATAGCGGAGGTTCAGGTCCGGGCTTGTTCGGGTACCGGCGATGGAAGTTGTTAACAACCTCCTGTGCATTCTCGAGCCAGGCAGCAGGGGACTCCGTGGGCTCGTCGTATCCTTCCCACTTAACAGTATACTTCAGGTTAGGCCTTCCTCCACGTCCTCGGCGATCCCAGCGGGAATCAAGTATCTCCTCTACAGTCCATTCTTGCAGGCCGTTTACTTCGATGGGAGGCGGCGGTTCTTGCTGCTGTCCAGGCTGGGGGTCGGCAGAATCAGGGCGCAGCAGGTTTACATGGAAGACAGGATGTATTCTCATGGACGCAGGCAGCTTCAGGCGGTAGGCGTACGGGCTAATAGCCTTAGCTATTTCCCACGGGCCCAGGTTCTTCCAGTCAAGCTTCTTTTGGGGGCGGGCAGTCTTGATGTTCCTTGCGTCTAGCCAGACCTTCTGTCCGACGTAGAATCTGCGGGCAGGTCGGCGTTTCCGGTTGGCATACTCCTCGTGGCGGGCTTGGGCGATGCAGATCTCAGACTTCAGGTACTCGTGTACAGTGGCCATCTTCAGGGCGACCTCCTCGGCATCCTTGGCGGCAAGGCGACGTCCGGGTAGGGCAGGTTCGAATCCGAAACGGGGGTGATATCCATAATTCGCGAAGAAGGGCGTGGTCTTCAGGCTCTCGTTCAGTGCGTTATTGATCGCAAATTCGGCTAACGGTAGCCAGCGTACCCAGTCGTCTTGAAGGTATGATACGTGGCCTCGTAGGTACTGTTCCAGGAAGGAATTGGCGATCTCGGTCTGCCCATCGGTCTCGGGGTGGTAGGCGGTCGACAGCAGTGCGGTGATTCCCAGGCGTTTGGTCAGATGCTTCCAGAAATCAGATACGAACTGGGGTCCTCGGTCGGATACAATGGTTCTAGGCAGGCCGTGCAGTTTCCAGACATACTTAACATATAGACGGGCGACTTCTTCAGAATCGCAGGTTCCCTTACAGTGGATGAAGTGCTTCATCTTGGTCAGGCGGTCGACGACTACCAGGATCGCGTCGTAGCCGTAGCTGTCGGGCAGGTGCGTGATGAAGTCCATCGAAATATCTTGCCAGGCTCTCTGGGGAATCGGGAGGGGTCTCAGGACTCCTTGACGGGCTTCTCTCGAGGCGGTAGTCCTCTTGCAGGTATGGCAATTGCGAACCCATCGTTCGACATAAGACAACATACCAGGCCAGTAGTATTCTCGGGACAGTACTTCGTACGTACGGGCTCGACCCATGTGGCCGGCGACAGGGCTAGCGTGGTACAGGCGCAGGAGCTCGGCGTAGAGTCCTTCGTTCGCAGGGACATACAGGCGTTCGCGGTAATACAAGTGTTCTCCGGACAGTTCGCACTCGGCCAGTGATATCTTGCGGTGGCGAGACTTCTTTTCTTTCAGAGCTCGGACGATCGACTGTAGTTCTTTGTCTGTGGCGTATCCTTGGTTGAAAAGGTCCTGGATCTGGGGAGGTAGCAGCGGTGTAGTCCTCTCGACGGGCAGTGCAGGCCGTGGTGGTTCCAAATCGGGCTGTGGTCGGTGGTCTGGAGCTCCAGGTCCACGGAGCTGGCTGCGAGTGATTGGGTACAGCTTCAGGATCGGGTCTGCGAATCGTACTCGCTTGACGGGGCGGGCTGGTTTTGGCACGGGTTCTGGGGCAGCAGGCACTGGTTCAAGAACCTCAGGAGTCTGTGGTGGAATTGGCGGCAACTTAACGGGCTGGTCTTCCGGTTTCCTATCTATAGGTAAGAAATCGTCAAGGTTGGCTCTTTTCAGCACTACCTGACTCTGGTGCAATAGGCGTTCATCCCCCTCTTTAGGCAGGTCCTCTGACCTCCTGGTCAGAGCATCCGGCTTCGCTCCTTGCTTTCCGGGGCGGTAGACAATCTTGAAGTTAAAACGGGACAGGAATTCGGACCATCTGGCTTGGCGGCGGTTCAGTAACTTTGTCGTCGTGAAATACTCTAGGTTCCGGTGGTCAGTAATAACCTTAATCGGGGAACTTGTCCCCTCCAGCTCGGGTCTCCATTCTTCGAAGCAGCGGATAATCGCCAGCAGTTCCTTGTCGTAAATTTCGTAATTACACTCTGTCGTCGAGTGTTTTTTCGAAAAGAAAGCTACTGGCCTTAGGATTCCATCGTCCCCATACTGGGACAACACTCCGGCGGACACGTAATCAGACACGTCGGTCTCCAGGATGATATCTTTTCCTCAATCAAACGGGGCCAGGACAGGCGCTGTCGTAAAAGCTTGCTTCAGGCGGTCAAAGGCAGTCTGGCAGGCCGGGTTCCAGTGGAAACGCATTCCTTTTCTCGTCAGGGCTACCATAGGGGCGATGATCTTCGAGAAATCCTTCACGAAGCGTCGGTAAAAGTTACTGAATCCGATAAACGCTTGGACGTCTGTCAGGCAGGACGGGGTTTGCCAGTTCTGAATGGTCTCGATCTTCTTCGGGTCCATGCGAATCCCATTCTTCCCGACAATTACACCCAAGAAGGTGGTCTCATCCTTGAAGAATTCGCACTTCTGGATCTTGGCATACAGGCCGGCTTGTCTCAGGGACTCTAATACCTTGCGGACGTGGTTCAGGTGCTCTTCTCGAGTACGGCTGTAGATCAGGATATCGTCTAGATAGGCAGTGCAAAATACATCTAGGTACTCTCGCAAGGTGTCGTTCATGAACCTTTGGAAGGTTGCGGGGGCCCCAGTCAGTCCAAAGGGCATCACCAGGGACTCGTACAAGCCAAAGCGGGTACGGAACGCGGTCAGGTACTCTTGTCCTTTCTTCATGCGGATATTATTGAAAGCAGACACGATATCGATCTTCGTGAAGTACTTCATTCCCTTCAGGTTGTTCAGCGATTCCTTGGTCAAAGGCAGCGGATATCGGTCCTTAACAGAGATGTTGTTCAGTCCTCGGTAGTCGACGCAGAAACGGAGGCTTCCATCAGCCTTTTTTACGAACAGGACTGGGGAGGCGGCAGGCGACGAGCTGGGACGGACGAACCCCTTGCGCAGGTTCTCTTCCAGCCATTTCTTCAGTGCGATCAGCTCGTTGCGGGACATTGGGTACAGTGGTCCAAATGGGGGCGTCTTGCCATCCTACAGGCGGATATCGTGATCATAATCCCGGTGCGGGGGGAGTCTTTCGGCTTCCTTGGGTGAAAAGATGTCGGCATAATCTTTTAGTTCCTCGGGCAGCAGGTCTCGGGGCTCCGGCGGGCTGGCATTCTGCAGGTACCGGTCGATATCATTGATCGTAACAGTAAAAAGCTGGCAGTTCTTTCGGCTGTACATCGTACAGGCTCTTAACGATACTCGGGCAATATCTAGATGCTGCAGCTCAGCCGGTCGGGGAGGCAAGTTGTGCGGTCGGGCCTTGGCAGGGACGTCATGCAATGCTCGGATCTTCGTCGGGCGGGCGGGAGTATTGCAGTGTTTCCGGCAGTATTCACTGTCAAAAGTAAAGGTATGGCAGGCGAATCCGATCTTCGGGTCGTGCTTCTTTAGCCAGGGCATTCCCAGAATAACGGGGTAATGGGCCAGTTGGGTCACGAAGAGCTTGATCTCTTCGCAATGGTCTTCAGTTCTCAGTCGGGTCTCGATATAGTGGGTGATCATTCCACTCTCGGCGTTTCTTCCATCGAACACTTCTAATCCGAATGGTCTCTTTAGTTTCCTCAGGGGTAGCTCGTGGCTCGCGGCCCAGCTCTGGTCTATGAAGCCTTTTCCTTCGGCTCCGGTATCGGTCATGGCGTAAGTCGGGAGCGCCTTGCTTCCTAATTCCAGGGTAACAGGTAGAATCATCAAATGGGACCTCTGATCCGTTTCTTCTTGGACAGAGACTCCCTTGGCGGCGGCAGCAGATAGTCGGACGGTGGCAGCGGTTCTCGGGCGGCGCTCTTTCTTGGGAGCCTGGGTGCGACTTAACCCAGACTCGCTCCATTTGTCGAGCTCGGTGGGCTGGGAGGCGGGCTGACAGATCGGACAGGATCAGGGCTATCGAAACGGTGGACATAGCTGGCACGGAATTGACGAAGTTGGGACGAGGGGCGAGTATCAGGTTCGGGGCAGGCAGCGACGCGATGACCCTCTGAACCGCAGCGGAAGCATTCTCCGCGCTCTTTCCTTCCACCGGGGGCGAATCTTTTCTGGGAGCTCAAGTCCATAGGCTCTCCTCCGTTGGCGACGGGCGAAGCAGGTCGGGGCGCTCTCCATTCTCTCTTGGGCTGGTCCGGGCTCGGGTTCGGGCTCGCGGCAGCGGGCTGGCGGGGGACAACGGCGGCGGCATAACTGGCAGGGGTTCTGGCAGGAGTGACGATACGGTTCCGGGAGACTTGCTGTTGGTGTTGGCGGAAGCGGTTATCCAGAGCTTGCAGATGGTTGGCGTAGTCTCTGTATTTCCGGGACGGGGTCGGGCTGTGTAGGAGCATATCCTGAAGTTCGCGAGATATGCCTTGGAACAACAATGGGGTCAGGGCGTCCTCGGGCATCTCTCCTTCCAGGGCCAGGCGTTGAAATTCGGAAAAGAAGGTGCTAAAATCCAGGTTCCTCTGCTTCAGCTGGTATAGTTTATTCTGGGCATTCTGAATACGGTCGGGGTCTCCAAAGGCGTTCTCCAGGTAGGCAAGCATTTCCGGGTAATCGAGGAACTCGGGAACTCCGTAGCGGGTCTTCGGCAGGATCAATTCGTAGGCTTTCCCGGTCAGACGTCCAGCAACATAGGTCAGGCGGGCAGCAGCGGTCGGGAATCGGTCAGCGTTGGCGGTCATCTTGCCATAGGTCTGTTGCGTGAACCGGCGAAGGTCGCTTCGAGAGCCATCGAATTCTTTTGGGTCAGGGATCTTCTCACTGAGATGGGAAGATCCGGAACAGACGGGCGGAACAAGCGTAGTCGGTATTGGTACAGAATCCGCAGGCTGTTCAGCCAGGGGACTTGGGATAGCGGCAGGGACGGGTCGGGGAGTGTGGACAGCGGGCGTGGCGGCGTCGAGCAGGCGGAGTTTCTCAACCTCCAGATGGGTAATCTCCTTCTGGAGCAGGGCAGTATCTTCTCGGTGCTGTTGCTTTTGGTATTCGATAATTCCCTCTTGCTTGGCGATGGTCGATCGGAGGGACTGGAGGGAGTTATCGTGGTCAGAGTCGGCGAGGCGGGAGAAATCGTTCTCTTCCTTCAAGGCGGCAGCGTAGCCATTGATATGGCGCAAGTATAACAGCCAGTCGGACGGGTTGTTGGTAACGTGGGCAACGAGCTCTTCTGGAGAGTCCGCTCCCGAAGGCGGTTCAGGCCGCTCCTGGGACATTCTTGCAGTAGATACGGCGCCTATAGGATAGGAGCTACGTAATGTCACGGGCTCCGGTACGGGCAGTATAAGTGATCGTATGACAGTTTATTCTCTACGGTTCTGGCAGGGTTACGGGTAACTCTATTGACAGGACGTAGCTCGAAGAGCTACAATTCAGGTTCGGGCGGGGACAGTGAAGATATTGTCAGTTCTCAGGTCCATATCGGTCCACCCGGGCCGCCCACAGCTGGCGCCCGGGGTCCCTCCACTTCCTGCCCATAGGCAGGGTCCAGCGCCGTGACAGATTCAGTATTTCAACAAGTATACCAGACCGTGTATGACCACTGGTAAACCCCTCTTTATTCTAGATGGTCACAAAACCCACTATTCCCTGGTCGTTGAGGATTATTATCAGAATAATAGTATCATTACCCTTTAAATGTCGGCTATTTTAGCCCGCTCAAACAAGCTTATGATCGCATAATTAAGGATCTCATCCGGCGTCATATAACCCATTTTTTGAAGGAGGACTTCCTTACAACATTTTATGAAGCATATAACGCTGCTATGACGCCAAGAAACATTCAAACAGGTTTCAGTGCTACTGTGCTTGTTCCTTTTGACCCAGAAAGTGTCATTTCAAAGCTGGATACTGTTGCTGTTGTACGAACACCATCGACAGACCCCAATCTGCCACTCACTACTTGGACTTCTAAGACGCTTATCACTATTAACGAAGCGGTAAACCAATCAGTTTATATCCAAAATTGAGTCAGAAATCCCTAAGAAAGCTCACCTATATTAATAATTAATGCATTGAACTTGTTCTTGAAAGCTACGTACGGTCTTATGCATAAGGTCGCTTTGGTTGATTCCCGGGTCCGCGAGTTAAAAGAGGCAAATCACTTATTAAATAATACCAAAAAACAAAAAATAAATATCTATTAAAAGGAGGTATACTTTATATTAAAGACACAGTAGGTCTTTAGGCTACAAAGGATGGTGCTAAGCTGGCAAGACAAGAATCAAGTGAAGGTAGTCATCGTTCAAGGAGGGCAGTAGCGCATGAGCGACGTTGTGGCATTTGCGGTAATACTGCCCATAATGCGTAAACTTATCCAATAGAGATATAAACGTCTGAAGAAGAGGAATCCGATTGATTAGATTGAATTCAATACGTTGTGGTGAAGTTATTTGACATGGCAGTTGGAGAGTTCATGACAAGTGCTAACTCGCTTGTAATGCCAACTCGCTTGTCAGCTACGTTACTCTTAAGATTAATAACGTAAACAGAGCTATTAAATATACTGATAAAATAAGAAAATATATTATTAAATTTTAATTGAATTATTAAACAAGAGGTAAAAGTGTATTAATAAAAGGTTAAATATATTTTTTGGCAGTAATATTTCCGAGATAAAATATTACGTTTATTACTTTAAGATTATTTTGATTTAACTAAAGTTTGAAAACGAATATATACTAGTTATTAATTACGTTTTATATTATTCATGTAGTACTTACAGTTCTGTAATACGATATAAAAAAGAAAAAGCTTTAAATAGTTGATATACGTTAATAACGCTTATCCTTAAAGTAATATAGAAGATTAAAAAGTTTTTGAAGATATATTATTATATTTTTAAAAAGATATAATTTAAAAAGTTAATAAGTAAAATATGGTTAATATTTAAAGCTTTGAAGCCGAATTATTCGTTATTATAGCTAGTAAAAGAAGTTTTTTTTAATAGGCCTTTTAAACGTTTTTTTAAACTATTAAAGCTTTTAACTTTTGAATACAATAATAAGTAAACGATCTAATCGTTCGGTTACAAGGCTACTAATTCCTAAACGAAATTTCGTTACGTCGGTATTTACGCTTATTAGCTTAAATAAAATGTATCAAAAATTTATTATGGTAACTTGAATAAAAATAAATACAATAATCATAAACGGTTTTATTAAAATATTATTTGAAATATAAAATTATAGTTAACGTGCTTTATAAGTTATAAAAACCTTGATTTCCGCTTTAAAAACTTTTTATATGATGAATTAATAACGAAATACTTAAAACGGTATATTAAATAATATATAAGCCATAAATGCTTCTAAAGGAGTAGCGGTATATTAATAAGTTTTTTAAAGTATTTTAAAATGTTATAATATTTTATGGTATATTCTTTACATTATAATAATCAATTCAATTTAAAAATAAAATCGTTTTTGACTATATAAACCTTATTTACGCTGTTTAACACATATATGCTTATAGGAAGGCCGTTTAATAAGAGCCTATAAATATGGGAAACTATATATAAGTAACCTTGTTTAATGCGCGAAAGCGGTGGTTGACGGGAGGCTGGTGTTGAATACACGGATGTTGTCAGATACCGGTGCACCATTTGGGACATGCAATGACCATGTCACGTGGATGACAGCGCACTAGACTGCGACCAGCCACCAGGGCAAAAACTAGTACTAAAAACTCGTACACAGACAGACAGTGCCCATACAACATCATAATACACACATCAATTGACCCTCGTATTCAACAGATGTTGATGGATTCTATTGATTGTGTTCTTTTTCTGCGTACAGAGATTGATCATCTGTCTTCTTGGTGGGTCAGATGCCCCGTGCGTCTCTGCCCCACTGGAGATCTTCCGGTGTCCATTTCCGGCTCCCATTCAACAGCTGGAGCCACAATCAACAACAGATAGCATATTTAGTTCAGATGGTGATTAATTCTGCTAAAAGAATGACGCATATCGTTTCCCGAGCAACATAGACAGTCGAGGAACATGACGTGTTAGTTATCACATGCCTCCTCATCACCATGGTTGAAGGACTAAAAGCCCACCAGAGAAACCCCTATCAGGCAACCCCGCGAGAAATATCGACCAACAGCTGGGAATGCCCGTATACATAGAAGAAAGAGGACCGAGAGGCGAGAGAGCTTGTCCCAATGGGAAAGAGCACAAAACCATGGCCGTAACAGCAACAACGTAGATATCTCCAGCCATACCATTCCCCTTCAGATCTGGACTCACACACGGAGGGCACCACGCCTATCCAGTCTGCAGCTTCATCCCGAGCGACTAACCAAAGGTCAGCACAACCCAACCAGCACGGACAGCGTATGCTCGCGAAAGGGGTTTACCGGAACTTACGGGACGAACTGAGAACCCACCTCAATGAGCTCGTCGGTCCCGCTGCTTCCTCCGTCACTATCAGAAGAAGGCCCCTCGGGACGTGGTGACGGAGGGGGCGACCCGCGGGTACCCTTCACGCTGAAATCACTATTTTGGCCGAGTAAGTATACAGTAACAATACCGGAAGGAGTGGTTTTCCCGAGACATACTCATCAGGCATGATCAGTCGTGTGGTAGGAAGCTCTCTGGGGCGTGGATGGATGCGGAGGAGCGGCGTGTAGATGTGTTAAGTGAATGAACTGGAGTTGACCGCTGCCTAAAAGCAACTGTGAAGGAGGTGGCCAGTGCTCGTTGCTCTCGTCGAAGGACCAGTGCAGTTCTTGCTGGAGAATCTGAAGTCCTTTCCTCTCACTTCTCAAGCGGGTGTTGGCCTCTCCTTCTTATAGACGTTGCCCTCCCACGCACCGCGCCTATCGCGAAGGAACCCGCAAGTGCCATCTTTCCCATCTCCTCCCCGAGCCCCCCAAACGCCCATTCTGGCAACATCGCCGGCCCGTCGAGGTCGGAACCAGCATGCATGCCTGTCTCGGGTGTCGATATCAGTCTCCAACTACAAGATCACCGCCTCTCGAGCAAAACAGACCACTGCCGGCCACGTTCAGAACGCCCAGCTGGCCCTTAGGTCCCAGTGGTATGGCCGCGTAGGGTGAGCTGGCGTCGTCATTGCTCAGAATATCAGACGTTGTTTGACCTGCCCGGCGATGATATGCGTTGACAAGCTGCTGCTATCCGTGAATTGAGCAAGGACCTTGCGCCGGGCCAATCGCGTCCCGGGGGCACGTGGAGTCGTCGGGTAGTTGCATCGCGCAGCCAAATCTCGAGGCGTCGGAGAATTGGGGTGGTGTGGTCGAGCCGACTTAAATGCTTTCGGTCTGCGGTTCCAAACAAGTCCATACATACCTTTCTCAAGTCTGCGGGACATCCTCTCGCAGACGAAGGCAGTATTACATGAACGACGACAGTATTGAGGGCGGCAGGTGGTTTATGAGGGTGCGCTGAGCTGAGCTATGTCTTAATCAACTTCGGTCGTCCAGCCAGTCCGGGCCGACGAGCACGTGATGAGGTCGCGGCACTGCTCGCACTGAGTCGGTGAGACCCGACGACCCGACAACCCGACACACCGTTCATCGTGGTGTCACACGCCGGCCCTGTCAGATGCGGACAGCAGCGCACCTGCGCCACATGACAAAGGGTGCCGATGTCTGATATCCAACGAAACAGGACTTAGCAGATCCGGCTTAAGGTGGTGCATAAAACGGTGTATGTGTGCGTGCCGTGACAGGCCCCCTTGCTGGACTCGCCATTATAGAAAATGCTTTTATGAGTTTCGATGCCCTTAATGCATGGGATATCATGTGCGGTGACGAGGATGCGGGCTTCCCATATATCCAAGCAGCTGGGATCATGACTCGCGTGATCATCCGGGAATACCCGAAACGAAATGCTTCCACTGCCGGACACCAGTCGGAGAAGGCATCGTGTATTGACATTTATGCTGGTGACGTAAGTTTTCGGCTTCTGAACCTAGGCGCACATTGACATAGCACAGTTGGTCTTGTCTATTGACGTGGATTCGTCGTGCCTCCAGCGCTTTACCGGCTGGTAGAGAGCAATCGGTCAGTGAGGACGTTGCTTCCGGATTGACCGGGTCAGGTTGGCTCGCTCGTCGCTCGGAGTCACATCCGTATCCGCGTGCTCTTCCGTCGAGATGCTGAGGTAAGTTCACCGATGGGTGTGTAAATGCCTCATATAAGTGCTCCAACTAACAGGCCCGGTCTATGATCCGACAACTGCAGCCGATCGGTGAGCGTTATCCATGAGGGTCGGCCAGGTGGAAGAACTATCAGCCAGGGGGCAACGCAGCAGGCGGTACACTGCCAGGCGAGTTATATCGAGATCGTTCAGCGGTTTGGTTTCCGAAGAGTGTTTCGGCCAGCGGCCGAAACACGAACAGCATGTTGCTCGGTTCTGTACGGCACACAGCTCGGGGAATACCCGTATTGGTCTTCGGCTTGACCGAAAAGCATGCATAATCGTGACTCCTGATAGCCTCTAATGAGCGTATCCCGACATAGCCGGATCCCGGGTACGGCTCGAGGTGACCTGCTTTACTTATGCATGCCAGCTGTCATAGGCACATGGCTCGGCTCCTCTCGCCGGTGATATCCAGGACTTTAACCCCACAGCCTGCTTCGATCTCGACCCGGTGATCCGTTTCAACCCCGCACAGTTTGTTCGGCGATTGGGGGCCAACCTGCGAGAGTCGAGACCACGGCACCCTCCGAGGGGCCTCGCTTGACAGACTCGCTGTTCGTCGAGGAGGAAGTCAAGTACAAGTGGCTAAGCGGGCATGCTGCAGATAGCGACTGGTTTGGCAGCCGATCATATATCTCCAGCAGCCCATTCCGTGCTTCCGTAATCTTATGAGCGGAGAAAATATACCGGTTTTGCCCGGCGGCGATCCTATATGTCGAATCAGGGGTAATCTCCCCCTAGTTGGTCGACAAAACCCTGGCAGATCTCACAGCTAGAAGTCAGCATCTATGTCCAAGGTGGGTGGCTCACTTTGGGGCGGGGGCAATCCTGAGTGACTCAGATGTTCTCCGACGACCAGCAGAGTGAGCACAGGAGTGCCAGTCAAGGATGTTGAGATGCCCACAATATGCAGTAATTGACTGCCAAACAGGAACGGCGATTGACTGGTTCAATAGTCGGTACTAGATTGAGCAATTATTTCATCAGCTACATTGTCTGGGATAACAACACTAAGCTCCTGCGTATTCCATCGACAATTTCCGAGATCCCCAGACCATGGTCCTGTAGCTCGTGGTCCACCATCATAGCTATCCCCCGCGAGGTCGTCATTGAGGAAATAACAAATGTAGACAACGGCAATTGGGTGTCTTCTCCAATTGATCACATGTCGCTTGCTCGTAGATTACCCAGGAGGCGCAGCGTGGCACATGGCTAATCCACGAAATTGACCGAACCCCGTAGGAAATTGACCAGCTGGGGATCAATCTCGGACAACCAAGCAGGCTCATTGGATGTGTCAGCTGGAGCAGGCTGTGGCTCTGTGGCGATCTCGTCATGGTCAAGCTGGAGATACTGGATTCCATCGTCCTCTGTGCGAGTGTTCTCTGGGGAAACCTGGGCTGTGTCCAAAGCATCTTCCCTCGGGACATGCTCAGGAGTGGGCCAATCCATTGGCGGCAGAGGAGAGCTTGATCCCTGGATGTGTGGAGTACTTAAAGCTGTGGATGAATTCATTTGCGGTGCTGCATCACCGGTCGTGCTGTTGCTGGAGGGCAGATCGAATCGTTGCGATGCCTTTTGCAACTCGTCAACAGTGGTGAAGCTAAGGTTTGGCTCCTAGCCATAATCCATGCTTTCCCTGAGCGTCTGCGCAACACCTGGGTACAAAGTCTCGTCGGTCTCCCATCTCTTCTGGGAAGATTTGTTGTCCTGCGGCTCGTTGGAATAAAGAAGGTCATCCAGATCAGGCATATAAGGTAGATCTGGAAGCTGTTCCAACTCAAAGGCATAGGAGTCGTCAAGTGGATTTGCATTCTCCTGGTCTGGCCCAATACCGAATTCGTCGTGGCCACTGGACGGCTCACGGTCACTGAGTACTCCGGAGCTCGTATCCTCTGCTCCGTGACGTCCCTTGAGTCGTGGCAAAGTTGGTACGTTGCCACGCGTCTTCTCCTGGAGGTGCGATAGCTTCTGTCTCTGCTTTCCCTTCGGCGGTGCCAACTTCTTTGGTGGGGCCGACCAATCGCTTTCATCGTCGCTTAATTTCGAGAGGTCAATGTACTCAACGTCGGGTAGCGAGTGTAGATCGGCAACCGGCTTGGTGAACTTGAGTCTCTTTGAATCCGAGCGTACAGATGTAGGCACAGTAAGGTCATTGGTGCCTCGCTTGGTGCCAGATATCGGCACAGTATCGATGCGGACAGCTTCCCTTGACGTCCGCTGGCTACCCTTGGTATGCTGCGAGTGCTGGGGCGACTTGGGATGTGAAATCGGCTGTGAATCGCTCGAGGAAGCTTGATGCTCTTCAGCTTTGCCTTTCGACGTTCTGCCATCCTTCTTTTGCGGAGGAGGACGTGGCTTATCCACACCTTCACGGCAACATTTGTGTGAGCATGGTTTACCTGATTTGAGTGGAACACCATTCGAACAGTCATGATTGCACATCCATTTCCCGTTCGGCATTTTTCCTGGTTTCGCTGCTGAGGTGGTGGTCTCGCGTGACAATAGGTCATCAATAAGCGGGAAGTCATCTTCAATGCCATCCATGGGACCGGGGTAGTCTAACGCGATGGCCGTGTTCGGATGGCTGACAGGGTCAAACATATTCAGCATATCCTCGTCTGCCACGTCACCGTCACCCAGATCATCTTCTGATGAGTCGATGGCTTGGACAGAAGGGCCTGCCGGTTTGCTCTTCACATTCCGGAATGCAGAAGGGGGGATTTTAGGCTCCAACGACCTCTCGACCTGGGTACCGACGATCTCCTCGCAACTGAAGTAGCAAATGATCTTTTGGTTTGGTGCAGTGAGTGCAACTGGGAACTTGAGGTCCAGCCCAATGGTCTTGTCAAGCTGTCTCATGTTGCCGCGCCAAAACTGTGCGAGGTTCCCATCGGTTGTGAGGGCCATGAATGTCACTGTCGGAACCTTGTTTGCCCAGCTCGGTGGGCTCTTCGCGTTGCAATGCCCGAGATTGACTCTGAGCGTCACAGACACAGGCTCTTCAGAGCGCTGTCGCACTGCTCTAGGACTTAGCAGCTCCACTTTCATCGTGAGCCGCGGAAAGTCTTGGAGAGTTTTTAGGACATTCCGACCATAGGGAGGATTTCGAATAGCAACTCGTTCGATCTCAATGGAACTCTTGTCCGCCAAGCCCAAGACTGTATGGACCCCTTGGCTGATCCATTTCCGTACTGCGACAGGACCAAAGCCAGGTATCTGGGACAGTTGTGACGGCTTATTGTCCCAAGAGTTGGCCGCAATGGCTCGGGCAAGTTCCAGGCCAGCTTTGGTCCCTATGCCGTCACCATCATAGACCTTGCAGTCCACGATGCAGCGGACAAGACGGTTTAAGCGATCGAATGTTAAGGTCTTCTCCTTAGCCAGGTCGAGTCTGAGGGAGCCAATGTCTTTGTCATTTGGTAGTTCCACTCCTCCGAGATGGATCTGGACTATCATAGAGACTTTGTGCCAGGTCTGCGTCAGTGTCTCCTTGATTGGATGAAGGATGAACGATGACTTGTTGAGGTCTCGGAACACGGCGCGTTCAGCTGGTCGGAATCGGAACTCCTTGAATTCCGCTGCCTTGCAAATTGTTGTGATCTGTGGTTGAAGCTGGTTAGCAGAAGCCCGGGTCAAGGACGGGTTGATGACATACCATTTCCTCAATCTTCGCGCCTCGAGAAATTGAAAGCAAGAGCTTCATGGTCTCGAACTGAACCATATATCTAGACATGGCGCGGCCGTATTCTGTGCAGCTGAATGGCGTGTGTTTCGTTATTAGGCCATACTCTTGCAGATGTTTCACATCTCGCTCGCACCACTCCGCCATCTTCTCATCTGCACCAGCAGCATTGTGGACATTGTCGAGATTGTAAAGCGACGGGGACTGGCGTACGCGCACACTGAGAAACGTGCCACCAACCCACTTTTTGGCAGTCTGGATGTCCTGAATGGTACCCAGGCCGATCTCCGAGTTTAGGTGCTCTATCAGGTTCAGATGCAGGGTGCTCTCCAGCATTTCCTGGCCGGAGGTCATCTTCTCGTATCGTTCAGCATTGCTGAGTCGCGTCATGATGATTGCAACAGCGCTTTTGTCAAACTGGGGGCGACCGGCGCGGCCGCACATCTGCATCACCTCCAAATCCGAGTACTCTTGAGGGCCGCCATCTGAATATCCAGTTGTTCCCTTGAGCACCACCGTGTGGCATGGTAGATTGACACCAACGGCAAGGGTCGATGTGCAGCAAATGACATGGAGCTGACCTTTGAGGTAATTTTGCTCAACTGCTGAGCGGTCCTGACTGTCAAGCCCGGCATGGTGAAAGGCGACTCCGTATCTGACAATCTCCCGAAGCTCCTGGGAGATAACAGGGATGCGCTGCGTGGGTGCAGGCCAGGCTTTGTCATTCCCTTGGCAAGTCGACCACCACTCTGCCAATATCTGAGCTGTACGCTGGCACGACTTCCGGGTGAAACAGAACACCATGATTGGTTTTCCCTCTGAGTGTTTTGCGAGTAGCGTGGTGAGCTTGCCATCAAGCTGCTGCTCAAAGATGAAGTCATTTGATCCACCTCCATAGCCGTATACATATCTCTGCAGCTTCACCGGACGCAACTCTTCGCCAAATGCCTCATATCTCGCTGGCTCATTCTGGTTTCCGTGATCACGGCCGAGCCATTTGGCGATGTCCTCGATGTTGGGTAGGGTGGCGCTCAATGCAACAAATCGGACCTGCGCCCCAATCGTCTTCATCCGTGATACAACCGCTTCCAGGGTGGCGCCTCGAGCATCTTTGAGGATGTGGACCTCGTCGATCAGTACGAGACGAATCATCTCTAGAAGTCTTCGGTGGTCTGACCACTTCCGCGTGATTGAGTCCCATTTCTCAGGGGTAGTCACGATGATTGAGGCGCTACCAACACGGTTGGCTTGTGCGTTTGAGGTGTCGCCAGTGAGTTCAATGCATTTCAAGTCCATGTGACTGAACTTCTTCTCCCAATCGCGAGCTCGTTCCGAACATAGGGATTTCGTCGGTGCTTGATAGACGATCTTGAAATTCTCACTGCCTTGGCTTGCCACCAGCTCACAGATAGCCATTTCCAAAATAGCAGTCTTGCCGGAGCCGGTCGGTGCTGAGATGACGACATTGTCTTTCGCACCGTACACAAGCGGGAAGCACTTGGACTGCACAGCGTTGAAAAGCTCGTATGGAAACACTGAGCGGAACCTATCGGGCAATGCCTGACGCGGATCGACGAGGCGCGTATTGTTCACGACGGGAGGTGCACTAGGAGCATGGTCGAGGTCCAGCTGCACCTTTTGAGACCATTTGGACGGTACAGAAGGACGGTGTGCGACTCTAGTCTGCTTCTTGAGACTCAAGCGGGTCGAGGGGCTAGACGCGTTGGGGTTGGAAGGAGAGCTGTCCGTCAGCGATGAATTGAGAGGCGGCGTTGTCTTTGCTGCTCATCGATTAGCACTATGGCCAAAGTCACGAGAGGCTACCTTACAGCTGTAATAAGGAGGTGTGAACAGTTGCGTTCCGGGCTGAAGCTCCTTGACTCTGTGAGAAACGTCTCTGGCGAACATTGGCTGGGTGGACGGAGTTGGCTCGAGTGGGTCGAGGTTTATTGGGTTGGTCGGAAAAGGGGAACGATAGTCGGCCTCACGGGGGACGAAGGGCCTGAAGTGGTGACTGGCATCACCGAGGACTCGCTGCGGTCTGCTGGAACTACTGTTCAGGGGCAGGGAAAGGCGTTGGCTGCGGCTGTCTGAACCCGGAAGATGGGTGGACGACGGTTTAGATTGGCCCAAAAGCTCACGATCTACGAGAAGAAAGACATGGTGTCAGCAGCTGTAGTCCCGGGGTATTGCATGGGAGCTTACCAAAGTCATCCAGGTTCGCCTCTTCACTGCCATCATCCGGGTGGTCAGTCAGTGGATTTGGAAGACTCTCTTGGACCGGGTTGTTGGAAAGATTCAGTTGAGGCAGTCGGTAAGTATGGTCAGGGAACAGACTGTTGGTATGGTCGATGATGCTTTGGAGATGTCTATCATGGCCAACTCTGTTTGGGAAGCCATAGATGTGGCTGTTCTCGCCGTGTTCCCATTCGCGAGACATGGCTGGTGATGATCGATGGAGTGACTCTGGATGCGTAGATAAAGACGGAAATACGGCGGTGGCTCCACGCACCGGGCTGTACAGTAGAACAGGCGATGAAGAGAGAACTAGATGAACGATTGATTGCTTCAAGTAACAATACAGGATAACTGCTCAGAAGGCGATTCCGCAGCTGAGGGAAGACATAGCGCAATATGGCCTCGGAATATGAAGGTTGAGGTGGCGAGTTGCATTGGCAGAGCGAAAGGGCGGGGACTTGGCCACCGCGGGCAGAAATATCAGTTTGGTGGGCGTTTCTGCCTGTTGGGTTGAGGTGGACGTCTTGAGGAAGGCGCACTCTGATATGAGGGGGCATTGCTCCTTCCCGTCGTGAATGCTCAGACGCGACTCCACGTGACCCAACCGAAAGGGGTAAAGCTGCTATGCTGTCGTTGGGAAGTAGATTAACGATCACAGAACGCTGAACTGCAAAAGCACGAGCATGAGTACCTAACAGCCAAAGACAGTATCTTTTGAGGGGGTGATGCTTCTTGACCGTCGGTGCTGTCTCTTCCTCAATGCACGGGTTGCCCGCATGGGTGACGCCTGACGAATAAGGGGTTAGTCATGGGAGGGTCCAGAGCATCCAGCATCTCTAACCAAGCTGTTCTGAGCACACCACAGGTATAGCTGTAGTCACCAAATTGCAAAGAACATATCGTTGTAGGTTGTGTACAAAATTGGAATTCCTTTCCAAATTCCGCCTGCTCTGGCTGATTCAACGCCTTCTGACCCAAGCTCCCGAGCTTGGATGATATACATCCGTCTACCATGGCCAAGTAGATCTCCGTGCCAGTACGCATTCCTCGCATTGATGATCGCTCGTATCCTGTATTGCTTCCCATGTGGTAGTCTCGCATATCAATTGTTGTACTCTCCTATACCTGGACTCGGCGCTTGACGGTGCGTGCAGGCCTCTATTCAGCCTGGGCGGTTGGTGATGATGAGATGATCACACCATTCTTCGATCATAGTAGTCCATTGACTGTTCTGGTTTTCGTGCTCTCATTCGTCCCGGTTCTTTCCGCGGGTTGAAGGCACCCGGATGTGATGCCGCAACGGTGACGAGGGACGAGATGTCGAGAGACCCATAGCCTTCATGTTCTCCATCGGGTTTGGTACGTCCAGTCTGTCATTGGTTCTCGGCGTGTTCATCGGGTCGATCGTTGTCTTTTCGAAATTGACGATGTTGATCGGTGGTGGGCGGCCACGTTTTCGGTCTGGTCCAGTGTAGAGGAAGGTTGAAGCAAGGACCAGTGCGGTCCCGAGCAAGAACTAAATTTAATCAGCGGACTACGCAATACTGTTACCCTGGATTGACTTACCGTCAAGGTCACCTTGAACTTGAAGAACCAGACGCTGAACAAGAAGCTAATGATGATGCTGATGCTCGTAGCAAAGTTCTTGGCAATGTTGTCGGCATAGTTGATGCATAGCGAGGCAAGTACACCGCCGAAAGCTTGTAAAAGAATCAATGCCCAAACCACCCAGTTGTAGCCTTCAAAGAAGCCGTGTTTGGCGATGTCCTCGCCGTCTTTGAACACGATTCCGATGAAGAGCGCAGGGAATAGCGAATAGAAGGAAAGCTGAATGTTGCGGACCCAGAGGGAAACTGAGGTTTCTGAGTCTTTGAGAACTTTCTCAAAGTAGACTCCAGTAAGACCCGACATTGCCGCAACCACCAGCGCCGCAGAGAGGCCGATGGAGTAGTTCATGACCGGCGCGAGATTCTGGTCCTCCTCGATGCCCTCGTAAGTTGCCGAACGCTTTGTCAGCACCTCGCCAACATCGGCCAGAGACTCCAAGCCACGCTTTGTAAGTTCCCTCGCAACGTCGCCCATACCGTTGGCCACCTGACCGAGCTCGTGTACCGATCGAGGGAAGAAGTGGTCGGTCATGTCATGGACCATGAAGGAGCTCTCCTTCGAGTCGGAGGAGGGAATCGATACGATTGAAACGCCCATGGTCAGTATGACCAGTGAGATCCATCGCTTCGAGGATAGCGATCTCCCAAGCAATGTCACCGTGAAGACGGCCGTCGTGAGGATCTGTCACACTACATTAGCTTCGACGTTTCCAGCCGCGACGGCATTGGAGACACGATACCTTTAGCTGATATATAATCTGGAAGTGCACCGGGTCCATGTTCCCAACGGCCACGTACTGCAAGGTGTTCTGCAAAGTGTATAATGTGGCGGGAATGGCCAATTTCCAGCCATCACCGGAAAATACCGAGTTATATATCTGCTCGAACAGGACGGTAGCTGGTGTGGAGGGGGCCAGGCTCCTCGAGACTTCGTATATGGCAAAGGTGAGGGAGATGGCCAGCTTAATGACTTCAGTCAGGAAGACGGCGGTCGAGGTGAAGTATCGATGGTCGCCGGTCGGAAGCATCATTCGAGAGTAGTGCATGATGAGGATGAGAGCGGAGTTTTGAAAGGTCAACTAGAGAGTCGTGTGGGCGTTAGCAGCGAGCTGGACAGTCGGGATGGTGCATTGCGAGAGACGATAGTCGCCTAGCACCAGCGTTGCGCATGCCCATGGGCACTGGACGACAGGAAGTAGGTTCGCGTGAGCACGTACAGTGATCAAAGAGACCTGCTTCATGGGCAGGCCCATGAGCGTTGGCCCTACCACGGGCTGCGTGGCGGGGGCAGCATCGAGGAGAGCCATTGTGAATAGCAAGAAAAAGTGCCCTTGATCGGGCTGGCGTTGGGAATAGTCTCTCTTAGGTGTCGCAATTACGGCCTCGATTCTTCAGACCAGGCTCGAGAGGCTGCAATGCAGTCAGACGAAGACGTGTGTCTCCTCAGTCGCAACGTTGCCGAGACGTGGAAGTAGGTGTGTTGGTAGATGTTATTTTCTCTTTGTCCGGGTCGTGACGTAAGCGAGGTTAGTCGGCGATGGCAGATGTCAGTCGTGGGAGGGTTTGCGCCGGTTGGCAGCTAGAGTCAAAAGTTGGATCTGGAGAAAAAGGGGAGAGGGAGATGCGAGATGCGTCGGTCGCGTCACCGAATGGAGAAAAAAGCTGCACCAGGTTGCAGGCAGCCAGGGGTGCTAGGGTCGCACTGGATGGGCTGTCCTCAATGCAGGTTACCGCTGCAAGCGGGCCTGGGCCAGTGTAACCTAGGTAGGTACCTACAGGCTACAGCACTATGGTACAGTGCGTGCTCAGCCCGCCATGCACCCGACACGGCAGCTCTCCGCGGACCGCCATGACCACACCGACTGCTTGAAGGTTGTCTTCTTCTGAAGAAGCTGACCTGAGTCGTGCAGGGATACGCAACCTGGTATTACCTCACATCTCGAGCGCCTCTCTTCTTCAACTTGATGAGTGACAGCGCAAAGTGACCGATTGCATTCATATGTATTCATCGTTTCAGTGATCTCATGATCTTCAGGCACGGAGTGGACTGGCTGGGTCAGTGGGTGATCGATCACCCATTCCTGGATGGACACCGACCCTCTTTTCTCATGTCCACCCGTTCCTTGGCTGATGATACTCCAGTCACTTCGAACCGGCTGTGTTTCGAATTATCCTTTCGCGGTTCTACCACAGCTTGATAGCCAAACAGCTCAGAGGGGGTTCGAGGGGGGTTTGGAAAGTTCAAGATGGGACCGTGACAGTCACCGGCTTATTCCGGACTCGACTCCGGCATTGCTGACGTTGTCGGAGACCCTCTAGTTGGAGCCATCACAGATCGGCGGGCGCAGATCTCGGATCGTCTTTTAAGCTTCCGCGCCGCCCACATGTGCACAGATCACGCCGCCAGCTTATTCGGCTACAGACATTTATCTCCTCGCTTTTCCAAGTTATCAACAGTCGCAGATGAAAGTCTGATGCAAGTTTGGTTTGTGGTGACGACTCGCCCAGTAGTAGCTGACTGACAGATATTGGGCGCTATCACCGAACAGACGGTATACGTCTTCGAGCTCTGGCTGCATCTTCATGGTAATCCATCATACAAGCATGGAGATTCACTCAGAACCCAGGTAAGTATAAGCTCAGCGTGGGATTGTTCATCTCTAACTGCACCACTGCCAGCTTTCTCGTCTCCAACCAAGGGAGCCAGCCTTCCCCCGGATATAACCTCCCGGCCCCCCTCCTATCTATCTTCCCCCCGTCGATCCCTCCTATTATTACAAGCCAGTAGCCAAACCAACCAGTGCCTGACGCAAACAATGCAAGTATGAGGTAGCTAGATGGCTAACAAGTCGCTCGAGTATGCAATGCAATGCAGAAGGCAAGATGTAAAAGCAACAAACCACCGCATTTCCCGGTTCCGTATGTAAATGCAATCGATCTGATAAGCTGGGCTATGCCAAGTGTCCCGTTTCATCCGCCCGCCGGTACCTAGAGTTGGAGTTGAAAATCATGCTCGCGTGCCAGAATTGTAGCGTGTTACATAGGTAGTAAAAGTCGTTCGTGGTAGTGGTGCCAGGTCGTTCGGTCCTCCATCGTAGGTTCAGTTCCCCGTCCGTGGCTGGCTGACATGTCCAGACTCGTTACCGTCGATTCCGTACCGAAACGGCAATGAAGAAAGAGTACCGTAGACGTAGCAGGATCGAATCGAATCCTCAATCATCGTCTCCCCACCACGGCATCGAAGAACTAGCCTGCCCAACCGCGCTCAGTCTGACCGTGCTCTTCTTACTGCGCACATGCTTCGCGCTCGACGGGTGCAGCAGACCAGGCGAGACGGGACTATCCGGCCTCGCGACGCCCTTGTCCTGCCCGTTCGGCAGCTGCGGCTGTTCGCCGTGCGGCCGGTGGTCGTGCTCGTGCTGGATGCCGCCACCGACATCGTCGAAGTCGTCAAAGTCCATATCATCCACATCATCATCAACATCAACATCATCCCGGTAGCCATGACCACGGCCATCCTCATCCGCCTCGTTGAACTCGGGCACCTCCTTTAGGATCGTCGACTGCGGCTTCGGAAACCCAAACGCGAGGCCCAGCGGCGAGCTGCGCGGGCTGACGGGGCTCGAGTCGGGCCGCGGCCGCTCGCTGCCGCGCTTGCTGTTGTAGTGGTGGTACGTGCTGACCATACGCGAGGGTGTGCGTGAGCGCCGCCCGTCGTTGTTGTTGTGCGCGTACTCGCTGTCGAAGAACTGGAACTCGCTGATGTCCGGGCTCGGCTCGGCCGTGTCGTTGATGGGGTCGACGCCATTGAGCGGCCGGTCGAGGTACAGGAGCACGCGCTCGTGGCGCGGAGGCTCGGGACTCGTGCTGGCGAGGCCTATGTTTGGGGTTGAGTTGGGGTGTGCAACCTTGGTCTCCGGGTGGGCGTGGCTGGGTATCGGCGGTAAACCAACCTTGGGAGCTCCATCAGCATGATGGTCGTGCTGCCGCTCGTGGCCGTGGCCGTTCCGCTTGTCGCCGCGTCCTACGAGTGAGGATTTTCGCGTCGGGAAACCCGTGGGATTGACTTTCGTGTTCGGCGATGCGGACGTCAGAATCTTGTCGTCGCTTCCTCCGCTGCCACTGCAGCCGCTTGACGATCCGCCGGCCCGACTACTCCTGTCTTCCTTAATCTCGGCGATGATGTTCTCCCACATTCTAGCCCTCTTCTTACGCAGTGCAGCGAGTAGCATCTCCTCCTGCTTCGTTACAGCCATCATGCGTGCGTTGTGCGCTGCTTCGGCAGGTGTGACAGCCATCGGGCGCTTGTGTAAGGACGATCCCGGTCGTCCTATGCAGAATTCCACACTGTTGGGCGATAGCGGTGGAGTAGGCTGGTCCGAGCCGTGAGAATTATTCGATGTGCGGTTATTTGTATTGCGGAATAGTATCTGGTCTAGATGGCTGGGTGTGTCCGGTACCGTGACTCTTGACGCGGCCTCAGCTGTCAAGCTCAGTGGCATGAACGAGACCACCCTCGCCTCCTGGACCCCAAAGCCGGACTGGCGGGGTGATATCGAGTCCGTCGTCTCAAAAGTTCGGGGAGAAGAGCGCCGTCGATCTTGTGCGGATGGAACGGGAGGGTGGCGGGGTTGAAGTGTACTGATAGTCGAATTCCTAGAGCCTGATGTGCTGCCTGAAAATGAACGCCCAGTCCGAGTCTTTGGGAGGGCCTGGGGGATGGTTAGATAGTCGTTATGTTGTGTCAAAGTTGCATCCCCAGCGTGGTTTGTCGCTCTGGGGTGAGCAGCGGCCGGTCGAGCGCCGCCACACTGTCTGTGACCAGATGACATACTCAGATCGTCACGAGATGAGTTACTCTGGTGCAGTAGAGATGCACTGGGCACACACTCGTTGGCCTGGTCTTCTTCATCTGATGATGTGTCGGATAGCGAGAGGACGCTATTGTTTTGCCTGTCTGAGCTCAGGATACTCCTGGCTGATGGTGACGCCCTTGATGTACGAGTATGACGGCTCGACACACTCGTTGCATAGTCCTTCCTTGAAGTTGGACGTGCATGTGGCGCACTTTGCGCCTCGGATCTTGTTGCAGTTGCCTTACTGTCATGTGAGTCATCTCGAGAATGACCCCATGCGATGTTGCGATCCCTGCTCGGTGGGTGTGGCAGCGGCGTGATGAAATCTCGAGACCGGGCAGATCCTTTCAGTGACGGCTGGAACGTGTTGAGGGATGGCTGGTATGTGCGAGGTTCCAGAAATTGATTTTCGGGCTGTTGCACCTCCTTCTGTTCCTCTTCTTCCTCCTCCTCCCCCTCCTCCTCGAATGTTGGAGAATCTCGGAACGACATCTGCTCATAGTGGCTATAAAGTTGATGTAGGCCCGCAGCATCCTTTGTGCCCCTCGGTTGGACACTCGTTCTAGCTGGTATACCATGAGTAGCGGGTGACTGTTGTTTCGTGAGATTCCGCGGAGTCTGTGAATTGCTTTCGGAGTATGATGGTGAAGCCAGCGGGGGGTCGCCAAATGGTGATACGACAGACGGTGACCTCGTAACATAATTGTTCCCGAGAACGGGCGGGACCTCGGGAGTACAACTCTCTTTCCTGGCCTTTCGATTCTTGGACCTCAACATGGAGAAATCTAATCTCGAAGGCTTCTTCTTTTTGATCTCAGAGTCTGTCACGGGGCCATCCATGTCCATCAGTCTGCTGGCTTTTGATGGAAGACCCTTTGCCATGGCCGAGTTGGACGTCTGCTGAGATATCGCAAGAGGCATCTTAGCGGACTCATAATGTGTCCAGACGGTTGACGTGGACATGCGCCGGCGCGCAAAAGAATCATCTGTCATGCCATCCCGGTAGTCTTCACCAATAGTGACAGCAGACCTCTTCGGTGTCAGACCTCGACGAGGCTTGCTAGGCCCATGAGCGCTCTGTAACTGCCGCGGTATAATCTCCGACTCTTGCTCCCAAATTCCTCTGCCGTAGCTGGTTTCGGGTGTCTCATCTTCGTCCACGGCGCCAAAGCCCGTCTCGGCTGTAGATAGGCTGGCCTCGCTCTCGGATATGGAGATGCTGATGCCGCCATTCGAGCTCGTCTCCCAAGACCGGTTCGGCTCCTTTGCTGATTGGGGAGAGTCGATGTTGATGCCACCGGTCCCTAGTATCCTCTGCGCCTTGGACAGGGGGGTTGAGATGGACAGCGCCGGTACCTGTTGTTGCTTGTTGCTCGAGCGTCCCGGAACTGGGAAGGTGAATTTGGACTTGTTACCCATCTTGGGTGAGCCGGCGGATCGTCAATGCGAGTCAGGTTCTCGATACGGGCCAGATGACCTCGCCACGGACGTCCCGCGGTTTAATGCTGCCACGCGACGGGCGCGCCGCAGGATTGAGGCACAGGACCGAGAAACTTTACTCGTCTTGTATTCTATTCATCAAGCTTTCGCTGATGATGAAGAACATGTATGGTTAGTCTGCGATTAGAGTTGTGACGCCTGCCGGGATCTTCCGCTACATTCGCACTGCCCAATGGAGAACTCGATCACGGCTCTGATCCCGAGTCAAGCGTCGCTTTGCCGAGCTGGGCACCGCGGTAGGGTTTGCAGCGAGCGAAGTCGAGGTTCAGGTCGTCCTGGATGAGTCCTATCGGCATCGCATGAATGGGCTGTCTCGTCAAGTCTACCTAAGTGAGTGTTCAGTCGTCCGGAGCATAGAATCCGAGTAGCAAAGGACGGTTGTCTAGAGCGGGCGGCGTCTTTCGGCGGGCACGAGGACGTAGACAAGTCGAGGTCCAGACGAAAAACGAAAATAGCCACAAAGTCGGGGGGAGAAAGTTCGAAATGCGACAATGCCAATTGAGCTGCCGCTAGAGCCTCTCATGTAATTTCCTGCTTCTCCTTGCGACGAGGGCCCACGCATCCACACATCCACAACTTAAGCCCGAGCTCTAGGGGCAGATCCCGGATGCTTGGACGCGGCCTTGTATCGATAGTCCCAAGCTGTACAGAGCCTAGTCATGGATGATGAGAGAGGGCAGGATAATGCTGGTACCGAGTGGAAAGGTGAATAAAGAGTAGAAATGCTGTCTCCCGAGCAAACGGGAGAAGTAGTCTAGAAGGGCACTCAAAGGGGTATGCTGGGGGGAACAAGGATCATAGATGCCTACACATATACGACATGGTATGCCGAGTAAGGTTGGTAATGTATTGTACAGTAGCGTAATGCAGTTCATTTACTCTGCATGAGTACAAAACGAGTGTAGTTCGTACTCGCATAGTCCGTATTGCACACTCGTTTTTCCCCTATAATGAGAATTAATAAACATGGAGGTGAATCGCATGAGCCTCGTCTTGCTGGTCCACCATTAAACAAACACCCTGCAGAGTCTCGGAGGAACGGCGGGGAAGCTTTCGTAGACGGAGGGGGTTGGAAAACATCATTTTGGACATTACGACATAGGTCCGGGGACCCCTGAGCGGCCTCATGCAGCGGCCCTCAAGCCCTGCACACACGCAGATGATCAAAAGCGAAAGATGAGCAAACGGGATCAATGAGGAGACGGGTCCGAGATGACCTTGCATTACAGTAATAACCTTGAAGAACAGTTTGCCATCAGCAACTTTGAGTGGCTAGGACCTCGACAGGATGCGGCTCGGCTACTGTAGGCACGCAACCAGCCGTCTGCGACTCTGTCTGCCTGCCTGGCGGGCGGGCTGATAACAAGGTCCGTTGGGATTCCGTGTCGATATATCATCGGCGGTCTGGCCTCTAGCGGCTGGCTGGGTTTAACTCGGCTGTCATGTTTTACATGGCCGGCGCAGCAACCGGAAATTACTGTAGTAGCTTGCGTGCCTAGATAGTAGCTTGCGGAAAGGGTCAGAATAGAAGTTCAACATCCCCAGGCCTATCACCTATCGTTTTTTTCGACGGGATCTCCTGACTTCTACCCCTGGCTAACTGCCAAAAGGGGATGCCGCAATGAAAGCAAGCAGATCCGACCCGTAGGATTGAGTGGGGACAAACGATCACTTCGAAGATCGGGTTCTAGACTATGACGAAAATGGCCAACCTTGAAGGTAAAGAGTTTGGGTCGTGATCACTGATCACTGATCAGCACGCGATGCTAGGAACTGCTAGCATGAGCCGTTATCTGCTAGTACATTTATTGGCTCCTATTCCCGCGCTGGTCTGTTCTAGTCACAGCTGCTAGCACGAAGCTCTGGCCCCCAAGCCCTCGTCGGGGCTTCCTCGTGGTGAAGGTGATCAACGGCGGAAGGCTCGTGTCAAGATAGGAGACATCAGCCAACCTGGGGCGGATGAAAGGGGAATGCAAGTCAGAGCTCGTGAAACACCAAAAGGTTATCGCGAAGAGAGATCTCCACGGGACCACCCAGAAGTGTCAGAGGAGTGTCAACCGCCGCCATGTCCGAATGTTTCACGAGCAGTCACCGTTCGGCGGCCAAGTCGGCACCATTCCTCGAATTCGGATGACAGCAGTCATAATTATGTTGCCAAAGCCGGGAAGATCCCAACGAACGCGACATGCATCAAGGATGAATTGAACCATCACACGTTGCGACAGCAAAATCTCATAGCATCCGCGCTTCATTCAATGGTTTGACTTCAGACTTCTGGAGACACGTTTTGTGCTAGGACGGTAGTCGACGGATACCCGCGCGTGTTTGCTCATCACTTGGGAGGCTAAGGATCCGGGAATGTCGTGCCGGGGAATGACTCGTGGCCAACGCCGCTATCGACATGTCATTTCGGCATTTACCATTTGAGCATACGTTCAAATTGATGTCTCAGAAGCCACGACTGTATTCTTCATATCCTTCACGGAGTTGATGGGTCGCGAAATGAGCATCAGCCCACAGCGGCGTGGTGCCGGTTGTCCGTCCGACTGTCGATCAAAGACATCCGTTTGCACCCGGGGAGAATATCCGGGCTGCCTGCTCCGTTCCACGTCCATCTTGAAGTCTTCCCCAAGACGGTGGAAACGCTTTTGATAGGGCATTGAGTGTCCCGGTCAGATACATTGGGGCACGCATGCAATCAAGACGATACGACCTCCCAGGCACAAGCAGTCGGGAAAACTCGTGTGGGTTGCATCGCACAGTCTGCAACAGATTTTCCGATGCACCCCGATGTCAGTAGCCGACATGACAGGAGCGATGCCGCTCGCTTGTGATGTTTGAACCTAAGAGCTGACAAGGCTGATTCGAATGACGTCTTTATTCAAGGTCTCGAGACGTTCGCGTCGCACGCATGAGGTGGTGTACCTGCTTGAGGCGGTGCCTGTCGTCGTATCTTGTTGCCGTCTCCCAGCGCACCTTTCAAACCATCGCGACTTACTTACCGCATTCGACGACACGAGGTTGCGGTCCTCGATGCGCCATGTGGATCACATATGCATGATCCGAGCTGTCAAGTTTGAGATGCGTCAAGCCTGTGTCTGAACACCCGGCAGCCTGGCTCTCGCCGCCACCTAATCTGGGATACCACCGTGCATCTCGTATGCTTAAAGGAGGCAAACAGGGAAGTGGGCAGTCGGAACCAGACACCTTCAGATCTTGGATGCGAATCTCGGTACATAATCAATCATTTTGGATATTGCGTACTGTCGCCCTTGGGTCCCAAATCTGACCGCTGTACCGAGCACATCCCTGCGGTATATAGGTGATCTATCTGCGAGGAGGCAGTTTGCCTCGTCCAGACACAGCAAACGTGATAACAGACTCATAACAAGAGCAGACATCCGAACACCAATTGATGATACTAATGACATCAACCTCGATGCATCAGATATCTACAATAATGTCAGTCACTCACGGAGTCCCGTGCGAGCAGGGCTTTGACATGGCAGGATCTTCTTGCCTGCTCGGGCCTCCAAACAGCTGGCAGATCTGTTGAACCGATCGTCAAGCATCGTCGCTCTGAACTCTCACATAAGTGGCTAACTCAACATGCCTCCAGAGGCGCCATCCAAGCATTACACTGGTCGCTTGACGCTTACCGAAGAGATGCGCTTACTACCTATATGATCATATCATCATCCTTCTCGCAGAGAGCTGCCCTACATACCTTGCAGACCTTCATAACACCTGCAATAATACACGGTTTCCGGCCCGCGGATTCCGAGGCCTATTCGCGCCTGGCCTCCTCCTTTAGTACATGGCAGAGTTTCAGCCATCGAACTCGGTCCCGTCGTTCCTTCAGCCTCAAGACGGGCACCGTGATATCAGATCAGACCGACATTCCTCAAGAAGGATGCGCCGAGGCCGTGATCTCTGAGACCGCGGAACTTAGACCCTGGTCTTGAGTCTTGCCAAGTGTTACCCCACACGATGGAGCCGGGGAAGCTTCCACGACCGGATGTGATGAGCTTACATATTTGAGGTTGAAGGATGGATGCATCGAATACCATCGCATCTTAGAGTCGTCTTTGAGTCAAAGATTCGTCCAATGACATCTTTGGTCAATGTGTAATAAGTGCTGTCACAACGTGCCATGGCATACGCTCCAGCACCAGCGAAACAATTATCCTCGCGCTCTCGCAGAGTCGAAAATATCCTCGAACCAGCCCTGCGCAGTGTCGCACCGCAAGTGGACTCACGAGCCGGGATCCTTGCAGAGTCACACCTGCACGGCGCAGGGGATCTTGAAACCCTACAGTAGCTGCAGGTCAGATCTAGTTCCCGTTGCGAGCCAGACGCTGCAATGTTCTGGTGTTCACCGCTGCTTCGCAATCCGCTTCTCAGTCAGGCAGGTAACAGTGGGTGAGAGAGACGGTTCGAGCCCTCGAGAACGGGCAGTCTTCTTCACAGTATCGCCGCTCGAAACATTGTGAAGGATCGAAACCCTACCCCGGACTTCGACGACGCTTTGGCCTCGTGCAAACATGCAAACATCCCCCGCTCTCCTGCACCGAGGCTCGCCATGCTTCCTACTGACGTCAGCAGCAGCCTGAGCAGAGGCGTCACTTGCATGCAACGCAATGCAATGCAGTGCGATGCGATGCGGTGAGCGCATCGCATTGCGTTCTTCAGCAGCAAGGAACGGCCCCAGCCACCGCCGCAAACACACCTACATATGCACACCGAAGATTTGCAGCGAGCTGCAAGCAGTCGCGGGATTTGCTCAAGGGGACGTTGTCATAGAGAAAGAAGCTTGTCGGCTCCGCTCTGCTTGGCCCCGCTGAAAGTTGGGTATCGTGAAGTGGTTTCAGAACTCGGAAGCAGATGGAGGAGCTTTCTAGGCCGCCGATGCCCCGTGTAAGGACGGGATTGTCCGCCACTCGGCCGCGCTGGCAAGGGATCGATGTCCGTCGCAAAGCCGACGGTATTGCGGGCTCGAGGCTCGTCGGACCTGAGGCATATGCTATCCATCATGACATGGGTTCACCGTAGGCCTACAGCAGTCATGATCTCTAAGTTGAGGTGAGGCAGACCGTATCAGGGACTCAATGTAGATGGGTTGGCACTCGGGATACTAAGTTACCTGAATGTGTTGACCTGGACTTACCTAGATTCCGCGAGGTAATCACTTAGGTAGAACCCCCTTCCATTAAGTGTTCACGTCACGTCAGTGTTCAATGTCAAAGTCAAAGCCATGTTAGGAAAATATTGATTTAGTTGTAGCCTGCAAGTGACTGCGAATGAGGGCAAGCAGCCCTATCCGTCAGCCACCAGAGCAGGCCAGATATCTCGATATGTATCTGAAGCGGTAACTTGCAGTAGAAATAGAAGCAATGTGATGTTGTCCCGGTCTTGCGTATCCCAGATGGTTGTGCTGATAATTCTGCAGCCCCCTTGAGAACATGGAGTTCGTGCGTGATCAATCGGCAGACTTGGTTCAGGAAGTTCCAGGTGTTACCAACCATATTGCCTCTTGTGAAGTATTTGAACATAACAGGGGTTGCCGGTTATATTCGGATGAACAGCCATGTCCATCGATCCAGGGCTGCCAGGTCTCCGCCCCAATTGAAAGCAAATGTCGCCCAGAAGTTAGTCCAGATTCATAGTCCCTAACCAATAATCAAGGTCTAGTTTCCTCAGGCAAAAATCCTGCCCCGGACCCGCAGCAGTCAGGAACAACTAGCGATAATGCTGCACTGGTCTTAGGGGTTGGTCTCTTAGTTGCCCGTAACAACGTGCTTTTAGAAGAGTTGGGGGTCCGTAGTCCCTCCAATGTCGAGTCGAGGATCTGGTGATGTTGAGATGATATTGGTTGATCTTGAAGTCGGTCAAGCTAGCGTGCAAATAAATTCAACTGGCAATCTCTGCACCCAGCGATTGACCTGGAATTAGTGACTGTTGCATGAGCAAGTGTGTGGTGCTTCCCAGACCAGTGGAGGGTAAAGGTACTGACTGGATGGAAGATCGAATGAAAGGTGGCGAGGAGGTAGGTAGGAGAGAGCAGCGACCAAGACCTGCGACGCGGAAGGCATCTGCAAGGGTGCGTCACCGAGGAATGGACGGGAGTATGCGGCAGTAGGGCAGTCGGCAGTCGGCAGTCGACAGTACGGGGGTTGCGGATTTCCACGCCTTCAGTCTATCAGCGTCAGACGGGTGCGTAGTGAGAGACAGATGACTGAAATCCGAGAAGCTTCGCATCGATCTTGAGACATGTGTGCGGTGGCTTCATCTGTATCATCTCGGCAAAAAGGTGTTGCAGGTCGGCGATGATGTTTGCTGATGGTCTGGTGTGATCGACCGAGCGAATGGCCTTGCTGTCCTGCCTGTCCCATGCCCGTCTCCTACCAACCCGCCTAGCGCCGGGCCCGGAACCGCTCCCCGTCCTTCATGTCGATCGCGGCGCGGTTGTTCATGAGGAACACGAGCTCGCGGCCGGCGTCGGCATCGATCTCCTGGCCGTCGCGGCCGCGCGTGACCGACAGGCCGTCGTTGAGCGGGTTGGCGATGTGGCGCACGTGCACATCGTCGACGGCCATCTTGCTGAGCCACTCCACCTCGAACGGCTCCGAGATCTTCCAGTTGATGCTGGCCCACCAGCGCGGGCGCGCCGTGGCGACCGAGGGGAGGGACGTCATGCGGGCCTGTTGTTGGGCGTGTTAGTTTGGGGGTCCGGTTGGTTAGGTTTGGGTGGTTGTGGTGGTGGTCAGGGGCAAATGGACAGGTTAAGTGTCTCTGACAAGTTGGATGGTATGATGGAACCGAAAGAAGGTAGTTACGGGGCCGATAAAACAACAGATGGGAGTTACTTACATAGCCCTGGAAAGCATGCGACTTGTTGGTTGAGAAGAACAGGATGACATTCTTGCACTCGGTGAAAGCCTTGCTCAGCATCTCCTCGTTCTGGGGCTGCGTGGCCCAGAGGCCCTCATCCATGGAGTCGTAGACGTTGCAAAAGTTGTAGCACTTCATGATAAAGAATCGGGTGTCTGTATAGTAGGCAAGTAAGTAGTCTGTGTGAGCATTGGTCCCTTAGGTGTACGTGTTTTGGTGTGCTTGTGTGAAACAGTAAAAACAGAAGGTATAACTCACCTCGGTGGTTGCCCAGGTCGATCTTCTTGGCAAACCCGCGGTAGCGACGCTCGCGCGGAAAGTCCCGTTTCGGAGGCTCATCTCGCTCCCGTCGCTGGGGCGAGGCGCGTCCGCTGCGCTCGTCACGGTACTCGCGGCGCTCGGTGTAGGCGTCAGGGCGAGTGATGCGCGACGCCAGGCTGCGCTGGGCAGCGTGCGAGAGACCGGGGCGTTCTCCGTCGCGCCGGCAGTCACCACGGTTACGGTAGCTGTAGTTTCGGCGGGAGTCAACGCTTTCGTCTCGCGAACGACGGGGTGAGGCAGAGCGGTCGCGGTCGCGGACGGATCGGGTGGCCTGCGTGCGACCAGGTCTCGGCTTGGTCTCCTGGGGATCATCGTAGCTGTACTCGTCATCTTGCATAAGAGCGCTGGTGTTCTCACGTGCGTCTGCGCCATAGAAGCCACCGTCGGCATCGTTGTTCCAATGGTCATCAGCAGGCTTGGAGATGCTGCGGGTGGGGGTCGGGCAATGCTGAGGCGTAGGGGAGTTGTAGTATGCCTCAGGGCCCGGAAGACCGTCTCGCATATGAGAGTCTCGCATCTGAGAGTCTCGCATCTGAGGTGTGACCTGAGTGTCGGCGTGCACCGGCTTGTACATGTATGAAGTCGCCAGGAGCTGCTGTTTCTTCGCCTCGATCTTGGCCTCCTCCGCTTCGATCTCCTGCAACTGGCGGTGGCGGGTCAGCTCGTGCTTTCTGAAGTCAATATTGTGCCATTGTGTCAACTGGAGCCAGTCCGCAAGGTCATCAGCCATGTTAGGGCTGGTGGCCGCGATCTTGTTCAGGTCGAGCGTGACGGAGTGGCCATGGCTGTTGCGGGTGACTACGAAGCCGGCACCGGTGTTCTTGTTGATTGCCATCGTGGCCTTATGTAGATTCGCGGTAGTTAGAGAAGTCGAATTTGCAGCTGCTTGGTTGCTTTGACTTCCTCGGTTGCCCAGAGTAGTGGGAGTTGCAGTTGGCTGGTTGCGTTGGTTTCCTCGGTTGCTCAGAGAAGTTGAAGTTGCAGCTGCCTGGGTGCCTTGGTTTCCTCGGGTGGTCATTCGCTGCATATACTCGCCTAAAGTAACTCGCTGCCCAGCACGACGCAGCGCAGGCTCGCGGTCGGATGTAAAAAGCGAGCACGATTTGTATTCAGTTGTCTGTCGGGGTTCGTCAGCCGATCCGTCGTACTGGAAGCTGGGCAAGTTTGTAGGTTGTTGGAGTTGGTCAAAAGCTTCGTCCTGGTGGATCATGGAGGAATTAGTACTGCTGCCGGAATTCGGGGTCATGCAAACGAAGGAAAATTAGTAGCATCCATCACCTGGAAGGAGTGATCAATGCACGGGCAGTCCTTTAGAATAACGAGTCCCTCTGAAACTGATCATTCCCTCTGCGAACTAGCGGTGACCCGGGGCACTCACCTGTTGATCGTAGGTTTTGTCCATGTCGGGGTGATACGGGCCAGATGATGACTCGGTCTCCGGATAGTTGATGAACTCGTTGAAGGCATCGTTAGCATCCTTTTCGGAGTCTCCTGCAGTAGGGTTAGCATACTTGGAATGCAACTCCCAATGAAACATCTCCATTGCTCAGTGGTTACCTTTGTACTCCATTCTCAGGTAGTCCTCATCTGAGTAGAAGTGATCATCAGCCATGTTGCCAGCCATGCAGCCTGCAGACAGATGTGTCTGGGGATGATGCTGGTATGGTTGATGGTCCTTCTTCCCAGCTGTGTGGGAGTTGGTGTGTGGAAGAGAGGAGTTGGAAACACCAGAGGAAAGTCCAGGGCCCAAGATGGGGTGGTGCGAATTTTCACCACCAGGGCTCATACCCTGATTCAGTATCTGTGCACTTGCAGATGGCCCCGTAGAAGGGCTCGGCGTCGGCGAGGAAGTAGAGGCATCGACGATGTCAGGTCGAACCAGTGCTCCATGGGCAGTGACCTTGCCATCTCTGCTCGCCGAGCTCACTCTTGACGCCTTCTCGTACGTGCCCGGGCAGCTGCGTGGACCCGGGGTGGCGATGGTCCGTTTGCCAGGAGGCCGAGATCGCTGCTGGGTCATCTTCAAGAGGATACGTCGTAGTTCCATCTCCCGTCCTTTCAAGCTGGGGGAGTTGGTTGGCATTCCCATGTTACAAGCCACCAGCTTACCCCTCTCGTATCACTGCCGGCTTCTCAACCGCGTGAGGCGACAACGACAGCGGCAACCAAGACGGAAAGCTGACCCTCTTAGGGGATGTCAAGCCTTAAGCTGTTATGCGTGTCAGTCTTAGTACCCGGAAACGCCAATACCTCGTATCAAATAAGTCAATTTGAATCAGCAGGAGAGACTGACTCCCCCTTTCCGTCAAGACCGGAGTCTCGTTGCAGTTTATAGTTGTTAGGTATGAGATGGGGTTTCAGGTCCGACGACACCAGGAAATCACAAGCGCAGTCTAGCAAAGTGCATCACATACATACATGGCCTTCATGACGGCGGGACTGGCTTTGTTCTGCAATAGTGAGATAGAGTACACATGTAGTGATATGCACGTCTGGGCTGCATTTCGTTGTGCATATTCTGCAGGCTTCAGGTTGCTTGACGCTTGAGAAGATGGGTCCGCTGGCCTTTGAATGAAATATGTAAGGCAGTAAGATGAATGACCCGCATAGTCCTTTGACTACTCCAACGGACGCAAGACGCGAAAATTGTACGGTTATCATCAAGGACCGCAGAAGACCGCCTGCCAAGTATGTTGATTATGAAGGCACAGGGGTTGTTATGAAAACACAGGCTTCGACTGGTTCTGGTAGTGCAATGAAGTATGTATTTCAGGCTGGTGGGAGAAAGGAAGCAAACAGGGCCCCCTGGATGCCGGCATACATGACCATGAAGACCACAACGTTGCCACCAAAGCGCGCAATCTTGGAATCGGTCAAGCAGTTTGCGATCCACCAATACAGAATTGGATATCCGGATGAGATTCTGGTGATAATCTGGATGTGATATGTTGTAATGGCTAGGACGGTCAGGATGAGCTGAGCTGAAGCCATTGACCGAAGCAATGCAATCGTATTCGACAATACTCTCGGGTTGGTTACGGCTGTGGAAAGGCGATCTGGCTTCGACAGTATGTCCAATCCCGACTTCCCTAGAAGGTACAACATAGGCGCAGCCAGAATGAACAGGGGTATGTTGGGAGGGGTCCAGTAGCGGAGGAAGCCCACGTTCCTAACTTGGATATTAGAGGCTTCTATAGATAGGGTGAGGGATACTGACCAGTAGTGTTCCTGGACGAAAGAGTAGATGCTGGGGAGCCGTCGGGTACACCACGGCCGTAAATCAGTGGTTGAAGCCTCATAGCAGAATGTTCGGTAAGCCGTAACTTGGGGCAGGATAAACCCGATTGCTACGGCCGAGCCACCGACGACCAGAGCCACCCGTCTTCGAACACTGTCCAGGGTCGGCGGAGACGAGAGCTCACGAAGAAGCTCGGCGGCAAACGGGATCCCATTCAAGATCCCGTTGCTGCGGAATGTGAGAGCAAAGCCGAACCACATGCCAGATGCCACCAGGCTCACATCGTGTGCTAGTGACCGCTTCTCGCCGAGCACAGCCTTTGCGAAGAATAAATAGCCCGTGAAAGAGAGTAAGGCGAAGGGGCTCTCGTTGTATGGTGCCGATAGGAATATGCCGGCCGGCGACAATATGTGGAGCAGAGCCGCGACGAACGACATCCGGGAGTTCTTGAAGACGACCATACCGAGTTGATATAACACCAAGACCGACAGAAGGTGTGAGATATTGGCTACGCAAATGCCAATGAGGGACTCGAGAGAGCCGTCCGCCTCAAGACCGGAAGTGGCCAGTGCTATCGATGTTAGTTGGGTCTTGTCCTCGGTACGACTACTTGATAGAAGCGAACTTTTGGCTAGTGCCGAAATAACAGCGGGAAGGCCGGCCCCAAATGCCCACTCCTGCTCAAACAAGTAGCCTCTGCGAGAGGCCTGGATGAAATACATGGCATCCCATCGCGTCAGCCTCGTGGCGAGGTCGAGCGGCGATTCATCGTAGGAAGCTCTCCCTGTCGTGATGAGTGTGCTCGAGGTATCGTAGGCTGGGCCCACGGCGCTTCCAACAGCGATGGCGAACAGGAAAGCTTTCCAGGCGAGGAAGGCGCCAAGAAGACCTTGGACTGGGTGTCTGGCATCAAAGGATGACATCGTCAGAAACATCCCGGTTGCGCAGCTTGGAGCAGCGAACTGGTTGACCAATGCTTGCTGTTGGTTCTCACTTCAAATCACCTTGAAAAGGGGAGTCTTGAACCGAGATATTGACGTGTTTGAGAAAACACGCTAGGCTGGGGTGGCTGGTGCTTCAAGCCACATAAGGGCCAGCCACACCAGTCGAATCATTCCATGTCTAGATGAACTGTTCCAAATCACAACAACAAGATGCAGAAGTTCCCAATTGGACAAGCTGACCAGACGCTCTGCTCGAAGACAAGGAAACGTGAAGGACTTCATTTGGATTCGGTATTCCTATCAGGCATAAGGAAGCATAGAAAGCGTATCTCTTCTTCTTCTGCCAGCACTCGGGTCTTGAGCTCTTCAGCTTTTCCCCAGCTCACTTGTGTATGGAAGTCAGCCCGCTGACTGCTACCTGGGTATCCTTTGAACTTGTCTGCCAGGGTTGGATTCGGAACTTGGAAGTCATCCGTCTGGTCTCTATGTACCTAAGGGTTTGGTGCGAAAAAAAAGGCCGACAAGAACCAACAATCAGATGCTGACAAGTGACGGGACTCGGACAACTCGGTAAGGCTGAGAGCCCGTGCCCGAGCAAACATCGTGTGATTCGGGGAACTTGGTGATGACTTCCATTATTATCAGCCGAGGTTGCGAAGGATTCTACCTAACTACTACTGTTGACAGTGGCACGATGCGTCAGACACAACCATGTAACCAACTGATGATTATCATTTCTTCTGCTTACGTTTTCGCTTACCCAGTGGCACGTCAGCGGCTCCCGCCTGGATGGACTTTAACTCGACTCGACGCATTTGGATCACCAGACAACCTGTTACCTAGGTTTAAGCTGGACCAACCGGCTTACGTGCTTTACACGTGTCGCAATTAGTGTGACGCGCGGGAGCCCGAGGTATCATAAGGTTCGAAGGATCCAAAATATCCGTCAGACTGCTTATGAAAGCTCGTGGTGCTCATAGTTGGGCCTCTATTCTGCCCACCCACTGCTGGTAAGGCCTCGAACCTAGCTGGTCGAGCTGATATTCGGGTAGTTTTAGGCCAGGACTCGTGATAGACCACCGTCATACGTTCAACTATCGTATTATATCGGATCATGACTGGAAGAATTGATGGTCGATTGATTATTCATCTCCCGGCCGGCTGCGTCTCATCCGTCATAATCTTATTCTCTGCGCCGGGACTCGCGATCCGCGATCCAACGCTCCAAATCGGCGCAAAGGAGGATATATTGACAATGACTTCGCTGCTATGCACATTGCCAGTTGCTTCCAGTATATCGGGTAGGGCATAGTCCGGCCTTAGGTCGAGTTGCATAGGACCTAGAACGGAGGGGACTCGTCACAAACCGCATGGCAATGTGTCTCTACCCTTGCATTCTGTGGCACACAAACCTCCCAACAGCAAGACATAGCAGGCAAAGGGGGATAAGAAACATAACAACAGCCCTACGTGGTAACATGATTGGTAATGATTCGGCTAGTAAATTGGGTACCAAGGCCGCGGATGATCAACCTTGACGATGCCGATGCAGCTCGTCTGCGTCAGACACTTGATGACATGGATTCATCAGGACGACCCTCACCGACTATTGCGGCTTACCGGTATTCCAGCGAAGAGACACACCCAACCTGTGCATCTTACACGAGAAGTGCGTACAGGAGAGTTGCACATTGTGGTATTGTGTTCAATTCAGCAGGGAGCCGTTTTCCCCGTCCTGGAGGTTGGAGTCCTGGACAGTCTGACAGTGTTCGGGCAGGGCCAGAGGGCAAAGCTCACAGCTCAGTGGGTCGCCGGATCGCGGCATTGGAAGTAGTAGCGTGATCGCTAGGCCAGGGGCCCCTGATAGGTAGTTTCTCTATGAACTTGTATGCAACGATACCTGTGGAAGTTATGAAACAGCACAATATTATGAGTTTTATGAACCGGAGCCGGAGTTTAAGGTATCGTGAGATATTCCTACCGAAACTTCGTAGGGGATGCCTAGTGTATTCGGACAATGCGATGAGGCGGGCAGTGAGGGGCAGCAGAGAAAGCTTTTGGGCGGGGATGCCCTTTGGATAATGAGGTGATGTTTTGGCTTTGAGTTGCAGAAATAGGGGCAGCTGGAGCAGCTGTCTGTCTGATTTTTTTCCCTCGGTGGGCTGGATTAGCCTGAAGCCGAGGAACTGTCAAAGAGACGGGCGAGCCCAGAATCCCAGACCGGGTTTGCCTAGTAGAATCTAGACCTGGACTCGGGCGCGTACGTAGCGTTCTTCGTAATAGTGGTGAGATAGCGCGAGTTGAAGGCTACGTAGTCGTGTTGGAATGCCTGGTGTTGGTTCGTGGCCAATGCGAGAAATGCGAGAAACGCGATGCGAAAGCGAGATGGACTTGAGCAGGACTCGGGAGGAGGCGGCTGGACTGTCCCAAGGATCTCGCTTGACGGCGGGAGTGTCGATTGAATGCCTGCATGCAGCCCCCGGCCGTCAATTCAGAGCTTCTGAATGGCCAATTGGTCCTGAATCCCCACTAAAGCCAGGGACGCCAAGTTCACGCACTGCCCGCCTGCCTTGCCTTGCGGCGATCAGATCCACTGGTTCCCACTAGTGGTCGCAACCCCCCTGGAGCCCGAGCTTCCAAGTTCCATTCTCCATCCTCCTGACGGCCTGCCAGCCTGCCCGCTCCCGAGGTCGTCAGTCATCACTCCATCGCCAATTTGACCCAGCTCCATGTGTTAGCTCCTATCCTATTCTCAGTCAAGTTAGAGAGCTGCTGCGCTTTCTACTTGACGTGCCCGCTGCCCCTCTAGCATCCAGACTATCCGACCGCCCAGCCGCCTCGCTTTCGCGTTGGACCGAATAAAGACCCGGAATCTGACTGCTATCGTGATCGTGGTCGTCCCTTCTGCACTAGGAAGAAAGCCCCTGTCTCCTGCGCGTCTTCGTCGATTTCTGTTAGCACATCATTGAAGAGGAGGAAGGAAGCGAAAGGGCACCAACAAGGTTGTCCATGCTATAGAGCGTGGCATTTGGTGTTGATCGAGCACCAACCTACCGTGCTGCGAACCGAGCCAAAGTCTACTCGAACCTTCTTCGTCGTCCTCCAACTGTGCCAGAGCAACATCCTCGATGAGAGACCATTTTCAACATGTTCCTGCACTCGGGCGCAAGCTTACATGGTCACGAGTATTCCCGACCGCCTGCCAACGCTCCCAATGCCGGCCATCGACGCAATCCTCTCCTACGATCCGCCTTCGCAACCCCTATAAGCCGACCATACACTTATCACCCCGACACTCGACATTCGCCCTGTGATGGCCCGGCTCCTTCTGTAAAGCAGCCGAGACGTCTGTCGGTGGATTCGCATCAAACACCAGAAGCTGTGGTGAGGTTCAAGGAACCTGAGGGTGACGTGCCGGCTTCTAGGCTAGCAGCCATGAGCGAAGATGAAGTCTCGATCATTTCTGATAGCGACGCCAGCCGGGAATCATCTTCGGTTCGTCGAAATCGGCGGCGCACTCCGCGGCAGAGCACTGCATACATCCTTGCTCATCCTCCTCCGAAGCTGCGCACCAAGCAACGTATAATCCATACCCGTCCAACGTTATTACTTCAGGTCCAACAAGTATCTGCTGGCCAACGACCACGGCCGGCAATTGATGTTTACCCTTCGTCTGCAATTACAAGGTCGATTATCGCGCCCTTTCTAAAACGCTTCCCTCGACTGGCTCGGATCAAGACAGAATTGAGCATCCAGGATATCATGTTGGTGAGAAGCGAGGATTACGGGACACAATCTTCAGAGTCCGATAGCGACAATGATGAGGAAACCATGAAGTCGCGCGACCTGATCGCCATTCTGAGCCCATTGAGGACGGAGGACAAAGCAGAGATTGTCCTAGCAGACGGGACTGTCTGGGTAGCCACCCCGCGGTCTCATGGCAAAACTTGTTCCTACGAGTTCGTATCGGTCGATGCGAATGGCCAAACGATCACGGCTCGATGGGTCCGCAAACAAATCGTATCTAGATCATTACCTTCTACACCGACGACGACTGTACCGCCCGTGGCAAAGGCCCAATCAGCCGACTACAAGTTCACCTTCAGTATCATTGATCCCAACTGCCGGCGTCACCCCATCATGGCCACACTTACCAATTCTTCCCTTGACATACTTGATTCTTATACCACAGTTTCCCAATCAGCCAGCCGATACCCACCGCCATCTACGGTATTGTCTCCACCTAGTACGCCAACTGGTGACCAACAAGCGCACATGGAGCGGAGGACCCAACCGGTCGAAGAATGGCAAAAGTCGTTCATAGCCATTTCAGCCATCTGGGTGGCCCTCCGCCACGGCTGGGCTCCCAACTGTAGACCTACAGATGTGGTCTCGCCAGCGGCTTCCGTTTACCCTTCTACGACGGACGGGAGTTTGCCGGCTCGCAGCTCGTCTTTCGGTCCCATTCCGGAGTCGGCACCAAATTCTCCCAACTTGGACGCGGTGGGGCGTAGGAAATGCCCAACCGCTATGCGACCTCCGAATGATCAACCACCGAAGGGGGCACTCCCTAGAAGGGCGACGTCCACCGGTGCGGCGTTTATGCAGAAGCGCAGGGCCATGCAGCGAGAAAGTGAGGACCTGCCTGGTGGTAGCGAGCTCGAGCGGACGCCGAAGCTGGGTAGACGTGCCTTCAGTGGTGATTGGAATGTTGGCACGAGGAAGAGAACCCCAGAAAACTCACTCGCAGGCATTTTGGATTCAAACACCGAAGCCATACCGAAACATACCCCGACGTTGGCTCCTGCACCACTACCAACCGAACGGCGGGCGGTCTCTGCTTACTTTCCTCCGCAGCCACTGTCACACAATCTTGGTGACGATAAGTTCGGCCAGCAAGTTGGCCTACAGTCCCTTCCCGGCGTACAGCAAGGCCGACATCAGAAATGGAAGAACATGGCAAATTGGTTTCGAAGGCTGGGGCGATAGGGTCGCAAATGCTGCCGTAGCGGCCAACGAGGCAAATAAAGTACCCGGTGGGCTCGGACGTCAGATCAGGGCGGAGCAAGTTCAGACGACTGGACCTTGTATTACTACTTTCACATTAATGGAATAAACACACTGGAATAAGCATATTTGATCCAAAAAGTCATCCCGAGTGCTTATTCCAGAGTGCTTATACCATTTATGGCGGATACACCCGTCGCTTGCTGAAATCGGGGTGTACGGAGACTTTTGGCAGTTCAGTGTACCTTGGTCATGGATTAAATGGTTTGGGTTTTATGGCTGGCACTGCTCGAGAGGGTGACCATTGGGTTGGACCTCTAGAATCATGGCACTACAAGGTAGACTTCAAGGCTCTGAGGAATAGGGGTATGGGGGTACTATACCCAAACGGCGATGGCGTTTGGGCTACTCAAAAGCCGTTGTGTGATGGATTCACATGCAATTAGCGTTTATTCCCAAATTAAGAACAGGTCGTCTTTGCTGGCGGCTTGGGTGTTCACACTCAGGCCCTGATTACACTGAACCCTCATAAGTCTTCGTACGGCCCCTATCACCAAGCGAAAGGTGCATTAATAAGAAATGAGATAAGCACCCTGGAATAAGCATCGAAGATGACTTTATAGCCACGAGCTGCTTATTCTAAAACTCCACGTGTGATCTGGAATTCTTCCAACGTGGCGCGTACGAAGACTTATAAGGGCTGAGTGTACCTTGCTCGATCTGACTAGTATTGATATTCACTACAGGGACTCTAGAGGGCGATGTGTTTTCAAGGGCATGGTGTTTATGCGACTACTTCTACTCGTCTAAACAGGTTGGTTTTATGACGCTGGGGCGCAGAGTGTTGGAGTGGTTGACCGGTAGGTCCAATGTCACGGCGAGCGTACTGAGGAGCTGGGACATGGCCGGCAGCAAGCAGCTATTACTCTATTGACGAGAATATCAAGAAGACTAGAGAGGAAAGGAAGAGAGAGAGAGAGATAGGTACAGTGGGAGGTTGCCCCTTTAAGGGGATCCTCTGGTCAGATCCTTCCCCTATTGGGAAGTATCCGCTTGTCATGTGGGAAGGTCTGTGCAGGCCGTCACACTACCCCCCCCCCCTTATTAAAGTCGGTTTACGACGATGATTTCTTCCGAGTTCTCCTTACTCCTTGTGCAGAGCCTCTTACAGGCAGGTTGTCTTCCTCATGATCAGTTAGGTCCTGATCATCAGCAGCAGCCTCTATCCGTTGCTGTAACCTTTGAGGGGGACCTGGCGCCTTGGGATTTGCGTCATGGAACTCTTTGACGCGTACAGCCGAGTTTCTAAAGTTAGCTGCTGGGTACCATCGTCGAGTTCATGATCCAGGTCCGCCGCGGCGAGCCGTTCGCCAGCGGCATGACGGCGACGGGATTCTGGCTGGGCTTGCCGGTTGGGAGGGTGGTGCTGGGGTTCGTGACGCCTCGGATCGGGGAGAAGCTTGCTATTATGGTATGTCCCCACCCCCCGAGCCAGCGTTCGGTGTGTCTTTGGAAGTTGTTGATTACTCACGTGTTGGTTATCTTGTGTGTGGTTTGCTGACGAGACGATTGGGCGCAGATCTACCTCCCCATCACCGTGGGGCTGGAGCTTCTCTTCTGGCTCGTACCGCAGTTTGTCGTCTCGGCCGTTGCCATCGGGCTGCAGGGCTTCTTCCTCGAACCTCTCTTTCCTGCAGCCGTCGTCGCCATGTCCAAGCTGCTCCCACGGCATCTCCATGTCGGAGCAATCGGGTTCGTGGCGGCGTTTGGGGGCGGTGGCGCGGCTATCTTGCCGTTTGCTGTGGGTGCACTTGCGCAGGCGAGGGGCGTCCAGGTCTTGTAGCCCATCATACTGGCCTTGCTGGTGGTTATATTGGTCTGGGTCGGGCTGCCAAGGATGGATAAGAAGAAGAATTGAGGACACTGAAGATTGTTGATATAGGAATGTGTCTTTGGGGTAGGTTGACAAACTTAGGAACATGATTGGGATTTTTAAGATGATATGTACCTAGTTTCGCGGAGATTTATACCTATCATGAAAGTTGTTTCGGATCTCCCGACTTCTGTTGAATTTATCATCAACCTACCCCTTTCTGGTAGTTGCAACCGAAGCGAACATGTGCGCGGTCTATAGAATTCCTCTCGGTCAGGACCGTCTGCGGCTCTTCCGCCGGGTCCGGGACTGGTACCACAGACGGACCGCCACTGCCACTTCGGGACCGGCGAGACAGGCCGAACGGGGTTACGCAAGCAAACTTTCTAGAAGATGCTTATCCATGCCTGAAGAATATGCGACGCGGGTGGGTGGCGTAGATGTGTATCTCGTCTAAATCCTATGCGTGGCGTGGCACTTCAGCTTGCGTAGGCCCACTGCCGCCTGTGAAGGAGTCAACGTCGCAATGAGCGGCTGCCTTGATTTTGAGATGCCCAATCTCTGTGCACCGTAGGAGATGGGAAGTACCGGGCTGTTGGAGTTCATGCATGTGGGCATCCGCCTCTAAATCAAGTACGTCGTCGTGTTGGTCGTGTGAGTCGACCGATCCGTCCTAGTTGCGGTCGGTATCCGTCTCTCCCGTCTCTTGGCGGCCGTTGGAGTGCTAACGGCGCCATTCACCACGATGGTGCCCATGGCCTTCCAACAGAATATGCTAGAGCATGATATTTATCCCTCTGCAAGTCTCCGTGTCATAGGTACGGGAAGTCTACACGTTGGCCACTGGCGTAGGCATCCCATCCCTCGATGACAAATCGGGAGCGATTCCTGTGCCCGCTAGATCCAGCCGGCCACCGGCCCCCCTAATCCTATCAATAGTATCAAGTGACCTGATCTCAGCACTAGAGTGCATGCATGCAGGCCTATCCGGGTCCAGAGGACCCCTACCATGCGGGCAAGCCGACGGGATCTCGTGTCAGTGGCAGCAAGGCTACCGTTCGAGTCACGCAGTAGGCATTACGTGCTCATGCAGCAGCCTTGGACAGGGACAAACTCCTTTATCAGCCCAACTGCTGGCTGGATAGTAACTTACTGGCTGCTGTCAACCTGTCTTTCACCACGCATACGTTGAATACCTACAACAAGCCCAGACAGTCGGATCTTCCTTGATTCGAGTGGTGTTTCCCATCGTCGCTTGACCACACGAGAACTTCAAGTCACTTGGAAAAGCAAAGGTACATATGTGAATTCCCTGACATGAATCACTCAATAACAATGACAGCAGCTTACAAATGAACCAAGATCTACTTGACTGGACAGACAGCTCGAGAAGGTAAGACGATCAATTATTATATGTTTCCTCTTGCCCATAATCTTTTCTATGGTGGTTCAGTACATGTACCTTTAATTCCATCTGGTCATAACCCCAGAATCACTTGCATGGTCTAAGGTTAGACTCTAGGGCGGTTAGGTGTTTTGACTGAGGAATACACACACGAAATGGCAGAAGAGAGGTTGTATTGGTGATGAAGCCTAATCTAGCCACTGAGGCGGAGGAAATCTAATCTAAGCTAGTGGGCACGTGACCACCCCACATAGGCGACTGACTAACCTAAGACATAGCGGAGCACGGACCCGAAAATCGACTAATTGGATCAGACCAGCAGCAGCTAAACTCCGGGCGCCTCGCGGAGCAGCTCCAGCTCTCCAGCTCTCCAGCTGCGGCACCCGCACCTGAACAGTGAGCACCTGCAGTGAACAGCGAACACCTGCAGTGAACAGCGAACCAACAGCACGAGCTCTTGCAAGAGACACTGCACATCTCATCTCCCGAGCTGGCGCAGTGGAGTTGGAGCAGCTCTCCTCGACCCGGCTACAATACCGGTCCATTGCCGTGCCCCAGAGACCGAGACCGAGACCGATACAGCTTCATCACATCACATACATCGTACACGCCGACATTTAACTATCAATCGCTCCCCCTCTTCTTCTTCGGCGCACCGGGCGAGGCGCCACTCGACGGCATCCCGTTACCTAGCTTAGCTTCACCCGCCAAGGCAGCTCTGAACTAAGCTTCTTGTTGGTCGCCGCAGACGAGAGACAACGCCACCACACTACCCACGGGCACACGAGACACACGAGAGACACACGAGAGACGTACAAGGCACGACGTCGCACAAGTCATCCACCCATCAAGTGGTCAACCACATACCCAGCAGCTGATAGAAAGACGGTAGCATACTGCCGGGAACCTGCCCAAGTTCCCAACCGGACCCCAGCAAGCTCAGAACTAGCCATCGACGTGTTGCGACCGACATGACAGCTTGCGCCCTATCTTTCCTGCAACCCGACATCATCACCACACGGCTCATCATTGTTTGATTGCAATCTTCACCTAGTCATCCACGCAGCGATCACTTGCCTCCTTCCATTTCGATACAACGAGGTCGCGCCGATTCTCAGTTAGACAGAGATCTGGTCTTGTGTGAACCTGCCGACAACCTCGAAAACAACCTCGAAACCCTACCCACACTTTGACTTTCGACGTCCCTTCGTTCACGATGGAGGAAGGACTCGACCCGTCAGCAGGGGCCTCAGCGTTTTCGGCCGAATTCCTGAACTCCCTTGCCGCCGCCGACACCATATCCCGTGCATCATCACCGGGCTTACCATCCTCCACCGACGACACAGCCGATGATAGCAAACGCTACCGACCGCGAACCTTTGCCTACTTCCAGCTCCTACCATACCCGGTCGAGAAGGAGGCTGAGCGCGATGCCGCATTACAAGGGATACTTAAGCAGCTCTACATCGCAGTAAAGGCCGAAGATTTCTCCCCGGGTGCTATGCATTGGACGCGCCAGCTGCAAGGATGGCTAACCCTCAAATTCGATATGCCTCGCGAGCTGCGGGCCAAGCTCGCGAGACTGTATTTCCACCTGGCACTAGCCCCTGGTCTGGATGGTAGTGCATCTGATCGCTTTTCGAGGATGGTTGTCACTATGACAAGGAAGAAGCATTTCCTGAAGCCTCAAGAGGATCTGACGCTCGACTGGAGGCCTCTCTGGAAGGAGATCAAGGCATTAGTATTACCCGGAGAAGCTCCCGCGCATCATTCGTCTAGGAGACGAGGGCTCAAGCATCTTTGGAAGTTATGTCTACATTCTCAGTCCTACTTCGACCCGAAGGAACGGCACGCCATGCTAGAGGAACTGCTACCGTACTTCAGCACGTCAGATCTCCAAAATGCCTACATTGTCATGGGTGTTTTGAACGTTTTGATGCCAACGACTCCAGCACCTCCCACTGAGGCCATGTCTCAGCCATCCGACTTCTTGCCTACCTTCTTCCATCTCTGGGCTCTGATGACTCGATCTAAGGTCTTCGATACTGCACTCATTGACATTCTCTCAAGATTGGCTCGAGACTATTTAACATGCACGCACGTGCCCTTCACCGAATACGGCATTTTTACTCGCGAACAGTCTGACCTCGTCTTTACATCCATCCTCCGCTTGACTGAAATCCCCGTGGGTCAAGCAAACTCGCCTTATGCTAGCCTGGACTACTCGGCGGGTATGGGCATCTTCCTCGAAAAGGATAAGAAAAAGCACCCAATCGCCTATATCATTGCACGGTGGATCGTCTCATCCCTGTCGCCTCAATGCCTGGAGAAAGACAGCTCGATTCTGAACAGCCTCGAGGGTCTCATGGAATCCGTGGACACGTTCTTTCACCCGTCGAATCACGGCTCTTGGACCAAGATGCTTGCCCAATTGACCTACTACCTTACCGAGCTGTTTGTCGCTCGTTGGAACAAGGAGCAAAGCAATGAGCAGGACACACCCTCTGACAGACGTATCAACGATGTTCTGAAACGTCGGTTTGTACTAAGTCTGCGTGAAGTCACATTCATGGGTCTCTTCGGCAAGAGCACGTCGATTACCAGCATGTATTTCGGTGCCCTGCAGAATCTGAGTTTCCTTGAGCCTGAGTTGATGCTGCCCGGCGCCCTTCAGAGGTTCTATCCTAGTTTGCAGGGCTTGGTTGAAGTTCACAGAACTACCTCTAGTCTCATCGGCTTGCAGATGATTGCAAACGTCATGTCACGCCAAAAGGGGTTCAGGTGTCACATCACTGCTCTGCTAGCCCTAGCTCTGCCTGGAATCGATGCCAACGACCTCAGCAAGACCCAGTACACTCTGAACTTCATTCAAAGTGTGGCATACAGTATCCCGTTTGTGACATTGACAAAGGAGAGCAATAAGGTGCATGACACGACCTTGGCCATGCAATGGGTACAAGGCGAGATGGCGCGCATGGAGCAAGAGGGTCAGGATGTCAAGATTGACTACGACAACGAGCTGAGCGATCAGGATGAAGCAGATATCGTCCGCTCATCGACCGCTGGCTTTGGTGAATTTATACTGGCTCTGCTCGGGAAAGTCTTTACGCTGCTCGAGAACCTCCCAGACTCATCACAGTTACGCTCGGGCTCGCCGGAAGACAACATCATCAATACCCTACCAGCTGCATTGAACCCTCTGTTTGCATCGCTCTCACCGGAGCTTTTCGACATGGTCCTGGAGAAGCTTGCCAATTTTGTCTCTAGCCATGTTGTACACCAAGCCCGGGACGCGATGGCGTGGATCTGCAACGCACTTTGCAAAGTGAACCCCGAAAAGACCCTCAAAGTCTTCATTCCAATGTTGATAGTCAACATCCGCAATGAGATCGACTACAATGGGGCTGCCTCAGACCGCAGTAGCGGTACTGAGGTTCTTCCACGGGATCGGGCCCTTGTATGGCACATCAGCATACTGAGTATGTGTTGTGTCCACGTCGGCAGCGAGGTGCTGAAGTACAAGAAAGAATTATTCGACGTTGCCGAGTACATGCAAGAAAAGTGCCGAGGACTTCCAACGATACACATCAGCAACTACATTCATCATCTGCTGCTCAACCTCACCCATACATATCCCATCGATAATGCCTTGTATGAACCGGAGGTTATGAAGCGCGGCCTGGATGTTGAGGACTGGGGCAAGACAACAGCACCGGCAGATCTGACTATTCGATGGCACCGGTCTCTGCCAGAAGAGATCCAGTTCGCCGTGGAGCTTTTCGAGTCGCAGGCTGAGGGGGCCATGCGAAGACTCGAGGCTTTTATGAGCGACGAGCCGCCCGTCAGCAGGAAAGGAAAGAACAAGGAATGGTCAGACGAGGTCTCGCGCCAGTTGACTCAGTTACGACTCGTCATCTCTGGTATTGCGACCCTTTTTGACCCGAGACGTGCTTCTGCAGAGTCCAATAGGCACGTTAATGGCAATGGCCGCGTCGATAAAGAGGGTGACGAGATTATGGGTGACGACGAAGACGAAGAAGCAAACAACCCACTGGCTGAAGTTGGGGAGGATGACGAGACGAAACCACAGTTCCGGTATCAGAGTGGATACTTACTCACCCCCGATACCGAATTGTACAACCGTCTCCATGGTCTTCGAGAAGACATAGGCAAGTTGCTCTCCCGAACGCATTCGTTCCTAAACACCCATCAGGAAGACGACGTCGCATGTTTCACCGCACTCTACTCCACCTATCGCACCTGGATCACCGATGTAGGTTTCGAGCGGTCCGCGCATCCCTACGACCGCTTGGTTCGTCTGTACAAAGCGGACATTGCGCCTTTCAAGATCAGCGGCCTGCGCAAACCTTACCCGCGGCCTCTGCTCATCAAGCGTGCTGATGCTTACCAACAACAACGGGTTAAGCATAATGCGTCGGTCAGACGAAAGAGCGAAATTGATAAGCAGCTACTGCTCGACTTGGCCGAGTCTGCCGTCTCGTCGTATGCTGATGTACGACGAGTAGCTCAAGGTGCTCAGGATGCTTCTGTCAAGGCACTCATCGGTGGGCGACCGCTTGTAATCCCTGTTCTGTTGGTGAGGTTTCGCAAAGCTCTTGACGAGATGGACCATGATCGGATCAAGGGCGCCATGTATACACTGCTCTTCACCAGTCTGTTGAAGACCTTGATGCGAGACTGGAGGTTTGCTCCCGACCTTATGCGTCTCTACATCAAGACGGCCGGAGTTGACAAGACTTCAATTCAGAGCCTCAGTTCAACCGCGATTTACCCGCTGATGGATTTCGGGAAGAAGTTCGAGCTGATGATTATTACGGATGAGAAGATTGTCGACACTATCAAACCGGATGAAGACTGCTCGAAGGCTATCGCGACGAGGCACGACTTCATTGTGGAGCGAAGAACAAAAGTGGAAAAGAAGAAGGCCAGCCTGGGGTTGGAACTGATAGAGACGGCCAAAGGCTCACATTGGAAGACGGCTAGTCGATGTGCCATATTTGCCACAAACTTGTGTTTGCGATTTGACACCATTGCGCCTCCCGAGTTCATCGATCTCGTTGGCAAGGGCACGAATGACCCTCATCCCGGCCTAAGGTTGAGTTACCTGCAAGCGTTCTCCAACGTCTTCACTTGCATTGATATGCGCGCGGTCTATGGCCACGACTACCGGACTTACCTGGAAGAGAAGGAAATTGACTCAAACAAGGTCGTTATACCGGTACCCAAAGGTGACGCGAATTTCACAGAGAAGTTCCTGGACGACTTTACCCACCCGGAAAACGTCGACTATTTCATCGACTCAGACCATGCTGGATGGCTTGTGTGGGGTAAGCAATACAACGCTTTCAAAGCGAAACCCGAACGATTCGATGCTTATGACGACGTTGAGAGAGCTGCGAGAAAACAGATTGGTCAACTGATCACCAGAGATTGGCTTGCCAAGTGCTTCGATCACCTAAAGCAAGAACCGCGAGATGCGTCAGCGGATAGGTTTAGAAGCCAAAACGTCATCTTGCTCATGCACGTGTTCGATCTCATGAACTATGGAGAAACCGAACTTAACTTCGAAGATGTCAAGAAGCTGACCACTGAGGTCTACGCGGACGGCAGCGACAAGCATCAACATCGCGCAACAGCAGAGATACTCGGAGCTATGATGGCTGGCTCGTCGGATGACCCTGTCGAGATGAAGGAACGAGTTTGGAGTTTTGCACAGCCGATGATACTGAAGATCTTCGCCGATAGCCTGACACCCGAGAACCTCTCGTACTGGATTACGTGTCTTCACTTCATCATCGATACTAAGGATCCGCGTCGTGCACACGAGCTCGTCAGCAAGTTGAGCTCCTTCCGTCTAGACATGGACTCGAACGCAGCCTTCAAGGAATCGTCGAAGGTGCAGCTCCTTGAGTTCATGATTAACGATTGTGGATGGCACTATCGCCATGAGAAACCCATCCTCGAGGACTTCTTGGCCCACATTGACCATCCTTACAAGTCAGTCCGTGAGTCCATTGGGCGGGTGATCGCTACAATCTATCGCACCCGGTATCATGAGTCTTTCGGAAATGTCGGTACCCTGCTGGAGCAGAACAAGGCGGACTCGTCCATTGGAATTCGACCGTACAAGCCCAGCGATGAATTCGCAGCCACGATCCGAGAGGTATTCACTCGTCTTGAAACCTGGCGACAGGAGCGTACGCCCGGTCAACAAACCCCGTCCTCGTACACATCTGGTTCGAAGACTGTCTTGACTTGGCTCGATAGTATGCTTTCATCACAGGAGTGTATTCAGCTTCTCCCATTCTTCCCAGATCCATTCATTGATCAGCTACTGCACATGATGGACGTCAAGGAGGACCCCGAGCTGATGCGTCTCGCGTACCATGTGTATCGCCACCTTCCTAACATCCCCTTCCGCGCTGGTGAAGACGAACCTTTCATCGCCTCTTTGATACGACTTGGCAAGACTGCCACGAGCTGGCATCAACGACTTCGAGCGCTTGTCAACATGCAGGTCATCTATTTCAGACGGTTATTCTTGACGGAACCGTCGCAGCGGGACCTCCTCTTCAATGCGGTGGGGGATATGTTGGCGGACCCTCAGCTCGAAGTCCGGACGGTGGCTAGTGCTACACTGGCTGGTATGATTCGCTGTTCTCCAGCAGCAATTCGAACTCCGATCATAGCGACTCTCAAGTCGCGTTTCGAAACGCAGTTGGCGCGGAACCAGATGCCCAAAAAGAAGCTTCCAGGAACAGATACCCCAGTCAACGTTACACAGCAGATTGTTAGAAGACATGCTGCCGTACTCGGCCTTGGCGCGCTGATTGAGGCGTTCCCTTATGCGACACCGCCCCCAAGCTGGATGCCGGAGGTGCTGGCTCTCTTAGCCAGACGCGCTGCAAGCGATCCCGGCGTAGTAGGCAAGGCAACGAAGAGTATCTTGTCCGAGTTCAAGAAGACGAGACAAGACAGTTGGGCTGTTGATCAGAAGGTATGTAATTGTCAACTCGATGACAGGGCGGCACGTATGCTAACATGATATTCAGTATTTTACGTCTGAGCAGCTTGAAGACCTAGAGGGTGTGCTCTGGAAGAGCTATTTCGCCTAAGAACCTGTAGAGACAGTGCAAGAGGGATCTTGCCCCTTGAGACCCAACGGATCCAGCGGCCGGAAGTCGTTGGCCGAGAAGTAGTATCCGCCTTCAACTGCGAGGAATGGGTAGAATGGGAGGGGTTTACCGGAGTCCCTTCGCCAGTACAACTGAGTGTACAAACGTACGCCTCTATCTCAGGGGCTGGATACAAGGAGGGAAATTGTGTATACTGACTTCAGTGGTTCCAAAGCATCGGCAGCTTCAGGGCAGATGGCCTTGAACATCACGAGGAGCCTGCACATGCGGAGCAGTGGACTCCGAGATAATAACATTAGTTGTACATAATGCTGTGTGGACCAGGCATCACATTGCGTGCGTAGTATTCAAGACATTCTCTACTTACGAACACTTTGCGGGCTCAACTCGGAAGCCTATAAAGGTTGGGTGTTGACTCGTTCATCTTCTAGAGAGTTTCTTTCTCCGTTCAGCAGTGAAGGGTATTACGTCCACTTCTCATAGTCTGGAAAATAGCGGTCGTGGATCCGGCTTGCGTAGTCCAAGAGCACCGGAACGCTCCTGACCACGTCCTGTGAGTCCGGTCCGCTAGAACCGAATCAATGGTCAGCTACTGAGTGGTTTCATCATTCAATCCTCCACTCCTTTTCTTCTCAACGACGTTGAGAAACCGGGAAGCAGCTAAGAGGAGGGTGTCGGGGATGGGATGAGATACTCACGCCGCGCATATCAAAACCGAGACGATAAACCCGAATAAGCACGCGTCGGCCTCGGTGGGCGCCGCGCCGCCCAGGACCCAGAAGGGCTCCTCCTCCTCCTTTTCGTTTATTTTAGCTGCACCTCCCGATGACCTGGACCTGCACCTAGAAGCGACGAGCAGGTCACCCACCCCGTCCCAGATCTCGCGCCGCAGCGCGGCGATCTCGTCGGGCGAGTACCGCCCCGTGCCCTGCCCGTGCAGCGTCGCCGTCGTGGAGCGGTGGATCAGCAGGCCGATGAGGTAGCGCATGGGCCAGAAGGGTATGGACTGCAGGATGTGGTCGCGCATTGTGGGGTAGTTTTTTATCCAGCGTTCCCAGGACTGTTCGTGGGCTTTGGTTAGTATTGAGGGGGGAGTGGTTTTTGAGGTGGTTTTTGGGGTGAGGGTCGGGATGGGGGTTGGTTCTTGATATGGTTCTTGGGATGGTCTTGGGATGTGGGTTCGGTTGGGTAGTATGGGCAGGGTGAGTGAGGCAGTGAATAAATGAATGAGGCAGGACTAACATGATAGAAATACAGCTTCTCCTCCAGCAGCGCGCGTAGCGCGAGGTCGTGCGTGCACTCCGCGGGCGTCAGGGCTGCGTTCAGGTCTGGCAGGACGTCCCGTTCTGTCAGGGCCTTGATGATGAGGGTTGAGTCGCTGAGTCGTTGCTTCTCTACCCCTGTTGCTTCTGCTGACGACGCAGTCCCTTGGACGGAGGCGGGTTCGTAGTCGATATACGGGATCTTCCCCTTGGGGGACTGCCGTGTCGAGTCCGCTTCCGTTGTGTAGCTTAGGCCGGCGAAGCGCAGGCGTGCTTCTAGTTTGATCACATAGGGTGACCAGACGAGCTTGCCGGGGTCGTCCCAGCCGCGGAAGACGGTTATCGAGGGCTGGGATTGCGGCTCTTGGGCTGCCATTGCGTGTGTTGTTGGATTTGGCTCCTTAGAAGAATGGTGTCCTTGGAGCTAAGTAGGTTTGGTGTTGAGGCTCAGATCGCGATAGTGGTAAGAGTTGAGCTAATAGACGAATGACTCGATGTCTTGCCAAACAATTGCACCAGCGATATGAGAAGCAATGAGAAAAGCGCGTTTACCGATAGACATCAGGAATTACGGCCGTTTAAGTAAAGGGAGTTGCGGCTCCGCTTAGATTCAGCTGGGTGGTCCCGGTGGTCCGTGGTTGTACATGTAGAGCATCGGCGCCTGAGGTGAAGCGCGAGGCCGATCCACGCGCGGCAGACAGCAACGCGCGCCGTCTCCATGGTTGGTCTCGCCGGAGGAGTCATCGGAGCCGTCATCAATCAGGCCCGCGCTTTTTGTACCCGGCATGGTCATCATTGTCGCTTGACGATGAGAGGAGGTCTCGTGCGATGGGAAGGAGAGAGTGGTGTATTATGTTGAATACACGGATGTTGATTGATGCTATTGCTTGTTCTGCTCTGCGTGCAGAGATTGATTATCTGTCTTCTTGGTGGGTCAGATGTCCTGTGTGTCTCTGCCCCACTGGAGATCTTTGTCATGGTCTGGTATAGGTAGCCCATGTGGTGAGTCCTGGAGCCCGGACATGAGTACATGTACCACCATTGAATGTCAAGCTGCCACGCTTGATATTCGACATCCTTTTGGGAGGAACAGCCGTGGCATGGTGGTTATGGTGAGCGTTCCGTCACAATCTTCCGGTGTCTATCTCCGGCCCCCATTCAACATATTATGTCAAACAGCGTGATTAAGGTTTATATGGTTAAAAACGTTGTATTCTGGTAATTTCTAATAGATTGTTATTATGTGAAGAATCTTTTATTAGTATGTTATAACATATTAAAAGGCCTAAATGCCTTGTTAATATATCATTACTCTTTAAAAAGTTATTATAACTTACGTACTATTTAATATACCTTTTCAAATAACTTTGATATTTAATCTGTTTAATAATGTTTTCAAGGCGAGATTTTAGGGTTTCAAAACTTATAAAATACACTAATTGTTAAATTTTTTTTAATTGGTATTTAAATCAATAACTCTTTCTAAGCTTTTGATTTATTTTTATTTACTTTGAAAGAAATATCATATTTCTTATTTCAAAATGTCAAAAGAAGGTTTAATACTTCATTTTAAACAATATCTTAATAAAGCCGTTTATAGCAATTTTATTTATTTTTATTTAACTTACCGTAATAGTTTTCTTAAACCTTTTATTTAAATTAATAAGAGTAAACATTAATGTAACGAAATTTCGTTTAAAGCCTAATAACTTTTTAAACGAAGAATTAAATTAATAACTGTCAGATGTTAGATCCCAGATATGGTGCCCTTAGGTGTAGTACCCACTAAGGGGTTGTCAAGGAAACAATGGATACACCCTGGCATGGTGCAGTATGGTATTTAGCTGTAGATTAGCCATGCCGAGCATACTTGAGAATGACAACAACGTTCGCAGCGACTGCTCACACCCACAAGGCTTATGACCCTTCTGAAATCTCACAATAACTTATTATTAGATTTGAAAAATAAAAGTTTTAATAATTTGAAAAAAAGCGCTTTAGAAAGCTTATTAAAAATAGCTTTTTTATTAGTTACGTAATATTGAATAATTCGGCTCGAACGTTTAAAGTAAATAAATATGATTTATTTATTAGTTTTTAAGCGTTTAAGAAAAGGATAATAATATATCTTTAACAGTTTCTTCAGTTTTTTATATTGTTCTTTAAAAAGGCGTTATTAACGCATAATCACTAGTTAAAGCCTTTTCTTACCGTATTATATTGTAAAATTATAAGTGCCGTTAAAATAATATAACCTATAGTTAATAGCGCGTATATATTTGTTTGAATTTTTTATATCAAATCGAGAGAGTTTTAAAGTAAACGATCCGTATTACAGGTGATAAATAAAGAAAACTTTATAATCTCGTATTCTTGTTAAAAGTTTCATTTATTATATCCGGGAAATCAAAGCAAATCTTTGATTTAAGATTTATTTCGCTTTTTTTAAAGACTATCTTAATTAAACATTTAAATTGATTATAAAAAAATCAATAAATCGATAAATTAATAAGGAATGATTAAACTAATTTTTAAACAGTCATAATTATTTCATAAAAGCTTAAACGATGACTCTTTTAAATCAATAAAAAAGTCATACATCAAAAGAATAGTTAAAAAGTTAAGCATATTATTACATATTTGTCACGGCGAGCGTACTGAGAAGCTAGGACATGGCCGGCAGCAAGCAGCTATTACTCTATTGACGAGAATATCAAGACTAGAGAGGAAAAGAAGCGAGGGAGAGAGATAAATACAGTGTGAGGTTGCCCCTTTAAGGGGATCCTCTGGTCAGATCCTTCCCCTATTGTGAAGTATCCGCTTGTCATGTGGGAAGATCTGTGCAGGCCGTCACAATATTCATTAATAATTCAAGTGGCTACATTAAAGCTTTTATATTACATATTAAATAAAATATGTTAATTTAGTTTATTTGTTAGTATAAAGGCTTACTTTATGTTAATAGTTTTTAAAATTAGATGAACTCAAAATTGATTAAAATTAAATGCTTAATAATAAATAAAGAAAACTATTTAAGTTTAATTATTTAATTGTTTAAACGAATAAATAAAGGGGTTAAAAAGGTTTAAACAGTGATTTTTGTAAAAATAATAGTTTTTACTAAAAAAATGCTTTTAATTTAATTTAAACATTAGTCTTTTATTGAACATTTAAATAATTTTTTTTAAAAAGAAATAAAAAGCTTGTTTATATCCGGTTTAAAACTCTAGATTTCTAAGGTAAATGATTTATTTATTTTAAATAAAAGTCTGACGGTCTGACCTCCTGTACGTCTGTCAGCCCATCGATGTGGTCAGTGCGCTGCATCAGGTGACCTGGCGCACAGGACGTGTTGCCACAGCTGTACTAGATTGGGTAATTGTGGGGCGGGTTGAAGGATCTTTAATCCCACCAGAATTAGCTGGCGGGTCAGATCCTTCTTCCCCTCCCTACCGAGAGATTCTTACACGTACGTAGTGAAAGCAGGACTGTTACCTCCACTCTATATTTACGCTTCGTGACAAAAAGAAAAAAAGTTGTGTTTCTTTAGTTTTAAATAACAGGTTTAATTTTATTTAAAAAACTAAAGGAAAAAAGTAAAAGTCATTCTTATCTTGATTTGAAGCTAGGGTTTTTAAACCAGATACAAGATTTTAAAAAACCCCGATTTTTACTCGGATTTAAAGACTAGGTCTTTAAAATAAATACGGGATTTGAAAAAAAGAAAAAGATAAAAGGAGTTTTTGCCCGGATTCGAATATTAAGTCTTTAAAGTAGATCCGGAATTAAATTTTTTTTTTTAAAAAGTAAAAGTCGTTTGCCTGCGCCTCCAGTACCGTATAAAATCATACGGTTCAGAAAGGGAAAAAAAATTTCAATATTCTTTTTGGCTGACAGGCATTAAGTCATAAAGTCTGGCGTCCTTGCTGCAGTAGTAACCCGCCGAGTGCGGGTGTATTTTTATGCTGTAAAACAAGAAGATTATTTCTGTGGACTCGGGTCCCTTTACCACAGCCGGTGTAACATGTATTAGCGCTAGGAGCGTGCCTGCAACAAACTACATAGACATCTATACGCCGGCCACTGGCGCATAATGGCATCCAGGGGTTGCGGTGAGGAACAGACCCCATGCCCGGGGGCCGGGTATCAACGCCTTGGTCTCCTTGTCTGCGGTGACATTGCTGTCGGGGCCCTGCTAGAAGTGTGTCAAGGTGCGGGAGGAAGGTGGAGATCAAGGCGTACGAGCGGAGGCTGGGTCAACAAACCGCTCCGGAAGCCGCGCGGCAGCTATCATGTCTAGCTCTGGGTATAGTATCCTTTAGATACGGATCCGTATGAGGATTGGGCAAGGACAATGCTGTTGGTCTTTGCTAGAGGCGTCGCGAATAGTCGCGCGCGCGCACGCATCAGCTTGCTTATGGTTTCATCGACCAGGATCGATTCTCTTGGATATCTTGAAAGACTGCCTGACCCGTCTCCATGGCCGGCGACACGCCCAGGCATCTCCGTTCTTTCTATGGAAACAAGTGACCTGTATACATTCACACTGCTCTAGGATCTAATGTCTCTCTCGTCACACGTCCGTCTAGCGACTTGCCAGCCGTCTATCCCACTGCAAGCAATCCAACCCATAATCGTAAACGGTCAATCATGAGGAACACCCCCCCAACTCAGCACTGCACCATCAATCTCAGACAAGCCCTAAACCCGCTGCTTCACATACTTCGTATGGGTCCCGCTCGCCACCACATCCCCCACAACCCCATCCACGACCTTCGAAATAGTGACAGTGGTGAACGCCAAGCTCCCGCCGACCTTCTCGGCCGTGCCCTCGATCTCGACCTCGTCGCCCTCGCGCGCCGACGCCAGGTAGCGCACGTGGATGTCGACCGAAACGCCCGTCTTGGCGCGCAGGTCCCAGGTCGCGATGGCCATGCCCCCGGCCCAGTCGACGACGGCGGCCGAGACGGCGCCGTGGATGCCGCCGCCCGAGTTGATGTGATTGCGCGTCAGGACTAGCCGCGCCTTCACGGTCCCGCGCGTGGTGGCGGTGATGCGCACGTCTGAGAGGAGGAAGTTGTAGATAGCGGAGGTGGGGAGCTGCGTCTTGACGAGCTGCTCGATGTGCGACTTGATTGTGGCGTCGTCGGGACTTGTTGTGTTTTCTTTGGAGGCCATTGTGGATTGATGTGCGGCTGAAGAGTTGCTATAAACTGGAATGCAATGTGACGTTCCTGGTGCGGTAGGTGGCCGGGACTGTTGTACCTCGTTGATGATTGTTGAATGAGGTCAGAAATTGTTGAGTCGTTCGTGGGCAGCTGTCTTTACAGTAACGGCGAGAGCCTGCCAGCTGAGAAACAGCTGCACTTGGCTTGGAGAGCTCGTCTGCCGGGCCGCCAACTGCACTGCCAGTAATATGTTAGATGGCACGCAAGCTACAGTGGCTTGTATAGAGGTGGCAGTATACTAGCAGGGCATTTGGGCCTTATAGTATGCTGTAACATTTTAACAGAAGATTTTTTACATAATAATAACTTATTAACTTTTTAAAAATATAGGGTTTTTAATTATATAAACCTTGATTACATTATTTAATAGTTATAAGCTCCAATTAATAAGTATTTTTTAAATTAATGTTTATTTTATAACTATTTTTGATTAAATCGCGCGGTTTACCGTTAGTTTAAACATATATTTACGTGAGAAATATTGTAAATAACGCGACCAATGATAATATAGTAGCTGTTATAAAGTTGATGAAATGTAAATTATAATATGAAAAATTAAAATGTATAATATAAAGATTTCATTAATATCGGTTTTTTATTCTTTAAAAATATATCGACTTTAAATTTAAAGTTTCTACGCTTTTTTAACTTTTTTAACGCGTTTAAGTTTTAAAAGTTATCAAGCTAAAACTAGCAACTATAACAGCTTAAATGATAATAACTAGTGAATTTAATTATAGCTTCAAGGTATATATGAACGAGAGAAAAAGAAATATAAAAACTTCAAAATAAAATATTTAAAATGAAATATTTAAATTTAATTTCTTTTTTTTCGATTAGACTAACCTTTATAAGATTAGATTTTTATTTATATTTAAATTACAAAGTTATTTCCGACAAATATATTAATAATGGTTATCAATATATATAATACAGTTATCTTTTAAAAGAATGTTACTTAAATAAATAAATAAAGAAATGTTATAATAAATGTTATATATTATAGTGTTTTTCCCTAATATACCCGAGACTTTAAATTAATTAAATATTTTTTATCAATTATAAATATTTATTAAAGCTTCTAGATAAGCTTGTTATAAACTTTATTAATTATTAAAAAAATATTGCTAATTATTTAAAAATTTAGAGTTGGGTTAAAACTTAAATAAGTATATAAAAAGCTAATAACCATAAAAAGACCTTAAAGCTTTTTTTTTTTTAAAAGTAACTTTATAAAATAATGATATTAAATTTAGGGAAAGAATTCTTTTTATAAAAAATGTTTTATTTAATTTTCAATCTCATTAAAGAGCGCCATTTAAAAAAGTACGTGTTAAAACCTTTATTACCAATACTTTTTGTTATAGAAGTAAGTGCTGTATATATAATAAATAAGGTTATAACTTTATTAATTATGAATGTATAATTGTGAGCATTGTGGTGCTGTCAGGTATTGGCTGCAGCTGTCCGCCAGGTGATAGGGGTGGAAGGGGCCCAAAGGGGGTGAAAGGTCCATTATGGTGACCAGTGGCAGGTTTGTTGTTCGCTGTCAGGCAGCAGGGCATCAAAGGGCTGTCACACATGTATTTAGGTGGGAATCTCCCCCATGGATCTATAGTCAAGACACAGACTATTATCCATCCCATTCTGACCCCTGGATTACCACAACAATAGTCAAATAAAAATTTTTTTTTTTTAAAAGATTTAGAACTTTATGAAGCAACTAAAAGCTTTTAACATATAAAGAAGGCAAAACCAAAAAAGTTAAAAATAACGGTACAAGACAAAAAAAACTTATATTTAAAAAAAACCAATTAACAGTAAATTTTGTTAAGCTTCTTATTTAATATAAAATTATTTATCTTATGATTTATTTGTTTCGAACTTAAGATTTATTTTTCATATATTTATTAAATTTTACAAAAAGATTATAGAAACGAATAATAATTTTAGAATTAAAATTTGAAAATATCGATTGATAATGATCCTTTTAAATAAAAATGTATTGATTTTTAATCTTTAGTATTATAATACTCTTTTAAAAGGTTTGTGAATGTATAGATATAAAAGTTATACTTCTCTAAAACCATACAAATTGCTTTTCTACAAAAATTTAAATTTAAAGATTATAAAAATATATTATTATAGAAATATCGATTAAACAAGCTTTAAAAGCGAAAAACGGCGTTAAAAAAGTAATAACCGTAATATATTTAATTATATATATTACGTTGTTATTGTTTTATTATGAAATATTTAATAAAAAAGGCTTTAAAACCGTTATAGAGTGTATTTCATAAATGAAAAAGTACGGGTAAACCATTAAAATTATTAAAATAAATAATGAGTCCTTTACTATCGTCATGAATAAACTACTATTTAAATAGAGAATTGAATTTTATGTATACCTAATCCAAAAAAAACCAGACGAGTATTAAAGATATATTATTATATTAGAAGTTAAAGCGATAAAAAGCAACCTGATGTATAATATATAATTAAAAGTCGTTTAATATTTTTAATATTTTTAAATCGTACTTTTAAAATAAAGTTAAAACAAAAGTCGTTTTATAAGCTTTTTTGTAATTAGTTTATAAAGAAATAACCTTAAAAACCCCCGTATATTATTCATAAAATATTTATAAATATATAATTATAAAAATATAGTTTTAAAAAGGGTAAAAGAATTATAAGAATTTGACGTTAATGAGTTAAAAAAATTCAATTTGAAGCCCACATTGATGAGTCTATAAAGTATAATATAATGAATGCTTATTATATTTAAAGAGTTATTATTAGTAAAATTATCCGGGAAAAAATCGTAGTTTTTAATAAAAGAATCTATTTATTAATCAGAGAGTAAAATTAAACATTTAAATAATTATGGCTTTTGAAACTCTTTTATCAAATATAAAACTTATAAATAAAGAATTCTCAATAAGCAGATATTTAAATGTAATAATAAAATATTCAAGCCTGAAGACTTACTTATTAACTGTAAGACTTATAATAGTATATACCTATAAAGTAAGCGCATTCTATTATAATGTTTTTATTAGATACTTTACTTATTTTATAAGCTTTAACCAATTTTTTTTACCGCATTTATAACCTTTATGATAATTATTAAAATAGGGTTTAAGAAAAATACCCTCTAAAAAAAATAGTCCTTTAAAAGACCAAATAGGGTTTTGATTTTGTAACGTGGATAACAAGTGAGCGGCTATTACAAGCGAACAGCAACTTTTCACTAACCTTCCAACCAACATGTCAAATAACTCGACCATAACGCATTTATTCAATCTAATCATTCGGATTCTTTTTCTTCAGACGTTTCTATCTCTATTGTACAAGTTCGCGCATTATAGCCAGTGTTGCCGCAAACTTCACAACATTGCTCAGGCGCTGCCGCCCTCCTCAGACGGCGACTACCTTCACCCATTTCCTGTCTTGCCAGTTCACTACTATCCTTTATAGCCTGGAGACCTACTATATCTTTAACAGAAAGTATTCCTCTTTTTACTAGACGTTTGTTTTTTGTCCTTTGGCATTTATTTAGTAATTGATTGGCATCTTCTAGCTCGTGGACACGGGAATCAACCAAAGCGACCTTATGCATAAGACCATATGTCGCCTTTAAGAACGAGCTCAATGCATCAATTATTGATGTAGGTGAGCTTTCCTGGTGATTTTTGACTCGATTTTGGGTATAAACTCACTGGTTTACCGCTTCATTGATGGTGATAGGCGTCTTCAAAGTCCAAGTAGTGGGTGGCAGATTGGGGTCTGGCGACGGTGTTCGTACGACAGCGACAGCATCAAGCTTCAAAATAACACTTTCTGGGTTGAAAGGAACAAACCCAGTGGCACTGAAACCTGCTCGAATGTTTCCTGGCATCATAGCAGTGTTGTGTGCTTCACAAAACGCTGCAAGGAAGTTCTCTTTCAAAACATGGGTTATATGACGCAGGATGAGATCCTCAATCATGTGACCGTACACTCGTTTGAGCGTGTTAAAACAACTGACATCTAAAGGCTGGAGCCTGTGTGACGAGTGGGCAGGCATACCAACGGTAATAATACTATTATTCTGATAATAATCCTCAAAGATCAGGGAATAGTAGGTTTTGTGACCATCTAGAATAAGGAGGGGTTTACCAGTGGTCATACACGGTCTGGTATACTTATTGAAATACTGAATCTATTTCAAACCAATCTCATTTGTAGTCCATCTGTTGTCAGACACGGCCACTTTCCAATCACGTGGTAATGTCGTGCCGCAATACTATGATGCGAGGTGGGTTTTGCCCTGTAGAATAATGAATAGCGGGACCACACAACCATCAGCATTGACAGCAGAGATTACTGTAGACCAGTCTTAGTTACTTTGCTGAGCTTGTTTAGGCCTATCACATCTTTTGGCACTTGTAATGACTTTGCCGGACCTAATAATACCCATCAAAAACCTAGTCTCGTCAAAGTTGTAAATATCCGCGCCTTAGATACCATGTTTTGTAATTGCTGCCGCAACTTGGCAAAACCACATGCGATACGCGTCTGGATCTTTCTTCAAGACCCTCTTGTAGTGCATCCTCTGTTGAATACGCGTCCGGAGGCCTGGTGTACATTCAATGAAGTTCCGCGTCCAGTTCTTTCTAACGCGTTCATCCCCACGCGCTGCCAACAATTGATTCGCCATATCTTCAACATAACTGTGCCGGGGTGGAAATGCTCGCGCATCCAGGTCAAGATGAAGGAAAGAATGACATTTTCTTCGGAAACCGTAAGTTTCAAAGTATTGGGCATGCTATTGCGTCATGATGGTCAGCCGGCGATTCTAGCATTCAAGGTATTATATGGGACATAGAAAGTTTTAGAAAGCTGGCTAATAGTAATATGAGGGTCGCATCGCTTAGCTTGCACAGCAAGCTGTAAGTCTGATTCACTATAACGCAATGCCATTATTGTTAGTTCATCAATTAGGAACATTGATTGAAAGGTTAGGTGGCTGGTGAAAAGTTGCCATTCGCTTGTAATTGCCGCTCGCTTGTCATCCACATTAAAGGTAAAAAAAGAATATTAAATTTTTTTTTTAACTATTATAATTTTAAAAACTTGAATATCTTCAGTTACTAACCGTTTGCGTACTTTTTTTTTTAAAAAAAAATTGTAAAATATATCGATAAAATCTAATTTTAATATTAAAGATTTATCAAAAATTGAAAGGTTATTTTATATCATAATTTTTATAGCAACTCACTAAGAACATTTCGATTAGTATAAGAATTTTAATATTAAAACCGAAATGGTAAAATTAAAAGTAAAAAAATATAAAATATAAAATATGTATAATTATTCGTTTATAAAAATAGATAAATATAATATTTCCGAATAGTATAAAATACGCTTTATAATATGTATATGATGGTTCCACCATTTATCAGGTCTAGCAATAGTCCCCATAGTCCCCGGGTCACGTGACTGAGCACGTGATTGATCGGGCGATAGGTTGATCTATGCCCTGTTGGGTCTAGTGAGGGACGACTGCACACATCTAGCTGCGTACTAATTTGTGTACATCTCCAGATCTTTCTTTTTCTTTAACCAGAGTTCGTTATACGTTGATAATTGGAAAGGGTCCCTGTATCTTTGCAATAAATCTACGGAAACGTGACAATATAGGTTTGTTAAATTAAAAAATTAAGATCTTCTTAGTAAAATCATAACCTTAACCAGCACTTATTACATATATTACTTATAATTCCGATGAAATCCGACCTATGAACCTAATAAATAAATATTATTAATATTTTTATAATTTATAAACTTAACGCCCTAAGATATATATGTAAAGTCTTTAAATTTAAAAATTACAATTAAATTTTAATACTTAATTAAAAAAATTTAAGTATATATTTTTAAAAATTAAATCAATTGAAATATTTTATAAATCAAGCTTGATTTTGTTAAGCCTTATATAATATTCTTTTTGCGTATTAAAAATACATAGAAAAGAGATTAATATTATTATATTAGTCTTCAAAAAATCGGTTGAAAATTGAGCTAATAAAACATTTCAAATAGTTTTTTAAAATATATATTATTAAAAATCGTAATTAACGGCACGTTTAATTATTTTTAAAGACTTAGATCGCTAATTTTATTGATAATATAAAACTATTAACGTAAGTAAAGCCTTTGTATATCCTAATAAACCTATAAAATAAGAAAAAAAAATAGTAACGAAAAATAAGATCGATTTTTTGTAGTAGAATTTTTAATATTAAATATCGCATTGGTTAAAAAATCTTTAAAGATTGAAAACAAAGTATATTTAAAGTTTTCTTTAAGCATTTTACTCTTTTCACTACCCTTTCCTTTTTAAGGAGGTATTTTAATATATTAAAATATAAAAGTATTTTTAATTAGCTAAAAATAAAGAGTCAATACTACACCTTCGAAAATTGACCCACGCACTACTCTAGGTATTATACTACCGCAGCTACTACTTTAGCTATTATTTGACTATTCAACTAGCTACCGTACTAGTTACACTACCGTACCGGCGCACCTTGCAACCACGTACCTTAAAGACTTAAGGTTCGAAACCGCCAGTTCCATGGTTTGTCGTGTTTCACCCGCCCCTGTACTCGCGGTCGAGTGATTCATCTGCCGACGTAGGCAGGATCACTGAGTCTTTCCCAGGGCTGGTGCTGTCTTTTGAGTGTTAGCATAATTCCAATGTTTTGTGTATGTGTGTGTTCATGTCAAACTGACCATGGCTGCTGCTGTTTTGCTAGATGGGGAAGGTCTTGTTAAACAACGCTAAGTACCCAAGGTCTGCAGCCGCATCGCGCCTCCTCTTTCGGGACTTCGACACGCGTCGGTCTGGACGCGTCACCCGACGTTATCCTGCCTGTCAGCACCTTCCCGCAGATACAAATCTATCCACCCGATCACCCCAGGGGATAGCACCTAGGTACTACTGAGGTCCTTATTGATCTTGTATGGACCTCATGGCCGGATGATGTGTTGGTAGCCCCTAGGGAGTGGCTCTCCTGGAATGTCGAGAGTGAGGTAATCAACTGCGAACAACAATTGTGATGAAGAACGTGATAAATGCGATGGTAAGGTAGAATGCTGAGTTGATCTGGTCAGCGGTCGGTTGTGTCAGGCATGCGCTTGGATTTTATATCCACGACGCACATGTCTACATTCTTTCGGAGCACTCCTGACCTCAACCGTTGCACCTGCCCAGGATGATCTTGTTTCTAATTTGCAGATTTGAGCTGTTTGTATTAATGGTCTTGGGTTCGAGATCGATTAGCGCTGATGTGGTGTCACCTTTGGTTCATCATTGTGCAGCATTGGACCGCAATGGAAACTCTACCGTCGGCCAATATAATGGTGCAACCTGATGTCATTGCAGGAAACCCAGTGATCAAGTATCAGAGTAGGCCGTATGGCGCAATGGTCAAATGCGCCTGGTTGTGTTCTCGTTTGTGCAGTGGGCGACGAGAACAAGTGGGTTCGAATCCTGCTACGGCCCCCTTTCTGACCCGGCTTGTGTGACTCGACAACCAGCACTCGACAGTGGAGAGGCCCCATTATTGCAGAGCCCGATAGCCAAGCAGCTTGTCTCCATAATACCCACTCCCGCGAGGTTTCTCCCCTTGTGGTTTCCCTCGCCAGTAGATAACAAACACTTGCTTCATCCACCAGTGCGACATATATCGAACGGCTACCCGTGCCACACCCCACTTTATTCAGGATTCGCCCGGGCTCACCAGCTAAGCTGGTGCTGGACACCAAAACACCCAAATCACCAAAACACCCAGTTTTTCGATCCATCTAACTAGAAACGCCTCAACCACCTGCAACTGTGGCCAGATTCGTAGATTTCCGCCGGTGGCAGTCTCCAAGAAAGCCTCTGTTTGCGTGACTCCTTTGCTGCTTCGGAAAAACAGCGTTTTACAGCATTGCGAGCCCTTAGATCTGCTGCTTCAACCATCTTCCTCCCCTTGACTATCTGGTCTTCTTCCTTCTGCTGGACCATTCGCCGGCCATCTGCTACTGTCAACACCCCTCCTGACTTCAATAGAGTATTCTTGGTAGCCCGGCGTTATTTTTGAACGCGCTCAGCAAATTTAGTCCTCCCCAGGTCTCTTTTAGTCTGAACTAGTTCTGTGGCACTTATTAGAGACGCATTGATAAAGCGGTTAATATTAGCAACAAACTCAGGATCAAGACTTTTGTCGCTTTTCAGTGCTGTGTCTAGCTTATTAGCCACCTTGTTGATCTGGCGCAAGGTCATTGGCGTGCTAAATGGCGAGAAACCTGCCAAGATAGGGGGAGTAGGTGTCCTTTTGGCTGTTGTTCTTCTAGGCTTTGAAGCACTGGCAGCGGGTTATATGGCCAGATACCAGTCTTCTAGAAGGCAGAGAGAATCGTACTGGACTTGAATGCTTGCTGGCGGACCTGCTGAATACAGCTAAGGAACTCAAGCTTCGTGATGTTCACCAGGCCATCACGGACCATTACGTCCAGTGCCTTTACGTGATAATGCTTCAGTGGCTGGAAGACTACCACGTCTAGCGGCTGCAGCAAGTGCGTCAGGTTTGGAGGCATGCCAAAAGGGATGATGCCGTGATCTTCGCAATATTGAATAAATTCAATCGTATGGTGTGAACTGTTGAATGGGGGCCGGAGATAGATACCGGAAGATCTCAAGTGGGGCAGAGACGCACAGGGCATCTGACCCACCAAGAAGACGGATAATCAATCTCTGCACACAGAGCAGAACAATCAATAGCATCAATCAACATCCGTGTATTCAACATGAACCATGGCCATCTAGAATAAGGAACCGTTTCGTCCCAATGGCCTTTGTCGCTGTGTATTTTTCAAAATGCTTTAGCCATTCCAAGTTGATTTGATCGTTTGAATAGCCGCTAAAAGAAGGGATAATAGCTGTATCTCCATGTACTTCAGGTCGTTGATACCATCGTTCCATATGGTGCTGGCCTGCCAGAATCAAAAAGGCTGGTATGTATTCTCTACTCGCAGAGATAGCTTTGATAGCAGTAGCAGATTCCCTATTTTCAGGGATACTGAAATAGTGGGCTCTCTTTCGTTTGGTGATGATAAGCTGGTTCTTTCCAACACCTATGCGAAAGCCAGTCTCGTCCATGTTCCAGATATTTTTGGGAGAGATACCCTCTGCTTTGCATGTCTCCTTGAGCTTCTAGAAGTACTGAGCGACTCGCTTAACGTTTTCTGATGCCTCCTGGTCCGCATGAAGCTGCTTCTTAAGCCGCTGGTGGTATCCATAGCGCTTAATAAAGCGACTGGTCCATTTTTGGCCAACAGTAAGTGGGCTGTTCCGTATACCTAAAGGCGCTCGCTCGCTTGAAATGTAATTTACAGCGTCGGTAATAAACTCAGCGCATACAGCAAGGCCAATACGATCAAGATGATCAATATAATGACATATTGCAACCTCTTTAGCAGGTGTTAGATTCGTGTTTGTTGCTAGTTGGCCTTTTCTTGTTGGACGGCCCTTGAGACGGTGTCGAAAATGATCGCGAGATACGCCAAATTTGCGGGCTACTGTGGCGACTTTCGAACTGGAATGGGTTCTAATATGCTGGACAGCTTCCTGCAAGCGTGCTTCCATTTTACCGAATTGAATATGCTTTGAAGCTGCTGAAGAAAAGTGTGATCTAGAGGGAATGGTTGAAAAACTGGGTGTTTTGGTGATCTGGGTGTTTTGGTGTCCAGCACCAGCTTTAGCTGGTGAGCCCGGGCGAATCCTGAATAAAGTGGGGCATGGCACGGGTACTGGAACGATGTGTACACCAGAGGACTGAGGTCCACTGGGTCGCTTGTCACTGGACAGGAGGTTTTTCTGACAGAATCGTGATTGAATATTGACTAAAAACCATCTGGACACTCCAGGTTGGTACCGCTACAACGAGGATGGGCTCGTGCGCGGATCTGAATGTGTCTAGACTGACACCTCTACAACCTTGCGATGCAATGGCTCTGGGAGGCGTGGTTTGCCCTGTTAAAGGACTGCACCCACGATAAAATCAATCAATCAATCAATCAATCAAGTATCAGAGTACTTGAGAGTTCCCCCTACCTACGAGCAATCGTTTTTGTAAGTATTGCTTACAGTGCGGCTACAGGCAATGTGAGAATATCAGAGTTGATATATATATATATAGAACGCTGTCCTCATAATCCATACACCCAGCTCACGAGAGGTGGTTCAGTACGCGAGGTTCCCTTAGCAAGATACAAGCCCGTCGTTTCCGGCGGACATCATTCGACATGAATCATGAGTTAAGGGTGCTCTATCTGCGGATAGTACAGCGGTATGCTGACCATCGCGCACATATTAGACCCCAACAAGACCATGTAGTCCACGCACGTGATCATGAAACATACCAAGCGTGGTACATGTCGTAATCTCATTATGATATTACTCGCTCTCTATCATGGCCTGCTACCAAATCATTACCAGGTACCAAGTCCATTCCAGCAAAGTGGTAAAGACAGACCAGGGGCCTCGATCCTGCCGCGGGCTGGCCGATGGACCATCTACGCGGCAACCGCGGTTCGCCTCAGGAACGACCATTATCTCCTGACGTCAAGAGCCGCCTCAGGCCTGTCAACCAGACAGGACCAAATACAGGAAATAGCTGTGGGGAAATACAAGGTAACGGCTCACCTTCGTGATGCCCCATCACAGCCGCGTGCCGCGCCCGCGCCCACGCAAAAGTTATTTCAACTTGTGGGTGGCTTTCCTACCAGGGAAAGCAATTCGTGCCGTGTCTTGCCACGGCTTATCTGCTTCGCTTGAATCTTGGGCCTGGGCACCGAAGCGGCTCGGCTCGGTGATGACGTCTGTTTTATTTGCGATAGGAACATGATCTGGTACTGCGGACGGGGCTCGGGCAGGGCTTTATGAGTTACCCGCCTAGACTAATAACGTGGTTAACCTGGGGTTAGGCGAGGTCTTTAACTCGCAAATTTATCAATGAACTTGCAAAATCTAGTTACTTTTAAATAACCGTAATTCTTATTAAAACAGATGTAAATATATTTATTACTCTTATTTATCTAGTTATGTTTAAATCTCTTAAATAACTAAATATTATTTAATTAAAAGATTACTGTGACGAGCCGTCTAACTTATAAGGCTAAAGGGTTTTATAGGGTTTATGTCCTGAGGTAAGTCAACACAAAAGACGATAGAGGCTTCTGTCAACTAGAAGACACTCAGATGCTGGGGCTTGGTCTGAACCGGGGTTCACTGAATAGTCGAGTCGTCAGGAGGTTTCTCCCACCTTAGGATTGGCTAAGATGCTTAGATTGATCACTGAGGTAGAGACTGTCTATCTGTTCTAGCTAGGAAATGTCCATCCTTATATATCCAATCTCTCCCTCACTGATGAGGTGTGCTCACTGCTGCTCACTGATCCGAAGTAAGCAGCTCTCTTCTGCTCACTGAGCTGGAGTGAGCAACTCACTTTTGCTCACTGAGCAGACGTGAGCAAAGCCTGATCACGTGACCCCAATCCTCTAGATCACGTGATCGGATACCATGCGTTGTCCCGTATCGTGCCTGTGTTCCCATTGGCCCTCTCCGTAGGTTGCCTTCCCTTCGGGCCTGCCAACGGGTCTACGGTGGTTCGTTGGTTCGTAACAACGAGGTAATTGTAAGGGGGTGTCTGTAGACGAGGTGACTGGCCCTTCTGGTAGGCGCATTAAGATGTAGGGGGTGGAGCGAATGGTGATTGTCTCTGGTGTTATGGCAGCCTCCTCGGGACAGCCTCCTTTAGACCGTTCCTAGACCTTACATTCAAAAGGCATCTGTTGAAGGGAGTTCTGTGGGAGGGAGTTCTGTGGGAGGGAGTTCTGTGGGAGGGAGTTCTGTGAGAGGGAGTTCTGTGGGAGGGAGTTTGCACAGGACATACTGCCGTTATGATCTTGTACCATGCCCCACCCCCTCACCACCATGATATCCTGGATTGCTTGAGTCCCAGGATATGTCGCCAGCATTGAAATCTCCAGCTATAACGCAGCCAAAAGGTGGAGTCCATACTTCCAGAATATTATCCACTTCCTGTGGGTTGTCACATGGCCGGTAGACACTGGCAAATGTGATGCCATGTACCTTGACCCAGGTGATGTCTCGTGTAGCATAGGGCCGAAGTTGATCCGCTTGAAGGTGTTTTCCCACATATGTTTGTTTGTTTTGTATTTAACGTGGGGGTAGCTCCTCAGTAGTGCAAACCACGCCTCCCAGAGCCTCTGCATCGCAGGGTTGTGGAGGTCTCAAGATAATAAGTACAGTCAGTCCCGCTTACGGGCCCATCCCCGTTGTTGCGGCGGTATGACCTTGGGGTCATCCATCTGGTCCTTCAAGGAAGGTTATCTATCGGGGGCAGATTGTTAAAAAGAACTTGCTCTTCTCCACGAATTTTGCCCATTCTGTGCTCCTCTCTCCTAAGTATTGTAAACAGGCTGTCCTAGGCGAGTACCTAGGCAACAACCGATTTTTCCCCAGCCTCCTACAAAAGAAAATGTGTTGTGGTGCTTTCTTTTCACCACAGCTGCAGTGGTTGTTCGAGTCTGTATGCCCAAAGCGTTCGTGGTATCTGGCAAAGTCGCCATGTTCAGATCTGGCCGCTAGAAGTCTGTGTAGAGTGCTCCTCTTAAAAGATATAAGGCCTCTTTCAGTTACTGCATGTGAGTATACTTCTTGATACCTAGGTTCTGATTGGTCTTTCCACCATTGATTGAACTCTTTCTTGCCCTTTCTCTTGAGATCTCTCTTGACCCAAGAGATTGTGGGAAGGTTTGTTGTGTCTGTTTCTAGCATGGCGCCCTCTTTTGCTAGTATGTCAGCAGCCTCATTACCATCAATATCTCTGTGTCCAGGAATCCACTTGACGGTCACTCCAGGAGTGTGTGCTGTGGCAAGTTCTTGAAACCGTAGAAAAATGTTCTGTGATGTCTCGGGTGGAGTCCCATTAAGCCTGTTTTCCCACATAGATGAGAGATCTGGGCCGTGTACTGTCGCTGTCCCAGGAATCCACTGGGGAGTATATATCGTAATTGGGGTATGTCTTTACTCCCATTCTCCTGCCTGGTGGTATGCCAACCCAGGGCTCTTGCATCAGAATGATGTCTGCTTGTTCTCCTTTGTAGTCAGCCAGGTTGATGGCTAACTCTGTAGGGCCTACACTTTTTTGTCCTCCTGTTGTATTCACAAAATGGATAACTAGATGCCCGTGTCGATGTGTTTTGTTTGATGTACCTAACATTGACTGATAACAATGGTATCGGCATCTCTGGGATGAGTTGTATCTGTTGTGTCGATTTGCATTGTGATGTCTTTGTTATTGTTGTTGGGTGTTGACCCAGCTTGGTTTCTGCCTGTTTCATTAAAGGCCTTGGATCTGGCTCTTTCTCCAGCCAGCCTTATTTCCTGGATTTGCTCCCATATGTGCTTATGGATGATGCCTTTCACAACCTTGGGGCGTGCAGGGCATTTGTCGAAGTTGGCAGCATGAGGTCCTTTGCAGTTGACACACTTTGGGATTGGTTTTTCGCACTCCCCCTGGTGTACTGTATTGGCGCAGTGTGCACATACTTGCTTTTCGCATCGGTAATTTCTACCATGGTATCTGAAGCAGCTTGCACACTGATGAACCTTGGGGGTGTATTGAATATGCCTTGAGGTCATTGAGTGGGCAAAAAGCGTGAATGGTTTCTTAACTGCACTGGGCAGAGAGATTATCCACGTGGTTTCTGGATTAGAATTAATCGTGTTCTTTGAGAGTATGCACCTCAAAGATCTGTTGCCTGTTTGAGCTTTAACTTCATCAGCAACTGCAGTGTCGGTAATATCGATTGTGAACCCTTCTGCACTGATGACCTTTCTTGGACATCCATCGACCTTGTAATGGTGCCAGACTGTGTGGGTCTCAATCTTTTGTGCCTTGAGAATGTCGGCAATTTCTTCTTGGGAAGCCAGAAGCTTAGCCTGAGTTGGCTTGTCCCTTGGGTGTAAGGTAAAACCAGAAGGACAACGTGTCACTTCTCTAAGCTCCTGAGGGTGGAGCTTAAGTCTTCTGTTTAGTGTAGACTTAATTCCATAAGGCTCAAGGTGGCTATTATCTATGCGGACAAAGACCCGGAGATCATCCTGCTTCCTCTTCAATTGGTTGATAGTGATGAGGGCACTAGGCTGTGTTTTCTTCATGGTAGTGTTGACTGTCCATGGATGCTGTTGTTGGCCAGAGGAGACAGCTTGGGCAAAGGTCATGGTGGGCTTCCCTATTTCTACCCCACCAGAAGTGGCCTTTCTTGTGGTCAGATCTCGGGTTTCCAGCCACTTATTCAGACATTTAGAGAAGAAAGCGCTGAACTCCTTGGCATGAGAGTATAATTCGGTTCCAGCTTTCTCAAGTGTCTTATCGACTGCTGCAGCACACTCCTGAAACATTGTCATCCTGGCTTCATAGAGATGCTTGTCTTTAGCCAGTATTTTGGCAACTTGGTCCTGGCACTCTGAAGAGGAGATTTTGTTCCTTATATCACCTCTAATGACTTGGTCTGTAAGGATTTCGCTTGACTGAGGTGATTCCATATCAATGGTGCTGCTATTATTGATATTTCGGGATTTTCCTTTCAGAGGGGAAACAGTGGTGAAGTCAGCCTCAGAGACCTGTGACGGGCTGCTGTTGATGTCGTCAAGCAGTGCCTGGCGGAGCCTGCTTGGGGTTGCCGGGTCATGTGTTCTTTTAGGGACTGGGGATTTGAACATGCCGCCAATAGTCGTCTTTGAGACGGCCACTGGCGTGTTTGGGGGCCTGTCGTGGAAGGGTGCCATCCAGCTTGTGAGAAAAAATTTCTGCGCCTTGGCAAGGATAGTCAGGTACTGAAACAAATGTCTGTTTTAGTGCAGATATAGAGGTTGCGCCCTAACAGCGGGGCGCCAAGAAAAATAGTTGTTTTTGGTAAGAGTGTGTGCTCTGCTATCATGATACTGGTCGTAGGCTGTACTAGTTAGGAATGTGCATTGCATGACTGGTCAGGTCTTTCTTACCAGTCAGTAGGGGATTTGTATAGCTTGTAAGATGCATGATATTAGCCTCGCATGAGTGACAAGGGTGTGTGACTGGTAAGGTGCACCTAAAAATATGCAGCCACCGTTGCCCAACTATAGATCCCGTGGATAGATTCTCAATCAAGGCATCCCGGGTCCCAGGTCGTGGTCATGTCGATCTACCACGTCTCCCTTTAGGTGCCGGGCCAAGGCAGCCGCAAGCGGGTTTCCTGGAAACAAGGGGAAGGGCCTGCTATCTCTTATGGGGTCTTTAACCATTATATATCAATCAAGAATCTCTGTAAAACGCCGCCTTTCCTTGCCAAAATCATAGGCTAGGTACAAACTATAGCCATAATAACCTTGAACCGCTTTCTTAGGACCTTCTGTTACCAGTACGGGGGGGTGGTAAAATGGTCAAAGGTGTCTCAGAAATCCTACCGCTTCGGCCTGAGCAGCAAACGTCACGGTGAACAGGTACCCGGGAAGTTACTTTTATCTATTTCTTCCGGCTACTCTGTTCGGCTACGATATATTTGGTAGTCGCCCAAGAATCAGCTCATGATGATGTAGCGCCACCCTCCCTAAACGCCCACAGATAGTAGCTAGTTGACTTTCCTTTTCCCACGAGGACGAACGCTCACCCCTCTTGCGTCTAGAAAACGGCTAGCAAGTTCTTCTAGTGATAATAATAGTAATAATGTCCTTCCCACTTAGCCTTCGAGTAAAGGAATACATATGCACATAAAGGTAATAGTCGGTGCTAGGTTTAAAGCGCCTCTTTATTCTTAAAACGTAGACGTAGATTCGCGCTAGATTTACCTCGCATCAATTTAAGGCACCGAGTTGTGAACGATAAGCAGGATTCTCGTTCTTTATATTGCTCGTCGTCATCTCACGCTTCTACCACTATTATAAACCATTTATCGTTAGTCTTACGCAGATAATTAAATCTATGTCTCATACATTCCAGTGTTAAACAGTAGCCTTGCTATAAGATTTAATTGTAATGAGTGTAATTCCTAGTATTTTGCGCTTAATTTGTGTTAACACTTACACGCGCATACCGAAGAATAGCGACCGATGGTAAAGAAAGTAGAACAAGCCTAGAATGAGAACCGATTTCAAATGACATAATAGAAACCAATGTTGAGCCAGCAACATACCCTCCGAGATCTCACCAATATCTCATTCGCTAACAAACCGAGGTTTGGGGATCGTAATGATTGGCTTCTGCCCGACCGTTATTCGCCTTCTATTAACTTGCTCATCCACAAAATTTCGGGTAAACCTGTTAACAAACACGGACCTAGTCCAGGCCCTGGGTTGTTTTGGTCCCTCACGTGTTATGTAGCCCGAGCTTAATGTGATAAGGAAGGTATATTCATTCCTTTGGAACGCGCTTGAGATGGACAGGATGATTAAGTCGTCCTACTTACAACCAACAAGGCTCTTTTTGTCTGAGGCCCTGAGTGTCATCGCTTTGCCGGCTTTTGTAGGTTCGAATCGGGTTCCCTCATCTGGGTAATCTGAACGTAGGACCAAGATATGTCTTTCCTTGGTTGGGTCTTCCGGATCTAAAAGACTCGGCAGAGCGACGTCCAGATACCACCCGCAAGACATCACTATCTTGTCTATAACAGGTTGGCTATCCCCAGGGGCTCGGTCGACATCCGGGTTATTCGCTAGCACTATCTTATCCCAGCCAGGGCTTTCCTCCGCTATATGATTCAGGGATACAATCTTTTCTCTATCTCTCGCAGGGTCTTCGCTGTACACGCTGTGTCCCCTGGCTCCAGTTGTGCGACCCCAATGAATGCCATGGCTGGGAGAGCCCCAGCGGCTCTCGTAGCCGGGAGAGTCACGGCGCGGGATGGTTCGGGGTTGTGACTGTCGGTATCCATGATATGCCTTGTTCAGGTCTTTATCGTCGTAGAAGTTCACCTCTAGCTCTCGTAGTGCTTCTGGGCACTTCTCCATCTATCCGTGTGCAAACTGCAGCAGGCCTTTGGACGTTGGTTTTGTCTTCTCGTGTTTACAGTGAAACTCCAGGCGGAATAGCACGTCCAAGAAGTCACACCCAAACAATGTACACTCGCTAATCAGAGCTTTCCACCCAGGCTGGGACAAATCCTTTCTTATGATATCCTCGGTTTTCGGGCATAGGGCACTTCGCAACTTATGGTCCTCAGCAGCGGACCCTGATGATGGGGTACTTCTGCTTGAGGGTGGCGGTGAGCGTGGTGCATCCCTTGGTGCTGGGGTACTTCTGCTGTTGGAAGATGGCGGTGCGGGGGGTGCATCCCCAGGTATTGGTGGTCGTGCTTCACCCTGTTACGGTATTACATAATACCTCCACATATTTATGTGCATATATACCCCTAGCTTCCCGTTCTCTTCTGACCTTGCCTCTTCTTCCTTAGATATCGTTGAATCTAGATATTTCATCCTATCAGCCCTGACCAGCGCAGCTGCAGGCCTGATTGTCACACACCCTCCCGTTTGATCGGATTAGTCTGGTCATTTGAGGCCGCCGGGGCTGTTGTATTCTCTGGTGACGCCACCGGGGTGGTTGTATCTGTTGGTGCCGTCGATGGGGTTGCGCTGCCCTCCTTCGAGGGCGGCACGCTGCTGTTGGGAGCTGTGCGAGGAGTCTCCACGGGGCCCCCTTCGCTACTAGAGCTGCTCGGGATCCCGCCGGCACTAGCAGTGTCTGCACCGCTCATGTTCACATCTTCGACGAGTGGTTCGCCTTTGGACTCGGCGTAGCGTTTAAACTTATTAAGCGCGGTTGTGAAGGTTCGCTTGCTTTCGGACCATTACAATGGGTACGGTGTATCCTCTTCCTCAACACCTGAGGTGTACTCTTTGTTGGCAAGTTTAAACAAGGTATCCAGCAAGTCTTTGGTAATAGATTCCGCAAATGAATGCTCAGAATCTTTCTTGAACCGTGTCGACTGTCGGATCCTTTTTTGCTCTTCGGCTTCGTTGAACTTCACGCTTTGGTCTTTTCGGAAGCCATTGTTACTTGAGAAGAGCTGTTCTGCTGGGTGCTTTGGCTGCAATGTGAAATCAAGAATGAAGCAGTTAGACGCGAGCTTCATGCTAAAAGGTTTAACAAAATCTTGTGCCTTTTAAACACGTCTCCGCACCAAGCTGTTGATGTTATCTACCAAAGGTTGGATTTAAGAGTCCCCACAACCAGGTATTGGTAGAATAGGTGACCCCAGTTTTTGGATTTAGGTTCACTACGCGGCTGCAGGGCAGAAACATGTTTCTTGGACCTCCCAGAACACTGCCTAGCCTAGTCCTAGGAGTATGAGGTTTCTTGCGTACCTCACAGAAATTTAGTATGTTTTCATTTATGTTCCTTCCACACGAAGCGCCGATCTTCGACCCCCCGTTTGTCTTCCTCGACTTGGCCAACGCGTCTCCATGGCAGACGCAAACCTCATTGGGATCATCAAGGTCCCATTGTGTGCTTTCACCTACCAGCCTGAAGTAGATAGGGAAGAGTCTCTGATTATCGTGAAGAGACTGGCCAATGTATTTCGCAGGACACGTTGTAGGTCCAATCAATGAGAGAACCACGTGCAAGGACGTATCAACAGTAAGACCTTGGAAGCAATACTAGCAGCTCTCGGCCGCACTAAAGAACAGCTCAATTCAACTGTATACGCGGGGGATTACCCTCAGGTCTACCTAAAGAGGCAAATCCTTTGTCTTGATGGAAGACATAGGCTGGCGGCAGCGAAGAGGGTTTTCGGTAACGGGGTATGGTGGCCGGTGAAGCTCTACACTACCCCGCCAGGTACGCACCATCGCGCCACGGTGGATCAGGAGAGACTGACGCAAATAACAGGACCGTGTTTTCTTCACCAGACAACATACTCCGACGGGGAGATATACCGCGGGAAGAGGCTCTGTCAGCTGGCCAAGCAAGACCTCCTGGCTCGAGAATGGACAGTGCAACTGTCATCAAGCAAGCAGCCGATTATTCGGCAGCTTTCCAGGAATATCGAGATTGTTAAAGCACTGGATAAACCCCTGCCTTATCCGGGGCTCTGGACGGGGTTGAGAATTGGCAACCTGCATAAATACCTTGCACTGCACTGTGTCGAGCAGATTCTCAACTACCTCGGCCACATAACATCTCCCACCCCCCTGCGGACCACCCCCCGCGGACCAGCGCGTTCTGACCCACAAACGCGTAATTCACCAACCACCAGGATTATGGTGATCCACCATCTACACCATCACTTTTGCATCTTTTTTTTCACAAAGCACACTATTTGAATCCTTATCTACTGCTGAATCTTATGATGTTATTTTACGACCGTCAAATAAAAGCTGAAGCCGCCATTTTGGCCATCCAACGCGGAGCTCCAGTCCGCTCGTCAGCCCTCGAATGGCAAATCAGTCGCTCGTACGTCAACCGACAAATCTCTGGCACCCCAACGCGGAATGAGAGCAGCGCTCTCCAACAGGCTCTCTCACCGTATCTCGAACATAAGCTGGCAAGCTGGGCCCTGGGGCAAGCACAGCTAGGGTATTCTCCGGCGGTCTCTAAGTTCCGTCTCATGGCCCAGCGGATGCTCCATGCCACCGGGGATGCTCGAGAATTAGGGAAAAATTGGGCATCCAAGTTCCTGTCTCGAAACCCGGAAGTCAAGATAATGAAGTCTCGTGTTATCGACTACAACCGAGTGAATGGTGCTACAGCGGCAAATATCAACATTTTTTTCGATTGGTGTGACGCCCCTGACGTGGTTAACCTCATGCCAGCACGCTGGTACAACGTCGACGAAATGGGAATCGCCCAGGGGGTTGGGGACTCCCATTGGGTGGTCTCCGAGGCCTCCGGCAACGTGGCTATGAAGAAAGGGGTCGAGAAGGGTGAATGGATAACTGCCCTAGAGTGTGTGAGCGGATCTGGTGAGACCTTGCCGCTGCTGGTGATTCTCAAGGGGGTTAACGTACAAGCCTAGTGATTTAGTAACCAAAATGAGGGCAAATTCACTGACTGGAGGTTTATTACGTCGCCCAATGGATGGACCTCGAATCCCATTGCGTTAGAATGGCTTCAACGTATCTTTATTCCTCACATTCGGGAGGTCCACGGCAATACATGGGTGGTTTTGGTGTGTGATGGCCACGACTCGCACACGAATGACGAGTTCCTAGCCACCTCCTTGAGAAACAAAGTATGGTTGATCTTTTATGAACCTCACTGTTCCCATGTAGTCCAGGTGTTAGATATGGGAGTCTTCAATTTGGTGAAGAAAAGGTTGAAGACCTTACTCCAGGAGACGCCCAGCGGCTGTCTGGGACTCAGGCCATCTAAGGAGGAGGTTTTGGAGTGCTACGAGCAGGCCCGGAAGGACACAATGATGCTCCTCAACATCAGAATTGCCTGGAAAAAGACTAGGATTGTTCCTCGCAACAGAGCAGAGGCGTTGAAGTCGAAATATGTGATTCTGGAGGACAAGGGGGTGGCCAGGGCACGCCAGAGGGACCCTAAGGCTTCTGAGCGAGCCACAACACCAGATTTTCTCGAGATGGTAGCTAAAACCATTGTCATAACACCCTCTGGAAGCCGGGCTTTGCGGGAGAGTGCTCGAAAGCTCGAAAGAAAGGACCCTTCCTTTGAGGGGCCCTCTAAGCGCTTGTTGGTGCGGAAGGCTGGCAAGGCCATGGATGTTCAGGCTGCTACCATTACAAATCTACGGGCCAAATGTGAGCTGCTTGAGGCTCAAGTGGCTAAAAAGGCTAATACCACTCAAAAAACAGTCAAACCAACACCAGGGGAACGATTCGTCACAATGGCTAACATAAGGGAGGCCAAAATGGAGCTGAGGAACAGGAGGGTCTATAGGGACTCCGCTGCAGGCGAAGAGGTCCCACAAGAGGTCCCTGGTGAAGATTTAGGGTCGGAATCGGATTCTGGGAGCTGTATTATGGTGAGAACACCACGACCTTAGTGTATTTAGCAACTGTGGTGGTTGTAGATGGCTTCATCTGAATGAGAGTGGTGTGGTGTGGAGTGGTCCGTGGGGGGGTGGTCCGCAGGGGGGGGTGAGATGTTATGCTAGAAACAGACACGACAAACCTTCCTACAATCTCTTGGGTCAAAAGAGATCTCAAAAGAAAGGGCAAGAAAGAGTTCAACCAATGGTGAAAAGACCAATCAGAACCTAGATATCAAGAAGTATACTCATACGCAGTAACTGAAAGAGATCTGATATCTTTTAAGAGGAGTACTTTACACAGACTTCTAGCGGCCAGATCTGGACATGGCGACTTTGCCAGATACTATGAACGCTTTGGGCATACAGACTCGAATGATCACTGCAGCTGTGGTGAGAAAAAAACACCACAACATATTTTCTTTTGTAAGAGGCTGGGAAAAAACCGGCTGCTGCCTAGGTACTCACTTAGGATAGCTTGTTTACAATACTTGGGGGAGAGGAACACGGAATGGGCAAAATTCATGGAGAAGAGCAAGTTTTTTTCAACAATCTGCCCCCGATAGATAGCTTTTCTTGAAGGACCAGATGGATGACCCAAGGTCATACCGCCGCAACAACGGACATGGGCCCGTGAGCGGGACTGACTGTACTTATTATCTTGAGACCTCCACAACCCTGCGATACAGAGGCTCTTGGAGGCGTGGTTTGCACTACTGAGGAGCTACCCCCCACGTTAAATACAAAACAAACATATGATTATATCTTGATCCAAGTGTCCGGCCGTAAGTTTGTTTTTAGAAGCAAGTCATCCGGCCTCCACACTCGCGAGCATCCCTTCTTGCCATCATACTGATATCTGCAGTTCATGAGGCCGCGCTGGCAAAGCCTCTCAGTCTCTCTGTCGTACCAGCGGCTCTGACACATTCCATATGTCTCATTACATCTCGTCACGCATTCTGGACAGAACATATGTCCTATGGACGTTAGCTTGCTTTAGAGAAACGGGCACATAACGTACCGCAAGGATTTATTCGCCATTCAGATGATTTGAGATAGAAAATAGCGCAGTTGGTTCCAACCCCGAAGACTCGAAATATGCCCCGGGGTCCGTGTTGTACATGTTGTGGATGAATGCAGAAACGCAAGTCCTCGGACCAAGGTATTGCAACTTCTAAGGACATTGCGTGCGATAGATGTTGGTAACTATCAGAATAATTACTGCAGCAAAGCTTATAAAGTTAACGACATGCGGCTGCCGGGTAGAAAAGCACATACGCAACCGCAAGATTCCAGAATGCAGCCTTGGTCTATTACCTTACCGCATAATTGACAGCAGTATTGATCATCGCCTGTCAGGTCAATGCATCGGCGCTTGGTATAGAGATAGGTAACCTCGTTGAGACATGGGGTGAGGTTTTTATACGTCCATGTTGCAGATGAAGCCAACGTAGGCCGTCCAAATGTGCACGGATAGTCGATATACAAGAAGTATCGAGGGTAAAGAAAGGGAGAAGAAGACCCGCACTTTCAAAGCGGACAATCTTGCTGTCTTATATGCCACGCATTGCCGCACTTACAATATTGCGGTCCCGACAAGCCCTGGCCCACGATAATACGACATAGCCGCCTAGTGAGTGCTCGTCTTGCGCGGAAGTCCTAGAGCCCGTTATTTACTCACCCCAATGGCTGCCGGGCCTGTGTAATGTTTTTCTTCCACTACCATCCTGCCTTTCGGGCGAACGAGAACGAAGCAGTGTTTGTCCGGGATGTTAGTTGGTCGCCTCTGAGCCAAAGCACTTGTGGAACAATCTCAACATCTGACCATACTCGTCGTTCAAAAACTCCAACAAGCTCAACAAACCCTTCAATGTCTCACCCAAGAAGGGAGCCACGCTATCAATGGTGATGATAATAACCTTTGCTCAACTGATTTCATCTCGTGGCGGGACTCGGCCAAGTCTGATTGTTTGCTAGTGACAAGTAGTCCTGGGCGAGGCAAGTCAGTCCTATCAAATTTGGTGCATCAGGATCAGCAGTAAGACCATGAATGTTTTTTTTTTTGCTCTGCGGACTTCATGGCCATCGCAGCTAACATCTTATGCGTTGAATTACTACTACTACTGGAAGGTGGGTGGTGATGGCCTTTAGAGGGGTGTGTTATAGGGCTTGAGCGGAGACTTTTAGCCACGTAGTATTTCAAGCTCACACCGAACTCTCACTCGTTTACACAAGCAACTTATAATGACCGTCATTCTCAATAACAGTCCTGCTATCTACCTAGCATATAAAGTCTTAACCCAAATAGCCTGCTAGGTACTAACGAGTATATATGTGTGCCTGTTGGAACAGGCTTGAACGATCAATCATAATACTCGAGTATGGGGTCAAGGTCATGATATTGTTAATGGTTGGATTTGGAGGTTTAGCTGGACCTGAAGGTCTGGCTAAGTGACCTCGCAATCTGGTATCTAATCACTTATCTAATCATACATGTGGGTCCTGGTATAGATGGTTTGCAGGCTGGAATCGCATGGATCCAACAGTGCCACTGTTCTTTGTTTAATCGTTTTAAGATAAGAACGCCCCTATACGTTGCCTCTTAGTAACTCAAGCTGTTACCACAACGACAACGATACTAGTTGTATCTGGTAGCTTAACCGTAACCTATTGAGTCGTCGTACCGAGAATGATGTTTATTGCAGTATCTGTTGTTTGGCTCCGGGTTATTGATAGAGATCGGTCGCTTAAATGCCCTTCGCCTGCTGTCGTGCAAAGATGGGCTCCGGTCGCGGTTATCTCACTTCCCTTTTGCGGAGAAGCTAAGGACTGTAGCAACCGTGTAGATGTAAAAATTGGAGTAGTCGTGGCCGGGAAAGTTCCGTTATAACGTGTTGTACTTGCGTCAGTCATACTATAAGATGTATTGGTATAGAAAGCGCTCGACGATAAGGACATGCAGATAGCATGCCGTCGAAGTTGAGGGAGGGAAGCTTCTTGTGCAGGCAAATCCGTTGTCAAGAGACCCGGTAATTCGGAGCTTGAATGAACCGTCTGCAGTGGGGGCGCATGATGTAGAGATGGGATGACTGCCAAAGCGGCAGTTTTAAAACACCATAGAAGCTTTTGCAAGCTGTATAAGTTCATGGTAACACGGAGAAAGATGACCTCGAAATAAGTGTAATGTGACACCATTTATATGTTTTCTAGGAGTCCCATTTTGGGTTCACCAGCAGCATGTAGACCCCACGCGTGCTTACAACCCATTTTTGAGTGGCCGCAAGCCTGGCTTTAGCAGGGACTAGGTCCGGAACCAGGGTCCGGGAAGTAGTCACCATCGATGTTTACTGTCACGGCGAGCGTACTGAGGAGCTGGGACATGGCCGGCAGCAAGCAGCTATTACTCTATTGACGAGGATATCAAGACTAGAGAGGAAAGGAAGAGAGAGAGAGAGAGAGATAGGTACAGTGGGAGGTTGCCCCTTTAAGGGGATCCTTTGGTCAGATCCTTCCCCTATTGGGAAGTATCCGCTTGTCATGTGGGAAGGTCTGTGCAGGCCGTCACATTTACTACCGAAAAGGAAGTTCTTTCTGGTGTAGTCGTGATGCTGCCGTACGTTGTAAGGCGATGAGTTGCGCTAATGCAGCGGTGCCTCGGTGGTACTGGCTAAGGGCCCTGCTGGCTTTTAACGCCTTGATGTTGTGGTTATACTGGGGGAGCTTAAGTTGCGTGACGCTGTTTCAGCTTATTATTCATCGAGGAGCAGCCAAGTGTAGACATACCCCGTAGCAGAAAGGTTCCCAGCCCTAGTTTGTGATCGAGTAGGGGGTTGTGAGAGAGAAGACGAAGTTGAACAGCCATTGAGATGCCACGCCGATAGCGACACCAGGCTCGCCAATACGGGCAGGGAATATTCTGGTGCAGTGTTGCTACTGTAGTCTTGGTCCTTGAAGCGACAGTGCGAAAGAGTTACTCGGACCTATATGACCAAGGCATCGGGCTCCAACTGAAAGTGTATGCTGCATTATCCCAATCGACCCTCTGCGACGCGGCTTCTACATGTACGACATAAAGCCAAAGGTTCGCACTCCCATTCGACGTTGCCCCCCTTCATCCTACGCATAACGCCATACGATACCAGCTGACTCGTTATTAGACCAACGAGGAGAAGCTTGCCGCCAGAGCTCGTTACAAACCATCCCTAAGCCCGATCGCCCCGAACTCTCCCTGGCCGACCGAGAGAATCCCCACGATATCGAGAACCGCCCGACACAAACTGCGGCCAAGCATGTCTCCCTTGTCAGCCCACCGCGCGTCAAAGAAGAAGGGGACAGTTATACCGACAGCTCTTTTGCCAACGACCTGTACGATATGGAGGACGTCGGGGTCTCATGCGTCTTGGGTGAATACTTGCAAATCACATCTCAATGGGTCGATCGCCAACTCGGGAAGCGGGATTGACCATTGCTGGTTGAAATGGAAAAAGAGAATACACATAGATTTCCTATCGCGCCTGTGTCCACCACTCCCCAACTATTCAGCTGCATTTCGCTCACGATGCCAATGCGGCCGGAACTTGTCAGTAAATGGCTCGCCGACATCCGTGTCCTGTGGCATCCACCACCACGTCAGCTCACCAAGTTCGCCCGGTCAACGTCCCCACCAGGGACGTGTTTTCCGCCCCGATACTGCACTACGAGACGTCGACATCTCAGCGAAAATAATCCAAGATGCACGACATGCAAACATACCATGACGGAGCATAAGCTTGGGTACCACACAATGGAAATAGCTCACCCTGGCCATCGGTATGTCGGGCCTCCGGGCATCAATCCTAGTCTCTGGCCACGGGTTATGGCCATCTGGTTGGCCTCTAGATCACATCGCCCTTGCCTTCAGGAATCACGCGTTGTGGCCTGCAGGTCAATGGGTTAAATGCGACAGAGCTCATAGGAGAGGCACGGCGACAACGTGGCCGTTCATGATGTGGAACCTTCACTGGCAGCGTGTCTGGCCCATGTTTTCAAAAAGGTTACCAGTAGGTGACTGGCGATCTAAGAAGTGCCAAGTACGGGAATGGAGGGCTGTTTTCCGCGGTGCCATCCTTTGGCAGCCTCTTAATTCCGGTCCTTGCCGGGGGACTCGACGTCTGGATGGCAGACCCGGTAGTGGCGCGTGAGGGCGTCGGCGCGGCTGAATGTCTTGTCCTCCGTGCAGAGGTCACAGCGCATATTGGGCTTGCGCGGATTGTGACTGGTGTTCTCGTGTCGGGTAAGATCGTAAGGCCGGGAGAACACCGTGCCGCAGGGTTTCCCTGTGCTCGGGTTCATCTGCATGCAACGGTGCGGGGGCGCATTGGCTCGACGATGTCCCTCGCGCCTGGGCTTCTGGAGAAGTTCCGGCGTCTCGAAGCGCCGGATGCAACCAGGGCACGTGCAAATGTACGTTTCTTTGTCAGCCGCTGGTCTGCTCGGCTGCTGTGAAAGTACGTTGCTGCTGCCAGCGTCCGAGACACTGGCCACAGGGAAGCCTCGGAGGATGGGCTCGGCTGCTGTGTCCGTACTTACGTCGCCGAGGTCGATTAACAGACTCATTTTGATCCCAGACGAGAGACCGGATTGATAGATCTCCCACCGATCACCACAATGAGGGCAGAAGTCTTCTCTTTCTATGTTCACCTCACGGTCAAAACATTCTCTACAGAACCAGTCTCCTAAAGCAACGTTAGTCTTTTTAAGATTGAGACCAGTAACACTAACAGATGCGATACCACAATCCAGGCGGACAGTTGCGGTCATAGCGCTGTCATGTACACCGCAGCAAGTGCCCTTGACTTGATAGTAGAAATCGCTCAAGTCTTCGCCGTGAGTCGCAGTGGGCGGGGTGCCCTCCACTCCCTCATTGCTCGCAATCCAGCTGGTATCTGTAGCCGATTAATAAAACGGGATGACGCGAGGGCTTTGATCCAAGCTACCTTGTGTAAGCTGTGTAGGCTTTGTTGTTGCGCTACTAAAGGTGCCACTTCCACCCTCTGACGTCTCCTTCGGAGTTTCCGGCACTGCCTTCACAGACACTGGGTGGGCATAATGCATCCTGCTATTAGGCAAGAATAAAGGGCTGGGGAGGTTGTTAGAGGGCACGATGAGATTGATGCTCTAGGATTAGTCGTCGCTTATTGTAAATACATGAGAATAGGCATTCGCGTATAAGGGAGAGCTAAGTAGATAGCTGAGTAATTGGCACAGGTGCTTGGAAGGGCGGAGTAGTGGAAGGGGGACTAGGGCAAGGGAGGGGTAGTGGAGGGAGGAGTAATGGAAGGGAGAGCCCATTCCACAAAGCGGTCAGGCCCGAGCACCAGACCTTGTTTATGATAAGTAGCAAAGTGGTTTCCTTATAAACTTATGCATGCCATCAAACCTCCCTACAACCACATCGTCCCGGCACACGATAGCGACTTATCTACCATGATCTGTTACACTTTGTTTTTATTAGCACTCGCTGCGGGAATACCCCCACTAGCAGAGTTTAAACTAAACGTTACCGCAATCAGCGCGCAAAATGGGGTTTCTCTATTTGAATGCTGGCAGATGGATGGACCGTTTCACGTCCCGGGAGATCTCAGCTCGAGCAGTGCTGCGATGGTTACCATAGGCGAGGTGTCACTTGTCAACTACACAGTTGTCCCCCCCGGGTTCGACAACGGCTTGCAAAACGCTCCTTATAACCAGTAAGACCTACTATCATCTGCTGAGTTTTAGTGGTAACCTAGAGGCTTATAGGTGGATTGCCGTTATCCACGGATTTGTCCAAGTCATACTGCCCCACAACGAAGCGTCAAGTCTTCTTGTTGTCGGCGGCCAGTACAGCCTGATATTTGCAGCAGATACAGCAGATGTGAGCCACACAGGCCATATCAGTCGATATCCTGGTACCACCGAGAATATCGTTCTTCAAATTCCGACAAGAGATGGTCAGCGTCCGGCATATTTGACTTTACACGAGGGCCCCTGTAACTCACAAGACTTTGGGGCCTTGCGGGAAAGGGTTAATGGATGAGAGAAATCCGCGAGAAGTTGGACCAATGTTTACAGCCTTTACGGATCTCCTTCTGGTTCCCTCTCTGCCATCTTACCTAGCGATCTGGGTAAGGCATGGGGATAGCCGGTATCCAAGAATGGGTAGGGACATGTCGGACGAAGACCTATGGTGGTGACTGTAGGCGACCCATCACTGACTGGGAAGTCCACAGACCTTTTGGGCAATACTGTTCCTATCGCCAAACTCCCAGGATGCAGCACCGAGTAGTTTTGTCACCAGCTTCGTCGCCGTGCCCTTGATCACGTACCTGGCATCTGCGGCGTTCATAGTCTACGTCTGGGGCCGCTCAGCTTGCAGCTTCAGAAGATTCGTTTACGACCAGATCCCAGCGGTGACACGGGCTGTTTATGGAATGACGGTCGTCGCTCTGAATCAGCTGGTGGGCGTAGCCAAGAGGGTCTCGGACCGCTCATCTCGCGGCTTCAGACGATTCGTTTACGACCAGGTCCCCTCGGCGACGTGGGCTGTTTGTGGAAAGACGTTAATGGCCTTAGCAACGTGCGTCTACTACCCGGCCGTAGCAGCCATGGCTTTCGGAGGATTCGTTTACGACCAGGTCCTAGCAGTGACGAAGGTCGTCTGTGGAAAGACGAACATGGCTCTCGGAAGGTTCTTTTACGACCAGGTCCCAGCGGTGACGAGGGCCATTTGTGGAATGATGGCCATGGCTTTGAAAGAACTGATGCGCGTAGCCAAGTGGAAGAAGAATACACCGTGTGACCAGGAAAATCCTAACGGTTTAGGTAATGAATACCTACTTTGATAGCATACAACAGGTAGTCAGCACTTGAAATTTACATTTTACACGATGCCTTTCGTGTTCCTGCTGGCTGATAGGCTGAAATTCTCCCTACGGCCTCGCAGACACCACCTACTAGGTTGTATTTAAGGAGTCTTGCATGTGTATTTTTTTCGCGATGATGATAACTCATCAGGCGGTACATGCAGCGGAAATAGAGGATTGCCGGTCTGAAAGCCGCTGATTGCCACATCACCAATGTCATACACCCAAGAGAGCAACTGGCAACCCCTTTCTATTCATTCCAATCCTAACTCTAGCTACTTGAGACGTCTGCACATATCTCAAGACTGTATCACAAGCTTTTCCCAGATGGTTCGAACAGTAGGAGAAGCACCGCACTACATTAGGGCGCGATGTAAAACAACACCGCGAGAAATGCCAAGTCACCCTTTCCACGGCGTCACGGGGATTTCCTTCCACTGCGAACCATCATCCAATAGTTCCTTTGAAGCATTGCTCCAGTCTTCCCGGATGCGCTGAGCTCTTGCGCCGTATCGGGGCAAAATGTTGGCCTTGAAGGGGCTGGGCATTGTAAACAAGCCTTTTGCCAGATCGTTCATGTCGGGAATTATCTCCTGCTTGGTTTTTTCGTCAATTGCCCGTTTGAAGTCAAAAGACCAGAGCAAACGCGAGATAGCCAGGAAGAGAAACTGGTCCACGAGATTCGTCGCTAGGCACATGCGGCGCCCCATCCCAAAGGCATAATGGTCGCGCTGGGTGACATCTTCGTTCCGCGCAGACTCGTAGGAATTCTGGTTATCGCCTGCCCATCTGGTGGGATCGAAGTTGCGCGGATTCGGATGCCTCTTGGGGTCGTTATGGATGGCCCTGGGGAGAGGATGAGCTAGGAATCATGTATGAAGGTGTCCGGACTCCAACTTACCACACATTGTAGATAACGGATGCATTTTTCGGGAACCTATAGCCCATATATCTGTCCTCCACGTCGACGCTATGCGGCACACCGAGAATGGCGGTAGGCATCCAACGAAGGCTTTCTTTGATGCACCCGCGGACGTAGGCTAGACTCTCCCAATCGTCCAAAGAGGGGAGGCGGTCTCCGCACACACGGTCTATCTCAGCTTGGGCAGCCTGAGCGACATCGGGAAAGATAACCATGGCCTGGACAAAGCCCAACAGGGTGGCCATCGTTGTCTCCGACCCAGCCTGAAGAAGTGAGCCGGCGAAATATCCCATTCGATCATCGGATAATCCTTCACTCTCTTGGACCTCGGCGAACATGGCTGCGGCGCATGGCTAAGGTCGTTTCTAGTTAGCTTGTGATCCCAGTGGATAGATTCTCAGTATGTACCTTTACTGTACCTTCAAGCCGTTGCTTCTTCACCTCCAGATACTTATCAATATACAGTTTGCGCTCTTGTATGTGTAACTCCTTTGCACGCCGTCTTACTGGCAAGAGAAAGTCCGGTAGATACCTTAAGATAGGGAATATGTTCAGAAAGCCGGCCACCTAGTGCGCATGCATGTCAGTTTCCTATTAGCTCTGGCCTGGGGTGGGAGGATGAGCGTTCTCGGGTCTGCCTCGAATGACAGCAAGGGATGTAGGGCTGCGTATTCAACATTCTAAGAATCGAGGGAATGAAGACTTGCCTGTGACCCTGACATCTGTGAGAAGTTCTCAAGGTGCTAGAAGATCTGTTAGCTTAGTTGGAAGGTCCTCAGCAGGATGTAGGACGCATACATAGAACAGTTTTTTCATGAATGCATCGTCTGAACCTGGGGTACGATGGCCAAATACCATCTGAGTGGTAAAGGAACAAGTGAACCTCTTGAGATGGTTGCTGAAGTGCTCAGGCGTCTCCAAGAATCCGAGAAGCATCGCTCTGCTTTCGAGATCCTGGTAGGCTAGGAATGTGCTTTGGATGATACTATCGTCCAACACTTTCCGTGCAAGCTTCCGAGCGAGTTTCAAGGACTTGTTGTATGTCTTCACACCAATGACGTGTCAGTCTATCGCTGTCTTTGATATCCCCATCCAGGTAAATCAATGCTTCTGGGCTCGCCAGTCGTTCAACGTACCATGTGCACTACGCGATGACCTCCACTCAGAATGTCGTGGGCAAGGTAAGAATCCGGCCTTGATGAGTAGATTGCCCCTCTTCTCTCCAGGAGGTCTTTCATGGCGTGTTCCGACGAGAGGACTATGAGTGTTTGAGTACCCAGAATGAGCGAGTATATTGGTCCGTACTGCTTTGCCCACTTCTCGAACTGTAAGTGACCTTTCTCCTTCGGCATCTGGAGGAGGTTACCGATGAATGGCAACGTAGGGGGCCCAGGCGGGTAGTCCCCGGGTCTACGGCCCAGTCCGCTGAGACGATAGACGAGTAGCGAAAGGCCGCCCAGAAAGACGGCCAGACCAAGCAGATGAGTTGAGCTCATTGTGTTGATGACTTGCAAGGGAGCCAGATACGGTGCGTATAGGGGATATGGAGACAGATTCAAATATCCTAGAGCTCAGCACAAGGCCACTAGAGTACACATGTGTATTGTGAGGACATCCCCACCTGTGTTTGAAGAGAGATGGCTAGGGAAATCTGAGCCCTCCGCGTGGGGATCGAAGCACCCCCATTCCCGAACAGAGAAGGACACATCAAACCCGCGGTTCAGTGGCTTTGAGCCAGTCGCAAGCCACCGGCCTCTTAGACGAGCATGAGTATTTGAAGATCTGTACTTGTTTGCTTCTGTTGTACCTGTACATCGTCGATTGCGTATCAACGTACTGTCCCTGAACAGTCCCAGCCTGGGGTGGGCGGGAATTGAAGCCGTAGCTACGAGACACCAAACTCCCATGCCACTATTTCCAGGGCACGAGCGGCTCGGGACACCCTGAAAGAGTCACCACGACGTTACGTCGCCATCAAGCATGTAATATGGTTCGAGGCGGAGTAAGTGACGGAATCGCCATGCTACATCGTTATGCGAAGCGCGCCCAGTCACAGTGTCCGGTGTCCAGTGGTGGGTAAGCGTTAGACGCTGATTACCACTTTCGTCCCGTGATACAAGGACACGGATCGTTGGAGCAAGGTTATGCTAGGTCTGCAGGACGGCTCGTAGGGCAACGGTGACATTAGGGGGTTAACAAATCACACCAAGGCTGAGCAAAACCGTGATGCTTGTACGACTCGTCGCGTCCCATAACCGATCATAAAGAAATAGTTAGCTTGACCGCTACAATTCGTCTGGTTGAACTGCTGGACACCGTGGTGGCATCGACAACCAACATGACACGGTTCGGACCGTCCAGTGTATGTATGATCGGTATGCAAGCAATGTATTTGCAGGCATTTGCCACCAACATCTGACTCTTCTTTAAGCCTCATTATTTGGAGGAACCCCACAGGGCTGCTTGTGAACGGCTGTGCTGCATCGGATTGAAAGATCAGAGTATTCATCGATACAACGTCAACCGCCAAGCTATTACATTTCGGACCTACTCAAACTGCTCAGGGGTGCGAACATACCGTCTTTGGACACACCACCCCCCTCTCCCCCTCCCCCAAACCCTTCCTGCATATTAATTGAAAATTGATGCCATTCAGCCTTGGCAAACGTGCTCAAGTACTACCTAGGTCTACGATACATGGTAGAGTACTTCACACCGAGGAAATAAAGCGTCGAAGCATACGGAGATCATGCGCAGCCTGGTATGCAGTAGGTCGCGGAGTAGTTTTCTGAGACTCGTGTCAGCCCCCGCTGCCTTGCCATCAAGCCAGGACGGATGTCCCAAGTTCCAGCTCCACAGCCCCCCTGGGTGCCATCGAAACGACGTCGGTAAACGAGTGCCTGCTCTTCGTAGGATCCGCCCCCCCTGAACGTACCGCCAAGCTCTTATGCAGTGCCTCCAAAAGCTGTCACTCCACTGCTGAACTTTGTGTTCCCAACCGGTCCAGCTACAGCCTCTCTGAATGAGGGGTTAAATCTGTCCAGTGTCCTCGCAAGCATGTGATGTTTTCAGACGTCCATGCCCAGTGGGCAGAGCAGCACGACCCTCACGTAGCATCGCTTGCAGCAGTTGGTACGCCTGCGTCGAATAGATCTCAGTTTGGGTATATTGTGGTCCCCGTAGACGACTGGCATCGGGATACAACCCAGGTTCGCATTGGGGGCAGCCTACGAGGAACGTACGTCCAGCGGATGCAATGCATCCGTTCCCCCACTGCTACACTATGCTCACTCGAGGAGGCGAAAGCCTCGCGGCTACCTAGGTATCTACCTCCGGGTGAATGTCTGGCATCCGACGTCCGATCTCGCACAACCGAGTCTCCGGGGCTATGGGCAGTACGCGCTGTGACCCGAGATATCCCCAAGGACTCAGCTCAGCGAGTACCTGGTCTGGATGTAGATGTTTTAGACGAAGTCTGATTTCGGGCGAGAGCCTTGTTTGTGGACTGTCCACTTCAGGTCCAGTGCGGACACCTCAGCCGTGGGTTGTTGGAGGTCTGGTTTGAAGCATAGAAGTCAGTGTTCACTAGTCACGAACACATTATGGGCACAAGAGCACGCAGGACGTCGCATGAGTATTGAACGCTTAGCTACCTCCTAAAGTTACAGCCAATTCGTCAGTCCTCGAAGCCCTAATGATATGAACTCTAGCTGAAGACTACCAAATACAACGCGAGAACACACACTGTTTTGCCACATACAATTTGAACTCAGGGTTGCCGTAGAGTTAGCGTTCCACCTTACTGCCTCGATCTACACCGAGCGCTCATAACGTGCTCATTATGATTATGATGTGAAACGGGGAAAGAGATATGTTCCAATCACCAACTACCTAGGTGTGTAACCATACGCAATATCCACCAACACGTGTTGCCTTCGAGGTCGTATCTCGAATCGTTGCTTCGGTACTCAGCGGAAACGGCAGCCAATACAGGCGATCAAGAATAAGATGGACCACGATTAGCCCCTTGGTGGAGAACAGTGGAGAGAAGCTGCTTTGGGGACAGCAGCCTACCAAGGACAGGGGCAGCATTCAGGACGGCGACTCCAGTTCTTTCCACAGTTCTCCTCGGGGATGGAAGGCGAGGTAGGGACCGTCGTGTCGCGCGGTGAAGATGTCCTCCAGCTGGAATTCGCCCAGCCTCTCCCTACCCGTGGGGCCACCCGCCATGCCGCCCCCAACTTCACCTAGTGAGCCGGAAGCTGGCTCAAAGTCAAAGTACCATAACATTCTTGCAATGACGAGGCTGAGTTCTAGGTAGGCCATGGGCTTCCCTGCACAGGAACGAGCACCGACTGAAAAGGCCGCAAAGGCATCAGACGTGTGCTTGCCCCCCGCAGTATGCCCCTCGAGCCACCGCTCCGGCTTGAAAGCGAAGGAGTTAGGGAAATATGCCTCATTGTGATGGATCGCATATGAGCTGACACCGAAGATGGTGCCTTTCGGTATGACATGCCCGTCGATAACCAGAGGCTGGTCGTCGTCCGGGTCTTGTGTTCTCCATAGTGTCCCTGGGACTGGGGGCGACAAACGCAGGGCTTCGTCAATGCATGCACGAAGGTAGTGGCAACTCGCCAACTGAGGCCCGCCTTTGATGTCCTGCGTGCATGTGAAGGTGGAACGGATCTCGTTGGCCAGCTGTTGGTAGCATCGAGGGTTCCGAGACAGATAGAAGAGAGTGGCGGCTATCGTCGTCGCCGTGGTGTCTGACCCTGTACACATTGGACACTTGGTCAGCCCATGCACCAAGTACCGCACCAGAGTGGCAAGACCTACCTGCAACGACAAGGAAATGGGCCTCCCACCAAAGCCCTCCCTTTCGCACATTGTCTGGGTCCGGATCGAGCTCGGATATAAAGGAATAGAAGTCGCGTTCGCCGTTCGTGCCCCGGGCCATACGAGATCGTATCATCCTATCCAACAGCTGGGAGTATTTCTCCCGAGACTCAAAGAAGACCCGGTCCCATATGCTATAGACCCAGAACTTTGAGAGGAAGAAGAGATGGTGCCAGACGTTCCCCCGCCAGAGTCCAAAAGCCAAGGCGTTCGATACAAAGTGATTCTCGTCGCTCGTCTGGGCTTGAAGGGCGTAGCCGAAGCTGAGCTGAGTCACAATGTCCAGAGCAAGGTACCTGGCTCGCTCTGACATGTTGACTGGCTTGGAAGCTTGCGAGGCATTGAGAATTTGCTTCAGGTACACGGTAATATGCTCGGTCAGGGATGGCTCGAAAGACTTGACAGCTCGCTCCGTCAGAGCTGGAGAGATCATCTTCCTCTTGGCTTGATGCACCCTTTTATCGCGGGCGGTAAAGACATTATCTACATTGTTCCGAACGGCAGACCCGTAGGTATGCGACTTGGAGACTCGACCGTTCTGGTAGATTTCTGCAGAACTCAGCTTCTGTTGCATGCACGTGGGGGAGGATATGTGAATGGAGCCAACTTCTTGCACTGCAATGGAAGACTCACCTCTATAAGCCGTCACAGTATTGAAGACCAGTCGATTTGGCCCGAGTCGGACGACCGATCCTATTACGCAGTCAGACTCTCGCAGTCAACAGGCTGTAGGGCTGGTGATCACCGTATTTGTCGTGGGTTCTCAGGATTTCCAGGTGCAGGTCCTTCTTGAAGGCGTGGACGCCAGCGAACCAATCGGTGACCCTGGCAAGCGGTGGCCCGGGGAATTTGCGTAGGGGATGCAGGAGTATGAGGTAACTCGCGTAAATGAGAACCTACGGAGTCACGGTGAGAATTCGAAGTCTGCGGCGCGCTGAGTTGACCTTACCGAGGAAGTAATGAGAGAGATAGCATAAGCTAGGCTACTGCTAGTGTAGTCCAGGAGAGCCATCTTGCCCTCAAGACTATGACAGAGGCTGATACTGAGTTTGATGTTAGGAACTGCGGTCCAAGTTCGCGTTTGCAGGGTCACAGACTCACAGCTGGGAAGAAGAATGTCAAAAGTCTCGGGGTAGGTACCTAAGTGATCTGTTTCAACGTACCCCTCTGATTAGTAAGAAGATACTTAGTACATTGACCTGTCAGTCCTACATTAGGTGGGTGTGTATATTGACCGTCGAAAAGCTGGGCTGTGCGACGTGAGAATAGGACCAGCCCCCGGATGGTCCCCGGATGGTGGATGGCCAGAACCCTTGGTCGCAGTGTCGCGTCGGGGCACCGTTGCATACTCCTTATTTATAGCATTAGGTAGCCCCCACCTTCCCCTTCAGTCGAAGGAAGACGATGCATTGAGTTGCTGCAGCCTGATTGCTGGCCTTGCCGGTGTTGGTGGTGATTGAATATATGCTGTGGTACCACACACGAAACATGGGGAACCACACCTGTCAGCCAGTGCAATCGTGCTGCAGGTGCTGCATAACCTCAATGCCCACACGTGGGTTGGTGTTGGGCCTTGGCAGCTACATGTACTGACTTGGACGAATCCTCCAAGAAAAGAGGCTGCAAATCTGAAGTCCAGCGTGTCTGGATTGAACTTAAATACTGGCTGGACTGTTCGCAGATGTCAATGCCAGTGCCACTCATTGCGTCCTCTTCCCTGGCAGAAACTTGATAGGCCTTCGACGCAACAACTAGGCACGATGGACCTGGGATTGCCGCAAAATGACAATGCGCTGGGCTATGGCATAATCACTCTGCTTTTCGTCATCTCGACCGTCGCAGTCCTCCTCCGACTATATGCGAGGTTCATTGTACTTCACCAGCCTTCCGTAGGAGACTGTGAGTGTCTCCCACTCCGGCGATTGCGGATTGTTGAGCTAATCGTGGTCGCCAGTCTTACTCATTGGCGGATATGTGTGTCTTTCTTTGCACCAGCAATCGAACACCCCGATCTCAAGCTAACCGAATCTCTAGGCCTTCTGGACAACTTGTGTGGCTCTGGCCTATGGTCTGGGTCATAACCCAGGTCTCTTCGTCCATGCGTCGGAATTGCCCCATAACCCTGCGGTACTGGTCTCGTTCCTTCATGTAAGTAAAACAGACCTTGGGAAGCAGGATGACATGACTGACAAACACGACCCAGACTGTGTTCCTCTTGAGCCTGCTCCTGAGCATTTACGTTCCCCTCCTCAAAGCGGCCATCATGTGCGAATGGCTTCATATATTCGTTCCGAAAGGCACTCGAAACTTCGTTTTTTGGGCCTGTCACCTGGTGCTATGGTCAAACGTCGTCTTCTATTTTGTCATCGTTGTCCTCGAGTGCATCGCGTGTACTCCATTGGAATACAGGTCTGTACTTCTCCTCCCACCTCCAGTGAAGCTGACGCTCCCACTTTCACCCGTAAACATACTGACTAGATCATGCAATAGTTGGGACAAGAGGATAGTCGGTGGCCATTGCAACATCTTCGACTCCGCCTGGCTTGGAGTCGTCACATCTGGGGTGAACCTGCTGACCGATATCGCCATACTGATCATCCCACAGAGGGTTATCTGGAAGTTGAACATGTCCCGGGCGAAGAAGCTCGGTGTATCGGTCATTTTCGCGATAGGTGTCCTGGGAGTCATCGCTGCTGTTGTACGCACGGTCTACATCGTCAGGTCGGCGGGCGAGTACACCACGGACTACACCGTATGTCATCTCTCTCAGATCCTCCGTCGTTCTTGCGCGAATAGACTTTCCGCTGACTTGTCATTCGGCAGTTTGGCTTCTCTTCTGTAGTCCTTTCCGTTCTGGCTGAGGGCACCTGCGTGATCCTGGTCATGTGTATACCAGCTGCCCCAAGGGCAGTTGCTGCACTGCCCAACATGGTATCCAGCATGCGCTCCTGGGCCGGTAACTCGGTCGAGTGGCTTCGTGCATCGACAAGGCCCAGTACTCGGTCGGCCTCAACGCGATGGGGACGCAGCCGCCCCTTTGGTTCATCCAAAGGCAGTGACGAGTACGCCAACCTTGACGAGCACCATCTGACATCGCTCCCTGCATCGACTGTATCTACGAATGCGCAGCATCCCAAGTCAGACAACATGGGTAGAGGCCAGTGGGGTGGTATTGTGAGAGAGACGCAGTTTGATGCCACAAGCAGCGAGGCAGATGGTACCAACACAGCGAAGGATCGGTTCGAGCGGCAACACCCATGGGCGGATGGGGTCTAGTATGGGATCGTCCCATTACCTACAGTAGGCCAAGTGTCGCTCTGTCGCGAATCGCTTTGGCCAAGTGCGGGCTCACAGAACGCTGCAATATGGATATTGGATTGTATTAGTAGGTATAGCTCGGGAGTCACTAGTAGCATGATATTTCGAGTCATCAGTTCTCAAAAAGGAGCATTCGGAGTACGTTCGTCTGCTTACGTTGAATACCGTCCAACCTACCTTAATTATGAACCATTGCTGGAGCAGCCGGGGAAAGCCGGGAGTATCCAAAGGATAACCTTTGCGGCCATGTGGGCGTACTGGTCTCGTTCGTGGCTTGTCGATGATCGTGAGGTTCTACGCGTCAGATTTGAGCCAAATGTCTGTGTGAAGCGTGTGTGTTTCTCTGACAAATCCATCCAACTGTGCCCAGCTGGTGACAGGCGACGACGGAAGTGACTGGGGATTTTCATGGGGCGAGGCTGGAATGGGGCCTAGCCACAGCGCTACAGCGCCACAGCAGCGCGCACGGCTTACAATTACCAGTTTGAATTTAATCCCGTTAATCACCACATGCATAAAACCCCCATTCTTTTCTATTGAAATATGCATCGCAAAATGCCGCACCGTAGCAACTAGATATCGTCTAAGTGCACTTAAATCCTAGTTTAAATACTGTAAAAAAAAGGTTAGTTTAAGCGAGGTAAAAAGCAGCTATATCCGCTGCTACTTATACCGGTAAAAATATAACTAATAAAAATAACCGGTTTAAATTAAAAGCGTTAAGTTAATTTCGTACTTTTTAATCTTTTTGCCTTAATAAACCTAGATTATGAATAAGTTTATTTTAATATTAGCCGATTTGTAATTTAAGGCTTTATAGCGATTAAAGCCCTTTATAATAAAGTATATACGATATATTTATAACGTTATTGATTAATAATTATACGTTTAATCGACGCTTTATAAGTTGTTGAAAGTTATTACGGCTTAAAGTAATTAATTAAACTTTTTAAAATTTTTATATAACGCGTAATTATTCGTCGTTAACGTAAATTATAAATATATATATAATAAGTATTGTGACGGCCTGCACAGACCTTCCCACATGATAAGCCGATACCTCCCGATAAGGGAAGGATCTGACTGGAGGATCCCCTTAAAGGGACAGCCTCCAGCTGTACCTAGCTTTCTCTCTCTTTCTCTCCTCTCTAATCTTGATATTCTCGTCAACAGAGTAATAGCTGCTTGCTACCGGCCTTGTCCCAGCTCCTCAGTAAGCTCGCCGTGACAAGTATATTTTAGAAATTATAATTTCAATTACGTTTTATATATAAACTAAGCTTTTATATATTAAAGTATTAAAATTAAAAAAACCGTTATTTAGTTCGTTATATTACTTTTTAAACTATCTTTATATTTTTTATAATAGTTTTAAGGTCGGCGGTAACGTAAAATACGTAACTTTTATTTTATATAAAAAGGCTATATTTTAAGCCCTTTTAATCGCTATAAATCTGTAAACCTTCCGGTCGTTCTTTACGTCAAAAGTACCTATTATATATGTTTACACATAAAAAGTACATACATCGCCTTCGAGCTTTAGCTAGGCTCAAGGGGTAAAGCGACGTGCCCCGCAGGAGCACGTAACGCACGGAAGATCTGCATTTTATAGAGGCAACAATCCCTCACAATCCCGGCTATCCGCACCGTAAAAGACGCCTCGCCTAATAAAGCCAAACAGCAATACCAGCACAGGCAGGATGGTCCCATTACGCAGGGTGAAGCATCACACGAGGATCTAAGGTATGGGCTTTTTACCCGCGGTTGCGGGAGCTGCCGACGGCCTGCAACGGCAGTTAGTATCATCGCTATGCGAGTTCCACAGTCACATCGGAGGCGTCAAACTCAATCACTGGGCAAAAGCCTTGCTCATCTGTAATCTGGGCCTTGTACGCCTATCAAATTGCATACCAGTGAAGGGGGGTGTCAGTGTTGGAGTAGGTATTTCCAGGCCTCAGCCAGAGCCTCGTCGCCAAGCAGGCTATGCAGCCAACAGTTGCATTCTGGCATGTTAACTACACCGCTGTTTCAATCTGATGCAGCCGTTCCACACCGGCCGCTCCATCCATCTGGAGAGGAGCATGCATGGTCCATACGAGAAGTGATGAAGGTGTCCTTGCAATATACGGGTGCGTTGAAGTAGTCCTACTCGTGGGTACGGTAGCAGCGATGGGCGGGTGGGAAAGGACCTCATGCACCCCTGTGACCAGGTGGTCAGCATGATGTGATACAGGAGGCTGCGCCAAGAGAGTGATACCACCTCAGCCTGGTGTTGGGGAGTCGCCCGCCGCCTTCAACGACGGCTCAGATATGCAGGCTGGGCTTTCCCTCACAAGCCTGCACCTTTGTGAGTCTGTGGTTACACTTATACAGTACTTCTAGGCACTTCGGAAGTTCGCAATTCAGATGAGGGGTCACCGAATCATCTCGCACAAGCGGTGCAGGTACAAGGATCTCTCGCATTATGTGTCTATGGTGTGCATGTAGAAATGACGTCGCAATGCCCCTGACTGCCTCTGACATGGTGTAGCTTTCGGTCTCTCTCCGGCTCCCGCGCCTGTTCTTGTCCTGGTTCACACATTGGACAGTTCTTGAGTTACATTCTGGACCCCAGCGAATTCCAGTTCATGCATGGTCTCTCTCCACAGCCTCACAGCCACCTCCTCGCCTTTCGTCGTATATACGAGTGGTGCCATCCTGTTCTCCTATTCAGTAAAGTGGCCATCTGGTGCCTCTAGGCATGCGTGTTTGCGGGCATGGGTCACGGGTGCTTGCAGGGGTGGGTAAGTAGGTAGGTAGGTACTTACGGTCTCAACTTGCACCCATCAATGACATGACCATGGGACAGCTCCCCCTGCTTCGCGGCCGCGTTGACTATGACACGAGCACCTGTGGATGGCGCTCGCCCGAATAACCGAAAGAATATGCTAAGAGGGTACTTGAGCATGCTGTCCTGAGCGTCGCGAGCCAGACTAGATGAGTGGCAGAGGCCCGGGCAGGCCCCGTTGATGATTGCCACAGAAGGGGGAATCCGTTTGGTGATTTCGGTCAGGAAGAGCTGGCCCAACAGCTTGGAGGTACCGTAGCGCTCCTGCGCGTCCCACTTGGCCGTCTTGTCATCGAGTGCGGGAAGCAGGGGGTTGGCGTCCCTTTCCTTGAATTTTGTCTCGCTAGCCGTGTCCGATGAGACAAATGTAACTTTGCCAGGTGAGGCCATCGTATTGCTTGCCTTCAACGTGGGCAGAAGCAGGATGAGAAGGAGCACGAGGGAGAGATAGTTGGTCTGGATGTCTTCCTCGTGGCCCGTTGACAGGTTGATGTTCATTGAGAGTCTATAAATGCCTGCGTTGAGGACAACAATGTCTAAACGCCGAAGCTGACTGGCGCGCTGCGCAAAGCTGGTGATTGACTCGTAGGCGAGCATGTCGAGCTCCCATACCTCTATAGCGTCTGGGGGCAGCTGTCTCCCACGGGTGAGCTGTTGGGTTGCGGCTTGGCCCTTAGCCACGTCCCGTACCGCAACGATGAGCTTGCTCAGCCCGAGGTCAAGGAGCTGCCGGGCAATCTCTAAGCCGATACCCTGGTTGGCTCCCGTGACGATGGCGGTCTTGTCGCTCAAGTCAGCATCGCGCGATGAAGTGGCAGGTGGGTACTCGAAGAGCTGCCTCTTAAACCAGTGTGACGTGCTTGCATACTTCTCCGGGGAAACATCGAACGTGGACGCCATGTTGGTAGGCAAGACTGACAGGGTACCCGATGAGGTTGATTGGCCGCTGTACTGACTATCACGTTCAGCTAAGAGGTATGCAGGACGCAGTTGGAGATTGTGAAAAGGAGAGTTGCGGTTCCCCGATCGAAGGATTCAATCATCTATTTATTTCAAGCTCTCCGACTGCGAGCGAGGAGCCAGCCCAATCGAACTGCTTTACTTTCCGGAGGAAATTTGAGTCTTCGACCAGTATCAAAGGAGGCCAATCAATACAACCTTTCCTGTGCTGCACTCGGACCGATGTGGGGCAAATGCAGGTTTTTAAAGGGGGTAGATGTAAGGTCAAGGATGATTGAGTAGAACGACATGGACTGCAGGCCACCACCGTAACCGTTGAAGTTCAATACCTACATAGGGGTGGGCATTGTTGTATTGGAGATGCTTGAGGTGTGTGAAGCTATCTCGGCTTGCTATTGGCCTGAGGTCACAAGAGTAACACTGGCTGGGTACCAGAACAGGTTTTCGTAGCCCCCGCGAACCATCGGAAGCGACTGCGACTCTACTTTGATATCAATGTGCGTACCTGTAACCCCTCCAAGCCTTGATCTGTTGGTTGATGGGGTCCACTGTCAACTGGGTGTCGTACCTTCGATCGTGGTGAGCACAAGCCGCTGGCTATGATCATGAACTCGCTTCTAATTATAGGTGCCTCAAAGGTGATCTCCTAATCATGAGGGTGCAATGTATGCAGGACTCAGGACCCAGAGTCAGCCTTGCCATTGCATTTCAGCTACTGGAAGCTAACTAGGATATGGAACTGCTCAGCCATCGTAGATACTTCGTGGTCGAGGCCAGCCAACACTGCGAAGGAAGCTTGACCAGAAATAGAAAGTAGACCCAGAGATCCAATACGTGAGGACGGTCATTGCTATAAGTTCTTCCGCAGTCGAAGTCAGAATTGTGAGTTGGGCGTTGATGTGCAGTCCAATCACCATCGTATTGCATCTCAAAATCGATATCGATATCCTGGGTTTATCTTCAATGAGGTCTTCCAGTATGTGGCTGTGGCTTTTGGTCACGCCACTCGTCGTTGCTCAAGACATCGCTGCCGTGTTCGGCAACCCGGCAAACAACTGGTCTGTCGACACTACGTTCTATCTACCCAGCGAATCAGCATTCGTGAACTTGACGGAACGATGGACGGTTGTGGGTGCGCCCACCTATTCTGCCGCTATCAGTCCATCGACAGAAGAGGACTTGGTAAATATTGTACGTATAAAAGCACCATGCGTCAGACAATGCTAGGGTTGAGCTCTAACTGGACACCCCAACAGGTTACGTTGGCCACGCAGAACAACGTCCAGTTCCTGGCCACTGGCGGGCGACATAGCGTGAGCACGACCTTAGCATCACTACAGAATGGCTTGGCTGTGGATCTTAGCCAATTCGACCAGGTTCTTGTGAGCTCGGAAGATGGCACTCTGACAATCGGTGGGGGTGTTCGTCTCGAGCAAATCCTGGACCCAGTCTACAATGCCGGCTTCGAAATGCGTAAGTTGTGTTACACAAAAACTCTCATTTGGGAAAGAGCATCGGCTGACTGCCTCTAGAGCAAGGTTCATGTTCATGTCCTGCGTACGTGGGTGTGACTATTGGTGGTGGAATCGGTCGCTATACCGGAGTATACGGCCTTGCTATCGACAGCTTATTGTCCGTACGTCTCGTCACCGCCGACGGACGTCTTCTCACTGTGTCGGAGAACTCTTACCCAGACCTTTTCTGGGCCGTTCGCGGCGCCGGGGCCAACTTCGGCGTCGTTGTATCCGCAACGTATGAGCTGCGCAAGATTTCTGATGACCCAGTTCACCGGGGTCATGTTTTCGTAGTAGACGTCAGTTTGCCAGCAAACACGAGCTCTGCCTACTTCAACCTCCTTGAATCGTACCATCAAAACGGTTCATTACCATCCAACCTAGCACAGATATCTGCTCTCCACTGGGATGAAGGGACCAATGCAGTGAGTATCGAACCAAATCTGGAGGCTATCGAATGACTTATCCTAACCTGTGCACAGTCCGTAGTACTTGGCAACTGGGCTTACATGGGCTCCGTAGACGAAGGCCGTGAGATATTGGCTCCTGTCTTGGGCCTCGAAGCGCTTGAAATTTCCGCCAGGACTGTGCCTTGGGACGAAGTGATTGCCAGCCAAGGATTTGGCGAGTTTGATGCCGTTCTCTGCGAGGACAACAAGATCCGTCACCACTATGCGGCGACAGTGCGAAACGTTTCCGCGTCAGCCTTCGAGATCGCATTCGAGAAGCTGACGAAGTTTCTCGTTGATTACCCAGATGCGCGCGGGACCAGCATGCAGATCGAAACTTTCCCCAACCAGGCGGCTATGGCGGTTGCTGACGAATCCACGGCATATCCATGGCGAGACGCAGTGGCACATATGTAAGTCCCGATCCGCACCAGATTATTGGGTCATGTGAAGCTAAGCTGATATTATACAAGTGCACTTGTGTTCACTCTGGATAGCGATAACGCCACCACGGTCGACGCAGTGACTAAGCTGGGACCAGAGATTCGGAACGATATCTTCGTAACATCTGGATATCCGGATCTCGCGGTTTACCTCAACTACGCCCACGGCGACGAGCCGATCGAGTCACTCTACGGACGCAATAAGTTGCCACGATTAGCCGAACTCAAGGGCAAGTGGGATCCCAATAACGTCTTCTCTTTCCACCACGCACTACCCACAAGCTACCCATGAGTTTGGGCAACACGCGAATTGTCGCTTGAGATATTGGCCGACTCATCGACCAGGACGAGACAAGATTAGTATTGATGACGGAAATTACATGTACGATATATGTTCTGGTAGAGATCACGTTATGCCTTATCGTGGTAAAGCCAATGCTGTCTCATAAACTCTCGCTCACTGGTCTCCAAGTTTCGCCTAAGCGACTGTTTGCGTATAGTGGGGTTGAGGGTCAAGTGGGAGCAAGAGGACTACATAAGCAAGCAAATCCCCACGCCTATGCAGGGACTACTGAGGGCATTCATTCTGTCTACATACATACCTGCTATCACTTCACCCATTCCTAAATCGCGGAGACCAGCCAAAACCCGAAGTGAACTTGAAGGGAAGATGAACATTGACGGATACGCTTTTATTGTGGGTGGTGGTGCGTACCCAGCAATTCATATCCTTCTAACGCCATGTGTAACTGACGAATGTCTTTGATTGCCACAGGCAGTGGAATAGGAAAATCTTGCGCTCTCGCCTTTGCGAGAGAGGGCGCTGCAGGGATTCTCCTAGCCGATATCAGCTTAGGCGCGGCGAAGGAGGTCGCTGCTTTGTGTGTGACCGCAGCGACAGCGGCCGGCTTCCGAGCTGAAGCCGTACATGCCGACGTAACTGTAGAGGCATCGGTCAAGTCGGCGACAAGTAGGATGGCAGACCTTTTCCCGCGGATCGACTACTGTGTAATTTCGGCGGGTGTAAGTGCCAATCGGACGTCCGTTGCCCCCACTCCCCTTATTAGGCTGAAGCTGATTGCCGCCTGTCATGGCATGGTTCCTCCAGATAGGGGTAACATTGGCAGTCGAGGTTGCAGAAACCCAGACCGCCGAGCTCACTCGGTTCTTGGACGTCAATGTTACTGGAACATTCAATGTTACGCGGGACATTACGGCGCTCATGAAGTCTCAAGACCCCAAGTCCTACGAGGCTCCGGGTCAAGGGAGAGGTCCAACACGCGGGTCCATTGTCATCATGGGGTCAGCGGCATCTTTTGCCGCCCAACGCAACATGGTACAGTACACGACGTCGAAACATGCAGTTCTCGGCTTAATGAAGAACGCAGGTACGTCATCTCCGGTACATCCGTGTGATGCATGTCTATATGATTGGGGACTGATACGACGGGAGTGCTAGCTTTGGACAACGCAGCCTACAGCATTAGGGTGAATTGCGTGTGCCCATCTTGGGTCGACACCCCAATGGTACAGGATGCGGTGGCGCATGTACCAGGACTTAAAGAGGTGATCGAAAGCCGTGTCCCATTGGGCCGGATCGCAGTGCCCGATGAGGTCGCCGACGCGGTACTGTTCTTGAGTAGTCCCCGAGCAAGCTATGTGACTGGTTCAGCCTTTATCATCGATGGAGGTACTACCTTGACGGGTCATGTTTAGAAATATCTAGAAACATTGACACCAGGTGCAATTTTCGGTGGCATTCAGCCTACCTTATGTATGATAGCCAGGTCGTATTCACAATCCGGGTGGTCATGACGCCGGATGTGGCACAGCCATGGCCAGCCCGGAGGTGGGGGCGAGAGCTGGTGCGGTTGCAGGTGGTTCGATGAACTTGATCTCACGTTACACGGCATATGCAGGCTGTAAATGACTCCAACGGCCCGCCCCCGGTTGCGACGCAGCTACTGTTCGTCACCTAAGCTAGGGCAGGGAGTAAGGACTGAGGTGGTCATCTCCGGCCGACATCTCCGGCTTTTCCCTCTCTGGATACCCAGAGAGAGCATCACATTCGAAGGATGAGCCGGATATGCATGTTGGTGATTTTAGGTGCAGGGACGTTACAATGCATACCATGACCACAGGCTGGTTGCTGACGAGTGAGTCAGTCTCACACCGGTCAAGTAATCCCGGATCAGACGATCCCCGCGGATAGCCTATCGGTACCGCCATCTAACCACACTCCTCCTGTAAGTAGATCGATAGGAGCCGCATCTTACCCCAAAAGTCGCGGCCCGACGTGTTTGACCCCACGGGGAGTGGCGGGGGCTGGGTTGGGGGCTGTGTGTAGTGTGTGTGAACATGGAAGCACGGGTGACCCGATGTACTGATAGGTACCTGCCGCCGGATTCCGATTTATGGCGAGAGCCTCGATCCAGAACTCTGGCTCAGCTCCTGCGATGGGCCAGCCACCTTTCCCAGGCTGTGAAGTGGGAACACGGTCAACATATCTATATATCCTCTGTTGGTGACAGTTGATCCAAATCACCCGAGGCCATACCTCACTCATACCCTAGCTAGCACAATTCTGGGCTCTGAAACTGAAGATAAGTCAAGATGGCGACACAAGAGACTCCCGGCGGCCCTTCCGTTGGCTACATCACCAATGGCTTTCCAGCACCTGGACTTCGGCGAACCGTCAGGCACATCACCGGCCACAACGACAATGGAAAGTCTGTTTTCCTGTCCGCCGACTCTGGCGACCATCACAAGATCATGGGGGATCAACAAGCTATTGCGAACATCCTCTACTCCACCATCGAGACGCCAGTGGACTTGAACGACGATGTCGACATCAAGCACGCTAAAGAGAACGAGGTTTGCAGCTCCAACTTCATTCAAGTCGCTCATATTCCATGTTTGAATTACGCATATTCATTGATTCCTACTTGCCGTCGCGTCGCTCCCCTCTCTGTGATACCCTTGTTTGGCATGATGCTAATGGCAGGTTCGTCAGCCTCCATTGAATTACACCAACGGGACCGTGGTCCGCATGGTTGATTTTGGACCAGGTGTTGGGACACCACTCCATCGTGCGATGTCCATCGTCTATGGTGCCGTGATGGAAGGCGAATTTGAGCTTACGTTGGATTCGGGAGAGACCCGCGTCCTGCGTCAGGGAGACGTCAGTATCAATCGCGCTGGGGCACACGCTTGGCGCAATCTCACTGGAAATGGCAATTTGCCTGGCCGTATGCTGTATGTCTTGGTGGGTTCGAAGGACGTGGTCGTCAACGGTGAGAAACTGGGAGCTTATCTTGGCTGGCTTGAGAAATACCACACAGGCGAATAGAGCCTCCGAGGACTGTGTTTGTCTCTTTCATCATGAATGCGAAGATTATGTATTGAGCAGAATCCAAGATGGAACTCTCGGTATTCCGGTCAAAGCACTCAAACAGTGATAACTCGCACGAATCCACTGCGGTGATCTTCCAAACCTCCGGGATAGGGTGCAGCGGCCCAACGAGAACAAGGTGATCATCCTATAAACTAGACGGTCAAAGTCATGCTTCAAATCGATGCATTGGACCAACCAATATCTACAACTCATAGTAATATCCAAGTACAGTCCGAAGTTGCATGATGGTATCTGCAACTTGGGCAGAGACCTGAACATAACAGTACATCAGTCACCTTTCATCACCCCAGCGCTCGTCCTGTGAGCATCTCTGAGCTTTCCGAGATTGAAGGAGGCCCAAAATATGTAGTCCTGATTGTCGATCAGTATTTTCTACACTACGCGCGATGTTATGAAGGGGGGTACCCACCCAGATGGTACGCCATGCAAACATGTCCAAGAAACGGACCGTGGAGGCGGTCTTCCCGTACCAGAACCAAGCTGGTGGAGACTGCTTCAAGCTCTGGGCCACGACCTTGCTGGCGTATTCGAAACGGTCCGTAGTATCTTGGACAGTCGCGTTAGTCCAAGCAATCAATACTTGCCTGTGGCACTGAACACCTACTCGGGGATCTCTGGACGTGCTGTTTGAACTCATCTGCGAGAGGAGCCATGTAAGACCCTACACGCGAGCAAAAGTTAGGATCAAACAGGGCCTGAAACAGTGCGAGTCCAGACCTCTTGGAAGTTCCCTATGAATGTCTCTTCGGAGTATGTTGGTCCCGATCTCTCCCGATATGATCTTCAGACATTGCGTAGCACATTAGCCATTTGGAGCAGTGAAAGCTCGATTGAGGTCTCAGTACAGTAAGGACGCTGACACTGTAGGGTTCGCCATTAGTAAACGATCGAGTCCGTAGTCCGCTTCCCGACTTCAAGCAGTTCTTACTCGAGTGGTGCCATCTCCACTCGCAGTGTGTTTGACCAGTGCTGAAGAGCTGCTTTGGTGGCGTTGTATGAAGCTGTTGCTATACGTCAGCAATCTACGCATGCCATGAGCTAAACGGATTGAACTTACATCCATAGACGTAGGGAACAATGCCGCCCACCGACCCGATGTTGACCACAGTTCCGTGCGCCTTGATCAGCAAATCATGAAAGTGGTGTACCATTCTCATTGGTCCAAACACGTTGACATCAAACATACGGCCAACCTCCGTGACGTCGGTGTCGATAGCCGCCATGGTATAGGCTTTGCATTATTCAGCTTCGAACGGATGTAGTCGGCAGTGCTGATGGACGAGGCTGTATTGTCTTACCTATCCCGCTGCAAGAGAGTGACAAAGGTCTGTGGTAAGTACGAAGCTATTACACCAGGCGTGGAGAAGTTACTTACGCGTTGTTCACCAGAATATCAAGAAAGCCGCCAGTAAGTTCACGGACGGTGTTTTTGAGTTCCTCTACTGACTCGTCACTGGTCACATCTAAGTGGAACCATGATATCCCAGCGTCGGTGAGATGGTCGCTTGACTCGGACGGGAGGATCGTAGCAATGGAGTGCAGGCCTTTCCGCTGGTACTCTATGACTAAGGCCTCACCAATGCCCCCTTTCCCGCAGCTACATTTGGTAAGCGGGACACTCAATGTAGCGAGCAACAGGAGACTGACCCAGTGACCAGGGCGAACGCTGTTTGGGGTGCCATGATGCTTGCTGATCGGGGGTCGTGAGTATGGGGCGATGGCCCTTGAAAAACAGCACAGCTGTGCAATGCAGCAGATCTACTATTGCCGACATCGGTTCAGAAGCGGGCGATTTTCGAATCGCGATGCTCGGGCAGCTACAGCACCAGTACACGGAGGGAAAGAGGGCCCGACATGAAGGTGCCCATGTATTGTTGACTTGATAAGGTCCTTGGCAGAGTTCCGTGTCAACCTGGATCACGGGATGCTCACCACTGATTTGTCGGCTTTTGATTCATGCACTGGTACCCTGCCAACCGAAAGGACCAATGGTTAGGGCGCCCATTGGAGTTTGATACCACACCACCCCGCTACTCGCACTCTACACTGCAGCTCCCATATAGGGGGAGAAAGTCGGCGGAGATAGGGCATGCTTGCCGACTGTTGAGGCAACCCGAGCCGGGCCAACATCCTGATCAGGGTCCAGTGACGCAAGCTAGATTTGGTGCCGTGGTGATGAGTCTCTGAGCTTGGCACCAAGCCGATAAATGCAACCGCTCAGACTTACCTTTGCCTCTGGGTGTACCACATGAGGCTGAGCAGGTGTGTAATCGAGCACCATCTGGCTGAAGGTATTACACATGTATGCGTTCCCCTAGAGACACCAAACAGACTACGCTTGAGAGACTTTTCGGGTCAAAAGTAACACCTGTGATTACGAAGCATACTCGATATGAAGATGCGTACGAACAACAGCGATCATGTGCCCAGCTATGCGGACGATCCTGTCTGTATCGTTGGGATGGGTATGCTCCTGCTCTACTGACTCCGAGCTCTGGTCACTAACTCGTGGCTAACAGCATGTCGACTACCGGGCGGTATCAACGCGCCTTCACGACTCTGGGACTTCTTGCTGAACAAGCAGTCAGCACAAGGTCCGGTGCCTGCTCAACGCTTCAACATAGGCGCTTATTACAGCCCGGACGGCAGTCGACCCGGACTGTCTCATGCCGCAGGTGGCTATTTCATCCAAGAAGACGTCCGACAACTAGACAACCACTTCTTCGGCATTAACAACATCGAGGCCAGTTCAATGGATCCGCAGCAAAGAAAGCTCCTTGAGGTTGTATTCGAGTGTCTCGAAGACGCTGGCATCCCAATGGAGCGCATTTCTGGTACCAATACTGGCGTATTTGTTGGTAACTTCACAGTTGACCACCAAACCATGCAGACGCGTGATCCAGACATGATCCATCGTTATACCGCATCGGGTTGTGGAACTACGATTCTAGCAAACCGTATCAGCCACGTGTTCAATCTTCAAGGACCAAGGTAAGCCCTACTTTTCTCTTACCTGATCTCTTAGTTAAGTCGTGGTCAGAACCCAACTGTCTTGAGGCTTGAAAGGGCAGGGCCCCTGGCGCCCCTACCACACCAAACCCCCAAGACACCCCTGGTGACTTGTGTATGTCGCCCAACAGCTGACTGGTCCCGACGGTGGTAGCTTCACTCTGGACACGGCGTGTTCGTCCTCGATCTACTGTCTCCATAGCGGTATCAGTGCCATCAAAGTCGGCGACTGTGACGAAGCAATCATTGCTGGTGCCAACTTAATATTGAGCCCTGAGCAGTGTATAGGCACCATGAAAGCCGGTGTCCTCTCTCCAACGTCCACCTGTCACACCTTTGACATATCAGCAGACGGATACGGACGTGCCGAAGGGGTGAGCGCTGTGTATCTCAAACGTCTCTCTGCTGCACTGGAGAAAGGCGACAAGATCTGGGCTATAGTTCGTGGCACTGCTGTCAATGCGTAAGCGTCCTTCCAAGCATGTAGTATCGTGTTGGCTCACTTTTGATCTCACGCGACGGTCTGCAGGAACGGTAGCACCCCAGGCATCACACAACCGAGTGTGGATCTCCAAGAGGCTGTGATCCGAAAAGCGTACTCGAACGCTGGTCTTGATTTCGCCGACACCGACTACATCGAGTGCCACGGCACTGGAACCCCGGTAGGCGATCCGATTGAAGTCGAAGCCATCGGTCGGTGCTTCTCTCGCCAGGGTGGGACACCATTGATGATTGGAGGCGTACGTACAATAACCCAGGCCCCTGATGCAAGGCCAGCGCTGACTCGCGATTGGGCAAAAGGTCAAACCCAATCTAGGGCATAGCGAAGCAGCAAGTGGTCTCACCTCGCTGATCAAGGTTGCTCTGGCCCTTAATCATGACCAGATCCCCCCAACATATGGTGTGAAGGAGTTGAACCCCAAATGTAACGACTCGCCCGATCCCGAATATTGTATGCAACCCGTGTCGCTGACTCCACGCGGTAGTACGGCTTAACGAGTTGAACCTCAAAGTCGTGACTGAAGCCTACGGTTGGCCAAGAGCTCTTCGAAGAGTGTCCCTCAACTCGTTTGGATATGGCGGAGCAAACGCGCACGCCATTCTCGAATCGCCCCGCAGTTACTTACGCCTGCCTCCAGCTTCGGCTGGGCTGAGTACGGCGGCGAGTGACCATCAGTATTACGCCCTGCCCATCTCAGCGGCCTCACAGGAGTCTCTGAAAGCTCGTGAACGACAAGTCCGACAAGTCCTCGAGTCCGGCGACGCCGGAACGGTCCAGAGTCTGGCCTGGACCTTGGCTGAAGGCCGATCACACATGGCCAAGAGACAAGTGTTGCTTGCAAGAGCCACATGCCACGAAATCGAAGTTCTGGAGCTTGGGCTAGCTTCCGACGTCAAGGCCACCTCGGTAGCATTTGGGTACGTGTTCACTGGGCAAGGAGCCCAGTACCCAGGCATGGCCAAAGAGCTGCTCGAGGGCAACACCGTCTTTCTGGCCAGCATCCGTGGCCTTGACAAGGTCTTGCAAGCTCTGCCCGCGGAACACGCCCCTGGATGGACTTTGGAGCAGTCCATCATCGATGCGCCAGAGATCAGCCAGATTCAGCTCGTCACGCGGAGCCAGCCGGTCTGCACTGCTGTTCAAGTTGCCCTTGTAGACCTACTTCGCTCATGGGGGGTGAATCCTACAGGCGTGGTGGGCCATTCTTCAGGCGAGATTGCGGCAGCATATGCTGCCAGGCTGCTCAACGCCAAGCAGGCGATTTTAGTCGCGTATTTCAGGGGTTACGCGGTCGCGCAATTGAAGACGCGCGGGGCCATGCTGGCAGCCAGCCTGGGCGTCGACAGTGCTAGAGCGCTTATCGAGAATATGCAACTAGGCGAGGAAGTAGCCGTCGCCTGTGTCAATGCGCCCGAGAGCGTGACTCTCAGCGGATCCCTCGAGGCCATCGAGCAAATCACAGCCGCTATCCAGAAGCTCGGCAAGGGCACCTTTGTTCGCCAGCTCAAGACAGATGGGCGCGCATACCATTCGCGATGGATGCGAGAAGTCGGCGACTCGTACGAGCAACTCCTTGCGCCGTATATGGGCGCGCAGCTACCCCATGGCGGAGGAGCGCAGGCTGAGATTGAGATGCATTCCTCAGTGGGAGTACCGGAAGACCAAGCCAGCGTAGTTGATAGCTGCCGCGCAGCCTCGGCCACGTATTGGCGGGCAAACCTGGAGATGCCAGTACAGTTCCAGTCGGCCCTGACAAGGTTGATCGAAAGCCGAAGCGCCATTCATTTGATCGAAATCGGCCCTCACCCTGCGCTGAAAGGCCCAATACGTCAGATTACAACCCATATGAAGCGCGACGCTCGTTCCTTGCCGTATAGCTTCGCCCTCTCGAGGGATCGAGACGCCGATAAGTCGATGAAGGAACTTGCAGCTGACGTCTTCCTCCACGGACACGAGCTATCTTGGCTGAACGTGAATCCCAAGGTAGGTAGCACGGGCCCACGGTTTCACTCCCTCCCTCCATATCCATGGGATTACTCCGCGGGACTTCAATGGCATGAACCTCGTGTAAGTGCCGAGGTACGGAGTCGCCAACATCGTCGACATGAACTCCTCGGGTCGCAGCAACCAGCGGGAAATGGTATCGACTGGATGTGGCGTAATACACTGCGTCTTCGTGAAGCACATTGGGTGCGCGATCATCGACTCGAATCTCAAGTTGTATTCCCGGCCGCTGGCTACCTTTCCATGGCCATGGAGGCCCTTTCCCAGATCGTGCAGTTCGCAGAAGCTCCATCGACTTTCATTGAACTTCGTAACGTTAACTTCGGAGCTGCGCTTGTGGTGCATGATGGAGACGATGAGGGGGGAGACGCAGCAAACGCGGTTGAGCTGCACACGACTATGTCGGCGCGGAAGCTGTCCACGGCGACCAATTCGATGGAGTGGTATGACTTCGCTATTTCGGTAAGTACATCAGTCAACATTCTAGACCTTCCATGGTATTGGGAGTCTACTACACCGATATGTGGTTAGTAGGGGTGTCAGAACCTTGTCCTATATACCCCATTGTCCGAGTGAAGTGAGCTATACCTAAGGTACGGACTAACGCTGGCTCATTTAGTCATGGAAGGCTGGTCAAGCAAATCTGCATTGTGCAGGTGGAATACGGCTGGTACCCGCAGACGAGAGTGTGGAAGTCGATAGGGTCGTCACCGTCGAGGACTCTGGTAACCTCGAAGATGTGCCTCACATGAGCCGCTGGTACGGTAGGTTTGAACAGGAGGGACTTTGCTTTGGACGCCACTTCCAGTCGATAACGGGACTCAAGACCCACCCCAACCGACTACGGTGCGAGGCTATATGTAGCACTCGCCTCACATCCTTGGTATCTGAGGACGGGAAAAGCGCAGGGTACCCAATGCATCCTACTACGATCGACGCATGCCTTCAAGCCGGGATCATGAGTTCTGCAGCCGGTGATGCAAATGCTCTTCATGCCTACCTTCCGATATTCATTAACCAATGCCGAGTTCGCACCTTAGGCTTGGACTTGTCTAGTCGAAATCCCCCGACTCTCCATGCTCGGTCAACCAAGACTGGCATGACCATGCGCCGAATCGACTGCACAATGTGGGGTGAGGACGCTTTGCCGCTGATTGATTTTCAGGAAGTGCGCATGTCTCAGTACACAGGCAAGACCCCCGAGACCCCCTCAGCTTCTCGCCAGCCGTGTCTGCGCGTACAGTGGAAGCCCGATATCCACCGCTTGGACTCAAGCACGGAAGGGGACCTGAGTGCATACATGGCCGCATTTACCGACCGGTCTCAAAGCATGGGCGTGCCTGATGAACGGTACCTAGCAGTCATGGGAGTCCTGGTCGACCTCGTCGCTCACAAAAACCCCCAAATACGGGTTGCCGAGCTTGGGGAAGAGCGCGGATGCAATGCTGATCAGTCTTCAAGTCTGATTGATCAGGGCGTCAGTATCGCCCAGCATGGGAGTTGGTCCAAAGGCAGATTGGACGAAAGTAATGCAGTGGTGATTGATGACAACGGTGAAGGCCCCTTCGACCTCCTGATCATTCCTGGCGTATGTATTGCTCCTTCCACTGTCCACGGGCATCTTCTAACAGCTTTGCAGCCCAGAATCTCTCAGGATTACTGGCAGCGAACACCTAGAAAGCTCAGGGAGATGGTCAAACATTCGGGAGTTATCATCACCCATAAGACAGAAGCCGCCGTGTCCGCATTGAATCAAGCTTGCTTCGCAGTCAAACTGGTGGAAGAACAGATCCTTCTTGCGATCAACACTACAGGGCAAATACCGCAACCACTCAAAGACAGGCATGTCATCATCCTTGTAAGCAGAGACACCACGCAGATTACGTAGTGCACAACTGATATGTTCTGTAGGTTCGAGAGCCTTCTCATGCGGTCGCAGCACTCGTGGTCACACTGGCCAGCTACTTGAAGCGAAATGCCGGTACAAGAGCGGCGCAGATTATACCATTCCGTGACATCGGCCAAATTCAACTGTGCAAGGAGATGCTATGTATCTCTTTTCTCGAGGCAGAGAAAGAGTTCTTGGCTTCGATGGACCAAGGTAACATGGATCTTCTACGCACCGTCACTAACGTGGTAACGGATCTGCTCTGGGTAACAGGTGCGGATATGCTGGGCAATAGCCCCGATCCTGATTTGACATTGTCCAGTGGGCTGTCTCGTGCTATCATGCTAGAGCAGCCATCATTGCGGTTTTCGATAATGGATGTCAGGTCCACCAGCATCGCGGAGTCCAACATGACCACGATCTGTGAGAACATGATGAAGATACTTGATTCCTTCTACCCCATGGACGACAAGGAATTTGTGCAGAAAGAAAGTCTACTATACGTCAGTCGCTTTGCCCCCGACTTCAGCTCGAACTTGCTGTTCCAACGCCGCCTGGGGGCACCAGGAGCTGTACAGAATGAACGCCTCGGAACGTCCCGACCAGCTGAGATGTATATGGCAGCAAAGGGTGTTAGCGAGACCATACAGTTCCGTCAAAAACACGAGCCCACCACGAGCCCACCAGATGGGTGCATTGACGTACTCGTCAAAGCTATCAGTCTCAATGCGAAGGATGTGTATGCCCTGCACGGACGCATTGAGACCCATATGGCTACAAATGCCGTGGAAATCAGTGGTGTGGTCACAGCATTGGGACCAGGTGTGGTTGACCTTCGAATTGGGGACCGTGTACTCGTGATGGCCCCAACCTATCTCGGAACGACAGCACGCGTACCAGCCTGGGCCACCCATAGGATGCTGCCAGAAGAAAAGTACACCACAATGCCCACTCTTCCGGTGGTTTATACAACTGCGTTATACGCCCTGCGGGAACGTGCCCATCTACGAGCAAAGGAGTCGGTCTTGATTCATAGTGGGGCCGGTGCTTTCGGCATAGCCGCCATCACGACGGCGCAACGTATGGGAGCTACCGTGTACACGACTGCAGGGACTGAAGCCAAACGATCCTGGATATCTTCCAATCTGGGCGTCCCGCTGACGAATATCTTCCATTCCCGTGATACCTCCTTTGCAAGGGGCATTAAACAAGCGACGGGTGGCCGAGGGGTGGATGTTGTCGTGAATGCCCTCGTTGGTGATCTGCTACATGCAACGTGGGCTTGCATAGCCCCATTTGGACGCTTCGTCGAGATAGGGAAGAAGGAACTCACTGAAGCTGGACGGCTAGACATGGAGGTGTTTGTGCGCAGCGTCACGTTCACCGCATTCGATCTGAACGGACTCTTCTTCAACGAAGACCCGTATTATCGTGATCTGCTTCGCAGGTATGTCTTCTGATGTTCGTATAAAACACCCGATCCCGTGCTGACTTGTGAACTCGATCGCAGGCTTACTACGGAGGTACTTGACCTCTATCGCTCCGGGGTTATCAAACCGGTTCCCATCACAGTCTTTCCAGCAAACGAAATAGCTCGTTCCTACCGGTACTTCTCCTCGCACGACCGAATAGGCAAGGTAGTCGTCTCGTTGGAAGACGACAATGCTTCCATTCCGGTATGACACCTTTAGTATCTCTCGTCATGTGCCTCCGCCCTTATTCCACCTTCTCCTATGATTCTAATTAGCATTTATAGGTTACCCCTTCACAGTACCTGACCCTTTTCGATCCTGCAAAGGTGTACCTTCTGGTGGGGTGTCTAGGTGGCTTAGGACGGAGCCTCAGCCGGTGGATGCTGGCTCGGGGCGCTCGCACATTCGTCTTCTTGGGAAGGTCAGGCTGCGATAAACCAAGCGCGAAAGACCTTGTACGCCGCCTGGAAACTTCCGGATCCGATATAACAGTGGTTAAAGGCAACGTTACCGACATCGATAGCGTCACCGCCAGCATAGCTGCTTGTAAAGCTACTGGAAAACCCATCGGCGGTGTTGTTCAAGCTGCTATGGGACTCCATGAGGCCTTATTCGCGCGTATGACCAGCGAAGCGTGGCACGAAGCTATTCAACCGAAGTGGGCGGGTTCTCACAACCTCCACAGAGCACTGGAGAATCGGGACGAAAGCCTGGATTTCTTCTTGCTAATGTCTTCGGTGTCTGGAAGTGTGGGCACCGCGACTGAAAGCAACTATTGTGCGGCGAACGGTTTTCTCGATGCATTCGCTCATTGGCGCCGTTCTCTCGGAAAACCAGCTGTCTCGGTGGGCTTGGGAATGATCTCCGAAGTTGGGTACTTGCATGAGAACCCCGAAATCGCGGCTCTACTACTGCGGAAGGGGATCCAACCTCTAAGCGAGGCTGAGTTCCTCCAGGTCGTAGACCTTGCCCTTGCCGGGGATAAGGTCCATTCCAATTCCAACAATGGTAGCCCTGCAGCGGCCCATATCCTCACCGGGTTGGAAACATCGGAGGCCCGCCGCCTAATTGAGCAAGGGTTCGATGTAAGCTACGGCTCTATGCAGGATCCGCGAGCGGCGGTCCTGCGGACGGCGCTGAATGTGGCACCAGGTCCAGCCGAGGGCGCCATCACATCTGCCAAGTCCCGGTTGAGTGCTGCTGCCTGGTCCAATTTGGTCCCGGTCTCTGCCATGGAGTACTTCATGCCCGTAACCGAAGAGCCTTCGTTGGAGCTTGCGGTACTGCGGCTGTTCAAGAAGCAGTTTTCAAGCTTGATCCTCATGCCGCTGGACAGCGTTGACGCCGAAAGGCCGCTGATCAAGTTTGGTATGGATAGCATGATCTCATCAGAGCTCCGCACTTGGATCTGGACAAGTTTCCAAGTCGATGTGCCTTTCTTCGATATCATGAGCCCCGACAAGACCCTGAGCGCGCTTGCCAAGTTCGTGGAAGAGGGGTTGGTGAACGGATCGGCTAGATCGAAGTAAAACTTCGATCAATTGGCGTTGATTGGGGCAGATGTAGGACTTTCCGATGCTTGTACCTATGATTGACGGTCCCTATCTCGTCTTCCATCCCCATCCCGAGGAGGACTGTGGAATGGACTTGAGTCGCCGTCCTAAAGCAAATTCTCGACCGTCCTCCGCCAAAGGGCTAATCCTGGTGCATCTTGATTGTCATGTATGCTGCCGTCTGCGCTGAGTGCTGGAGTACATAGCGATTCGAGGTTCGAGACTCAATCTTGACGGCAACGCGTTTGATGGGGATTGCAGATAGGTAGTTGTGTGCCTTTTGGTAGCTTTCCCAGATGCTGACAAATCACAAGTCTTGTTGTAATCTATCAGTGGTCTGGGTGGTGCTTGATTAACAGGTCGGATGGAAAGGATTCCATCCGAGATGTATCTAAATACCTAAATTACAGTGGTGAGGTACCTGGGGCAACAAAGGTTTGCCAGGCAGCCTTCATCAGGTAACCTCCAACATATCTGGTGGGGTTACCAGAATACTCCATATGGGTCCATGCACTAGATCCACAGTTGTTTCCTTGATAATTCACTGTACGGCTTATCACATAACTCAAGTATGCAGATAATGAGAGTAGTAATTCCCCGGAGCTAATGAGACAGCTATCCTATAAGGGCTAGACCGTACTACCCCAGGGTACCTGGGTAAAGTCAAGATCCGGCCCCCCACTTCCGCCCTCCGCCTCCGCCTCCGCCCTTCCGGATCTCTTCCATCCTTTCGCATACCGACAGCCACCAGCATGACCTAACAGAGCGGAATCGACATTCTCTGTGATGCTGCCGGCTCCGACCTGCTGCTGGGGTCTATGTTTGCGCCCTCTTCGCCGCAACAGCAGTCCCAGTCCCAGCCCCAGTCTGCGAAGCGCGTCAAGCTATCCAGTGAAGCTTCCGCCACGGCCTCGCATGTCTGCCATACATGTAAAAGGGTCTACGAAAGGTTCGCAACCCCAAAGCCCTTCCTTAACATGGTTGCGCACAGTCTCAGCACTTCAACGTTACCCGTCGCGCTCGCTGACTTGGCACCTCTCTAGAGCCGACCACCTGAAGAGCACTTGCGATCGCGTTAGTGACCAACCTTGATACCTCCTCTGTAGCTGGCAACATAGGCTGAATAGAACGAAGACGAGGGTTTTGTTTCTATTTTAACGCAGCATCCATTCTGCTAAAAGCCCTCCCGGTAAACCTATCACGGCCCTCGAGGAAGCAGATAGTACCTGAACATGTTTGTCATTGGCCTGCTCGCACTAATGGGGAGCGCAGCTCGCGGTTTTCCTGGCACGCCCTTTATTTGCACTTTAGGCCTTGTATTATAGTTGGTTGCCGGGGTGTCCAACGTCTCGGCAGTGTAGGCACAGCCTTCGATCTCTCTGAACTGTGCTAGTTGATAACGGCTCCTTAGATACGACAATCCTCAGCACAGTGCATAGGTAACAACGTGATCTCGATTTTTGAGCACAAGTCGTGTGCCAGGATGGACTTCTACCAACAGATGAACAGTTATGGCTGCCCTTCCGACGCCAACATTTGGGTACATCTTCCAATGAACAAAGGGGAACATATCAACTCGATTTATGCGAGGGCTCAATACTCAGGTACTGCATCATACACGTGTATTGCATCCTTTGCCTTGGCTGTAGGTACTCTATCCACCGTTTCGAGTTCTTTACTCATATAGCTGCTAGTTTGCTACAAATCATGGACAAAAAGTCACGTTTGGACCTTACGGTACCATTCGCCAGTTGGGTAACCAGTCTAATTTCAGGCTCAAGTTGCCGAAGTCTCCGTCGACCATCTATATCACAGACCTACACAAGTCTGAAAGCAATTCTTTCGATATCGCTTTGGACCAGTCGCAACTGCGGGTTGACCCATGCCCTGCTCCAGTCTTGGAGAGGTCTCTTAGTCCCTACCATCACTACTCATCCTGCGCCTTGGATGGCATTGTCGAGATCACACCTTGTATTGAACGCGGTCAGGGCAAAGACAGCCGATGCTACATTGGTGGAATGATGGTGCATTACGAAGATGGCAATCGAGCCTGCCTGGGCATGTGCCGCCTGGACTGGATGGGAAGCCCGCTTCGGGTGTGCAGTACGCATCTGCACATGGCTGCTGTGCGGTGCCAAGGCGAGAGACGGGTAGTGAGAGTGACTGTGGATGCTGGACCATTACCACCACTGGGCCAGCCAGAGCGCTGGGTGCAATTCCCCTGGTCCGGGACTCTAGACTGGTGGTTTATTCGGTCTGCTGCCGTCATTAGGTATCGACCTTCTGTAGCGGCAGCTACAAGCGATTCCAAGTAGGGAGTGAGTGGTTGCGGTCGCCGATCTCTTCGAGCGCGTCTGTCACATTGGGATCGAGAGCGAATAACGACCGAATAGATAAGGAAAGTGGTGGATATAAGCGCACTAGGTAACCCAAATGTATTCTCTTGCCCCTCTCAGATCCAAATGGTCGTATGCCTTTCTTAATTTGGCTATCTACCTCGCCATCCTCCATATCGTGCAGGTAGCTGTAGCTGCCCTCCTCTTCTTTGACGCGCGGCGGGCCGGCAAGGGAGACATGCTTGGCTGCGGTTTGCTTAGGACGGTTTTTGGCATCGTAGGGATTTTCTTGGTCAGTCAGGGAAGTGTCGGGCCGATCGCGCTTGAGGAATGGTGCGTAGTGAGCTCTGGCTGCAACAGCGTCCTTGAAGCCGGCTCTAGCGGCAAGCTTCTCTCAATTGATCTGATAACGAGTCAGCTTATATTGTATGACACCTTGCGTGGGATAAAGAAGGGTCATGTCGAATGAGAGTGCGTACCTTAGGCTCCGTGTTAGAGCTTGACAAGGGCCGCCATGTCGCGCACGGCGACCTGATCGGGAAACGCAGATTTGCATGCCATCTTCTGCTATACTGGCAGGCGCAGTGTTGAATGTACGTAGATGTGGGCGTTGGAGGAGAAGTTGACTATGATGATGTGGACTGGTGGGTGGGAGAAAGTAGGCGTCGGCAAGGCTGAGAGATCTGCTTGACATGGGGTGGGGATATGCAATCATTACGGGGCGCTCCCCGCATGATCGCCTCAGGCCTCCGGTGGTTCTGGGGCGTAGGGGTAGTTACGGGTATTAAGTGGGTGATGCGGGGACCCTAAATCTTAGCCCGATCTATCTGTGCAAGGCTAACCTAATCATCAACGCCCGCCGCCATCTCTAGCTCAGAGATACCATTACCAATGGTACGCCATGCCTGTTCACGAGGTGTACATTGTACTTTCTATCGCTCTTTGTGATTTATTCCAGACGGTATAGGCTGCCGTTATTGTTCTACTTCTATAATCAATTTATAAACTGGGTCAGCTTTGATTCTTGTTGATTGATGGACGCAATGTCACCTGGGCTTCCCGCTTTGCCTGGTCGATCTCAGCTGCTGCCACGCGCCCCATGTTGTCGTCCAGGTAGTGTCTTCACGATGGCTGCCCCGGGCACCCAACTCCAGTTCTTTGCGACACATCTGTTTGGACTTGGTTGCCATGGACTTTACGCCTTCCCACCTTCCCATCTTTCGTGGTTCCTGCAAGGCTTTTCTCGTTCTTGACACCCCCTCGCAGCGATGACCTGGTCACCCAAATTTTGGCATCAATCCACAACCTGAACCGAAAACAGGTAAGTCATCTATTTTCCACCCTCAATCACCTTTCTTCTCGTACCCTGCACCCAAGCGTATCGCTCACAGGCAGTTCGCATCTTCTGGAAAGCAACGTCTCGAGCCGAATAAGCACCTCGGACCCCGGCACCGCGGCCGCAAACACACACAGCATCCAACTAGAAGATGGATGCGAAGCATCCATTGTCTAGTTGGGTGGATGATGATCCTTGGGATTGGGGAGTCGAGCGGGTCGTTCAAGAGCTCTGCTCCCAGAATCGAACCTGGAAGCTGCCAACGGACTCGTCAAAGCTCCCTCCATAACTCAAGACTCGTCTACGTGAACAAGATGTCAACGGCCACACCATCCTCACGTACTATGACGAGAAGGAGCTGTTTGAGGCACTCAGTATGGAGAATCTCAATCACAAGACGACGTTTATAGACGCCCGCGATCAATTTATCCTTTAAAAAGCTGAGGATTATAACCGCTACCTTAATGGCGTGGCTCGTAGCCCTTTCATTGTCACTTTTATAACACCAGTACCTGAAAACATGTTGTTGTTACGAACCAACGAGGCGTACAGGGAATGAGGCCCGCTGGCAGGCACAACAAGATGGACAGTAACTGGAAGAACCCGGGAGAACGCACGGGCTAAGGAAACGTCTAGGTCACGTGATCAAGACATCACGTGATGGATAGCTTGGATAGCGAGGTTATCCAACATATCCAGGATAGCTGTGACGGCCTGCGTAGACCTTCCCACATGACAAGTGGATACTTCCTAATAGGGGAAGGATCTGACCAGAGGATCCCCTTAAAGGGGCAACCTCCCACTGTATTTATCTCTCTCTCTCTTCCTTTCCTCTCTAGTCTTAATATTCTCGTCAATAGAGTAATAGCTGCTTGCTGCAGGCCATGTCCCAGCTCCCCAGTATGCTCGCCGTGACAATAGATTGGATAGCAAGGTTATCCAACATATCCACCCCATCAGTGAGGGAGAGATTGGATATATAAGGATGGACATTTCCTAGCTAGACAGATAGACTGTCTCTACCGCAGTGATCAATCTAAGCATCTTAGCCAACCCTAGGGTGGGAGAAATCTCCTGACGACCCGACTATTCAGTGAACCCAGTTCAGACCAAGCCCCAGTATCTGAGTGTCTTCTAGTTGACAGAAGCCTCTATTGTCTTTTGTGTTGACTTACCTCAGAACATAAACCCTATAGAACCCTTTAGCCTTATAGGTTAAACGGCTCGTCACAGTTGTAGACCAATATACATATGGGTGAACATTGTTGTATTGGAGATGCTTGCCGTGTATGAAACTATCTCGGCTTGCTAGCTACATATCTAGGGAGCAGGGCAACTGTGGTCTGTGCACCGTGGTTGGCCTAAGGCCACAACAAGTTATATAATCTAAAACAACGCCGACGGCCATCTCCCTTCTACTTCCCTCGTGTTCTTCTACTTGTCGCAACCATAGCACTTTTCAAGCCCTTGAGATTTTCCGCAGACAATATTCCCTTCGAATAACAGCTCTACGATGGACGTGCTTAAACAGATTGGGCATCGTCTGGTACTTTTGTCTTACTCAGCCTTCAGCACGAAAACGTGACTACACAGTAGCATAGCTCGCCCCAGAAACTATCTCTCAGCATCCTTCTTACAATGGCTTAGCATTGCCTAGAACATCCGTTAGATATCGGTATCATGAAACAGATAGGGGCCACGTTCCCGTGAGGTATCTACGTTTACGAAAGCTCCTTCTAGTAGACTCACAGAGAGAGCTTATTGGCGATCTTCTTCATGGTTACAATAGGCTAAATGCGCGAATTACAGATGCTGCTAACTATGAGGGGGACGGTCGGCTTTTCTTATTACAAGCCGATAAACCTTTTAACGGCAGGCGTACTCAGATTCCACGTTGCACAGTACATAAGCTGAACTTTGTTATCGAGATGACTCCCAATTCATCCTCAGAACCAGGCGGAGGGACGATATATCCAGTCCAGGCTCACATCAAGATCCTATTTCACAGTGACCAGCCTCACCTACTTACATCTCGTCATTGCCTATTGCCAGGGTGTGACCAAATGGCAGTGCTCAAACGGGTTGACGGCCAACGGGAAGACTGGTTTCCGGGTCATGATACCATTTGCTCGTCAAACAAACCCCCTGGTACCGCGAGATCAAGCCCTAGGTTGGTCAGCAAGCTCGCACATATATAGGGGAGGGAACCCATAGGTCACGGCATCCTCAACTTCTTTTTTCTTTGTCCTCCTCTTCCTTACCCTCCCGTCCTGGATTTCCACATTGTTCTATGATATGGCTGAATCCCTGTTACGGTACAAGTACATTGTACCTCCACATGTACCTATATATATGGGAGGCCCACCTCCCACCTGAAGCGGCTTTCCTTCTTCCTTTTTCCTTCTTCATAGATCGTTGAATCTAGCTTTATCTATCCATCAGTCCTGACCAGTTGTACTGCAGGCCTGATTGTCACAATCCCATCCACCCCTTTCGGTCCAAGGCGATCTAGAAATTGTCCAGGCGCTCCCAGTCAAAGCTGTGAGATTTCAAACCGTTCTGTATTGAAAGGAAAGAGAAGAAGATCTCTGGGGGAGAAGCCCCCATATGTACAGGTGTGCCATCAGGGTGACCAGATAATCATACGATAATGGCGCCAGGATCCTGGTAGCCTGAGGGTGGGCTGACTGCCCTGAGGCTAAACCCATTAGCGCATTCAGCCCCAAAAGCCTCAGCCTGGTATGATATCCAACAAAAGCTCATTCTGATTGGCCGGATCAGATATTGCCGTCGGACGAATATCCTCCCGTGGACTAGATGAACTACTTCACCTTTGAGTATGCTTCGCTCGATAACGATGGTTTTGGCTCCTTGAACCAGTGGGCCGTCGACGAACCGGCCTGCGACAAAATGAGCGGTAGATCTCCTTCTGCCGTCGGGCGCAAGGACGATGTCTTCATGATTACCAATCCAGATCTTGTCCCTATTCAAGACACTGCCTGGGGCATCAAGCCTCTACATCCAGGCGATATTCAGCCCAGTGTCACTTTGTCTAGCAGCAACTATCATCTTGTGGTAGATGATATTGACACTGCAGATATCGCCTGCCTGAGACACGACGTCCAGGCCGCCTCCTCTCTCAGCGTCCCATGCCCAGGCTTACATAATAATACTCCCGCCACCGATCTTCCCAACAGTCTCACCCCGAAGGATGACGAAGGCATAGCCAGCCACCACGCCACTAACTGTCATACTCCCGAGAGTAGCAATCTCGCTTCAGGCAGAACAAGTTCACCAATTACCGTTAATTGCAACCCTGTCGGGGTTATTAGTCTCACCACTCCCAACTCGCTGATCGAATCCCAGCCTCCCGGGAAAGCCAAGAGACGCCGTTCAGCCGATGCCGTGCCATAGTCCAAAAAAAGAAGGCTCAACCACGTCAAGCGCGCTCAACCTCAAACCTACGGGCCCGGAAGGTCACCATGTGTTTCGGAGACGAAGTGGGCGAATATGAATGGGATCGGCGGGCAAGGAGGTGGAACCGGTTGGAACAGGTTGAGCACACGGAAACGGCGGATGACTTCCTGGGTGACAACCTGCGACCATTCCTGCATGTATATGTGCAGCTGGACGGAGAAGGCTGGGATATTGAATTCGTGTGGAACCAGGAAAAGAAATAATTTTGGGGTGCAGACCCGCTCTGTACCAATGACAACGAGCCTTTTTTGGTAGATCTCAGCAAAATGACGCAGATATTGTCCGACCCCAATCCGAGCAGCCCGGTGACCTGGAAGGAATGATGTAGAGTGGCGTATCAAAGTCGTATATAGCACAGTGATAGATTGCTCTTAAGGTCTCGTATTTCACGTTATAGCTTGGTAGCATAAGTATCACCAGTATTCTTTCGAGTAGGTTGTTCCTCGACGTGAGCCTTCCGTCCAACATGGCAAGTAGGTATGCTCTGGACTGTCAGTATGGGTTTCTTGCTTATGATGCGTATACCCGCGTTGACGCCGCAGAGAGCGACAAGGCCTCTGCCTTTGCCTGGGACGACATAGACCTCAAAGATTGTGCAAGTCATATCTCCAGAGCTATTAGAATAGCACCAGTATCTGAATCGTCGGAAGGACGTGGTGTCTACCACTTGCCGTAGTTCTGCCGTAGTTCTGCCGCATGTCTCCACGTCTACTAATGCTAGTCGTTCGGGTTGCTTGTGACGGTGCTCGGCACGGTTAGGATTTCCTCGGTCGGTCGGTCAGGGAGTTGTCGAGGCCATCGGGCTTGAGGAACGGTTCGTAGTGAGCTCTGGGGGCAAAGTTCTGGTTGTCTGAACGAATCAGCTCGTATCGTATGGCGGCATGCGTGGGACCAAGTACGGCTTGGCTGGGCAGAGACAAAAGAAGAATTAAATGTGGGAGAAAACAAACATAGCATGCCCAGGAATGCGGGGGACGCTAGATCCCAATTCGACTGTAGGGGCCCCCGTCGCTGAAATCCTTCTTGGGGGCATTTACCCCACTCAATCCGCTATATGCTTCTTGACTTCTGGTCTTCTATATTAAAGTATGCTGGCCTTGAGAAGTTTGGTCTCCGCAATCTCATTGGTATACCTAGCCAATCATATCCTGCACCAGCATATGCATGTATCCCGCTGTGAGTCGACTAGCAGCCTCACTGTCGCCCACTGTTCCTGTTCTCCAGTAAACAAAAACTTCGTCGCTTGTCAGCATCCCATCAACATCCCCAGCCGTTGTCAGCATCAGCATGGATATGCCTGCGGATCCGCCTCCGTGGTTCGCCTCTTTCCTTAATAAGACGTCACTAAAACTTGATCAAAGATTGACAGCATTTCATGAATGTTTGTTTGTTTTGTATTTAACGTGGGGGGTAGCTCCTCAGTAGTGCAAACCACGCCTCCCAGAGCCTCTGCATCGCAGGGTTGTAGAGGTCTCAAGATAATAAGTACAGTCAGTCCCGCTTACGGGCCCATCCCCGTTGTTGCGGCGGTATGACCTTGGGGTCATCCATCTGGTCCTTCAAGGAAGGTTATCTATCGGGGGCAGATTGTTGAAAAGAACTTGCTCTTCTCCACGAATTTTGCCCATTCCGTGCTCCTCTCTCCCAAGTATTGTAAACAGGCTGTCCTAGGCGAGTACCTAGGCAATAACCGATTTTTCCCCAGCCTCTTACAAAAGAAAATGTGTTGTGGTGTTTTCTTTTTACCACAGTTGCAGTGGTTGTTCGAGTCTGTATGCCCAAAGCGTTCGTGGTATCTGGCAAAGTCGCCATGTCCAGATCTGGCCGCTAGAAGTCTGTGTAGAGTGCTCCTCTTAAAAGATATAAGGCCTCTTTTAGTTACTGTATGTGAGTATACTTCTTGATACCTAGGTTCTGATTGGTCTTTCTACCATTGATTGAACTCTTTATTGCCCTTTCTCTTGAGATCTCTCTTGACCCAAGAGATTGTGGGAAGGTTTGTTGTGTCTGTTTCTAGCATGGCGCCCTCTTTTGCTAGTATATCAGCAGCCTCATTACCATCAATATCTCTGTGTCCAGGAATCCACTTGACAGTCACTCCAGGAGTGTGTGCTGTGGCAAGTTCTTGAAACCGTAGAAAAATGTTCTGTGATGTCTCGGGTGGAGTCCCATTAAGCCCATCTACCACTGATGTGTTGTCCAGGCAGACATATAGCTGTTTTCTGTATCCAATTGCCCTGGCTGCTGCAAGACCTTGGAGAGCACCATGGACTTCAGCATCCACTACTTCTGCTTGTAGAAGTCTGCCCCTTCCCCGGTATACTTCTTGTGCAGTGCCGCCTTTCCTGATGGTATAACCCCATCCAGTGCGGGTTGTGCCTTGGTCATCCAATTGTGATCCATCTGAGTAGATGACAAGGTCAGTGTTCGTATTTCTCTCCTGTAACCATTGCTTGAAGAGCTCTATTTCTTTGTCCTTGTCTTTATGGACTGGGGCCTTCTTCCATGATGGCTTGGTGAGTATTGGTCTCTGGAAGTCAGGGACTAGTTGGAAGCTTCTTTGTAGCCTTGTTGGTTCTTTGCGAGCTTGTATTTGGAGCCTGCCAACAAGAGGGTGTCTCTGGTCTACTCTTCCGAGTCGGAAGCCGTGACGTCTTCTTATTGACTCTGCAAGAATTCCTGCTGGAGGAATCTGTGATTCAAAGTGTAGGATATGTCCAGGGTGTGTTTTCCAGACCGGCAGGATAGCTCTGATTGCCGTTCGTAGTACAGCATCTATCGTTCCAAGAAGCCTTTTAATGCGACATGCTGATGTCCCACCTAAGCTCCCAATTTTTTCTATTCCTGGGTACCAGGCCTCCAGGCCGTATGTAAGAATAGGAATAACACAAGTTTTCACAGCCTTCTTGGTTGACTTTACTGGAAGTCCTTTGACTGTGTTGCATAGTCCTCGAATGTGGTTTGCTACCCTACTAGCTTTCTTGGCCCAGTAAGAAACGTGATCTTTGAAGTTCAGTTTTCTATCCAGGAAGACACCCAGCCATCGCATAGAGTTCTTGGCTGTTCTGTTCATTGTCCCGTGGCGGACCGGAGGATTGTCTGAGTTCTTTTTCCGTGAGAAATGCATGATCTCGGTTTTGTCGGGATCAAATTCAATAGCGTTGTCGTGTCCCCATTGGTTGAGCAGGTAAAGATTTTCAGAAGCCTCTTTGGCTGTTTCTTTGAGGTCCTTTCCAATGCAGAGAGTTGCTAGGTCGTCTGCATATCCAAAGCGTCTTCTTTTCATCCCGAGTCGGGCACAGATTGGCTCTGTATATAGTATATAAAGAATTGGAGAAGCTGGTGAGCCTTGTGGTAGCCCACAAGTGAGGGCTTTTATATCGGTCACAATACCTTCAAACCGAACTCTTGCGGATCGTTCAGACATGAATGACTGGACCCATCTTATAAGAAAGCCTGGCCAGCCCTGTTCTCTCATGCGAACCACCAGCCGTCCCATTAGGGCAGCATCGAAGGCCCCTGTCACATCTGCTGTGACTACCGTTGCAACAAGGCCTTGGTCAAGGGCCTGCTCAATATCGTGTATGAGTGCAGCTACCAAGTCGGTGGCAGAGCGCTTTGGTAGAGCTCCAAAATGTTGTGGAGCTAGAATTCCAAGTTTGATAACAAACCAGGCAATTCTTTTTGCAATGAGTCGTTCTAGGCCTTTGCCAAGACATGATAATAGCGATATTGGTCTGTAGGCCCTGGGGTTGGAGTAGTCTTTCTTGTCTGGCTTTGGGATCATCACCACCTCAGCTACTTTGAATGGTTTAGGGTGGTGTCCAATCTGTAGGCAGGTCTGAAAAAGGGCTCTGATATGCTCCCCAATGACTGGCCAGCAAGCTTTCAGAATCCGTACTGTGAGGGTGTCTACTCCCGGGGAGTTGCTCTTGGTCCTTATAGTGCACCCTTCAGCCTCTTCTAGTCCGACATGGTATTCGAGGGGGATGTGTGGCTTGGCTTGTGTGATCTGAACAGACCAGGGGTCGGTGATATCGTTGTCTGGGGTGCTTTGTTCAAGCGTGGCTAAGCGTAGTGCATTTGCTTTGCTCTCTTGTGACTCATAGATTTGGTCCCCAATAATGATTGGTGGGGAACGTAATCCTGCTGACAGCTTGTGCCAGGAAACAATTCTGTACAGGTCTTTTGGTTCAGTCGCTGAATCAATTAGAGTCTGCCAGTACTCTCTCTTAGCTTTTTGGACCACACAGCGAAATTCCCGTCGGGCTGAATTTCGCCCTTCTTGGCTTGTGGTCTGTTTAGAAAGGGCCCTGTATGTCTGAGCAGCTGCTTTGCAGTCATCATTCCACCAAGCAGTGGGCCTAGATTGACCGGGCTTCTTGCCCACTGTCCTGATACAGCCTTGAATCATGTTGATCAAGCTTTGTGTAAATCTATCCACCTGGCCAGGGGATACACCTAGCTGGGGGAGTTCATGAATCCTGGTTTGGACATTGTCTGCCAGCTCTTGTAGTTTGTCGTCCGGTACTATCCAATGATTGGCCTTGGGAACTCGGTCCCGATCTCTCTGAATTGGAATGACTATTCGTAATGTCTCGTGATCTGAGGTGCACTGAAGTGCATCATTGACTGAGGCTTCAGCCATGGGGACATCTGAGAACACCAGATCCAGTACATTTCCATCGTCATGTGTTGGGACATCTGGTTCAGAAATCAGATCCAGTCCGTGGTCTGCCATAGTCTGTGCAAGTATGACACCACCGTGATATCCTGGATTGTTCGAGTCCCAGGATGTGTCGCCAGCATTAAAATCTCCAGCTATAACACAGCCAAAAGGTGGAGTCCATACTTCTAGAATGTCATCCACTTCCTGTGGGTTGTCACATGGTCGGTAGACACTGGCAAAAGTGATGCCTTGTACCTTGACCCAGGTGATGTCTTGTGTAGCATAGGGCCGAAGTTGATCCGCTTGAAGGTGTTTTCTCACATAGATGAGAGATCTGGGCCGTGTACTGTCGCTGTCCCAGGAATCCACTGGGGAGTATATATTGTAATTGGGGTGTGTCTTTACTCCCATTCTCTTGCTTGGTGGTATGCCGGCCCAGGGCTCTTGTATCAGAATGATGTCTGCTTGTTCTCCTTTGTAGTCAGCCAGGTTGATGGCTAACTCTGTAGGGCCTGCACTCTTTTGTCCTCCTGCTGTATTCGCAGAATGGATGACTAGGTGCCTGTGTCGATGTGTTTTGTTTGATGTATCTAACATTGACTGACAACAATGGTATCGGCATCTCTGGGATGAGTTGTATCTGTTGTGTCGATTTGCATTGTGGTGTCTTTGTTATTGTTGCTGGGTGTGGACCCAGCTTGGTTTCTGCCTGCTTCGTTGAAGGCCTTGGATCTGGCTCTTTCTCTGGCTAGCCTTATTTCCTGGATTTGCTCCCATGTGTGCTTATGGATGGTACCTTTCACAATCTTGGGGCGGGCAGGGCATTTGTTGAAATTGGCAGCATGAGGTCCTTTGCAGTTGACACACTTTGGGATTGGTTTTTCGCACTCTCCCTGGTGTACTGTGTTGGCGCAGTGTGCACATACTTGCTTTTCGCATCGGTAATTCCTACCATGGTATCTGAAGCAGCTTGCACACTGGTGAACCTTGGGGGTATGTTGAATATGCCTTGAGGTCATTGAGTGGGCAAAAAGCGTGAATGGTTTCCTTGCTGTACTGGGCAGAGAGATTATCCACGTGGTTTCTGGATCAGAATCAATCGTGTTCTTTGAGAGTATGCACCTCAGAGGTCTGTCGCCTGTTTGTGCTTCAACTTCATCAGTAACAACAGTGTCGGTAATATCGATTGTAAACCCTTCTGCACTAATGACCTTTCTTGGGCATCCATCGACCTTGTAATGATGCCAGACTGTGTGGGTCTCAATCTTTTGTGCCTTGAGAATGTCGGCAATTTCTTCTTGGAAAGCCAGAAACTTAGCCTGAGTTGGCTTGTCCCTTGGGTGTAAGGTAAATCCAGAAGGACACCGTGTCACTTCTCTAAGCTCCTGGGGGTGGAGCTTGAGTCTTCTGTTCAGTGTAGACTTGATTCCATAAGGCTCTAGATGGCTATTATCCATGCGGACAAAGACCCGGAGATCATCCTGCTTCTTCTTCAGTTGGTTGGCAGTGATAAGGGTGCCAGGCTGCGTTTTCTTCATGGTAGTGTTGACTGTCCATGGATGCTGTCGTTGGCCAGAGGAGACAGCTTGGGCGAAGGTCATGATGGGCTTCCCTATTTCTATCCCCCCCAGAAGTGGCCTTTCTTGTGGTCAGATCTCAGGTTTCCAGCCACTCATTCAGACATTTGGAGAAGAAAGCGCTGAACTCCTTGGCATGAGAGTATAGTTCGGTTCCAGCTTTCTCAAGTGTCTTATCAACTGCTGCAGCACACTCCTGAAACATTGTTATCCTGGCTTCATAGAGATGCTTGTCTTTAGCCAGTATTTTGGCAACTTGGTCCTGGCACTTTGAGGAAGAGACCTTGTTCCCTGTATCGCCTCCAATAGCTTGGTCTGTAGAGATTTCGTTTGATTGAGGTACTTCCATATCAATGATGCTGCTAGTATTAATATTTCGGGATTTTCCTTTCAGAGGGGAAACAATGGTGAAGTCAGCCTCAGAGACCTGTGACGGGCTGCTGTTGATGTCGTCGAGCAGTGCCTGGCGGAGCTTGCTTGGGGTTGCCGGGCCATATGTTCTTTTAGGGACCGGGGATTTGAGCACGCCGCCAGTAGTCGTCTTTGGGACGGCCACTGGCGTATTTGGTGGCCTATGGTGAAGGGGTGCCATCCAGCTTGTGAGAAAATTTTTCTGCACCTTGGCAAGGATAGTCAGGTACTGAAATAAATGCCTGTTTTAGTGCAGATATAGAGGTTGCGCACTAACAGCGGGGCGCCAAGAAAAATAGTTGTTTTTGTATCTGTCTCTGACAGCATTTCATGAAGATGTTTTTAATCACCTGACACCAGCTAGGTCTAGTATCCGCACCAGCATCGACATTCTCCTTAAGAAACATATAGAGGTCCTAAAAAAGAGCCTCATTGAGGAGATCAAACGAGATTTTTTCCAGCACGGGCAAAGTGCGTCACAGGTTGCGACCGATGCCGCTCTTAGTGGCAAGGACGTAACAGGCACTGTGATTCAGGATAGGCCCCTCCTAGAGCAAGATAGCCAGCTTGCTTCAGCGACTGCAGGACGCCCGCTTGAGAAGCGTGCGAGCAGGACAAGCAGCTCTTCTACTTCGGCTCTATTACCGGCCAGCGACGTATCAGCCAGTGACGCATCGTCGCCACCCTCTGGGCCCGACGATGGGAGAATCAAAGAACTCACAGAAATTGCTGGTGGGCACCATACAACTGGGAAAAAGGATGATAATTTACCTGCTGGGTAGCCGTGTCTAAGGATAGTGATATCGCGTATCGATCCAAAGACGCTGGACCGGAAGACTCTCATGTGTCTTATCGCCCAGATAAGTCTCAATTCAGGGAAGACAAGAACGAACCCAAAAACGACAAGGATGGCAGAGATAAGGGAGAGAATAAAGGCGAGCACAAAGGCGGAAAGGAGTCCAGAGGAGAAGGTTGCCATGTGGCCATTCGCCCGCAGAAAACACTCCTTCCTTCACGGAAAAGGCCCGGCAATAACGCAAAGCCTGAGAAAGCATCGAAGATTCCAAAGACAGGGCGGTTACCAGCAAATCCTGAACTGGCACAGACGGTATCACAGATCAGATCGGTGGATAAGCTCTGCAACATCCCTACATGTCCTGCAGACAACCCCCCTAGTCCTGCAGACGACCCCCCTAGTCCTGATGTACTTCTCTTGGCATCGGCAGTTCGCAGCAGGGAAGCGATCAAGCAATTTATCTTGCTTGTAGCAAGCAGGCGGGCCCCGGACAACAGCTTTCGCTTTAATTCTATACAAGACTCTGTCCAGCGCATTGCTACCTCTCTCAAAAACGCTAGTAGCATCTCGATCTTTGCGAAATTCATCTTGCGTCTCAGCTAATGCCAGCTTATAGCCCAGATTGATTCCACCAAAATGGGCGCCATCCGAGCAGATCCGGCAGTGATAAGCAAGGCGATGGAAGAACTTGGACTTGGGAAAAAGCCGTTCCATGCCCACCTTGCCGAGGGCCGAAAGTGGAATACGGTCTGTGGCAAGTTTGATGGCCTCTTGTGTTTTATCTTTCTATCACGGCAGAATGGCTTTGATATTGCCCCTCAGAGTTACAAGGAACTACAGGATCCCTCAAGGCTTTACCGCCTTTTGGACGATACTTATACCCAGTTTATCTGTAAGGTCGGCAAGGCTTTTCAAGAATCCTTAGCAGACTTCGACGGTCTCGAATTCAAATAGGAAACCATACCCGGATGCTTGTCTAACTTGGCGTCCTTAACGGAACAGAAACTGCTTCTTTTCCTCCAGCTGGTCCAGCCGGTCACAGAGAATATCTATCTATCAATTGAGAGCTGGCCCCGGCCGCCAGGCTGGCCGGAAGATTGGCCGTGGCCTGCCAACCCAACGTCCGAAGGTATTGCTGGATGCGACCTTTGTGACCAGGCTAATTGCCATTGCATTAATATGCCTCGACAAACAAGGCCGAGTATCAAGCATTACGGGGAGAAGTGTTTCAGCCTTCAGGCTGTTGGGCGAACCCACGGAGAAATCGTTTACTCCAAGAGTTCAACAATCGGATGGCTGTTTGGAAAGATCTTGCCTATTAACACCAAGAGTAATGACAGGGTTATAGACTTCATGAGGCCTGATATCGCTGGGGAGCCCGTCGTTTGCCAACTTGACTGCGGCGAGTTCAGCAACTGCTTCAGGCTTCTAAACCACGACTGCTATCCGTTGGCTTGTCTCAGGCAGTTAAAAGTGTTGGGCTGTTACGTCGTTGGAGTTGTATTCACAAGGCACATTGGGGATGGTACAGAAATCACCGTCAGTTACGGGCCAAATCACTATGGTGACGGTTGCCTCTGCGAGACTTGTAGGGTTAAGGGACAGAATGGAAATGAGAACGAGCAGAGGTATGATACACATGCCGAGAGGATGTTTAGATAGAGCATGTGCTTCTCTCTCCCTCCCGCATTATAGAGGATCCGGATGGCCTCCTGTAAGCCTGCGCGCGTTTTGATGCTGTCTTGCGTAGCAATAAATGCATGTATAAATCTATACCAGGCCACCTTGCTTTTACACCTTTGTCACCATCTATTAGATTACCAATGGCAGTCACGCCAACCGTGTCGAGCATATGTCAAACTTTCTAGTGTTTTAGTTCATACAGAGTTTATCAACGCCACCACAGCGGTAATAGAGGGAGCAACTAAGACTTACCCTTATCAACTGCCCCGTATGCTAAGTTTGGAGCCAATAGGACGGATGTTCGTATCGCCACTCTGTTCTACGCCTAAAATGCCCTCCTCAAAGATAATATGGTTGGACGTCAGCCGACCTTGGGCCATTGCCATGAAGACCAAGCATGCGCGTGATAGCGACGCCAACCCGCCGCCTGGCCGATGCCTCTTTTAGTACGAGGAAGTCGCCCGCTCGCAGTGGAACCGGTTCGTAGATGATTGGAGATGAGTAAATCGCATTGGCTGGCAGCTCTGGTCTTGTCGGCTCATCTAGAAAATAGACGGATGTGCGGATTTTGGTAGAAGAGTGTATACTAGAGAAGCCAGAGCTATTAGCGTTACAAGATTCCTTTGAAGCAGGAATTATTGCTAGCAGAACCCAATTCGCAGGGAGGTGACATAAAGTCAGGATCACGTGTGTTTGACGCACCTTTCTTTCATTTCTGCGAGTAATCCTAGACAGCTTGCGTAGCCACACTATGCTCTAGATTGTGCAGGTGGTCAAAGTGAGCAGGCTCATCACTGTGGGTGGTCGGATGCTTTTCTGCCGAGTCTAAGCTGCGAAGACCCATGTGGTACTCGTGAATATCAACGAACGAGACATTCATGATTAGTTCCCCGCGCGAGGCGAGCCAGCAGAAACTCACGACCGATGCCCTTTGTTAGCGACTGTAGTAGTCGGTTATGGTAGAGTTGTGCAGTCTCGAGACTGCCCTTGGGAAACATGACATGGACGACGAGTATTGGTAGTGCACCAGGGGACGACGAGAGACCGCCGGTTTGGGCACAAGGACAAGGCGGTTTTTGTCCATGAGGCTGTGGATATCCTGGCGCAAGAGCAACCTGCACTCGTTACCGATGGTATTAACAACGTCCTACCGCCAGCAGTACTCGGCCATATTGTTACTCTCGAACCACTTTTTGTCGGCAAAAGGGACCAGATAGACCACTTCAGTGTTTTCGAAGTAGCCTGTGATGCGACAGCTGCGATTGCAATACGCGTTTTTAAGTCCCTTGTCTCGGCCTCTAGACTGTCTCCTGTGCTGGAATATGCCCAAAGACAAGTGTGACGAGCCGTCTAACCTATAAGGCTAAAGGGTTCTATAGGGTTTATGTTCTGAGGTAAGTCAACACAAAAGACGATAGAGGCTTCTGTCAACTAGAAGACACTGAGGTGCTGGGCTTAATCGGAACTGGGTTCACTGTAGTCGAGTCGTAAGGAGGTTTCTCCCACCTTAGTGTTGGCTAAGATGCTTAGATTGATCACTGAGGTAGAGACTGTCTACCTGTTCTAGCTAGGAAATGTCTATCCTTATATATCCAATCTCTTCCTCACTGATGAGGTGTGCACTGCTTCCTTGGGGTGACGCTCGTTCACTTCGTGATTCGGTGATGCCCCCTGGTCTACTCCGTGATCCGTCTTGATTACGTGACACATATCATGTAATCCGTGGTGTCTTCTTGTCCCGTTCCGGTGTCCTCTGTCCTATTGGCCTTCTGTAGGGTCCTCCTGGCCTGCCACCGGGCCGTGGCATTGTTGGTTCGTAACACCAAAGACAAGCACTTCATTGAGCATTTCGTCTGTTCGAACGGCAAGCGGAACCATGCCTGGGTCCTAGAGGCGGGGATTTAATTGGAAGCAGGAAGCCAGTTCAAGTCTACATTTAGTCTAAACATCGTAAGTAGTCAGAATACCAAACGAGCGGTAAACACCTCGACAACTATCTAGTATCTGGAAGCAGAAACATTTTATTCTTCGTTATTCTTTCAAAGACTAATACATTTCAAGCAACTCTAACTAGGAGATTTTCTCATCAGCAACATGTCTTCTCTTTAACTACCTGAACAGTATACCATTTCTTCCTTTTCAGAACAAACATCAACTTCTGAACCTTTGTCATGCTGGATACAGCAAATTTCGACGGCCTATGTCAAGATACTACAGGAAGTTATCCTAAGGAATGCCCTGCTCTTGCCAGTTCTCCATGTCGTCTTGGTTCTGATGACGAGAGCGTTTCAGTGTTTTGGAAAGGTTACGTTCATCATGCAATCGCACAGTGATAGGCCGCATACACTGGCCCCGTTGGTTGACGCGAGCAGCCGCTTGGGCTTTTTCTTTAGCATCGCAAACAGGCTCTAACAATACGCAGTAATTTGCGCGTTGCATGTTTAGCGCCGTCTCATAGATACGGTAGGTGGAGACAATGATCTTATTGCGCGACTGATTCGTGCAGTCGGACATCAAGTCTTCGATCATTTCTCTGCGCCCGTATCCAGGTGTCTTCTCAGTGGCCACCTTGCGTGTGCGTGCGTTGATCAGCATCACCTTGGCTTTCGGATACTTGACGCACAGTAACATGAAGGTGATGTAGCTGGAGACAGGCGTGTCAGACAAGACAATCATGTGTCGGATGTTCGTGCCATCAGCAGGGCCAGGATCATTACCGGCGCCGGGCCGGCGGTCCCTGTATGCCATCATGTCGTTTATATATTGGCAGAGCTGGGCAAATTTTAAAGATTGCTTCATGAGCTGTGTGCGATATGGCCAGAACGGGGATATGGCCAACTGCCGCTGCACGTCGTTTTTGCTGGCATCAATACTTACAAGCAAGGAGGCCTCATCTCTATGGCGATTGATGCTATTGCATTTAAGTTCCTCCTCTATAACGAGCTTGTCCAGATAAAGGCGAGCGACTTTGGGGTAGACGTTCGCGCGAAGCAGCTGGGTCCAGATATCACCACCTTTTCTGCCCAGTTTCATCGCTGCGGCACCCTCTCCACCAAAGAACTCGAGTTCAACGCTGTGCTAGGTAGGTTCAGGACCCCGCCTTCCGTCGACTGTCCAAGCATTGTGCCTCTCGTCAAAAGCTTTTCTAACATATGCCTGGACGTTGGCAGTCAGCTTGTAAAATGCGTTGCGGCCAGCCCCATTAACTATATTGCACTCGACGCATTGTACGACAATTTCTCGTCTGGCATCGCCAATAGTCTGGCCGCGAAAGGTGTCCATATTGCGACGGGCCATGAGTACATGGGGGACAAGGTTCTTTATTAACTCGCTGATTGATTTCTTGAGTTTGTTCACCTCATCCTTGGTCTTTTGGTTGCTTATAATATAGTGTTTTTGCAGCAGGTAGTCCCAGTTAATTTTCTTATCTTCAAGCTTAGTTACGTTGGTAACACCGTCGATGCTGGGCTTGCCTTCTTGTTGTTCACCCTTGACTCGAAGAATGTGGTCAATGATGTTAGTCAGTTGGCCAGGACCACCGCCCGAGATGGAGCCCGAGATGGCGAAGGCGACCGTGGGATCCTAGGACTTTTCGGTGATAGTTTTTAGCAGGGCGAACGGCTGAGTCGGACTTGATAGAGAGCTGCAGTAGGTATGCGCCTCGTCAAAAAAGACAAAAAATGCAGCAAGACCATTAGTAATAAACACCTTGCCCTTGTGGTCTGTATCATCCTTGGCTTTGTACCTGACACCTTTGACGTTATAAGCTTTGTGTAGCCCCGGTGCCCCAGACGAACTGACCAACAAGAACCAGTTGCTAAGCCCCTCTCAGCCTTCGAGATGACATTCAAGTTGTTGGTTTCGTTGGTTGACGTAGCACCTTGTGGCCTTGGCCATGGTCTGCCGAACATGGTCGCTGGTGTGATGATATGTTTCATCTCCTTTGAAGTCGTTATACAGAATGGAGAAGTGGAGATGCTGCATGATAGGATGGCCTGCGTCGATAAGCTTTTTAAACTCTTAATGCCAGCCGTGGATCGAGCTCGGAGGGACGAAGCATATGGTGGGCAGCGACGCCAGCATGGTGGCCACCAGGTATGTCTGTCCGGATTTAACACAAGGACAAAGTAGACCATAAGGTGAGACGCGCTGGCTAAGGCAGACGGAGTCCATCATTTTCTTTTGGTCCTGGGACAGATGTGTACGGCCATCGACGGTGCGACCTGCCGTCTAAAAGTCTTGTACTTCTACATGATTCGCCTTGATGAGAGCGAATATAACAAAGGCGGCAAGCACCTCGATCGTCTTGCCTAGACCCATTTCGTCACCAAGGCAGCCGCCCGGCACACCCCGTATTGGAAACTGTGTCACCAGCCACCAGACGGCGTAAAGTTGGTAGGCGGAGATAGTCAGCTTAAAGTCAACCGGTCTGTGCTCAGTGATATTCTCTCGGCACTGAAACAGGCGGCATAGGCTTGTCCAGTTTTTTGCAGAGATAGTGCGATTGGCAAACTGCCCGCCAAGATTTTCGATCTCGTCTTGGTGTCCCTCCTCGTTGGCGTTATCATCTATGTTATCGATCGGTATGGCATTTCCGTCGGGAGATGCGGGTGAGGACTGATCATCGTCAGATTCGTCGTCACTACTAATGTAAACCACTTCCCGAGGCGCTAGCTTTATAGGCTCAGCAGCACTTCGCGTCTTGGGAGCACAGGAAGCTGTATTTCTGCGATGTGTTTGTACCATCCCCTCGGAGTCGCTCGTTAGGTCTTTACCAGTGTCGGTGCTATGGTCCTCAAAACTGGTGCTGGCAGCTTTCCCCGTGCGCCGCGGTGGCAGCGCTACTGCGCGACTGGGTTTGTGTTTCTGGTTTGCTAGGTCTTGGAGCCATCTGGCTCGGAGTCGATCTCAGACCGAAGGCTTCAGGTTCGCGGCGCCACATACCAGTTCGATTTTTGTGCTCTATGGGCATGTGGCAGTCTGACGCCACAAGGCAGCAATGCGCTCGTCGATATGCCGCAGCTCCTCGAATATCTTGTAAAGAGATTGGCGATAGGGACCCTCCCGGAGGCTACGCCATGTCTTGAGTGCCTTGTGCCGTAGGTCGTCCTCCTTCTCTTCCCACCATTCAGCTTCGTAACGCTGGACAACCTCGTCTAGGATAACTTCGATTGCTTGGGTAGTGAGACTGTTGCTGTGTGGTTGTCGACTCCTACGCTCTCCCTGATCTTCTTGAATCTCCTTCCAAGTTTCCGAGTCATATTCTTCATCAGACTCGCCATAAAGTGGGAGAACCTCGTCATCGAAGGGGTCATTGAGGGGTGTGATCGAATCTGCTGCTTGCTGACTGCGGCCGCGGGGGAGGGACGCAGCCAGCTCAGGGTCGTAGAGTTGAGTTGAGTTGAGTTTATTTAACGCCGTAGGGGCTCTAGGCCTCAGATCCTTGTAGACATTTGGCGTGCAGGTGAGGATCTGAGGCCTAGAGCCCCTACGGCGTGAAATAAACTCAACTCAACTCAACTCTACGATCCTGAGCTGGCTGCTACACTCCAACAACTATGCCTCCCACCCGTTGACCGTTGAAAGGAGAACATTGTGTTGCGTTGGCAGATATCCGCACGTCATTGTGCAACGGTGATAAAGATAAAGCGTACAATCGATGGCAAATAGTACCACCCAAAGTCATACGAACGGCCTCTGGTCACCGTCGATCAGCGCCACAGCATTCTGTGGTCCGCGATAAAGTCCGAATCTCGAAGGCCAAGCCGTATCTGAAGACAACCGGTAGTACAAGGCTCCGGACCTAAAGGTTTAAAACTTGAATGCTGTCCGAGACATAAGACCTCGACAAATAGACACTGTTCACCCGTTATCTCGCCCAGCCTCCCTTTAGCATAATAGCCCAATGCTGTGAGACAGCCCCCTTGCTTCGGCCCAACCAGTGCGCAATTCATGGGCATCCCTTCTCTTATATTACCCAGCCCCGTAGTTGGCGTTCTTCAAGCTCTGTCCATCGACTTTGTTGAACCACTGTGTCGTCCTCTTCTTCCGGACTAACACTTTTATATGGGATAGAGTCACAGTTACTTGTCTGGCTTTCTGTATCGCTATTACTCTCGACGCTTTCGAATCGTTTGTTTTACATGCTGTTTTTAGATGCTAGCGTTATAAAAGTGACAATGAAGGGGCTGCAAGCCATGCCATTAAGGTAGCGGTTATGATCCTCTGCCTCTTAAACAATAAATAGATACATGTTATCACTTAAGAATTCGAATAATTAAATAGAATAATAATGAAATCAATTACTAGATGGCTAAGTCCTTACCAAATATTCTGTAGTTCAAACACGCTTCTCTAGCCATTAATTGGCACCGACGCCAGCATACCTGAGCTCCAAGGTATGTAATGTTCCCAGGAAAGATAGATAATGTGGATGCTGAGCGCCCAAGACAGTTCGCCCAACCCGTACACATTCCCGTATCAAACCAAGAGCTTCTGGTAGTTGGCCTTGATTCCTGTACGTCGACGCCAGGTTGGCCATGCTGGTCAGCGTGGAAGTATGATCCGGCCCGAGCTTCAGCTTGCGAGTCTCTATCACTTCCCGAAACAGCTTCTCCGCTGGGCTCCATTGGCCTCTTAGGTTACACACTTGGCCTACTATCTTGATAGCAGCAAGACTTTCCTCGTGCATCCTCCCAAGTATCTTTGTTCTGTACTTCATTGCATCCTCTGCCATGATTTGCGCCTTAGATCCCTGGCCTATTATTATAAAATACCATACAGCTTTATAAAGAACCAAAGTCCATACCTCTAATGACACTCTGTCTTTCAGCCGCTGTGCTGCCGCCGATACGGTGTGCGGCAAAAGCGCCCGGCATATTGCCCAGTTCTCATATGCTCCGGTTGGGAGCCGGGTGTCGAGGCAACGGATAAATTGAGACTTTCACTGCTCCTGCCGTCCCGCGGCTTCAAGCCATTGTCTCGTAGCCAGCTGAACCAAGTTATGCATTTCAAATGTCTTTCTGTCTTTAACTACAGAGATAAACAAGTAATCGCGCAAAGTCGAGACATCCTTTTTGAACTGATTATCCATGGTAGAATCCGATTCAACGTTTTCGTCGCTTGGTTCTTGGTCGCTGGCCCAATCGTACAAAGCAAGGCTCTGTTGGTGTCGCTTTGGTATACTTATGGGGCCTTCTTTCTCGTCCAGACTCTGTAAGAGGTTCTCAGGAATACCTTGGCGATCATAGAAGCTCATGAGCGAAAGTAGGTCGGCTGCAGATAGTGTGGTTTGACAGATGTGGTCAAATGAGATTTGCCACGTGATGATGATCGAGTTTTTGGCCTCTCGGTCCCGCCGTAATTACCCGGCTTCGTAGTCAAGAAGAGTTGCTTTCTTCCGGTCGCTCTGTGTAAACTTGTCGACATATTGTCGCATAAAATAATGCGGAGCTCTATGCGTGATGTAGGCTGTCGCTTAGACAATTACTAACGGCATGTATCCGAGTGTCTTGACGAGCGATTCTGCAGTCTTAATGTCATCCTGCTTATCCAGAGTTCCCAGCTTCTTCTCCACTAAGGTGAACGCATCTGCCCGATTCATAGGCTCGACCGTAATGGTATTACGCAGTTCGACTAGCTTAGACGCCACATCTCTGTTTCTGCTTGTCATAAGGAGGGAGCCGTATTGGTAGAGAGGAAGGTATAAAACGAGCGGCTGACTCTGATCGGCCGTGTTATCAAGTAAAAAGCTTGTTACATCGATATTATCGAGCATAAGAACCCATTTCCCACTCTTCTCGCCGTGTAGCCAGTTATATAGCAGTTAGAAGATGTTATTTTAAGGACTCGTCCGGCCGGGTAGCTTGAGGTAGTCTGCAATGTCTCGGAAACTCTGTTTGTAACGAGGTGCGCTACTCGCGTGGACCCAAAAAACCCATGTCTCGGGCGATTGTTCTTAGATTTGATAGGCATATTTGATGGCGATCTGCGACTTGCCGACTCCGCCCAAGCCAACTAGTGCAGTTCGCAAGGCTGGCTCGCTGCATAAGCGGTGAACCTGGTCGTGGATTGTGTCCCGTTGGACGAAGTCTTTGTCTTGATTGAAAGGAATGACGGCGGTCGGGTTCAGTGGGGTTTCTAGTCGCTCTAGGGGTTCTAGGGGCTCTGGTTTGAACCTAGCGTTAGTGTCGCCTGGATGGGGAGTAGTGGCAACCTACCTAGAGCGTTATCAGTTAGAATAAAGCGGGTGGAAAACATGACTGTTTTTTTTTTCTGTTTTTTTTTGGGATGAATTATGGCAACCTACGGTGCAGATAAAAATCTCCTTGGATGTTCCCCTGAAATACGCGGCTTCCGTCGCTCGCTGTAGTGCTGCCAAACTGCTGGCTTATTGCCGATCGCTCCCGCACCGCTTCTGACATGGTGGACCTAGTAGACGTCTAATAAGTGGGCTGATTTGTGTCTGGGTTCGACTAGGAGATATTTCGACTATTGCAATTGTCATATAGAGTTTATAAAGTCTATAAAAAAGCGCCTTTAAAGATAAAATGGTCTTATAGGATATAATAGATTCTCGGCAGCCTTCTGTTAACAATGACCCTATGCGGAGAAAATCACGTGTCCTTAGTACCAGCGAATCAGAGTGCCACCGGGTTTTGCGGCTGAATATTAATTCTCACAGTCGACATACAAAGACACTCTCCTTGCCCGCGCTTACCATAGCGCATAATCGTCAATTCCATGGATCCGTTAAGCATCACCGCGAGTGTAATTGCCGTTGCTGGCCTTGCCACACAGAGCGCTCAAGCCGTTTACAAGGTGATCGATGGCTTAGCCGAGGCACTGCAAGCTATCGCCAACTCGAAGACCCTTGTCGCAGGGACACCAGAGTCATTGGACACCCTCATAGGAACACTGTCGACAAATCAAGACTTGCAGGCCAGGTTTGGCTCTGTTTTGTAATCAATTGAACTTGATAAGACGTTAACCTCTACCCAAGAGCTATGTGACAGATTCAGTACGACAATCACGAAATACACGAGCCATTCGACCAATTCGAGATTCAGTATCCGTGATAGGTGCCTTGTAAACTTGCACGAATCACAGATTGCCCAATTCAACAATGAATCAAGCAGTTGTCAAAGAACCATCTCCTTGGTTATAGAGACGATCATATTGTACGTCTTACCACTCTTAAATCACAGTTGATCAATATTAATGAGGCTTGCTTATTCCAGGATCGTCTCTCATAACACCTCGGACAGTGTTGAAAGGTTAAACATACGGTTCCAAGCCCAGGAACAGGTTCTATCCACCTTAGCTACGGAGCTATCCAATAAGTCCGCTACTCCGGAAGGAGATACTACTGTGCCAAACACCGTGGGTGGTGACGAACAAGCTAGCCTCCGGCGGTTTGCAACCCTGCAAAAAGCCTACGAAGCTACTCTGAAAGCCACTCAAGCAGAGCAGACCGGCCAGAACTTTGGAGACCTGCAGATAAATCAGTCTTTTGCTATGCAAGGGATAGTGGGCGAAGCTCAAGAGGGTATGGATCAGTCATTCGGAAAGCTGTCGGCACAAAACAACAGCAGGGGATTCCAAGGGCAGATAGATGCGGCTTCCTTCGCTCGCATGTTTGGATGACATGGGATTGTTGCAAAGGGAGGTAGCAATAGAGGTGGGAGGATGGAGAAAACGCTCGGGACACTGTCATTATCAGAAGGAAATAGATGTAGAGATTGCAAATCTTGCCCAGCAAGCTGAGAGAAATGACGAGAACTCCGGGAAAGCAAGTATGGGAGTCGTGTAGACCCCGAACCATAGCATCTGTTCAAGGGATACATATGCAGAATTAGCAGCAACCAAACACAAATTGAACCGCCATAAACCTCCATTTGTATCAACTGTTTCGAAGTATCAATATGAAGTAAGCATTGTGTGTTTAGACCATGACCAAGCCATCGAGTCAGTTAATGAGAGGTTAAGGGGTTGTCGCCTAGTGGCGTTGATGCAGTATTTTCGTGCTATTTACATGGAAGGGTTCGGCAACGCGTACTATGTAGGCATTTCTTTGATTGATGTACCTTTCGCGACTTGGGCCTTGACGGCTTGATGCACTTGTGGTGCCCGTGACATGATCGGGGTTTGGCTCGACGGCGACTACCGGGCCTCCCTTCACGCCTGACAGATAGACAGGCCTATGAGTCTTTGACTGCATGCTCTATTAGGTAATAACCATGGCCGATAGCAACACTAGTATGGCAATATTTGCGGATACTGTCTTGGATATTCTTACCTACATCACAGCTGCGTGAAGAGACTGTCCAAAGTAGCGAGGCACAAGGGCAACGTATGAGTGGTGATGAGGTAGGAACACTGTTAGGGGCAAGGCTGGACCTTGTCGGGTTACGGATCTCGGTGTACAAGACCGTAGCTACCCCGTGCCGTCCAGGCTCTGTCACGTATCGATCGAGATACCTGAACTAGAGGATCTGTAGACGGGACGCTTGATGCGGGACTCCTTTAGAATAAGCGAAGGACGCTGACATGTGTGAATACTAGGACGTATCCCGACGGGCGGCCAGGAAAACAAGGCAACTTGCCTATGTTGTACCATGCGCCGCCATGACACTCCATTAAGAGTCACTCTCCTGGATATGTACCACAGAACTCGGAAGATGATTCTGCTACGAAGTAGACCAATCCAATATACCAGACAAGATAGCGGATGCCCCATCAAGACCCGAGTCCCGCAGCCAACCTGCTCGATGTCGCTAAGAAAATATCATTAAGTCAACCTAAACCATGAGCTAAATCCGCAACTTATCCAAACCGCAACCCAGTATAGCCGCGCCGCGACGTCTTGCAGCAAGGGTTCACTATAGACAGAGTTCACATCAAGTTGACATGTTCCTAGACATTTTGCCATCGTCCTTCATCCTCGGCAGGCCTCCACGTCTGGGAGACTTTCTGACGGAGAGTCTTTCCCGTCTTTCCCGTCCATCTCGTCCCATGGGATCCACGATGACCCGATCACTTTCCAGACCTCAGTACATGATAAAGATCGTCCGCGACTGGCAGGAACAGGCTTTTCGAGGAGATACAAGTCCTGCGTAGTCTGCACGCAAGCGCCTGGGGTCCCGTTGCTGCTTACATTCGAGGCGCAGAAATTGGCCGACACGCGTCACTGGCGTCTGCACATCCGCCGGCGCCCGAGCGAGATCATCCGCGCCCGAGCGAGGTCATCCGTCGACAGTCCATCGCCTCGCCTCCTATCGGCCGCTATGAAATATTCCTGCCGGAGCTGTTTCACACGCAGTTTAGATAGCGACTTGATGATGCTAGATATTTGATGTCCAATATTGGTTCGAGTAGCGGAGTCGACGGTTCTGTGAAGCTCCTAACGCAGTTCTCAGATGTCCTTTTGCTGCTCGAATTCGGCCATATCTTCCGCAGTTGGGTTAACATGGGCCCGCTCATCGCGAGTGAGAGATGCATTACGCAGAACGTGGATTAACTTCTCGTCGCCACTGCTGCCACCCAGGCTTCCAAAAGAGATCCCTGCTAGATCTTCTTTCAGGCGTTGAGGCTGGTAGCTCCGTTGGAACATGGTCGAAAAGTGCAACAAGGTGTAGTCACGTAGGGAGGGCTCAAGTGCACCTGAATCTCGTTAGTAAAAAGACGCGCCAGGTCAGTCTCGTTACGTACCGTTCAACCTCCCGGCAGCACCGACACGCATCATATAAGGCTCTGTACTGTCGCATTTCAGAGACGAGACAGACACGACTCCATATCTCATTCAGCTTCTCTTGCGTTAATAAAATGGCTGGTATCTTCCCCATGTCCTGTTTGAGCGGCATATTTAGATAGCCGATACCCGGTTCCAGACGTGGCCTGTCAAGCAGCTCGTCAAGAGTCCGGTACTCCGCCTCGAAAGCATCATCGGCTAGGGCGCGACCGACAAGGAGGCTCAAGAGGCAAAAGGTGTGGGCTGGAACAACGCTAATGCTGAACGCAACCCTATCGTGCAGAGAGGTTAGCCCACCGCAGGTCTTGGGGGGGGGGAGGCTTACTTTTCATCCTGATTGCGTTGTATCGTGTCCTTCTTGCGCCTGTTCTGAAAGATCAAAATATGAGCGACCAGTTTCAGAGCCGCCGGGTCATGGGGACCTCGTGCCAATCCGAATTGGACCTGTTCGTAAGGCAACCTGAGCACCGAGCCGTTTCGAAAGCCAGCGAGGCCAGTCACCAAGAAATATGTGTGGAAGGCGATTCACTTGGTGGGCGTAAGACGGATATCGGCAGCACGGGTCCAGAGCGTGTCGAGAAACAGGGCGATGTCATCAGGTCAGAACTTCTACGGTCCCGACTCGAGACGCCGCTTTGGAAGGCAGAGGCAGGAAAGATTGTCTGTCACGCATTTCCAAAGCACATTAACATCAAACCCGACGAGTACGTGATGACCTCATACCGTAAAGACCGGAAGTGCTGACGTCGATCAGCTACACGTCACAGTGCGACGCCTTGCTCTCTCCACTGGAATACGTCTACTCTCACTTCAGCGAAACTTACGTCCTGTCGTTTTTTGCCCAGCAGCCACAGGTTTCACGAATGGTTGAGACGTGCCTGTCAGCATCTCTGTTTCGCCATGGCCTGTTCCTTAGTGTTATTATCGATATCAGCATCGTTGCGGGAAGAACGAAGAAAATGAGCATACATCTAGTTCCAACCAAAGCGGGTACAGTCGCCACTATATCTCTTAGAAACCTGCAACACACCGGGTAGTCCATCCAGAACGAGAAGCACAGAGACGTCGCCACGCGGCGAGGACAGAAAGCAGCGCTTGGAGTAGGTTGCGCAGCTGTTTGCCAGACAGTGAAAGGTTTTCGTCGTCCTCCTGAACCCGCCAGGTCTGGCGCTCGAGACCGGCGAGGCGGCATTGAATTCGTGTGGCCCAACCTGCTTCATCTAGACGACGTGCTGCAGCGAGTGCCATGATGGTATCCAGGCTTTTATTCTGCTTCTCGACAGCCAATAGTAACTTTGCTTAAATCGGGGGACCAGCGTTGATGTGGAGGCCGTTATGAAACGCAGCCGAAGCAACTTGGATGGCTCGTAAGCTGTCGTCTACTAAGAGACTCTCGCAATCGTGGACTCGTTCGTCCCAGGGGCCAACACAATGTTCGTGGTCGAAGTATAGGAAGAGGCCATTGCTAACACTTCCTCCCGCAATCTCGATTTCAGCGGTAACACTGAACGGAAGCGCAACGTCGAGCTTGTTGTACAGATCGAAGGTCTGCAACTGTTGGGGGCTGGAATCCAATTAGTCATGAGAGTAGCTGCCACGGACGTCACGACATACAAAAAGGCCCCCCAAGAACAAACTGATCTAGAGCTTGTTCTGTTCTGCGCAATTCACCCAGACGAACTGGCCGGCAAGGGCATGGTCCTTCGCGCATCCAGGGCAGCGGGCCAATGCTGCAACATTGACTTGTGCAACTCGGTGGTTCGCGGCGCTCATGATAGAATATGCGCGGTATTGGATCGGTGAGACAGACGGCGTTGAATCGGTACAGAAGGCGGTGTCGAGTGTGCTGGTAGCTGGTCGGTATGACGTACGAAGACGAAGATATGGATGATGGAAGGCATGTGAGGAGGATGTACTTTATCGGAAAGTATACCTACTAGGCAGTATCCAGCCGAGGACTCTGAAGGATACAAGAGGGACAGCTACACGCGTAAAGGCGATCACATGCAAGAGTGATAGCACGCAACTCGAGTTGGTTGTATGTGGGAGAAGATGTAGTTGACCGAGACTGCGGCGGAATGTCGACCAAGAGAATTGGTCCCGCACTAGCTTAAGCACAGAGCAGATAAAGCATAGGCCACTCCCATTAAGTCGGTGTCGCCAGTTACCTAAACCCCGCCCTATATCCCTACAGCTCACCGCCTGCTTTTTTCTCTTACCGCTTACCCATTTTGCTCACCGCCTGCTTGTTTATCTTACCGCCTGCCCTCTTACTTACCGCTTGCTCAGCTCATTCACCGCCTAACTGTTTTGCTTACCGCCTACTGAATTTGTCTACCCCCACCCACCTGATTCCAAGGCGGTGTCCGATTTAAGCAGGCGGTGTCTGAGTTAAGCAGGCGGTGTCTGGAACAGGCATGCGGTGCGCGGTATCTGGATTGAACAGGCGTCTTGATCGGGTAGGCGGTGTCAGACGAGGCAGGTCAGGTAGACCGAGCTATCAGCATACAGATACAAAACACAGGATTAACAAAGAACCTGGCACATACATATTAAAATATATTTATAAAACCGTTCTATAGGACTATATCTAGTAAAAGCACTTCGATTAATAAATTCAAGTTATTATCCGCTGTTTCTAAGACCCCATATCACCTCTATGTCCCCATTACCTATTTCCCAGCTTTACTACACTTGGATACATGAAAGGCCCTATGACATAGTGCCGTGAACCCGCAAGGCATGGTTTTGTAGATGTATCTTAGAAGACAGTATGAAATCGCAGACTTCACATTCTGGTATCGAATCTTGCGCCAAAAGGGATAAATGTTTCCGTTTAAAGTGCTTCGTCAGATCTCCGGGGGTGTAGTATTCATACGTGAGATCTTCTACACGAGGGTCATCAGGCTCCAGAGGGAGCGCGGCTACAATGCATAGGAAGCATCTCCTAGGTCTTTCTTTGTTATTGTGGACAAATACAGACAGCCTAGCAATAGACACGGGGTTATCCTTCGGGGGCCCATGCATAGGTTTGGATCATGCTTCCTTGGTCGGCAAGGTGAATTTGCGACGTGAAGTTCGTCCTTCCTTAACGCTAGAATAGGTAATGATTGCATTGATGGCATCATCCCTTGGTCAATATTGGCCTTTGAGAATAGGGTCGACAGGCGCAGTCAGGGCCGTGACTAGTCGTTTCTGCGCTGGAAGTTGCGGACGATGGGCTATGTCCACCGGTACGGGCTTGGTGAATGCGACGCCCTGCAATTGGTGTTCGATGTCATCTATAGCCTGCTCGTCTGTCCAGTCTTCTCGGATCTTTTGGAGGAGCAACCTCTTCAGCCTCTGTTTTAGATTTCGAAGCTCCCGCTACGTGTCGATCTGCTGTTTCGTCCCTAGTTGTAGGTTCTCGAGTTGTCTTGTAAGCCGCCTCACGTTGGGATCTGCATTAACAGACGCCGCTTGCTCAGGAGTAAGATCTGCTGGACGTCGCTTGCTCATCAAATGACCAATACTATAATATTATTTCAATAGTACTTGTTGCGGCTTCTGGCCGCGAAGGATTCCCCATAGGTCTGCGCAAACAGCACGACCGAGGTAATGCTTTTGAAAAGGGATCGAGTTAGCGTGGTCTAGCGTCAGGTTACGGAGTGCTTCACTAACATCGGCTGCATTAGAACATCAGCACAATAGATTCCTTAGAAGTACAGGTAGAACGTATGGCTCTGGTCCAATTCATTGCCTGTATTATAGCGCAATGAATATGCGATGATTGGGTATTGAAGGCCTAGAATCTCTCCAATCCTTTTAATTCATCCTGGCATCATTTCATAGGTGATGGGTTCTGCCGGTGATATCTGTAGCTCGATAGAGGTTGTAATGGCTCGGCGGAATATGTATACGCCTTTGAGGTCGTCTCTGAGTGGCAAAGGCAACTCATTCTCGCCGGGGTAGATATCAAGATCGTCTAGATGGCGAGGAGAGACAAGACTAGGAGCCCAGAAAGCTTGATGTTGGAACAAGATGCCAAGAAGGAAGACATAAGGGCTGAGAAACAAAGATGGATCAAATATGGTTTCGGGGATCGTGAAGGTCTTACTAAAACACCCGTGGTATCAATATCAAAGAGCCTTAAGTTGCTAGGATAAAACACTTACGCATCTTTTGTCCCAAGGTACGTCTTAATAAACTCGAGAGTAAACTTGATCAAAAGCTTGTGTGGCCCGCCGTCGGGGTCTCGCGCTAATACAACCCGGATGTCTCCAAATCAGAGCCGTAAGATGGATTTTAAACGCGAGCCGGCAGGTGCCAGGAAGAAAAGAAATAAAACGGTAAGAATCCGGAGCTCACCAAGGCCAAACGACTTCCTCGTCGTGCTCAGTGTCGTCTCAATCTGCGCTTTGAGGTCGTCAATGGTCATAGAGCGGTTTTCCCTCTTTTGGTCGCTCAATTTGTACTTCTTTGCTAGTGATCTCAAGACCTAAAAGTAAATATTAAAGATAGGTCTTTGGTAAGTTATCAAATGCCTATTTACCTTATGCATGTTGCGATTCAATTTTGGATCAAGCTTCGCACCCATAGCCGTCTCATACACAAGACGAAAGACCTTCCAATTTGTTCTTAGTGAACTGCTCTTCTTCGTTCCCCTTTTTTTCTGTCCATTCTTACCAACCATTTGGTTCAAGGACCAATCGAAAAAGTTGTAGAGGAGACGGATATCAATAGACTCAAAGCAAGTCTTGGGATCCCGTCCCACTACGTCGGTGCAGAACCTGCCAGAAAAATATTGTTAGCATGAGAAGAAATAAAGCACTAGAATGACTTACGTCCGCCACTGCTTCTCGATTACGTCAAGTAGCACTGTGCTTCCAGGACTGTAATCTCCGCCGTTAGAAGCACTCTCGTTGAACTCTCGTAGCGCCTTCTGGTAGTAATCCAGCGGATGAACATTCCCTACAAAGAGGTGGACTTGATCCGTAATGTTAGAATCGTTGTCACTAAAGTCCTCTAAGTCCGTCGCGCCGCTCTCTGAGCTGGATACATCCTCGTCTATATCAAGGAGGTTGTCAGTATCCGCATCCCTTACTGCGAAGAAAGATGCGTCTGTGTCGTACAGGTTGTCGATGACTTGTGAGTTGCATGGGTCATCGTGTACGCGTTGGCGGGCCATGTTAACAAAGCTGGAAGGGATACTCGATCATAATAAGTGCAGTTTATCAGAAAAGGTTGCGCTCACTCAACTGGAGGTAATGAGGAAGAGAAAACGCAAAAACATTGTTAACCAATAGGAGCAAGAGACCTGGTATTAAAAGGAATATATGAGCCATCCCTGGTTATGCTGCTGACAGGCCGAGCAAGCAAGGGAAGGGAAAGAACACAGCATCGGTGCCAGATACTGAACTGAATAAGAGTCCAGGATTTGTGTCGTGATTGGGGAAATGAGTACTTTGAACGATACATCGAAGTACAAGGCCCATGGGCATGGTGGTGCATAGTAGGGTACGCAGCTTAAAGCGGCGACAGATCGCTGGCAAATGCACTGCCGGACTTGGATGCAGAACATGCCGGAATAGGCAGCACACTAGCCGTCTCTTTGTTTAAGGTAGTGATGTTTTTATAATAGCGGTAAATTTTTATTGTAAATATTATAGTTTAGTTTTACTTTTTACAAGGTTCTTTTAAAAAAAACGCTACTAAGTGTTGGATCCATGCGATTCCAGACTGCAAACCATCTATACCAGGACCCAAATGTATATTAGATAAGATAAGATAGTGGATTGAGAGGGCACTTGGCCAGACCTTTGAGTCCAGCTAGATTCCTCTCAATCCAACCATCAGCAACATCATGACCTTGACCCCATACTCGAGTATTATGATTGATCGTTTAAGCCTGTTCCAACAATTATCAATATCACATTCTCTTTCTTTTAAATAATTTATTTAGGAGAATTAAAAATAATTATAAATATCTTTATAGAAGAAGGGTAGTAATAGAAATCTTTAAGTTATTTTTAATCAAAAGCTTATTTTATGTTACTAAAACACGATCTGATTAAACATTATAAGTATTGTTATAAAATTATAATCGGGGTTCCTTTAAAAACTTTATTGGTATATATGTAGGTTTTAAAAAGTTTTTAAATAGTGAAAAAAAGATTAATAAGTGTCTTATTTTTTATTATTAATAAAGATTAATACTCTTAAATAACCTTTTTATACTTTTTTTATTATGCTAGTTAAAAAGATTTAAAGTAAAATAAACGGATGTTTTTAACAATTTGTATTTTTTAAAATGCTTTTAGATAGAAAATTTTTACGACGATTATCTTTTTTATATTAGTTATTTTGATTTTTTATTATTTTAGTTAAAGGATAGGTTTTTAAGAAAATTTCTAGCTTTGTTTAGAGAAATCTCTTTACCAGCTTAGTAGCTAAACTTCTAATTTAAAAGAAAGAAAAGTTTTACTTCAAAAAATTTATGAGTACGTTATAATAACGGTAAAAATTGGTTTCTAATTATAATGTCGTATTTTATAGTTTTTACAAGTAGTAAAACGTTGTAAATTATACAACTTTAAACGTAAAATTATATTTTAAAGCTTATATTAACTGACTATATTGCTTTATCATTAAATTTGTGGTTCAAGCTGTTTTAAATCCTTTAATTTCATTAATATTAAAATATCTTAAATCTTAAATATTCTATTATAGATTTCAAATTTATATCTAAATAAATATTCATATTTATATTTATAAATTATCTTATCCAAAGAAATGATCCGTTAATAACTATCATATTATGAGTTAAACGGGGTTACCTTTTAAATTTTATATCAAAAAATCAAAGGGTATTTTCTCTACGTATTAGTTCCTAACTCCGAAATTAAATACTGTTTTTTTAAATAGGTATTTCGTTTTATAAGTCTAAACTTTTTAACAAGCTTTTGAACGTTAAAGCCTTTACGGCCTTTAAAGAAATTAATTCCGGCCTTTTTAAAATTTGGGTATTTGTTTTTAAAAATGTATCTAAGATTCTAATAAACTAGTTTATATATAAAAATTTTATTATTAAAAATCAAGGCTCAGGTTTGGTTATAAGAAGGCTTTCCCTATATATTTTTATTATTTATAATAATATTAGCTATTTAAGTGTTATAATGTTTAATAATTTTGCGAATTCTTTTACGTTTTTTATTAAAAGTAGGTTGAGTTCTTTGATGTTAAAGTTTAAAGTGTTATTTTATTTTAAGGCACTTTTAGTTTATAAAGTTTAAAATTCTTCCCTTATCAATAATTATAGTATAAAAAGAGACGGCGAGGCCGCTTCCGGAAATGATGGCTCGAACATGCCATTTCGGGCACCTGCCCTGTCGGGTAATTCTCGGCCATGCAACCTCTCGCTGCTTTTCTCAAACCCAGAAATGGGATTAACCCACATGTACCTCCCAAGTCCACTTGTACCTCTTCTTTCCTTTGCTCAGCTCAGACTACGCTACGCCCCGACTCCGTCACGGCCCTGTCTGCATTCCAAATAACCTTTATTCATCACTGGCATCAGTAACCTCCAGCATATTTACACCCTGCAATTAGCATATGGCTTTTTCATCGCATGTGTTATTATAATATTGCTTGTGACTTATCCTTGGCCTTTGAACTTGCGCGCTGTAGTTGCCTCATAAGTCACCGAATGGGCCAAACAGTCAACTCGTCGCAGTCCACTTGGGCACTTACATGAGTACTAATGGAAGAAGTAACCAGATCTGTAATAAAAACTCACGTCATGGTCTGGCCAGACTCTAAACCTGCCTAGTGAGAAACGGCACAAAGGTTTGCGCCGTCACCTCATTACGGCCTTCTCCGAACCACAAGGGGCATGAAATCCTAATCCACCAGCTTGTGATGCCAGAAGCGAGAAATGGCAGCAGGTTTTCCTCATCGGGCAACTATTCAGGTCATAATTTGAGCCAACATCCAGCCGGACAAGGCCGAAGGGTCAGCGGCTCCCCCGATACCTGCAGCATGTCACAGCGGCGATGGAGCTTAGTGGAAGGCAATAGTCATCTCAAACGGGGTACCCATCTATTAGAAACAGTTTCTGGTCTCGATTTTCAACATTAGCATTGGGTTCTTCCATGGAAGCAATACGACGTATCAACGCATGCTCACGAGGGTTACAATGCCAACAAGACTGCCTCTTCAGGGAATTATGTATTCCATTATGCCTTCTTGTCTCCGTCAAGCTGATGCTAATTACCGAGGGCTCACAAACGCAAAGTGGCGTGCCCCTGCTTATAGAGTCGTGCACCAAAATGCCGACCATGGTGCCACCTGGACTGGCAGTATCTGTATCCTTGTTGTATAACCCTTGAAGCTGTCAGGGTTAAGCCATCGAGCAGATGGATGCTCCTCGACTGGTACCTGCCAATTTGACCCAGCTATCCATTGTTGCTGCCTACAACCCTGCAACCCTTGTCGTGGTAGGCAGTCGGAACCACCTCCTGCTTTGAGAAACTTTCCAGGTCTTCGCGAAGCTATAGTACCTGGGCGAAAGCTGCGCAAGATACAATGGACCAATGCAACAGACTTGGCACCATTCCCCACGCCTGCTCTCAGCCTCGCCATCATCTGCTTATGCTTGTTCTCAGCTAATGACGAGCTGGACCAAAGGCCAGGATCACCCACAATCAAGGTGGAGCGTATTAGGCTATGTAAGCGTGAGTAAACGCCTCGTCTGCCATGGACAAGGTATCTTATTCCTGTGCCCCGTATCCTTATGCTAAGGCACCTCTGAGAGGAATGGCTGGTGACCCCTTTTCAACCTTGCCGGATGTGACTCTCCGGCTAGCCAGCCCTTAACGGGCCTCCCGATTAGCCCAGGTCAATATTTCTGAAAGGTCGTATACTCCTTCACAACCATCTGCAGAAAGGGTCTTACCGCCGGAGAACCCGTGAGGCTGACGTTGACCCGCTCTTGACGATCTTGGCGAAATGGAATCAGATGTGGCTACAGACTATCGTATGATATTTCGCTGGTATTGCCATTTTGAGATGGTCAAGGATTGGAAAGGGGCGGAGACGTGGCAGATGGTCATATACCGCCTTCCTGAGAGCTATAACATATTCTAGACGTCAAACACCTCAGCTTATCTCGGCAACCCCGGGTAGATGATGATAATCAGGCATTGCTACTAACATGTAATGAGAGCTGGTTTTTTTGGCAGGGTGTAAAGTATATAAGTTATCTTTCCTCAATCACTTGAGGGGAAAGTGTTCTGACTCAGTCTTGCTTTATCTTGTCCAAATGTCTACTCTGCAATTCAAGGCATGGGAGCCACCAAAGCCGAAGCCGAAGCGGAAGCCGAAGCAGAAGCGAACAAGTGCTGATCTTACATCAACAACAAACCCTCATCAGCATATGAACTTCCTCCAGATGCCTTCAATCCACAGCAATCTTGGCCCTCCAGTCGACAATGAGGCACTCAACTGCCTTCAGACCCAGAGGGTCCAGCGGTCCCCTTGGGGAGGTTTCACTGTTCAAACCCTATTAGAACAGGACACTGGAGCTTTGAGTCACGGGAAACCATCCAATAAAGACCCGGCACGCATTTTAAGCCAGCCCAGCGCATTCCTTGGAAATGCTGGTGGTACAGACTTGGACGACAGTACTATCAGCCTTTGCCAAGCCGCTGCTTCTACGGAACAGCCACCAGCGTGCCATGACATTAATCACATTGTGGATATGTGTAAGTAATATACTTATCACGAGAAAGCTTTGACTGATCTTGTTACCCAATAGCAGGTATTGAAGATTGTAACAATAATTATAGCAGCCCGGAGAATGCCAACCCCGACGACTCTACCTGGTCTCAAGCCACACCTGCGTCGAGCCTGGACTGCACAAACGACCTCGAGGATGTTGAAGCCCGTTCTCCAGCGGCCAAACTATCTGCAGATATACCGGTCACCTCTTTCTCCGAAGGTCCATCTCCTCAACTGTGCCAAAAACCCTTGGCTGCCGACCCTAGCAGTGGTGCTCTAATGCCGAACCCCGATGCTTCCGAGCCCGTTCTGAACGACATTTCCCGACCCCGCCGCATAAGGTCTCGTGACAACCATCCAGAATCTGATAGAGAGAGGTCCTCTGATAACCTTGTCTTGAGCTCTAGTCAGACAAAGGAATACATTGAAGGAACCAAAATACACCCTCGGGCTGAATCATCTGTTGATCTACCGACGGCCCCCTCCTCTATTACAGAAAGGGCAACACCGCCAAGAAGCTTGCGCTTGCTGCCTTCTCGAATGCCAGTAGGCAAGCTGGGCGGGTCGATCAGTCATCATGCCCCCAGCCAAACCAAGCGGTCATCCGGTACTCGAAAGCGGCGTGCAGAAAGTCCGCCCGCAAACCTACCGATAGAGAAGCGACGAGCCAGTGGCCGATTCCTCCGTGACCGAACCAAACAGAGAACGCCTATCTCGGAGGGCGTAGCAGATACCGAGCGAGTTCAGTCACGTGAATTTCAAAGCCGAAATCTACAATACGACAACCTTCATGCAAGCACTCGAAGTAGTGGCAGGCCTGGTCACGAAGTACCGAGCTTAAGAGAACTTGCCTCTCCTACTGTTGCAGTCCCAGAACCACTTGCGGCAAGTTGTAACACTGGTGGCTTTTCCGCTGGGTATATCCTCGAGTTATGCAATTTGGTTGAAGTTATACATAAAACGGAGAACAGTATGACCATAATGCAGCTGGTTATTGGTTTCATTTGCAACCATGCCACCCAGACACTTGCCACACAAGGCGGGCAGGCTGCAGATATGAACCGCTCCCATAACGGTGTGGCTCGCAGGCCCTCTGTTATTCCTTCCATGACGCCAATACCTCTAAACAGCATGCGAAACGGACGCATCAAAAGCGACAAGAGCGATAGCGATGCAGGAAGCCAGGCAGGTAGCTATGACTCTGTCCCGGACGAAAGTGCCGGTTCAGAAGAAGAGGACGACACAGTGGTCAAGAGAAGTCGATGGACAGAACTTGAAGAACGACAACTACGGGCCTGGGTAATAGAAGAGAAGGGATGGCCATGGATTGCGCACAGGTTGGGCCGAAGCGAGGGGGCTGTCTCACAGCATTGGGCTATTATGCTAAAAGGAGGCTGGGAGGTATAACGGGGTGAACAGTGTCTTGTCAAAGGCTTGTTCATAAGGCATTTCATGTGTCTTTGTTGCGTTTTCTTAGAGTTTGAATGGCGCTTTTGTTTGATAGATGTTGGCATTATGCAGTGTGTATTCCATGTTATACAGGTTTAATCAGCGTGACTTTATTGGGAAAGACAAGTCAGTAGATTGATGTCATAGGCCATATGGCAGGCCCTGGCAGAATAAGACCGGCAGAAAGGATACATACCGTCGTCATGCCGGCAGAATAAGATGGGCAGAAAAGGTACGTACTGTCATTATGCCCGGCAGAATAAGATGGGCAGAATGAGATGGGCAGAATAAGATGGGCAGAATAAGATGGGCAGAAAAGGCATGTACCTACGGCTAGGTGTGGCAGAATCGGTACGTACCTTGGTGGGGTTTGGCAGAAAAGGTACGTATTTGTCAGCGCAGATTCCACGACATAAGCAGAATATCGAGGGGAGGCCTATTCCTTTGGGTTCACTACCTGCCTTCGACCCCTCCGCTACCCATTTCATCATAATCACCTTTGGCAGCTAGGTTTTCAGATCAGCCGGTCTTGTCAACATGTTTTTGTTTTGGTCTCAGCTCCTTTGCTCCTTTCCTCCCTTGATGTTACAACTACTAACTGGATGTGCGCATAGAGACTTGGCTCCAAATATCCTTCTCTATCAAACCGAATCCACGCGACGCGTTACCTACGGACCTGCCCTCCGACACCCTTGATACTACCGCCATCTACGTTACATCTAAAACTCCGCCACTGTTCAATATGGACACTGCTAGCTATCAAACGGCAAGAGTTAAGGTTGCCGCTTTGGCTTGCTGTTTGAGCTATGGCAAGAAGTACGACCCAGCACGCAGCCCTTGATAGCATCATTTCCTATACGCCAACGACGAAGAGACCGTTAGTCCATACAACAGTACCCGCCACAACCATATTGCCATACGCGCGACCCTGCAGAACATTCGATTGACAGCAGTTGCCTTCCGCGATGGGCTTGCGGATGACGTCCCTCGGCTGCTGGCCAGACTGCTGATGGCATTCGAAGCCCAAGAGGTCGGCATGGACGAGGCAATGGCATTGGCTGCTTCATCGTTCGGGACGAGGCAGAATGGGTCTTGCAAGAGACGGCCCATCACACTGGCTGTAACCGGATCACCTGGTGGATCATGGACAACGACAGTGGCGATCCTATGGCAGCTGTCAGCATTTAGATGATGGCATTCGTGGCATGGAATGGTGACAGCAACAGAGTAAAATGTATTAGCAAATGCGGTGCTCTTCACATCGTCAAGCACTGCGCTCTGTAACCCGGCCCACAAGTTAAGAGGTCGACAGGCAGGAAGGGATAAGGTGCCATTGTCGCCTATGCTGTTCTAAACGTCAAGCACGAACAGCCCGCAAGCCGCTCGTTTTAAACACGCACTGCAATACTTATGTATGACGTTATGGTCGTTTTCCTTGCTTCCCGACCATCTGACACTTTTTATTAAGGAAGTCGAGTTTCTAAACTCAGAAACAGTCACTGTTCAAGAATCTCAGCGATTCTGTTGTGCCCATTCTTTCTCGCTACCATAAGAGCAGTGTCCCCTGGGTCGTAAGACGGCTGAGTATAAGGTGCATCTCGGATAGTTGTTTCCGAGATAACGCTGACTTTGTCCGTAGTCAGGAGTAGGCGGACTACCTGTTCATGACCATGTGCCGCTGCGATCCACAATGGTGTCATGCCCCATATGTTCTGTATATCAGGTGGTGTTCCGGTCTGGAGAAGCTTTTTCACTGTGGTTGTAGTTCCTGATGCTGCCGCGTTATACAGTCTGGCGATGGCAAAGTCCTCCTATTGAACAGTGACGATGCAGGCTTGGCGGGACAGGAAGCGAAGAATGTCGAGTTGGCCATAAGCAGCAGCAATACGTAAAACAGCACTAGAGATAAACGATCTGGTCAGTAGGCTTCGGTCAAGAAGTAGCGCCATCACCTCCTTGCCATTTCCTTCGTTCCCTGCTGCCGCCTTGACCACTTCTTCTGTAACGGGAACCTCGTCTCCTCGTCGGTCAAGAAGCAGCGCCATCACCTTCTTGCCATTGCCTGTGTTCCCTGCTGCCGCCTTGACCACTTCCTCTGTGATGGAGACCTCGTCTCCTCGTCGGTCAAGAAGCAGCGCCATCACCTCCTTGCCATACCAATAGTTCCCTGCTGCCGCCTTGACCACTTCCTCTGTGATGGAGACCTCGTCTCCTCGTCGGTCAAGAAGCAGCGCCATCACCTCCTTACCATGCCTCTCGTTCCCTGCTGCCGCCTTGACCACTTCTTCTGTGACGGGGACCTCGTCTCCTCGTCGGTCAAGAAGCAGCGCCATTATCTCTTTATTGAAGCTTTGGGCAATAATAGAAACTACTGCTTCCATAATAGGGACATCTTTCCCTCGTCGGTCAAGAAGCAGCGCCATCACCTCCTTGTCATGCCTCTCGTTCCCAGCTGCCGCCTTGACCACTTCTTCTGTGACAGGGACCTCGTCGCCTCGTCGGTCAAGAAGCAGCGCCATTATCTCCTTATTGAAGCTTTGGGCAATAGTAGAAACTACTGCTTCCGTGATAGGGACACCTTTCCCTCGTCGGTCAAGAAGCAGCGCCATCACCTCCTTGCCATACCAATAGTTCCCTGCTGCCGCCTTGACCACTTCTTCTGTGACGGGAACCTCGTCTCCTCGTCGGTCAAGAAGCAGCGCCATCACCTCCTTGCCATTGTCTCTGTTCCCTGCTGCCGCCTTGACCACTTCCTCTGTGATGGAGACCTCGTCGCCTCGTCGGTCAAGAAGCAGCGCCATTATCTCCTTATTGAAGCTTTGGGCAATAGTAGAAACTACTGCTTCCGTGATAGGGACATCTTTCCCTCGTCGGTCAAGAAGCAGCGCCATTATCTCCGTATTGAAGCTGTGGGCAATAGTAGAAACTACTGCTTCCGTGATAGGGACATCTTTCCCTCGTCGGTCAAGAAGCAGCGCCATCACCTCCTTGCTATTGCCTCTGTTCCATGCTGCCGCCTCGACCACTTCTTCAGTGACGGGGACCTCGTCTCCTCGTCGGTTAAGAAGCAGCGCCATCACCTCCTTGCCATTCCTCTCGTTCCCTGCTGCCGCCTTGACCACTTCTTCTGTGACGGGAACCTCGTCTCCTCGTCGGTCAAGAAGCAGCGCCATCACCTTCTTGCCATTGCCTCCGTTCCATGCTGCCGCCTTGACCACTTCTTCTGTGATGGAAACCTCGTCTCCTCGTCGGTCAAGAAGCAGCGCCATCACCTCCTTGCCATGCTCTGTATTCCTTACTGCCGCCTTGACCACTTCTGGTGTGATGGGGACCTCGTCTCCTCGTCGGTCAAGAAGCAGCGCCATTATCTCCTTATTGAAGCTTTGGGCAATAGTAGAAACTACTGCTTCCGTGATAGGGACACCTTTCCCTCGTCGGTCAAGAAGCAGCGCCATCACCTCCTTGCCATTGCCTCTGTTCCCTGCTGCCGCCTTGACCACTTCTTCTGTGACGGGGACCTCGTCTCCTCGTCGGTCAAGAAGCAGCGCCATCACCTCCTTACCATGCCTCTCGTTCCCTGCTGCCGCCTTGACCACTTCTTCTGTGACGGGAACCTCGTCGCCTCGTCGGTCAAGAAGCAGCGCCATTCTTTCCTTATTGAAGCCTCGGGCAATAGTAGAAACTGCTGCTTCCGTAATAGGGACATCTTTCCCTCGTCGGTCAAGAAGCAGCGCCATCACCTCCTTGCCATGCCTCTTGTTCCCTGCTGCCGCCTTGACCACTTCTTCTGTGACGGGGACCTCGTCTCCTCGTCGGTCAAGAAGCAGCGCCATCACCTCCATGCCATTCTCTTCGTTCCTTGCTGCCGCCTTGGCCACTTTGATACTCATCTGTGCCTTGTACTCTAGTAATTGTGTGATTACAATCTCATTCCCACCAATGGCTGCCGCACTCAGTGGAGTTTTGTTGCGACTATCGTCCGACTCTAATATTGCCATAATATCGGAAGCCATCTGCTGATGTGGACTGTTATATACGTAGTAAAAAATGGCCGGGATGCCACAGTATCCTGCGATGTGTAAAATTGAGGCTCGGCTTGGGAGTGTCAAATGAACCCTGTACCGGCCACTGGCTCGATGAAGCCAAGCGTCTCTAGATAGAGACATGACTTCGAAAAAAGTCGCTTGCGGTTGTTTGACTTCGAATACGTCTCCTGCGAGGCGAGCGTGCGAGTACCAGTAATCAGATGCGTAAGGTGAGAACTCTTCTTCCCACTGTGGTCGATCCTTAACCAGCTCAGAATCTCGGATAAGCTGATCCACGCACTTGTATGCCATTTCCGCATGGGAATCTGCTTTCTGAACAAGCGGTTGCGCACTGTCACGGAGAAAATCCTTTACCGACTGGTGCAGTAAAAGAACCTTCTGATCCTGAATGACGACCAGAAGCCGGCAGGTAGTAATGTCATCCCGAGTGAATTGAATGCGGGTCTCTTGGTCCTCGTCAAGGTAAGTCTGGCAAGCTGCAGCTAACTCTGAGACGCTGAGTGGCCGAAACGATACCGCGACGAGACCTAGAATTTGTTTGACTTTGGCGTTTTGCCAAGGAGCGTTAAGAGCATTGTCAAGTAGTCTTTTGTACAAGGCATTCAGCCCAGACGGCATCTTCTTCAGGTGGTCGACCGCACTTTTCGAAGGAACCTGGTCTAGCTCCCCGCATGCCAAGCCGACCCAGAGGAAAGTGCTCTCGGATTTTTCTTCCAAGATATCTGTGACCTGCTTCTTTACGCTGTCCGTGTACTGCTTTCTGGCCGCAAGCTCTATAACCTTTTCGCTAATAAAGCGATCAATATCTTTCTTTGACTCGGGGAATGAGGCTAGGTCCTTGTTGCAAAACGCCTTTAAACCTTCTTGAATTTCTGTATAAGGTCGGCTTGTGACGAGTAGCTGGATGTTGGTTGCAGAGCTCTTGTGTTGGAAATCTTGCTGCAGTTGCTTCATGAGAATCTGCTGCGATTCTTGATCACACTCATCCAAGGCATCGATAATGAAGAATTTATGGCCGGTAGCTTCATCGGCGGCCATTTTGTGCAAAACAGTCCACAAAGCGTCAAATGAATCAAAGATCTTCTTTCCGCGCTCGAGGTATCTTGGCAGGAGGTAGTCGAGGAGAAGTCGCGGATGTTGTTGGATGAGCTGCAGGATAAGCCCTTGGACCACTGACGTTACTGACCTACGGGTGTCGAAACTGGAATCGCAGAAGAAACAGGAAAGGGTTTTCTGGTCTGAGTGGCGGAACTGCTCCCGGAGTACCTCGGCAAGGCAAATGGCCATAGTGGACTTCCCAGTCCCTGGGTTCCCATGCAGCCAGAGAACATTAGTCGATACCACCGCGTGCTCAGGGCCGAGCCAGGAAGCGAGCTCTTCTGTCTCGATTATCCATTTGCAAGTGCCTTTGGCGCGGTCACCCTTCTTGCGTTGCAGAGATTTCATATTCTCGAAAGGATCCGTTTCGAAAAGATCGGAGTGACATTTTTCAGCTCGTGGATTTTCGGCCAGAACATCTTTTACACCAGTTAGCTAGGCCGTTTCATCCGAGTCAAAGGGCCGACTCACCTTCTAGTTTGGTATCTACTGCGTGTGATTATTATCAGCAAAAGAGCAAAGGGAGATAAGAAGGTATTGCTCTGGGGATGTACTATGCGTACTATCACGAAAGCTTCTTGCCACGCAAGGTACATCTTTGGCCACAATCGTCTCAAGCCTTTGCCGCACAACGAGATACATGCCACGGATTTTTGAGTCATATTTTTCAAGCCCTGAGTGATCAGCGTCCAGGCTGACATTGTCTTCGTCAGCTTCCGCTGTCAAGCCTGTGCTTGTAGCGGACTTCTTTGTCACCAGCAGCATCTGCGGACCGGTTTTCGTGATGCGACCATCAGCCTGTATCTAGATAACTTTGAGCATTTTACCAATAGGGGTAACTGCGTAGATCTTACCTGCACAGTCCGGGTGTACTTTGTCTCGAAAAAGGAGATGACTCGGTACTTTCCTTTGCACTGATTGGAAAAATCACCAGAAATTCTCGCCAGATAATCAGAGGGCTCGGAGTCGCGATCAACGAGTAGTGCGTGAATTAGCTTCTCGTTAGGTTGGCCATAAACAAGACTCTGTAGCTGCTCATTTCTAAGCCCGAGATTTAGAACACCAAAAAAGAGTAATCCACAGCATGCGCGGGTCAGTTCGAGATTGGCTTCGATGGACGATTTCTTCTGGGCGTATAGTAATGCCTAGTCGCAATTAGCCGGGCGATCGGGCGTCCCGTAACGATCGGCTTACTTCTTTGACAAGGAGTCCGCCCAGGCTATGTCCAATGAAGATTATAGGACGGCAGGTACTCTACCTTGAGATGAGCACTGTACCGTAGATCTAGGCTCGGACGTACATACCTCGCTACTGGTTCGGAATGCTACAAGTTCCTCGAGAAAAGATGACCCCATGTTCTCGATCGACTTCCTGGAATCGCTCTTCAACAGCTTCGTGTCATAGCCGTAGATGAGTACTCGCGCATTGGGTATATCCGCGGGCAGGTAATCTCGCAGCCAGATGTCGTTGCTGCTAGGAGACTTCCACAACCCGAACGCGTGGCTTGCAAGGCCGGGCACTGCAACGATGCTGGTGGTGAGACACGACAAGTCAGCAATTGAAACGGCAGTCAAGTGATGATTGTAGGTAGTCTCACTCGACGTCGACTCGGGTTACGCCCATATAAAGCGGTGTGATGTTGTAGAAGTCTGAGTCGTACTTGTACTTCCGCTCTCCGCTGGCCTGTTGTAGGCGGCGCACCAACTCGATTACTGGGATTGATGTGTGGAAAGTGGCAGTAGCGCAGGCCCAGCGGCTGTCCATAGGAGCTAGAGCGATGCGGCTGACGCTGCGAACGGTGTCCCGCAAGCCTGGGGCTTGTGTAATTATCGCCCTCAGTTCGCTGTCCAGGGCTGCATCGGATGTGTCGATCGGGATTTCGTCGATACGCAGGGTCAGATATCGGAAAGGTCTTTCTGTAGGCGGCATTTCCTTAAAAGACAACGTGTAGCGATAAAGGGCCGAAGTTAGGAAGATGGCAATAGCGGCCACTGCGAGCGGCCAGGCGCGCCCAGCCAGAACATCTTGTCGGTCAAGGACGCCAACCATAATGGCAATCTGTGCAGAACAACGTGTGGGGCAGGCGGTGACCGAAGCTGCCTCGGTCGGTAGGTTCGATGGTATGAAAATGCAACAAGCGATAGTGGAGAGAGAGAGAGATTTGCTGATGCTAAAGACAGAAAGGCTACGACAGGAAAGCCAGGAGGGGTAAGGGGTAGGTAGGCAAGCATAGGTAAGCATAGGTAAGTATATGCGCGCTCAGCCTTGCGGGCTGCGTCTTAATACGTCTATATAAGCGGCTGAACAGGGCCAATATGTGGCCTACTATTCCAGCATAGCCCCCGAGGCTTTCTCGCCTTTCGCACCGGCCGGTGCACTAGGGCTCTTGTCTAGCATGGGCCTGCATAGTTATTGGATGGCAACTATTAGAGTATCAGTACGAGGTAAGCCAAGCCCTTTATCAACTCGAAAGGCAGATCCTAGAACCGGCTATGCATTATACATGTGCACCTGTTTCAACTAGTGTGAGATCGCAGATATCACGGTCCAGTGGTACATGCTGTCTGCAAAAAGGGATGTCGCGCAAGAAAGATCGAAATACAATGAGGACGCGTGAGCAGAGGACAGCGCCAAGGTATGTTCGGCGCAGGTACCCCAAATCGCTTTCACCGGGTTACCTTGAGTACCCTGAGTCTTCCCCTTCTAGGCGCGTATCGAGAACAGTACAAGTCTGGCCTAGTCATGTCATCTCGGACTGAGGGGATCTGGACCCTTCAGAGACCGAGAGGGTTGCGGCAAAGAGTTGTTCAATCTGCAGAAGCTTGGTGTCGATCAATCAAGGCAGAGTATATTGCTGTGAGATCGGTGAGGGGTAAGGGCAAGGCAGAGAGGGCAAGGCAGACAGGCGAAGACCATTGAGGCAGCCAGTGTGTATATACAGACGGTTGTCACCCCAGACTATATAAGCGAAGAGTTTCAAGCCTGAACCCGACCAGGCCTTACCTACCACCCCCAGGTTCTAGGTACTCCATTCTGCAACAATAATGTGCCCACCACCCGCTGCCGGGCCGCCCTTTGCATCAGAGCACCAGCTGAACTGGGACCTGGACAACAACGGACCTCTCACCCAATGTTTGCCCGGCTACCCTTGTATCCTGCTCCAGGATCGACGCAAGCTGTGGGAGTTCCTTGACCAGGAATTTTGCTCGAAGGACCTAACCCAGATGGCGAGCAGGCTGTGATGGATGTCAAAACAAGACAGCGCCAACATCTCCCCGCTCCACCGGCAACTGGTTAAACAGCGCGCCGTCATCGTCACCAAAGATCCCAAGCTGCATCTAGTCTGGATCCACAATCGAATCTTCATCAAGCCGCTGCCCCGGTACATCGTCTCGTATGCATTCTGGCGGGACTACATGGGTGGCGATGGGGAAGATGCCCACGATATCCGCAGGGCAGCCTTGGGCTATCTCCGTACATGGCTGTACCTGGTGAGGTACGAGTCCGACTTTCGCATCGCCCAAGACCCCAGCCTGCACCTCATCCCGCCCGACATCACATGGGACCAGTTCTGCCGTTTTGTATCCGATCTGACCACGATTGCCGACCACGACGTCCCTACACGCTATACCTATGGCGAGATTCGATTGACGAGGCTTAACTTCTACGCTCCATTCCTACTTCGAAAGGCGTACTTCCAGCGTGTTGATTATCAATACGGGACATACTTTGCTCGGTTTTATGGGCCGGTTTTATTCGTTATTGGCGCGGTGTCACTTATTCTGAGTGGGCTACAGGTTGCCATTGCTGTCGATCAAGGTCATCCCGATAAGGAGAATAATCAGTTGCTCTCAACTGTGGCTTTCTGGGTGAGCTTAACCATGATTTTATGCAGCTGTGGTATGCTTTTGTATCTATGCACTCTCTTGGTATATAAAGTGGGAAAGGAGTGGAAGTTTGTGATTCGAGACCGGCTTCAGTTGCTAGAGGAGGGACGGGCAAAGCGTTTGGGATAGTTGATACATATGAAGGTTCGTGGCGCGTGCGTATGCGGCCACACGGGGCCAGGCATGAATTGGGCGGACAGTGCTAAAGCTAGCTAGCCGCCCCAGTGGATCGTCTGGGGAAGCGGGGTTAGTACAGACAAACCCGAGACCCCCCAAGACTGTTGGCACTCAACAGATGATTGGTGCTAACCTGTAAGATATGGCTGCAGTGCTAAGCGCAAGCGGCATCCAGGCGGTTCCTGCAGCGGTTGCCAGCCTATTCTCCCGTCCTTACCCAAAGACGTACAGGGCATTTGACCCACCTAGAAGATAGATCATCAATTTCTGCACGCTCAAGGGGTGAAGCAAAAGAACAACAGAACACACCTGACAACCTGACTAATCTGAAATCGTTTGCATCTGACAGAAGCAGCCGTTCAGCGGCTCGCTGATGCTCCCGCTGATCGAGGTCAACGGGCCGTCCTGGCGCATTAGCTTTGCCGTCCTGGACGCGGACCGGCTCCTAGTCTCGGACCATGCGATAGGCTCGACGGACCAGATGTCCGACTGCTATGTCAGCTTCAAATATCACATCGGGTGGAAATCTACTGGGTTATAGCCGGTTTCAATGAGGCAGTAAGCCCGTTGCTATTGAAATAAAGCCAAGACGTAAGGCTCTCTCAGTACCAGGTACCGGAAAGCATCTCACTAGCTGACAATGACAATGCCCTTTTCCTACCACCGCAATCAAGCTGTAAAACGGGTTTCAGAGCGGCTGGCGACGGCAGAACCAGAGGCTCTGCTCGGAAATAGCTGCTTGTTACGCTGTCCCACCATGCTGCTTTGAGATCATGCGGTGAGCTTTCTACTATCCAAGGCAGTTCCTGGTGCGATTTCTAAAAGACTGGCAGCCCAGTATGATATCTTTCTGCTTGGCGAGGCGCACACAGTCTCGAGGCCCATAGCGAGCCGGTTTAAGTTGGGCCCAGGACGCATCGCATAACCGCCATCGGCACGGCACACCGGCTTTTCCGCAGCGGTTATTCGTCCATACAACAGGGTATTTCCAAGAGTTCACAAGGCTATCTGCTCGGGGAGTCGGACGCATTCCAGCCTAGCCTGCAGGCCAGCCTGCTTCTGGAGCGTGCCTGTGCCTCTCGGCTGCGCAACTCTGAAGGAAGCCAGCGCAGCTCACCTAGCTTCTCTCGGGCGCGTAAATCCCAGACTCGTGTTTTCTAAGAGCAAACGTCAGGTCTTCCACAATGGCGAATGACGGCCTAGATCCATCCATATACCAAGGCGGATCGTCCTACAGCGGGAATGTCACCGTGCATGGAGGACCCTTCCACCAAGGCAATATCGTCAACATCCAGCAGACGGCCAACCGATGCCTCATCGACCTCCGCGTCACCGACCCGCGCCATGACAAGAAGCGCGTCCAGGACACCAAGGGCAGCCTGCTCGCGGACTCGTACGTCTGGATGCTCGGCAACCCTGACTTCCGCCAATGGCGCGACCACGAGGACCAGCGGCTGCTCTGGGTCAAGGGCGACCCGGGAAAGGGCAAGACCATGCTCCTGTGTGGCATTGTCGATCATCTCGAAACGAGGCTCGCCCAAGGAAGCCGCCTAGCGTACTTCTTCTGCCAAGCTACCGACGAGCGCATCAACAATGCGACGGCCGTGCTGCGCGGCTTGATATACATGCTACTCGACCAAGACGCCTCCCTCGTATCGCATATGAAGAAGAAGTACGATGTTGCTGGCGAGGGGCTGTTCCAGGGCGATAATGCTTGGTATGCGTTATCCAAGATATTCACGAATATGCTCCGCGACCCGAAGCTGCACGTCGTCTGCCTCGTTGTCGACGCACTGGACGAGTGTATAGGTGGCCTACCGCAGCTGCTCGAGTTGATTGTCGAGACCTCGCAAGCAACTTGCGCTAAGTGGCTCGTCTCAAGCCGCAACTGGCCGCAGATTGAAGAAGAGCTGTTTAACGTGGCGCACAGGCTATCACTCAAAGTCAATGCGAAGCCGGTCGCAGCGGCTGTGGACAGCTACATCTTGCACAAGGTGTCCTAACTTGTACAACGGAAGAGCTATCGAGACAACACCGCCGACGAAGTACGCCAGTACTTGTCGTCAAACGCTGACGGCACTTTTCTCTGGGTCGCCTTGGTCTGCCAGGAACTTGCGAAGACACGCCAAGGGAATGCTTTACAGAAAGTCAAGTCTTTCCCGTCGGGTCTCGATTCCCTCTATCGACGGATGATAGATCAAATCCACAAATCGGAAGACGCCGAGCTTTGCACGCAGGTGCTTGCTCTCGTAGCAACGACCTATCGCCCACCCTCACTTGCCGAGTCCACCACGTTCATCAAAGAAGACGGCAGCACGGTAGGAGATGCCGAGTCGCTAAAGGAGATTGTCAGTCTCTGTGGCTCGTTCCTTACTATTCGCGAGGACATAGTCTACTTCGTCCACCAGTCGGCAAAGGACTTCTTAACGAAAGAGAAAACGGTCATCCTTTCCCCCGAACAGCAAGTAGCCGTCCATGGCCAAATCTTCTCCAGGTCGATCGAGGCCGTATCCCAGACACTGAAACGTGACATATACGGACTGCACGACCCGGGCTTCCCTATTGAGGATGTCCCTCGACGGAGACCTGACCCAGACCCACTGGCGGTGATAGGATACTCCTGTGTCTACTGGGTCAACCACTTGATTGATGCTAGCAAGGCTCCGGGTAGGGACGACAGCGTACAAGAGTACGGGGCGGCAGACAGGTTCCTGCGGGGAAAGGGTCTCTACTGGATCGAGTCGTTGAGTCTACTCCGGAGCATGTCGGAAGGGATGCTCGCATTAGAGAGGCTAATACGGCATTTGCAGGTAAGTCAATACTTTCTGCTACACGGCCTTACAGAGCTAATAGTATAAAGGGGCGGTCGGGGGCGTCTGGACTTCAGGCGCTCGTAAAAGACGCCTACCGTCTGTTACAAACCTTCAGGCCGGCAATTGAGAGCCGGCCGCTTCAAGCGTACACCTCACCATTCGTGTTCAGTTCAACGCAGAGCTTAATGCGAGGTCTATTCGTGCACGAGGCACCACGATGGGTCAAGTGCAAAACAGAGTTAGCGGAACAATGGAGCGCGTGCGAAGCGATCCTCGAGGGCCATACCTCTCCCGTCTTCTTGGCGGCCTTCTCGGCCGACGGGCGGCGCGTCGTCTCGGCGTCTGACGACGAGACCGTCCGGCTCTGGGATGCGGCCTCGGGCGCGTGCCTTTCTTCATATGAGGTCGGCTACACCTCCACCGTTTCGTTCGATCTGACCGGCACCCTGATCCATACCGACGCGGGCGACATTTGCATAGAGGAGTCGATTTCCTTGGATATCGATACGCATCCCCAAAAGCCTGCGCAACAGGGAGATTACGTTCTTAGTCCCGATCGGGCTTGGATTTTACAGCATTCCAAGGAGGTCCTCTGGCTCCCTCCCGAGTACCGGCCAACTGAGTCTGCCGTGTTTACAACAGAGCGAGGCACGAACCTTGTTCTCGGTTGCTCGTCCGGTCGGGTCTACTTCTTTCATTTGTCACGTTTCTAAAACATTTTTGATCCATTTAACCCTCTCGTCTTTCTTTACTTTCTTTGCAAAACGAGGGTTCTAGGGGGCATGAACAATTTATAACGCTCGCACCGTCGTAGCGAAACATTCGAGAATGAGGACACTCTATAAATTGCTAGCAAAGGATCGCGTGTATTCTACCGGAACAAATGCGGTTGAACTCTGTAGCAGACTCTCATTGATTGTGTTGGGCCTTCCAATTATGGTGAACAATCGAAGGTACGCTGTCCGGCGCACCTTGCACCGTATCCCGGACCGTAGCAGACATCACGACGTAAACCTCGATGCAGGACATAGCAGGAGAAAGAACTGGGGCAGGCGAGCGAAGCTTTCACGGAAACCCATCTAATTTGCATGTAATGGCCTGCTCGTCGGACGCGTGTCAGCCCAGCTGGCGGGTCAGCTGATGTCTGGCGTGTGTGTGCCTTGGCGCCTCTCGGCTATGCAGCTGTGACGAAATTCAGGGAGGATCACCTCAGTTCTCCAGTGCTTATGTCTCTGCAGAATCATGTTTCGCGACGCAAACGTCCTCGAGAATCAACGCCATGGAACCTCCCGGCCAGCTCCTTGTTGGGACGAGCGTGGTGGCTCTCCTGGCCGCTTGTCTCTACCAGCTGTTTTGGGGAGCGCGTTCCCCACAGCAGAGACCTGAGCCAGGTAGCGACACACTCGGCCAGCCGCGTTTCCGCGAATTGACGCTACGCGTGGACGAGGTTTCTATGGGAACAACTGCTGCGGAGCTGGAACATGAGCTGCAGTCGGTCGTTGCTGCAAGTCCGGATTTACAAGGTCAGCTCGACGGCTTGGTCGTGCGCTCCCTTGCGCCGAGAGACCGTACTTGCGCCTGCGCGACTGCGACGGCCAAGACGGTGCTTCCAGAGGACCAGCTGCTGGCTCTCCTCCAGCATGCTCATAAAGCATCCCAGTACCGCTTCGACTGCACGTTCTACGGCATCACGCCGCTCTACAAAGACCCAGCCGGCGCCTACTGCGAGTATGCACCTCGCTTCCCACCCAGCGTCGTCCTTCTAGCTGATTGTCCTATACGTTCGCAGTGTAATCGCCGTGTCGGGCCTGGCGAGCCATGTAATCGGCTCGTGGAAATCGCCGGGCAGGAACGATCTCTGGCTACGCGATTGGCTCTCAGGCGACATCCCGAACATCCGTGTGCTCCTGTACGGATACGACACGACATTGCTGAAGAGCAACGCCAAGTCCTCCATAGAAGACTTGGGCCGGCGGTTTCTCGAAAGCCTGACGGCGTTCCGGACGAGCGACGAGGTGTGTTCGTCGTCCGTCGACATGGGGCTGGCTAACAACACCGCAGACCGAGCGTCGTCCGATTATCCTACTAGGCCACAGTCTGGGCGGCCTTCTTATTAAAGAGGCAGGTTTGCCAGGTCCCTTGCGCCGGTCGATGCTGACCTGTCGCAGGCACTCGTCCACGCTTTTAGGAGCCCCGCTAGCAGCCCGACGCACCAGCTCCTCTCGCAAACCTGCTGCGGCCTGCTGTTCTTCGGGGTACCGCAGCTAGGTCTGCGAAACGAGAAGCTCGCCTCCATGGTAAAAGGGCGGCCAAATCAGGCTCTTATTCGCGCTCTGGTCGTGGATAACGAGTCGGAACCGTCCGACTTCCTGGCCCGCATGGCGGACGACTTTGCGCGGTGTTTCCAAGACCGGCTGCGCGTAGTTGCCTTCTACGAGCGCCGGCTGAGCGCGACTGTTGCGGTACGTCTCGCCCAGTCATCCCAAATTTGCGCTGGTTCATTCCTGCTCATCATCTGTCTAGAGGCAACCTGACGGTACGCTACGGAAGTCGGGCCCGCCCGTTCTGATGGTCACGAGGAAGTCGGCGACCAGCACCGGCCTGACCGCGGTGCCCGAGGAAGACATCGTGCCGTTGGATGCTGACCACTCGGGTCTCGTCAAATTTGTGTCCCGGCGCGACGATGCGTATATTGTGGTGAAAGAGCGGATCAAGAGTCTGGTGTCGGGCGCGGCGTCTTGGACCGTGGACCGTAGGTGATCCAGGCTTTCCCGCTAAGGCACGTCAGTATTGTGCTGACCTATATTGAGCTCCCGCAGCCCCAATATCTAAGCAGAGAGCTCCGCTGCGCGCTATCCAGCTTGGCTCGACTTTCAGTGGCGATTACACAATCCACGGAGGAAACATCTCGCAAGGCAACGTGATGAATCTATAAACCACCTCGTGGCCCTGCCAGGCCGGCGCAGCGTGGATCGTGATGTACAGATTCACATAAAGGACAAAACGGGAGCCTACTCGGACGGCATGCTTTAGTAAACGCGCATGTAAGAGCATCTCGAAACATTGGCTGTAATCAGCTAACAATATATGAAACCTGGCTCAGAGTCTTATAGTCTTCCTGTTGCGGCGCCGCATTTCTTTGATAAGGGAACCTTAATGGCAATGGAAGCGGAATATTTCTTAACACAAGGACTTATATGACTAGGCTGACCGGACATAACCCCCCTCGGCTGAGATTCCAGCCCCGCCGGCCAAGGTTCCAGATTTTCCGGTTGGGGTTCCAAACGATGTGGCATAGCTACACCCTGAAGTTGCTATGAGATGCCGGATCCTCCATGAAGCTTTTCCTCACCGTCGGTTGTGTTGAGCTTGGATGCTCTTTTGGTGGTCAGGCCTAAGTGCCTTTATTTTCCCCTATAGCGCCCACTGATACATCTCTTCTGCCTCCTTCAGCTTGCCTTGATCCGAGTAGAGGTTGCCAAGGTTGTTAACTGTGTCGAGTGTTGAGTTGTGGTCGGGCCCAAGCGCCTTCTCGTAACCCTTTAGCGCCCGCTGGTACATCTCTTCTGCCTCCTTCAGCTCGCCTCGGTCTTTATAGAGAAGGCCCAGGTTATGGACTGTGTTGAGAGTTGAGGTGTGGTCGGGCCCAAGCGCCTTTTCATAGCCCTTTAGCGCCTGCTGGTACATCTTCTCTGCCTCCTTCAGCTCGCCTCGGTCTGAATAGAGGTTGCCTAGGTTGTGGACTATGTTGAGAGTTGAGGTGTGGTCGGGCCCAAGCGCCTTCTTAAAGCCTGGCAGCGCCCGCTGGTACATCTTCTCTGCCTCCTCCAGCTTGTCTTGGTCTGAGTAGAGAAGGCCTAGGTGGTTGACTGTGTCAAGCGTTGAGGTGTGGTTGGGCCCAAGCACCTTCTCATAGCCCCGCAGCGCCCGCTGGTACATCTCTTCTGCCTCTTTCAGCTTGTTTTGATTTGAGTAGAGAAGGCCTAGGTTGTTAATTGTGCCAAGAGTCGAGGTGTGGTCGGGCCCAAGCGCCTTCTTGAAGCCCCTTAACGCCCGCTGGTACATCTCTTCTGCCTCCTTCAACTTGTCTTGATCCGAGTAGAGGTTGGCTAGGTTATGAACTGTGTCGAGAGTTGAGGTGTGGTCAGGCCCAAGCGCCTTCTCTTTCCCTTCCAGCGCCCGCTGGTACATCTCCTCTGCCTTCTTTAGCTTGCCTTGATCCGAGTAGAGGTTGGCTAGGTTGTGAACTGTATCGAGAGTCAAGGTGTGGTCGGGCCCAAGCGCTTGCTCTTTCTCCTGCAGCGCCCGGTGATACATCTTCTCTGCCTCCTTCAGCTCGCCTTGATCCGAGTAGAGGTTGCCTAGGTTGTTGACTGTGTCGAGAGTTGAGGTGTGGTTGGGCCCAAGCGCCTTCTTATAGCCTTTCAGCGCCCGCTGGTACATCTCTTCTGCCTCCTTTAGCCTGTCTTGGTCTGAGTAGAGGTTGCCTAGGTTGTTGACTGTGTCAAGAGTTGAGATGTGGTTAGGCCCAAGCAATTTCTCTTTTCCCTGCAGAGCCCGCTGGTACATCTCTTCTGCCTCATTCAACTTGCCTTGGTCCGAGTAAAGAAGGCCTAGGTTATGGTATGCCACTTCTAGCTCATCCATTGTAATCGACTTCTTCAGAACGGCAAAGGAACTCCTTGATGCATGCTGAAGAAGCCGTCGTTGAATAAGCCACCATTTTTCTGATTTGCTGCCAGGAACATGTGATGCCACATGTGTTATAGCTAGTCTTGCTAGGTCGTTGTCCGTTTCATGGTTTAGAATGTGCACTATCCACTGGTGAACACAGCTATGAATGCTGTACCCTTTTGACTCGATCTGTTCGTCGGAAGATGAATGAACCTCTACCAGCCCGTAGTTACTCAACACTCGAACTGTGCTATCAAAGCTTATCCTGTCCTTGGTGATTTGGTTGAGCCATGATGGGTTGTCCACGTCGTCGTGTTGGAGAAGTTCAAGCCAGATATCTTGATTATCGAAGTATCCCCACAAGCAGAGAAACTTGGCGGAAACCTCGTTCTGTTTCTGGATATGGTCAAATGATAGTTGCCATGTGGAGTGAAGTGTTCGGTCTTCATATGAACCTAGTTGTGGACTAGCCTTTTGAAGTCTTGCCCACGATTCCTTGTAAAGATCAAGATACTCCGCAAAACTGGTTGTAGTCTGGTCAAGGTATGCCCCAGCCGTAGCAAGTGCAAGGGGGAGGCCGTCTAGCACTTGGACAAGGCTCAGGGCGTCGGTGTCTGTCATTCCAGTTAGATCAAGGTGCAAAACTTTCGAAAGTTCTTACCATGTATCAGGTCTTTTCGGTTTGATGCATTTGACAAAATCTCGATACTATCGAGCACATCCTCCATCTTTCTAACTCGAATATCATGGCCAATTTTAACCTCTGTTGACCGGGTGGTGATAATGATAAAGCCTTGGTGCGCTTCGGGAAGAAACTCATGGACATCTACTGCTGCGTGGTCTGAATTGCTTGGCAGCTTCGGGTTGTCGTAGTTGTCGTAGATTAGTAGCCAACGCGTGTTGTTTGGGAGACTCAGCCATGCCTTGACAGAAGCGATCACTTCGTCAAGATCCTTCGTATCGATGCTGCTAACGCGAGGGGCAGAGGGATGGTCTCGAAGGATCTGTTGAGCTGCCCTAACAAAACTCTGTTTCAGAGAGTCTTCATCCTTGATGTTCATCCAGAACACAGCCGAGTAGCTGTCCTTGTATAGTTTCGCATACGCAATAGCTAACTGGGTCTTGCCGACCCCACCAAAGCCGTTGACGACAACTGTCCGACGACTGCCGTTGCTTCGGAGTTGCTCGCGCATTTGTGCAAGCTCTTGTTTTCTGGCCACAAAGTCTTCAATTTCAGGGACACCCGTGAGGCTGAAGGTTACTGCGAAATCTTCAAGTTGAACACCTATGTCGACTGTGAACTTAGTTTCTGAACAAGGAGACAGTGACTTACCTTTAGAGGCTTTGTTGATCTCTTCTCGGAGCCGCTGGACTGCCTTCGCTTTCCCTTCACCGTAGATCAGAGGCATTTGGACATCAAATATACCTAAAAGCGAATATGCCTAATCTTCGTCCTCTGTGGTCTGCCGGGATTCGGCCCATGCGAAGCGCTCGGGGACAGTGCAATCGGGAAGAGGAAAGCCTCGAAGCACCTTGACCGGGATTCCTGTGATATCGGAGATAGGCAGTTCTAGAGATCTCTTGGTTCCTAGTCGAGCGCCCTCTCTAGAGAAGAACTCGACCGAAGCTGGTGCTAGAAGCTCTTGAAGAGTCCATCCCCGACGAAACCACTGACTGTCGCGGAATCCTGTACCCCAGAGTGGGTCGTTGGATTCGTCCCCGGTTTGCAAGGTGGGTTTCGAAACATCGTCCAGGTAGACGTAACATCTAGCCGCATTGCGGTACCACTTGAACATGGAGTTAATGGACTTAGTGAGTTCGGCACTGCTGGACTTATCAATACAGCATGTGTCTACCCAGAAGTGCACCAAGCCATCACGTTGGGCTTGGTTACCGCAGAACTGGATCTTGTCGTAACCGTGCTTGCTCGGCCTAGCTCCGTTCTGCAGGTCTCTCAGACCAGGTTCGTCCTTTAGGTCTCTGAAGGTGACCTCTTCTGGACCCCATCGATGTGAAAGAATCGCGTATTGGGGAATTCTGTCGCCAACCAGATCTTCTGTAAGGCTAAAGCCGCCGGAGTTGTTAGGTTTTAAAAGGCGCATGGTTAAATCATTTATATAAGCGAACTGTCGAAATACATGTTGAGGTAAGTCACCTAGAGTTGGGCATGAGAAAGGTGGAAACGTGAGATCATTTTTATGTGGTGCGGGGAAGTGCAAAGAGGCTCGACTTTGGGAATGCTGCCTTGCCACCTAACCCCGCTGCCTAACCCCGATGTGGGTAATGAGGCCTGTGCCACGCTTACAGCCACATCAGTTCTCAATAACACTGTGTGAGTGTGGCGTAGTCACCCTTAGCTGGACCTGTAACATTATAGGTTCAATCTATCTTTGTTAACAGCAGATCTCTCTCACCATTTCAAATGCCCCTTACCGTTAGATCATACTCGGACTGCAGTGCGTAGTCCTTGTCACTTTTACTTTTAACTAGGCGGACCTTTACTTGCACACTACAAAGATCCCGTTGTGGCTGCTTGGGTCTCAAGAGCCTGCGAGGACAGGCTCTAGCCGCCAGCAACACAGCAGTGAAAGGAAGAGCACCCCCAACACCTCGCACCTCAATCAACACCAGTGGTATGGAGCTTATGCCACCCGCGCCAGCTATGTACCGACCAGCGGCGGTGTTGTCTTCTTCTGTCCCTACATCGATCTCTGTTGGAGGTCACGTGGTCCGTGCCCTGTAACTAGATCAGGCCTTCCGCGTAGCTGTCAGCTGTAGTAGGACGAAACAATAACAACATTGTTCACGGCACCTCCACGCTGCCAACAACCTCCAAAGAGGCGCAAGCTTGATTGCCAATGGCAGCCATATCGACAACCAAGAGCTACGCCCAGGTATAGACAACAAGGACAATAATGATAATCATGTATTCTTTGTACCGCGATGACCAGGCGATCAAGATGACTGGCTCTAGCCACAGTCTTATCTACAAAGGGGCTTGAGCCAGAGATAAATGATAGATATAACAATGGAGGCATATGACAAAGACACAAACAAGGGCAATATGACCCTGACTTGATATCGAGACGCCTGACTGTCTCGATTGAAACAAGCTGCGGCCCGGCCGCCGTCCTCTAAACTGACGCTAAACTTCATCAAGTCTACCATATCACTCTCCGTCGGTCCACCCGTCCCATCGAGACGATCCAAAACCTGAACTCCATCAAGAACCTAGTGCGATACCTCTCGTTTGATGACGATCTCCTCCCAGAAACCACCACAGGTCATCCGCCGTCTGTACCGCTGGCTGTACCGTCAGCTGCGCAAGGACATTTGTCCTCCCGAGGTGGAAGACTGTGCTCTCACCGCGCCGGGTTCCCAAGATCATCTCTCATTTGGTAACTCCTGGGCAGTTCGCCAGACTCAGGCATCGTCCCGGAAACAAAGTGACCACACCGCTATTCATTGCAATCGTAGCGAGACTCATTGAGCTCAATGATAATCGCAGTCTTCAAGTCATCATAGGCTAAGATCAGGTCGACTATCAAGACAATATCGTAGCATGTAGCAAATCATATCAATGATATAAGAATAAGAGGGCGAGGTCTCCTATATATGTCACATATGCCCAACTAAACCGGCATCTTTATGTACATAGCCCACCTGTTCGCCTGCACCTCTACACAGCATGTCGATCATAGTCTCAGGGGCCACTCGTAAGGTCTTGCCATCGATAGGTTTCAGTCCTTGAAACACCCCCTCCTCTTCATCCCATTGTAGCATGATCGGCAGCCAATCACCATTGGCTCGAATCTCGATGGACAGTCGGTCAGAGAAACAGAGCAGATATCTTCCATCGACGATCTCCTTCTTGCCTCCTCCAAGTTCCCTGACCCAACCTTTCTGGCCATCATTCGCCCGCTTCCACGTATACTCCCAGAAGCTCTCCGGACTGTCGAGTGGTATAAGTACTCGTGATGCTCTGACATTTACTTCAGAACTAAGCTTTGGCCTCTTCCGTGAAATGCTCTGAGGTGAAAGGCGCCCTGGATGTTCCTTCTGCTTAGCTAGGACTGTTGGTAGTGCCTGGCTCAAAGGTTCAGACTTCTAGTATGTCTGAGGTACCTTTGTCTCGTCTCGAAGCTTGTCAAAACTCGCGTCGTTGGTAAGATCAATAATAACAGGCGCGGGCGTAAGGGAGGCCGGAGTTGTCTCACGCCCGTGCTCAAGCCCGTGGTCGGTAGGTTTGTTTGAACGGAAGAAGTCTGTTGATTCTTCTTCAGAAACTTCTGTAAATATCGTAATGAAGATCGCATCCCAAGGAGTAACGTCGACAAGAGATGGCGCAATAAGACCGCCATGGTTGTCATTATTGACCGCAATACCCCAGAAGTCATGGGCATTGCCATCGTCGGCTACGCTATCTCAGAAGGCGTCGGCGGGTATTTGTTGAGACTCAGACATCACATCCATGGCTGTCAGATGGGAAGGGGCGAAAGCATGAAGACAGGAAGAAGTGGGAAGGAAAAGGTAAGGTTCAGGCCCGGCCAAAGAGGATGACGGCCGACCTTAAATACTGACGCTTCCACGTACCACGCCTAATATGTGCATATTCTCTGCCCATCGTAAATACGGGGCGGGAAGAGAGGTGCTGATTCCGAAGGGCCCTGCGCCTAGGTCCTAGGCCTCGGTCCATTGCAATATAAGCGAGGTTGGGCTCCTAACAATTTGGTGGTTGAAACTACAGCTTGGGTGAGATTCTCCCTCTCAATTCATGCCGACTCGTGACTCCCCTGGAGTCATGATCAGCAAGACTGGGTCAGGGCATGCCTTGTAGCTTTCTGGGCTACAAAGGGTGTCTCACAGAGGCCGCCCATACGCGCGGCCATTGGCAGAGACGCCTCTCTGCCACTTCAGCGTGACGCGGGTGGGCTCTACGAGATGCGAATATGGCACCTGGAGTCGTTCGCATAGATGTAGGCAGGAGCGTGGCGGATTTGAAACTGGCCGAGGCGGTGTCCGTCCTATGCCTCGCGCTGATGGGCACCAGCTGGCTGACCTCACGGCATTGAAAGGACGAGGTGTATCCGTTTCGCACCCATACCGTTTCGTATAGTCGTTTCCGCATCATGCTCTTTGCTCATCCTCTTCTGCCCCTGGCTCTGCGCTTGGATATATGACGCTATGAGCCCCGTGCTGTCGGCCATGGTCAGATTCGCCTCACTGTTGTATCCAGAACACCACGGGACACCTAGTCCCAGGGTCGCATCCAGCAGTGGATCCCAATCCCAGACAGGGTTGCGACCGTTATTCCACGGCATGGCAGCGCTGATATCTGGAATGTACGTGTCCGAAAAGCCCGTAGGAAAGCTGTCGTCATTGAAGATTAGGAAGTGGCTTGGACCACAGGGGTAAAGGAGCGCTTGGGTTTCTACGCTGGCGAACTCGTCGGGAGGTTGGGGCTCTGGCTGTTCCTGTGCAACAGCGCAGGTCGTGCTGGGGCTTTGTTCGGTGTGAAATGGAGGCACGTATTGCTGCCGTGAAGTAATCATGCCGCCCGCCCCGGTCAACGAGCGTGAACGATACGCATGCTGCTGATAGTATTGCGATAATGGATCCAATTCTGTCAGGAACTGCCACGTAGTGCCAGGCGCCCCAGTCATGGCCTTGCCATTTTCAATTCGACGCTGGTGGACAGGGGCGAAAGTCCACACGATCACGGCCCGCCGCGTCCAGCATCCCTCAGAGATTCCGCTACCGTCATTCTGAGCTGACCAGACTTCCTGGTACATGGCAACGTTCGATAAGAGTTGCATGGCGCTTGGGACCCTGCAGCCCCCTGACGTATGAGGGTGAGCATCCTGACGCGCTTCCGGGGCCTTGTGGGCTGTGCGCTTCTGGTCCTTTATATGCTTCGTAGCGATATGTTCAGCTAGACCAGCGAACGTCTCTTCCCAGTTGTCATCTGGAAACGGCACACGGATTGTATGGTACTGATCGCGATAGGTAGAGAGGGGCTGGGGTGACTGGAGATGCGAAGGCTTCCACCCGCTCACCGTGGTCCCAAAATTCCGGCTCGGACTGGGAGATGTGCAGCTCTCTTGGTCCTAACACCAACGTTACAGATCTCCAGCTATGGTCATACAGCCGTGGCTGGCAAGTGGCGAGGTCGACTATGCCTCGAAGCTTGGAGCCGTTAGGGAATGTAGAGCCGGCATATAGGTCCAGGGCGACTTCGAAATGGAACATATCACACGGTCCCACAACATGGCGCGATGCCCGACTGTCGGGCATAAGGGTGTCTTCAAGGGCCTCTATGAGTCGACGTCTTAGCTTTGGAAAGCGAGCGGCCCACTGGTGGGATATCTCTCCGATGGATGACGACTCCTTCTGCCGAAGTGCCTGAGAGTACTTGTGTAATAGTGTAGCAGGCCGACCACTTGCATGTTTCTCTTCATCGCTAGGCGTTGGCCAACGCAGGACGGTGGTGCTAGTCATATTGGTGAAGTCTTTGTGTGAAACTTCTTAAAGACTCTGGGTCATTTACTTTGACTACATATTACTAAAGTCAAACTACTAAGGGAGTTTTTGTATTAGTCAATCTAGTCATTCGGTGAAAGCAGCGAAAGGCCATGGACATGTTGATCTATGAGTAATCTTGTTGGATATCATACCCGGCTTAAGCTTTGGGGGCTGAATGCGCTAATTGGCTTAAGCTTCAGGCCATTCAAATGGCGTGATTCTCACATGGTAATCTGGTCACCCTGATGGCACACCTGTACACATATATGGGGGCTTCTCCCCCAGAGTTCTTCTTCTCTTCCCTCTTCTAATATAGAACGGTTTCAAATCTCACAAATCTTCACAGCAAACAGGGAGAATCTCGTGGGAGATCATATGGCATATAATTGGCGGCAAGAGCACTGGTCTAGAAGGTAGCTACAGCCAAGCCCTAGGGTTAGAGCACGGCATTCTAGAAGCCCCTATAATCCGTGCCGTCGGACAGGATTCAGGGGCTACGGCCGTTAGATGTGGCAGTGAGAGTAGCTATCATCTAGGAGGCCCCAGAGATTTGAAAAACAAATAAACAAGCAATTAACCAACGCCTTCCTTGGTATCCCTCCTTCTAGTAAGTACAATAGCCTGTGGGCGGGTGAAAGGGATTTCTGGCGACAAATTTGCGCGTGAATAGGTTGTTGAAGATGGCAGGTTGAGTGGCCTGACTGTGGTTGCGCCGAAATTGCATATGTAGCCCCACAGACCACATACGGAATAAAAGACACCACCATCAAGCTGTAGGTGTTCGACTGCATCGTGCTGATTATGTGCTGCTTATTGGAGTGCAGCCGGTCCAGTAGTTTCAGTAGAATCAGAATTGGTTTTCTTTGCGAACAGCCTGACCACGGCCTCGTGCCTGTTGGTAGGGAGATATCACAGACCGTCTCTCGAGACTTGACCGGAGAACTTACTCCGAGCGCGTTCTGTTTGCAATGGAGATATTTGACGGGTTCCTTGGCAAAGCTCCCGAGGATGTCTGTCTCATGTCTGAAGTGCTTCAGCAACCAAGATGCGCAAGGGTGGAGATCCTCCTCCATCTACTTGTTGGTCTTGGAACTCTCGATGAGCTATCAGGGGAGCACCTGTCATCCCTAACTGGTTCCGAAGTTCACGTCTCAGGGGCAGCTCCCTCTCAGAGGCGCTAGGCGGAATTACCAATGACTGAGTGCGACAGCCATGTGCCCCACGGGGACAGCGTTAGAAGGATGCCCCCGAGCCAGGGGCTACAGAGTGGTATTTAAACCCGAAAATCCCCCCTCTCCTCGCTGCATGAACTCTCCCTCCTTACCCTCACTTTTCACACGACCACCCACTTGAACCGCTATGAGTCAAGTCCGACACCAGAATATCTCCTGGGACCCTGCCTTCTCAGGGGACCCTGCCTTCCCATGGGACCTGTTCGACGCTGACCCCGACGATCGCCGCAACCCTGATTTCTGGAACCTCATTCCTGACGACCCTACAATGAGCCTAGACGGAGCTCCCAACACTGCTGCCTCTGATTCATGGAACGCCATTGACGACCTATCCGATCTGTTCAACGACGAATGCTCAATGGAAATGGACGAACCATCCGATCTGTTCAACGACCACCCCTCTCTTGACGAGATGGACTCTGATGAGCGTGTCTGGGAATTATTCCTGGAAGAGTGGACAACTCCTACAGCACACCCCCATAGGAGTCGCAACAACCCAATCAACCTCACTATTGCCCTAGAGAGGGAGCACACTCTAGAGCCCCGAGACCAGGTGCCCGAAGCACCGCCATATGATCGCCAAGCTACGCTACGCATCCAGCGTGTCGAAGTAGATATGGACGATGAGGCCTACACGTTTTATATCAATAGGCGACATTGGGCATGCGATGACTTGGATATAGATGGGCTTCTTGCCCGGGAGGGGCTGCGGCAAGAGGACGTCGACCCTAGTATCTCGGCGACATTGTGGGAGGTACGCGAGTTCCTCTCAGTGCATGTGCGAGTTAACGGGGAAGGGGAGACACTTGAGTTTCGATTTGAGGGTGGGCGAGAGAACGAGGACGTTGTTGGGAAGTTTGTTGGCTTTGACCCTATTGAGGAGCGAGATCTGCTTGTGAGCTGTGAGGACATGAAGCAGCTTATACGCCATCCAAATCAGATTCTAATAGTCACTTGGTAAATCCGATACAGTCCTTTTCTCCTCTATGCTCGTCGCATCGTTCATGCTATCGCGTCAGTGACCCCCATGCCAGTCCAGGGGGCGAGCCCCTTTTCAACCACGAGGGTGGCCCGAGCGGCCAATTGGCCGCCTTTCATTGGCTGGTAAGGCGGCAGCAATAGGTAATTCGTCGAGTAGCACATGCATTCACCGTGAGCGAATCAAGTCAGAGACCCGATCAGCATTCAAGTTTCTATGTGGCGGCGCACCCAGGAGGTGGAAGAGAAGTTCATGACGCGAAGGTTGATCCGTGCGTTGCCAGCCGGCCAGGAGCCCCTAGAGAGCCAGCCAGTCCCGCTACCATACACGGTCTAGCGCCGGAGCGGGATTGAAAGTTTCCGCACTAATCAGATCGCACGCCGATCACCTTTTATAAGGGGAGCTAAGGGTGCCAATTCGTTCTTCCACTCCGTTTTGGAACTTCTCTTTTATAGATTACCTAAAATCCCATCAAACCACCACCTAACCCTAGATGACATTCGCCTGAGGTCTAACTAACTCGCTACTTGATTCTCCCTTCAAGCCGAACCTTTGGCACAAGCTACCACTTTATCTTTGCTGCAATCAGTGAGAACAAGTAGGCGACAGGATTTTTTCGCACTTATCGTTTCAACAAAGCTGCATTTATTGGTCAAGGAGTCTGAAGTAGACCCGCTCTTAAGAAAGGCCTCCAACTCGGCTTGTCTGCAAGCTCGTTGCTTTAGATGTTGCAGTGGCCGGGACACCACTTGACACTAACGTCCCGGATTCCCGCCGCAGCGTGGAACTTTAGGTAGGCCCACTGGCAGGAGAGCGCGGCGTTGCCGCGGAGCCCCCAGGTCGCTCCTGTGTTATCCACGAATACCCAGATCCGGCGCTGGCTCAGCTCCGGAGGGGCCTTGGACACGTACTGGAGCCCTTTCCAGGCTCCTACTACTTCCGCATCGAATATGATGGAGTACGGGTGTAGGCGGCCCTTATTTGAGGCGAGGAGCTGCCCGCCTTGGTAAACCGCATAGTCGTATTCTATGCATGTTCTGTCCTTTGATCCGTCCGAGAACACTACCAGATCCCCTAGGGGCAGTGTTCGAAACCATGCCTTGAAGGACTCTGCCGCCTGCTCTTTAGTTTGACCTCTCGTTGGATCAACCCTGCAGCCCCTCGTGAATCTTGGGGGCACCAGCAGGGGCCGCTGCACTTGGGGCAGCATGCCTGCTACCACCTGGACTTTGGTCTTGGGTCGCTCAAACCTGCCCGCACCCCGGCCCCGTGTGATGGACGGTAAGTCGATTCGCCTCGTAAGAGGGTGTAGCTTGTCCACAGTTCGAAGCCTGTACGCAAAGCGCCACAGGGCCTGGTCCAGAGCTGTCTCTGCCGTTAGGAGTCCGGCGTCTCTGTAGACCGTGTAGGTGGGGGTGGTCCGCCATACAGGGAGCACCGCACGCGCTGCCATGGTGAGGGCTCGCTGTATCATGACAATGTGCCCTCCCACACGGGCACTGACTTCCGCCTTTCCTGCCGAGGAAGCGTTGTTTGCGGGCTTTTTCCGTCCGCCATACTATGCCTCCATGCTGTATAGCGCTATTAGGATGACACAGGTAATCACAGCCTTTCGTAGCCCGGACGCTGGTGGTTAGTTTTTCATATTAGCTAGGTTGCGTATGTGCCTGCAAAGATGCGTTGTCTTGCACACACGTTCAGCAACGTGTCTCTTCAGGGTAAACTTCCGGTCAAACCACACCCTTAGGCACCGCAGTGCCGGCTCTTTCTCGCTGCCTTGCGGCTCTTGTACGGGGTGGATAGTCAGCCTTTCGCCTACTACTATAGGAGGGCTGTGAGCCGGCCAGTGGATCTTCCAGATACCATGGCTCTCGACACACTCGGGAGCGCCGCCTTAATTGTGAATTCTCGCGTTATCTTGCATGAAAAGGTCCCCAGCCTCCTAGAAAGGAAGGAGCCCTTCCTAGAGGAACTGTTAATACGAAGCTGAAAATACTCCTCCGCGAAGAGCGTCCGGATCGGGCTCGCAGAAGACCAATTTCCCAAGGCCAACTTCTCCGCCACGTAGCCATATCATGGACCACACCATTATCAATATCCGGGGTCTCCCGTGACTCTGAGATTTCACGAGATCCCCACGGTATTGTTTAGTTGAGAAGCGGATGACCCAGTCCCCCAGACTATTGGGTGAATTCTGGAGGGTGCACTCGTCTAAGAAAAAGGTTCGGAACAACACCCAAAGCCAAACCCCTGGGCTCTTGCAATTGTATCGGCCAGTGAAGAAGAGGCGCGAGCAGAGGAATTAACAAGGCTTTGGCCGATCATTCTTCGCCCGGAAGGCGGTAATCGCATGCGTGATTCCTACCATGACCTATGGGGCAGAGGTCTGGGGGGCTGGGGACTACAAGAGAGCAGGAAACGGTCAGGCCCGCGACATGAGCACCCGCCAGAACGGCTACACAGACGACCTCGAAAGAGTCCTCACAGAGGCCATTAGAGGGATTCTCCCGGTTTGGAGAACCACACCAAAGAAGGTACTCTTCAAAGAATCAGGCCTACCAACGGTACAAACCATACTCAGCAAGATCTGGATGCGGTTCAGCCTGAGAATCAGAGCTATGGATAACATACATCCGTTAGTCCGATGTATTACAGCCCGGAACCCTACCGTGAGCAGAGGCCTGAGGGGTCTGGTCAGGATAACCGCAAGGACACGGCTCCAGAGGACGTATGAACTCACACCGGATTTCCCAAGACCGATCCTAACGGAACCAAGGTATGCAACGAACGCTGGCAAAGCCGTTATAACAAGAAGCAAAGCCGAGGAAGCCAAAGTCTTCACAGACTGGCTAAAATCGCTACCACCTACACACATAGTCGCCTATTCCGATGGCTCGAAATCCCTGGAGGGGGCGGTCGGCTATGGATACGTGATCTACAGAGGCCAGACAAACATAGCCTCGGGCTGTGGCAGACTGGGCCACGCGGCAGAGGTCTTTGACGGTGAGGCCGAAGGGGCCCGCCACGCACTCAGGCAGGCTCTGAGGCTCAGTAGTGGCGCTCCCATCCACGTGTGCCTGGATTATACAGCAGTGATCTCCGGACTGCGGGGGGAACCAGCTCGGAGCTCCCAAGAAGCTTTCCTAGAATTTCACGAATTTCAGACAAGTACGCCGACGTACAGGTCCGGTGGGTGCCAGGGCATATGGACATTCAAGGCAACGAAGAGGCCGACATAAAGGCAAAAGAAGGTACTACCTTGCCAATCCCTACCGCGGCCAAACCTACGTTTGCAGGCGTTTTAGGCCTTCTGAACGAAAGGATTCGAAGCGAACACCAGCAATGGTGGGACGAGAACATCACCGACAAATACAAAAGTCTCGGCCTTCAGAAAACTACGCTCAAGTGCCCAGAAGAGCTCAAGCTCGACAGGCCAACGCTTCACAGGCTTATCGCATCTAGAACTGGCCACGGAGACTTTTCCTGGTACCATAGGAGGTTCAAGCACGAAGAACACTACAACTGCTCTTGCGGGAGAATTAAAACGGACAGAGCCCTTGCAAAACGGTCTAGGTGGCTACGACGGAACCGCGGAGATAACGGAGAACCCGAACCAGAAGGGAGGGCCTATTAGAAATGGCTAATAACGCACCCAAAGAAATTCGGAGACTTCTACAAGTGGACAAAATTCTACACGAAAGTCTGTCCCAGAGTTACAGAACATCAGTTCATCGACAACCACGCGTGACTGCGGCTGTTACCACATCTTTCTTCTACTACTTTTACCATCTTTCCTTATGTTTTCATTTTCTTCTAGCCTACAGCCTTTCAGACGCAAGGCACTACCATGTCAAAGCGATCGGAGCTCCTCGACGCTATTCGGACTACCAACTACGAACCAGATATCACAGAGCACGAGCCCAAATGGCGGGGCCAACGGAAACTGACGGAATAACATGTGTGCCCTCGAGGTTTGATTTGCAGGTTATCTTGGGAAATAGGGAGTCATGCCCCTTTTCCCTTACAGTAAGGCTTGTATAGTAGCCCCTGAGATAGTCACCTGCACACCGAATGTCCACAAGGATCTGGAGCCTAGAGCCCCTACGGCGTTAAATAAACTAAACTAAACTAAACCTTGTCCATCTTCTTGCAGGTCAGAGATTCCAAGAAACCTATGCATTGAGATGGTTGGCTTACTTCAATCTCAGACGGAGTTCGCGACTCAATTACTCTCCGTTCTGTCACTAGTCTTCACCAAGCTGTCGATTGTCTTCTTCTACTGGCGAATTTTCCGGGGCCCACGATTTTCTATAACCAGCTGGGTCCTTATTGGGTTCATAGTGGTTTGGGGAGTCTCGTTCTTCTTCGCCACCCTCTTCGAATGTACGCCTATCGGAGAAACATGGAAGTCTTTGTTTGGGACGCCTCAGCATGAGAAGTGTGAGATTTCAAACCGTTCTGTATTAGAAGGGAAAGAAGGGATAGCTGATGGGGGTACCATCCTACTTAAATAGGTAGGAAAGGGACCTCTGACAGCTAACATGTGATTCCACAGGACGACATCATAACAAGGCTAAGTACGCCACTGTTATGATATCTGACAAGAAGTCCTGTTACAATTACATCCCGATGTTCATCGCCACGGCCATTACGAACATGATCATGGATATCACTATTTTGACGCTCCCAATGCCCTTCGTGTGGCGCTTGAATATGTCTACAAGACAGAAGTTGGCTGTCAGCAGTATCTTCCTCCTAGGTGCCTTGTGAGTCGACCCGACCTTCACAGAACGTGACCATCCTTTCACGCTGACACTGGCATAGCGTCATCGGAATCTCTATTGCAAGGATATATTTCTTCTATCAATCTACCGACAGCTATGCGAATGCTTTGGACATAACTGGTATGTGCTGCATTTGAGTGTGAAGTTATTTCTATTTACTGATTACATGCAGTCAACATTGCACCGAATCTCTACTGGACTGAACTGGAAGCGAGCATCGCTATTGTCAGTGCCTGTCTACCAACTCTGCGACCCCTTTTTTCTGGGCTCTCGCTGGAGACGTTCCTGCATGAGTTTGCCAGCAGGCTCTCAATCCGCAGCAGCACCAAGTCATCAGGCAACAGTCACGCGGGCAGCATCGGCAAGTGGGATCACTCGTTGCCAAATGGCAGTGAGTCTTCGGCTGCGCGGTTCGTGAACAGGTGTGAAGCTGTGCGTTTGGCAAGTTCCGAGAACTTGCCAATTGAGATCGAGCTCCGACAGCAGCCTGGTATTGTCGTGCAGAAAGAGACCCATCAGTCTGAGCATGAGCGACGGGTATAAGCCACTCCCGCGCTTTTGGGGGGTGGGTTTCAATCAGGCTGTTGCTGCTTGCAGTCAAATATGGGGCGGGGACATACAGTATGTATTGTCGTTGACGTCAGGTCGGGTCGATTTCTGCCGTTGCTCATTTGAACTCCGGTGTTTCCTGTCGATTATCGTAGGCTGTTGAGAGCCAAACTGCGTTCATTATACTATAAGCTGCATTTCCTCTGGCTCAGATTTACATTCATTATTCCCACTCTCTCATGATTGAATCAACCGAAAGGTGACTTCGTGCTCCCAACCAAACAGATCAAGAGATGATATCGATGCTGATCCACGTTGTGGAATCAATCCAGGCTCTGCCGCAACCTTGGAGCAAATTAACGACCGAAAGGGGAAGTCCTAACACCGTAAACATGAACAACCTCTGGATCTCCGCACCGTCCACACAACTTCCGCGAACCCCTCCCAGTGAGCCTCTTCCTCCCGGACGGGGTGGCATCCGCGGCCCGCGGGGTAGCATCCGGCGCAGATTGCATTTGACCGGTCACGTAGATGGCCGATACCTACTAGGTTAGGTATGTAGTACCGTTTGATCCTGGATGCATGGAGTAGGTACAAGTTACCTACTCCAACAATCACATACGGCCTATCATGTTCCACGGTTGGCAAGTGGCGCCTATGTAGGTACTTTGGGTAGCCTGCCTGATGTTACATTGTCCTCCGCCTACCGCACCTCGATTTTATGTACGTTGGTAGCCTGCTTGACGTTACACTGCCCTTCTGCCACCCTCGGCCCGTCTCTCATTCTCCGCCTCTGACCTCACACTGAGCTTCGGGGTTTTCGCCTCACCCACGCTTTGCTCCATTGTCAGTTCCATCATAATCTCAGCTTCCATTGAACCCCGATGCGTTGCTGTGATCGATCTCTCTCATTATCATCTTGTCGAGTTGAACCTCGGATCATATTTGAGTCAGGCCATTCTGTCTAAGCCCATCTGCTTAGGTAGCCAGTCTCATCCCCGCTTGTCCATTATGGCGACTTCCCGCATCGCAGAGTTGGCCGACAACATCGCAACCAACACCTCGAAGCTCAACGGTTACCTGGTGGCCAATGGCCTGCCTTCGCCGTCATTTGACATTGATGGACCTTCGGACACTTTGGTCCCGAAGAACGAACTCGACATCGAAGCAGCCCGTGTTGCGATCATCGATGACACCCAGGAGCTGAGGCGCCTGGTCCTTGGGCCTCGGGAGTACCTTATGAGCTATACAGTCAGTCTCCACCTCAGCCTGAAATACATAGAGACCAAATTCCTGACTGCATTCCAGCACGATGAGCTTATTAGTTAACAAGCAATTACGCGATTTGGCCTCACTCATGCTTTCGCCGTCGGGAGCGAGGCTTCCTTCTCGGACATCGCTGCGGCATCTAGTCTCAACGAGACCAATGTGCAACAATTCATTCGCCACGCCATCGTGAAGGACATTTTTGTCGAGCCACGTCCCGGCTTTGTCGCTCACAATGCAGTGTCGCGCTTGCTCGCCGAAGATCAAGTCATTTACGACTGGGTTGGCGCGAGTACAGATGATCTGGTAGGCAATATCAGGAATTGTTCCGCCGCGTGACGTTGTTCCACGCACCAGGAGTGACTCCCTCTGTCATATGAGTAGAATCTTTGATGAGCCAAGGCTAACCCAAGCTATGATAACAGTGGCAGGGTGCTGCTCAGACATGCAACGCACTGGAGAAATTTCCAGGCTCGCAGGAAAGTAATGAAACAGTACGTACTAGGACGCAATGAGCGGCAGGACCTTCGTCAGTGACGCTAACAACCTAGCGTGCAGGGCTTTGCACTCGCGAACCAGACCGATAGGAACATCTACGAGGAGTTTTCCCAATTCCCAAGCCGCGCACGCAGATTTGGGAATGCCATGCGCTCCTTCACTGAGGGCACCGGTTTCGAGCTGAGTCATGTTGTGGAGAACTTTTCATGGGGAGAGGTCAAGGACGGAATGGTTGTGGACGTAAGTATCCCCTTGGCTCACACCATCTCTCTACCTGATCATTTGGGCGCTCCCTCTTTGTGTACTTTCGCATGTGAAGAATCTCCTGACACTACAGTTAGGTTGGTGGCTCGCAGGGGTTTGCTTGCATGGCCATTGCCCACAAGTTTCCGTCCCTGTCGTTTGTGGTCCAAGATCTGGAGGCCGTCATCGTGGGTGCCCAGGAACAAGTCCCACCCGAACTGGCTTCTCGCATCAAGTACATGGGACACGATTTTCTCACTGAGCAACCCATCAAAGGAGCTGACGTCTACTTCTTTCGATGGATCTTGCACAATTGGTCAGACAAATACTGTATCAAGATCTTGCAGAGCCTCATTCCTGCGCTCAAACCAGGGGCCAAGATCGTATTGAATGATAATGTCCTGCCTAAGCCAGGGGTCTTGTCTAGGTGGCAGGAGAACCGCCTTCGGTACGTCCCCCCCACCCCCCATGCACCAGTCGCACGCATGCTAACATACGATTTCCTAGTTCAATGGATCTCACGATGACCGAGATCCAGAATTCCCACGAACGAGAGCTAGGCGCTTGGGCGAAGCTTTTCAAGCTCGCTGACCCTCGCTTTGAGTTCCAGTGGGGTAGACAGCCTGCCGGCGCGAACCTGTGGCTAATGGTAGCCGAATGGAAGCCAAGTTGATGGATGAATGAGCCAGCAACTTGCGCGGTCGATGCACCAGCGTCTGTGTTGAGGATTGTCCAGGTAACAAGCAGGGCATGCGGTCCGATTACTGTCCAGTGACTTGCTTGGATGTAGAGATACTCTCGATCATACATAATGAATATCAGTTCCAGAGTATCATCTCGCTCTCTTGTGTCAGAGGTAATGAAATGACTTTGAGTTGGAGCCTATGAATGCAAGAAGCCACAACTCATATTCCATCGAAGCTAGGTACTGTAGTCACCAATGAGCGTCATTTGATTTACCCCTTGCCAGGACTTTCATCGCCAAGGGGTTTCATTGGGCTCCAACAAATCGGAAGAACTGAAATAGCATACAGCATCGAGACAATTGAGGATGCAACGGCTTGTCTAACCAGCCACGAGACATCAGTGGCTTGAGAATCCTAGAACATGTTTGGGATTCATGACCCACGCGGGCCATCTGTAACGTTAAGGCGTGGTATCCGACGGCACCATTTTGCCGTCATTCCCGTTCAAACTTTGGTAAGGTAACCATCGCCTGATCAAGATGCATACTTCACACATTGCACATGCTGGGTCAGGTTGTGGTCACATACCTATGCCTAGATACCTGGTCTACCCAATCAAATCGGGTGTCATGTCCAGACATCTGCACCAACGTGACACTGTGAATGTACTTCTAAACATGACGGCCGGGCATCCAAGTAGCCGATGCACTGCGCCACAGTTCTGACAAGTTTGTGCATGCCTAAGGTTGCTCTACAGTGGCATTGGTTCGATGTAACCGCCGGCAACAGCCAAGTTGCGGAATGGACCAACAACCTCGGTCGGGCCGGGTGCCGTCAATGCATCCGCGCTCATTGCTGCCCTGTACCAACAACAATTGTCTCCAAATTGTCCAACGACCTCCTGCATGCCACGGATGGATGCCGGTGATTCATCGCCTGCTCGTACTGCAAACCTAATTGGTCAGATTCATGTGATTCCAGGCGGGCTCCCCTGGTACGAATCCTTTGCAGAATTGTAATGTCACGTCAAGAAGCATGTGAGCAAATGAGTGTATGTGATTGAGGCTCCGGGCATGTACGGATGCTACCGAGGCCTGCGAGCCTTACCAACACGAACGTCCTCCGATGTCATACCAAGTCCTGGATGGTGTGACACAGCTCGCGGTTCAGACGTCCGAGTGGCCATCAGTACAACGTCGGCGACCATTGCCTAAACTAAAGCATGTAAATAGGAGAGCCTACCGCGTGCTGCAGAAGATTGGGGTAGCCCCGAGGTCGACCAACCTAAATCAGATTTCAATTTGTACGAAGAAGGGGTGGTTCTAGCACTGGCGCCACGATACAACTGTTTGGACGACAGTGTGGTATCGATGTATGATCAATGTTTCTCTCCGTGCAACCTAGCTACCACCCGACGATCCATCAGAGGGTATCACGGGAGGCAAGGTTTGGTCGAGTGCACCGGTGTTCCATCACAGTTGAAGGACCGGGGCTGGGACTGTTGATTCCCATTTTGATCACATTGAAACCCTTCTGATGACCACCCTGCACCAACAGCACAATGCCGAGGGATGTGCCGTGTCGGTGCGATCGAGGGGATGTATCCCCATCGAAGAGTGTCAACGTGCTGCATATGATCATCTCGGCTCAACTCCCAGCAGCATACCGCCTACTAGCGAACAGATCAGCCACGTCGTCTCAAAAGCAGAGTGCTGGTTGTGATGAAACGGTATCCATGCAACTGGCAAACTCAGTCAATATTGACGTATGTTTCTTTGGACGCTTTCGGGTGCTTCGCCGGTCTTCCCACCAGCCTCGATCGGGTACTTGGGTACTTCTGGCGATCCAACGGGTGCAACAGATATGTTTGACTTCGCTTAGAATTTCCTAGTATGGCTCTGACATGAGGTCGGAAAACCTGTATGGACTGATGTGATCATTTCTGGAATATGGGACCATCAGACCTCCTCGTTGTGATACATGTCGCCTGTCTCGTTGGTGTATGGAGCTATGTGGCTTCAGGCTCTTGTAAGGCTCGCTCATCCTTCTCAAGCTACACGCAGCCTCAGGGACCAGGTCATAGCAATACGGTACGGTCTTACGTTGGACGCCATCACTCCAGGTCAAACTAATAGTAGATATGGCACACATATGCGATCTGACATGCATATATTGGTAGTCTTTGAGATGATATACTTCTTGAGTCATGGATGGATGCCTCCGTCGAGATCTCATCCGTTCCGTTGGTCTGGCTAGTCGGGCCGTGACGCCTCCATCGACTCGGAGGATACCGCTCTCTCCTGAGCGTGACTTGAACCTCGTGCCAATAATGGTCGATACACACGGGTCCTTCGGGTCCCATCGTGGTCTTGATCCCCGATCCGATCTCACACTGATGGGTTGTGCCTCCAGCTACGATTGCGAGGTATTCGGTGCCTCTAGCCGCGTTGGCGAGGTCTTCAGTGGATGGCATTAGGTCTGGTGTTGAGGTCAAGCTTAGGGGTGAGGGCGTGCGAGGGGTAAGCACCTGGGATGGGCAAACCCGGCGAGACGTCCCAGCGTCCTCATCGACGTGCACTTAGATATATAATGGCTTTGTAATATCGCTATAATGAGATTTGGAATATAAGGAACGATTGTACATGGCCCGGACGTGCAAAATAAAGAGCCTGCCACCATTTGGAAATGTGATCAGTCGCATCTCCTCCAGGCCTATGTCACCGGTCTGTGAAAATGAGGCCTGTAATTTCCGCACAGCAAGCCTCCGTTGCGATAGTACGGCATCCGGGGGATTACGCTTTCCCTTCCTAAGGGCTTTGATGAGGCAGGTAAGCCCGGTTCGATTGATTGGTCGTCCAGCGTCGCGAAAAAGCTACATGGGTGAGTGGAGAATGCATTTTCCCTTTGGAAGTGAGTCTTGGACCTACATATGGGTGTGGTGACTCAATCTTCTGATTGGTAGTCGCAAAGCACGATCGCCGGCCCGCCATAGTTAAGTCCGGACCGACTCCTTCCAACTCTCCAACCTGCCCGTTACCCTTGCTACCTTACCCGGATAGAGCCACATCATGGTAAGCCTAGCCCTAGCCGCAGGATTGCAAAAATATAGTGCGGGGTTTTACGCACGTCCGGGTTCAGTGGACGTGCAACGCTTATTTCAACCCTGACGATTTTTCAGCCCCCAACCATCGGATAATGTAAATGGTAGAGCAAAGCAACAGCGTTACAGTACCGGTAGGTTGTATACAGTGCTTCGTGTTGTCAGTTGACAAGCGACCTGGTTTCAATCAATACCTCGTTTGCTGCTGCGTGTCACGCATACCATTCTGCGTGTCACGCATACCATTCTGCATGCTAGGCAAAGTTAATGAACCATGATGACTTCTTCCGGTGTAACACCTTGTGCAGGCATGCATGGTGACTAGTCACTGCGCTTCTTCAAGTCAGATTGACCGTCGCCTCGGATGCCTTGTGTTCTATGGTTTGGCAGGGGAGTTAACAGGACGCGTCTTGCGCAGTTGGGCAAGTACAAATTAATTGACATTATGGGACGCATTAATGCAGTGAGATACAGAGGTGTCTATGATGTTGCAGGGGCAGGGCCCCCTTGTCACTCATAACCTATCACGATCCTGATTGATCTCCACTTCTGAAGCCGCAGCTTAACCCCCAACCAGATGAGAAAGTTTTGCTAGGGCAGAGTTTTTCTTGAGCGAGACGATGAGCAGCAGGGGGGCCGGCAAGCACAACAATAGAACGAAAGCGAGCAGCGAGTTGGCCCAACCATAGCCAAGCCGGGCATACATGTAAGGGGCAGCAACAGGTAGGAAAGTACCGATGACGTAGCGCAGCGGCAACACTGCAGCAATGGCCGATGCGGAAAGGTCGCCAAAAATGTCGACGAGGTAGTTCATGACGGGAATGGTAGTCGTTGAAAGGCAGAATCCTGCCAGCGCAGTCGCCATGGTCGGTACCGACCAGTGAACCCGCGCGTCTAGGGTCCAGCCGTACGTGAACAGCGCTGCGGGCAGAATCACCATGCCTGGGATAGCCGGCAACAGTCTTTTCTCTGATTGAATTGTGACCGTGGCCGACGAGTGACTGCCGTGGTCTTGTGAATCTGCCGAGCCGACGATGGACCGATCTAGCGTGAAGCGGCAGAACAACGTTCCAATGAACATGCCAACGGCTGTACAGGGCATACAGTATTAGCCAGAGTTGTGTGAAGTGGGTGGGGGGAGCATCGGAAGCAAGAGGCCTGAAGGATGATAGGATAGAGGGGACTAACCTAGCCCTAGATAGATGAGACCCGAGCCTGCTTCGGAGAAGAGATATATCTCTTGGAAAACGCTGGCAAGCGTTGCCGCAAGCAGAAAGAGATACGAGTAAATGATGGATAAGTATAGCGCAACGACCGTGGCGGCTCGAGATCCAAAGAGAATGACAAACGGCTGGAGGACAAAGCGTAGTCCAGCCAAAGGCAGCAAATATACAGGCACTCTGGCTTCCGCTGTCGCCGGCGCAGCCACAGCCCTGGAACGGACCTTCGTCTTTTTCTCCCGTTGACGAAGGATGCGCGGCAGGTATGTCTCCCGGAAGACAAAAAGCATGGCCAGCTCAACGACGCCGGTGAGGATACCGGTGAGCCAAAACGTCCAGCGCCAACTAAGACGCTGCGTGACATAGCCACCAGCGATAGGACCAACGGCGGTGCCCACAAGAGGCATCAGGCTCATAATAGACATCGCAGCTCCACGGCCCTGGAGTGCAAACATATCACCCACAATGCTAGGGTTCAAGCAAATCGAAGTGGTAACAGTGCCGGTCAGAAACCGGAAGGCGATGATCATGCCAATACTAGTGCTGAAGCCGGTGATAGCTGTGAATATAATGAATAGAACATTGTAGAAATGGTAAACGGGTAATCGCCCGATCCGCTCCGATAGTGGGCCGATGTACAGGGGCGCAATGGCCTCTCCGAGGTTCCAGACCGTAATGTAGAAGATGGCGAGGAAGCTGCTGTGGGAATTGAACTCTTCGGAGATCTGGATACTCGCAGGTGCGCAAATGACGGTTGAAAGATTGCTGTTTGGTTACACCGGCCAGTTTCAGTTACCTGGGTCCAGACAATCAAAGAAAGAAATATCGTTGGGGGGAACATACACAATGAAGCTCATACCCGAAATGGTGACGACAACGAGCCATTTCCAAGTCGTGCTCCAGTTGAGCGGGAGCGATGGATCGTCAGAATCGCTGGTAGCGTGTTCCAGAGCTACCACGGGAAGAGGATTATGATCCAAGATGGAGGTAGGGAGAACATTCACTGGGTCAGCCAAAGAGGCAGCCGGAACACCCAAGGAGGCCTGCGGAAAACTGTTGGATTTTGCGTTACTCATGATGGTTTCTGGCTGGTGGGAGCTGCTCTTCTAAAATCTGGCAAAGGCAGTATAACGCTGAGGAGAAGCAAATATATATGTGAGGGCGCACCCCAGCTGTAACTCGCTAGGCTCCACACACCCTGGCCGACGCTAGATAGGGGTCCGTGATCGTTCTATATAGGAGGCACGCACAACAGCCTTCCAGACAGACAGAATACAAAGGACAGACTTCACCGCTGACGGTTAGCTCAAATCAGACAATAACCAGGAGTTACTAGCTTGTGGATCCACTACAGCAGATGAGGCAACCGGCATGGAGGCCACTGGAAGCCTGTCGGCAGGACCAACGGAGGACAAACACCGGAAGTCCCTTGCAGGTACAACCCCACTATATTTGGTAGATAAATACCTTCTCTGTTCAGGGCCAACTTGTAGACTCTTGGCTGGCTGGACACGAGACCAGTCATAGTTTAGATCAATACCATATTATTGCCTCATCTGCTGTAGTGGATCCACAGTGTGCACATATGCCAATATATAGGGCGTACGGAGACTTTTGTCAGGTCAGTGTACCCGCAAGAAGCTGACTTCACCGGTGTGTATCCCTAGAAATGTGATTGCTGAGAATACGGGTTGCCTCACACAACCTAGGCATCCATCCACTAGCCTTTGAACAAAAGGCAGAGCGCCATAACTTTCCAGTAGAGTCTTTTCCAATCAAGCAATACCCACCAATCACCAGAACACGAGCAAGAAGAACTTATAGCTACCCTTCGGCGTGGGACTAGAAAGCACACCGGCCCCTCAGTTTCCTCTGACCTGCATATAGCGGTGTAAAGTCCCGGACCGTTCGGAATCCTTCGTTGCAGTCCCGGAGCACCACAGTCAACCCCAGTCATCCCTACCGGTATCCAAGATGGTAAAGCTTATGGAAAGAAAGGCAAGTACTTAGCCGTAGCCAAGGCCTTGAAGCCCCAAAAAGTCTCTTCGTGTACAATGCAGCACCATAGCTTTCTCCGTAGCCACTCTCAGCAGGCGGATACAGATATCTAGGCTTTGAACACGAAGTAAAGGCTTAGGGGTAGATGCACCGGCATCTCCTTTTAGAAGGTCACACACAGCTTGCATACTCCCTCTGATGAAGATCATGCAGGTTGAAGGATGAAATCAAGATGGATGTCTTGTGTTCACATAATAGCTATGGATTGATACGTAGATCAATGGGTCGTCGGGCCACTGTGGTCTTACCCTCGAAATTGTTCCCACCCTCTATATAAACTTACGTGCTAGGGCGACTAGATGAAGCCTGTCCAGACATACAAATGAGTTCATCTGTTAACCCTTCAAAAGGTCTCCTTAACGCAGCATTTAGGCGTGTCTCAAACACTTGCATACATTTGCCTCATTTTTTCCTCTCTCCTTTCTTTGTCTTTTCAGTCCAACTGCCGTCAAAACGATGACCAGCACTAACAGCGAGGTGGGAGTTTCCCTGAAGCTGTTTTCGCAAGCCGAAGCGGTTCCCCTGGCCCATCACGGTTCCAGAATGGGCGAGTCTAAGGTTTACGTCCAGACCAAGCCAGCCCAGAAGATCGTTTCTCACTGCAGTGATCCCTTGGGACTTGCACCAGGTCAGGTTCCAGCGTCCAACAGGTATTTGAAAGTGGACCTGAAATATACAATTACATCCTAACCTTTCGTGTTTTTTCAAGCTTCCCGTGCTCCACGTACGCCAGCCACTCTGGGAATCATCACAGGGCCAATGGTTCTCTGGAGATTTGCCCCGGCCATGAGACTGGGGCTCACCTCAGCTTTAGGATTCCTTTACTGGCATCTAATGCTGTGGTCTCGGGGCCCACGGCTAGTTATGCTGCTTTGGCCATTTTCATGGCATCTTATCCTGGTTCAAATAACGTGCTCTTCACTGTGGTACCGGATGGCGGGGGGGCTGCGGAAGCACCTGTATCTTCGGCAGCAGATGTAGCGTTCTGCATCAACGTGGATTGGAACTCGGATGTACACAGTTTCTTACAGAATGTCCAAGCCCAAATCCCTGCTGACACTGCCGGATGCCTGCAATACGTTAGCCATGCCGGGGTAGGGCTCATGCTGTCACTGACCCTTGCAGCGGGAGTGGTCGATCCGCAAAACTCTGGGGAATCAACAATGTTGCACTACCATGCAGTGCTGGCTCTCACGCTCCTGCATCACGAAGTACAGATTTCTTTCTTCACCGATTCAGCCGCAGTCGATGTTGGGATGTTTCAGCACATGCGCTCACAATACGAGTACATTCTTCACGGTATTTACACTGCGGCCTCCGAAAAAGGCCGACTCACATCAGAACTGCGGCTTGCGAACCTGCAAGACCTCTGCGATATCTGGAGATGGAACTCGACAGTCCCACGTCAGTCGGGCACGCCCATCCATCATCTCTTCGCTGGCATCGTGCGAACCACGCCAATGCGCTTGCCATATCGGCCCACGACGGGGAGCTCACGTATCGCGAGCTGGACAGGCTCTCAACGCAGCTAGCGTATCGACTGGTCGAGCATGGCGTCCAGAACACGATTGTACCAGTACACATTGAAAAATCTATGTGGGCTCCCGTCGCCCAGCTTGGGGTGATGAAAGCAGGCGCAGCGTCGGTAGTTCTGGACAGGACCCAGCCCGCAGAGCGGCTTCGGTCGATCGTCCATCAACTTGATCCACGACTCATCCTGACATCTGTAGCGAACGAGCCCGCCACCCGTGGCCTGTCCAGGCAGCCGGTCATAGTGGTGGGCTGGGCAGCGCTTGCTCAGCTTTCCACCAGTGAGGACACGCCGGAACTACCACTCGTCGCATCCTCGGCCAGACTTTACGTCGTATTCACCTCGGGTAGTACGGGTCTTCCGAAGGGTGCGATGATCACCCACTCCAACTTTGCAAGCGCCATTGAACATCAGCAACACGCCCTAAAATTCCGACCAGGCCAAAGGGTCTTCGATTTTGCCTCCTATGCGTTCGATGTTGCCTGGTCCAACTTCCTCCACACCATTACAGTCGGTGGTTGTTTGTGCATTCCGTCAGAAGAAGAGCGGAAGCAAGACATCCCCAGCGCACTTCGGAAGTACAAGGTCAACTACGCGCACTTTACACCTTCGGTGGCTTGGTTTTCATCTGAGCATCTGCCAGAAAGCGTCAAGGTCCTACACTTTAGCGGCGAGGAGCTGAAGAGTTCGCTTGTCCAGGAGTTGCGCGAGAGGGCCATTATCATCAACACCTACGGGCCGGCTGAATGCTCGGTTACCAGCACCATGCAAGAGGTTGAGTCATCCACAGAGGAGAACCCACCGATCGGCCACGGTCTCGGTACCTGTACCTGGGTTGTCAGCCTGGACGGAGCTCGACTCATGCCGGTCGGAGCAGTCGGGGAGCTGTGGATCGAAGGTCCCTTAGTTGGACATGGTTACCTCAACGACCAAAAGAAAACAGCTGCGGTATTCATCGAGAACCCGCCGTGGTTGCTTCACCGCGGCTATACTTCAGTCGAGCCAGGCCGGAAGGGCCGTCTGTATCGCACCGGTGACCTCGTACGCTACAATCGCCACGATGGCTCTCTGTCCTTTGTTGGACGTAAAGACACCCAAGTCAAGATCCGCGGCCAGCGCGTCGAGCTGTCGGAGATTGAGCACCACCTGCGCGGCAGCTTGTCTCTCGAGGACCAGAGGAGAACCCACGTCATCGCAGAAGTCATCCTGCCGCAGGGCAGCATACACCCTGTCTTGGTTGCACTGGTCAGTCCCCGCGATGGTATACCCTCTTTCAACGTGGTGGAGCTCGTTCGCAAGGCCGCTATTGCATGGGAGCAAGCGCTCACGGAGGTAGTGCCAGCTTACATGATTCCTTCGGCATATATTCCAATCGAGCGCTTTATCACGACTGCAACCGGGAAGACGGACCGGCGCAGTCTCCGCGAAGCAGCCTCGGCGGCGTTCTGGAAGTATGCAGGGTTGAGCCAGGGGAAGGAACGCATGCTGCCAGCAACCGAGTCGGAGCAGATCTTGCTCCAGGTCTGGAGCGACGTGCTCAATATCTCAGACGACAAGATATCGACCGACACTGCGTTCACTCGCCTCGGCGGCGACTCTATCACGGCTATGCAGGTCGTCTCTCGTTGTAGGGCACAGAATATCAACATCACAGTCGGCGATGTACTGCGACTACGCACCATCAAAGCCCTCGCCAGTCAAAGCAGGGCGGTGGTACGAACCATTGCAGCCGTATCTCATGAAGAAGATGCCGAGGGCTTGGCCTGGCCACTGTCACCAATGCAACAGCTGTTCTTCGACGCACACCCAAACGGCCTCAATCATTACACACAGAGCTTCCTGTTGCGCGTAACCCGGCCCACGATAATGGAAGCACTGCGAACGGCACTGGCAGCGGTTGTGCAACGCCACAGCATGTTACGCGTGCGCTTCCGGCGGCGCGAAGACAGCCTGGCTTGGGAGCAGAAAGTCGTCGCATCCGACCATAGCGCCTTTACGCTCGATGAGCATCCGTATCATTCTGGCGGCAACCTTCAACGGATAGTGCAAGCCCGACAGACCTCGCTCGACATCCAGAAAGGGCCTGTATTCGCGGCGGACCTCTTCAACGGCCAGGACGAAGACCAGAGCCTGCTACTCAGCGCGCACCACATCATCATCGACCTGGTATCGTGGCGCGTCATATGGCATGATATAAGCCGATTCCTGGAGGAGGCCGATTCGCCGCGTCTGCCCCCGGCGCCCCTGTCATACCAAACGTGGTGTCGCCTGCAACGCAATGAGGGCCACACGCTGGAGCCTGGAAAGGTTCTGCCGCACACCGTCGAAGCGGCGCAACTGGACTTTTGGGGTCTCGAGGCAGGGGATAATCGTTTTGCGGACAGCGATATCTACGAATCCACTTTGGACGCCGAGTCCACAGCTCTCCTGCTCGGCCGCAGCAACGAGAGCATGCGTACCGAAACTCTGGATGTGCTGGTTGGCGCCCTGGTACACTCATTCCGTGAGGCCTTCGCGGACCGCCCCGTTCCCGCCGTCTTCCTCGAAGGCCACGGCCGCGAGCCGCTGATTAATGCCGACGTGGAATTGGCCGAGACTGTGGGCTGGTTTACCACTCTATGTCCTATGCAGGTGCCATGCGCCGCCAACGAGTCTCTCGTCGAGGCCGTTTGCCACGCTAAAGACACCCGGGCCGCGGTACCCGGAAAGGGTCGGCCGTATATTGCCTGTCGCTATCACAGCGCCGCCGGGCGTGAGGTATTCGCTGGCCACCGCAATGTAGAACTCCTTCTCAACTACCGCGGCGTGTTCCAGCAGCTGGAGAACGCCGACGCTCTCTTGCGACGGGAGGACAGGCGGCAGCGCGCTGTTGACATTCGCGAATTCGGCGCCGATTACCAGCGCATGGCTCTTATTGAGATCAACATTGTGATCGAGGATGGCCGTGCGCGTGTCTCCACGACAACACATCTTCGCATGCGGCACCGCGATCGCCTGGAGCATTGGCTACTACGTCTCTTGCCTGCCGCGCTGCGCGCGGCGCCGCGTGATCTCCTCGAGGCACCACCGCGCCTCACCCTAGCTGACTTTTCCCTGCTGTCCATCACCTACGCGGGACTGGACTCGCTGCTAACAGAGCAGTTGAAAACGTACGGCGTCGGGGCGGGAAACGTACAGGACATCTACCCGTGCACTCCCTTGCAGGAGGGCATCCTGCTGAGTAGAAAGAAAGGCACTGCCTCATACCACAACAGCTGGGTCTGGCGGTGTAGCTCTGCGCCATCCTCGACAAACCAGCGCTCTACAAGCATGTCGGCCGCGAGGTTAGTGGCTGCGTGGGAAGCCGTCGCCCGCCGGCACTCGGTCTTTGCGACCATCTTTGCCACCCACCCGGACACAGGACGCGATATCCAAATCGTTCTGCGCGACCCAGAGCCTAGCTGTACCCGTGTCAGCACCACTGCACCGCAGTCGGCGACGGAGTATTTACTAGAGATGGATGTGGCATTGGGGACGTCTGCTTGCGGACCCGAATGCGCCATCACTGTCTGCGACGTAGGCGATGATGATGGCGATGTCGCGTGCCGCCTCGACATGAGCCACGCTTTGATTGATGCTTCCTCCATCCCCGTATTGCTGCGTGACCTGGCCGAGATATACGCCACTCAAAGCGCAGAGTCAGTGCCAGAACCGCCACTGTTCAGAGAGGTAGTAAGCCACATCCAGCACAGTGAGTCCATGTCGCGACATCTGACTTATTGGCAAGCCCACCTGGCCGGCGCGCGGAGATGCGAGCTCCTCGGCGACCTGTCCATCACTAACGCCCCCCGGACGGATGGCAGGAGGTCATATGGCCTCGTGACTCTCCCCCAAGCCACAACCGCCAGGGTCGCGTCCTTTTGTCGGGAGCAGGACATAACCCGTGCCGTTTTCCTGCAGCTCACCTGGGCCCTGGTGCTCTCGCAGTTCACGGGCATGGAGGAGGTGTGTTTCGGGTACGTCTGCTCGGGACGCGACACGCCTATCAACAACATCGAGTCTATCGTGGGCCCGCTCATCAGTATGCTCGTAGCACGGATCAACCTCGGCATAACACGCACTGAGGACGTGCTACAGGCAATCAGCGAGCAGACGATCGAGCACCTCGGCCACCAACACACCTCGCTTGCCGAAGTCCAGCACGCAATCGGCGTCAGCGGTCCTCTGTTCAACACCGCTATCACGGTGCGGGAGGTTTATCAGTACGGTTGCGAGCACGGGCTGCGTCTGGAGGAGGTCAGAGAGGAAGATCCTCACGAGGTAAGTTGCACTCTGCTCGTCCGTAAATCACAACATTAGCTAGGCAGGCGAGGCGATGGTCTGAACGCCAGTAAAATGACAGCTGTACGCCGAGATACTCGGACTGGCGGTCGGAGTCAGATCCTGGCGAATGTGCCGCGATGTCTATTTTCGGTGCAGTCCGCTTCATACACGTGCCGTAACTAACATACACATGCGCAGTACGACCTTCTCCTGAGTGCGTTGCTGGAGGACGACAAGACGGACATCAGTGTCCAGTACAGGGGTGATTACATGAGTACAGGCTTTGCTGAAAACATTGCCGGCTGCTTGGGATCGGCCATGACATACCTCATCGGGACGCTTTCTCGCACCCTGGACCGCGCAGGGTCACCAGCACCATACACCAACGGCCACATCCCCTCGCTCTACCATGCATACTTCAGGAACACCCACGGTGGCGAGGAGGACTCCGAGTTAGTACACTGGAGGAGTCAATTCGAGCATTTCGACGGGACCATGTTCCCTCCGCTGCCGCTGGGATCTCACCAACCTCGAGCTGACGCCTCAGTCGAGTGTGTGATCTGCAACATAAGCTGGCCCCAGTCCTCTACAGCTGTGTCACTAGTCAAGGCCGCATGGGCGAGCGTCCAAGCCGCCCATGACAGTTCCAACGACGTGTGTTTCGGGCTTCTATGCTGCGACTCGGAGCCAACGTCCCAGCAGCTCGCGACGTCGTTACCCACCCGAGTCACGCTCAATCGCGAAGTAAAAGTCTCGGACCTGCTCGACCGCCTGGATACAAATAAATCCGGTCATCCCGGCCACCGGAGCCTGAACTTTCTGCGCGTTCGGTTGCTTAGTGAGGAGGCTGCGCGTGCTTGTCAATTCCAGACCCTTGTTGCTATCATCCTTCCTGCAACGGAAGGCACCGAAGAAGGGGGTTTGCAGGTAGTAGGCAAGCAACAAATCGAGGGGGTCGAGAAATTGCTCCTGCCCACCCGTCCGCTCGCGCTCACGATCCGATGCTTCGTCGGCCTTTCCGATATACGGCTTCGTGCCGACTTTGATTGCAAAGCTGTCGAGAACGACCTCGTCACAAGGATGCTACAACAATTCGAATGCGCGCTGAGATGGTTGAGCGCTCCAGCCCACTCGCAGCGCATGGTTCGTGACGTCGAAACGGTCAGCGAGCAGGACCTGCGGAGAATCTGGGGCTGGAATTGCGCTGTACCCGAGCCCGCCACTACGTTAGTCCACGACCTATTCACGAGGGCTGTTCGGGCGCAGCCAGAGGCCCCTGCCATCTCTGCATGGGATGGCGAGTTAACGTACCGAATGCTTGACGACCTCTCCACTCAACTGGCCCTCTATCTTGTTCAACATGAGGTGGGACATAACACAATCATCCCCATCTACATTGAGAAGTCACTCTGGATGCCCGTCGCCCAACTGGCTGTCATGAAGGCTGGGGGCGCATCGGTGCTTCTCGACTCGACACAGCCGGTGGAACGCGCTCGCGCGATTGTGAATCAAGTTCGGCCAAAGCTGGTCATATCATCGCCGTCGAACAAAGAGTCAGCGTCCCTGCTTGATACCGATGAGCTGCTTCTCCTGGACTGGACGCTTCTAGACAGAATTCAGAATGACGTCCGTGGTCAGTCCGCACCCCGAACATCGGTGCCATCAGACCTGCTGTATGTCGTCTTCACATCGGGCAGCACCGGCTCGCCGAAAGGCGCCATGATCACGCACGCGAATTTTGCTTCGGCTGTCCGCTACCAGCAGGGTGCATTGGGGTATTCACCAGGTCTCCGAGTGTACGACTTTGTGTCGTACGCCTTTGACGTAACATGGTCAAATATGCTCCATTCACTTACGTCAGGGGCCTGTCTTTGCATCCCTTCAGACGAAGAGAGAAAGAATGACATGATCGGCTCCCTACAAGCTAGCCAGGCCACGTTCATAGACCTCACTCCATCGATCTTACGTCTGCTCAAGCCTCGGCAACTGCCGCAACTCCGCCAGATCCTATTGAGCGGGGAGTCCTTCACCAAGTCTACGCTCGGGGACTGGGCGAACCACCCGGGGCTCTTGAATACGTATGGGCCTGCGGAATGCTCCGTCAAAGCGACTATGGCTCCGTTCAACTTGTCGTCGTCGGACAATGACATCGGCTGCGGAGAAGGTCTGATCACCTGGGTCGTGAGCCTTGACAATCCGGACAGGCTCGCACCGTTGGGAGTGGTTGGCGAGCTTTGGCTGGAGGGGCCACTTGTCGGCATGGGATACCTGGGCGATCAGGCAAAGACGACCGCAACGTTTGTGAACGATCCGCGGTGGTTGTTGTGTGGGGGGCCGGACTGGCCAGGCCGACGCGGCCGCTTGTATCGCACAGGCGATCTTGTACGATACGAGTGTCGCGGTGGCGACAGTGGGCGTCTGATTTTCATCGGCCGCAGGGACTCCCAGATCAAGATCCGCGGCCAGCGGGTCGAGTTGGGTGAGATCGAGTCCCATGTCCGAGACAGCCTGGCAGCGGAACACGGCCACCAGGTGCAGGTGCTCGTCGACATGATCCGTCCGCGTGACGGCACCAACGATATGCTTGTTGCGTTTGTATGTGTCGCTCGGAAGGACGGAGCCGCTGGGTTGGAGATGACAGTAGGGCTCGATTACCGGTTGAAGGACTCCCTGCCCGCCTACATGATACCCACGGCTTGCATCCCCGTCGACCACATGCCCGTCGGCGCAACAGGCAAGACTGACCGTCGGCGGCTGCGAGCGATGGGTGCAGCGCTCACGCTTGATCAGCTCACTGAACTACAGCCATCCGGGAGGAAATGTCGCAATGGGCGTGCACCCTCGCCCACCGAGGCGCTGCTGCTTGAGATGTGGGCCACCGTGCTGGGGATGGACGCCGCCCGTCTCTCGCCGGACGACAACTTCCTTCGCGTGGGGGGCGAATCACTCAATGCCATGAGGCTGGTGGCCGCTGCACGTGAGCGTGGCCTGAGCCTCTCGGTAGCAGACATCTTCAAGTGGCCAGTACTGGTCGATCTCGCGCATGAGCTCGACAAAAGGTCCCCCATGGTGGCACCGCCACACCAGCAGATCGTCGTGCAGCCTTTCTCCTTGTTGGACGAGCGTATGAAGACTGAGGAGGTAAGGGCACAAGCGGCGTCATTGTGTGGAGTTGACGAAGCCCACATTGCGGACGTCTTCCCCTGCACGCCTCTCCAGGAGGGTTTGCTTGCTCTGACGATGCGTCGCCCCGGCGACTATGTCCTCCGACAGGCTCGTTTGCTGGGCAGGAATGTCAATCCAGAGAGGTTCCGCCGGGCCTGGGAGCAAGTTGTGGCGGCGACGCCCATATTACGTACTCGCATTACTCACCTGCCGGGCATGGGACTCGCCCAGGTTGTCATCGAGCAGGACGGTGTGGCATGGCGCTCCGAAAGCGATGTAGCGAGCATGATGCGAGAACTCGAGCACGACACTGTCGCTTCGGGCACGCCGCTGGTTCACTTCGCATTCGTAGAGAGCCACCATAACGACGAACACCAGGCTTACTTCGTGTGGAGTATCCACCACGCGCTCTTCGATGGATGGTCTTTGGCACTCGTCGAGGAGGCTCTGAGAAAGGCGTATCAAGGCGACCCCATACCGGATTCCACCCCGATGCAGACTTTTGTCCGATACATAAGGCAGCAGCCTGATGAGGACGTAGAATCGTTCTGGCGTGGACAGCTTCAGGGCAGCGAGGCCCAGCCTATTTTCACTTCGCCCTCTCCCAGCTACCAGCCGCGGTCGGATCAGATGCTGCAGCTTGAGCTTGACGACTTGGAGTGGACAGGCGACTACACAGCTTCAACGGTGGTCAGAGCAGCTTGGGCCATACTTCTATCCGCTTATACCAACTCAGCCGAAGCTGTCTTCGGCGTGACTGTGTCGGGTCGCCAGGCGCCGGTTCCGGGCATCGAATTGATCGTTGGGCCCACGATCGCGACAGTTCCGCTGCGGATCGTGATAGACCGGAACACAAGCATTGAGGACCTTCTGCGACGAGTTCAGGCACAAGGCATCGATATGACGCCGTTTGAGCAGGCGGGGCTGCCTCGCATCCAGCAGTTGGACCCTGATTGCGAACAGGCATCCAAGTTCCAGACGCTGCTCGTTGTGCAGCCCGAGTCTCGGGCGGGGGACCACTCGCAGTATTTGCTCTTCCAACGGCCCGATGCTGGGGGCGACGAATACGATGACTTCGCCACATTCAATACGTACCCCTTGATGCTTGAGTGCCAGCTCAGGGCGCGGGGCATGCATCTCCGTATCAGTGTCGACTCCCACGTCGTTGACCAAATATCCGCCCAACGGATGGGCCAGCAACTAGCCACAATTCTTCGCCAGCTATGCGCCGAGGGTCGCAGGGGTGAACCTGTCTCGAGTGTTCACACGGCCAGCGCCCAAGACCTGCAAGACATCTGCCGTTGGAATCCACCGCTGGAAAGCATTGAGACCTGCGTCCATGACCTGTTCGGACAGGTAGCACGAAGGCAGCCCAGCGTACCAGCCGTCTGCGCGTGGGACGGCGAATTTTCATACCAGGAACTCGACGACCTTTCGACCCAGCTGGCACGCTCTTTATCAGCCGAAACATCGGGAGGTGGTGTAGCCGGTACCATAGTGCCACTCTTCTTCGAGAAGTCGAAGTGGATGCCGGTAGCACAGCTGGGTGTGATGAAGGCAGGTGCCGCCTCTGTTGCTTTAGATGCAACCTTGCCTCTGGCACGCCTTGGATCAATTGTTCAGCAAACCGAGCAGCGTATCATCCTCTCGTCCGCTGGGAACAAACACGACGCTATGCACCTGGCGCAGCCGGTCATGGTAGTCGACGAAGGGCTCGCGGTTCTTCATTCGACAGCCGAGGCGGACTTGCCGTCAGTGAATCCGTCATCTACGGCATACGTCGTGTTCACGTCCGGCAGCACTGGTACGCCGAAAGGTGCAATAATCAGCCATTCCAACTTTGCGAGCGCCGTGCGTTATCAACAACACTCACTCGAGCTCAACAGTGCTTCTCGGGTGTACGACTTTGTGTCCTACGCTTTTGACGTCTCGTGGTCGAACGTACTGCAGACGCTCTGCGCTGGCGGGTGCCTCTGTATCCCGTCCGAGCATCAGCGGCGGCAGGATCCGGCACAGGCAATCGTACAGATGCATGTTAACTACGCACACCTGACGCCGACAGTCGCTCGCCTGCTGCAGGGGTCGTATCTGCCCGATCTCAAGACTGTCAGCTTTATCGGCGAGCCACTCAGCGCCGCCGATGCAGCCTACTGGGAAGGCAAGGCCCGCGTGATTAACACATATGGTCCGGCAGAATGCACGCCGGTAGCAACTGTGCAACCGGTAGAGCCGCATAGTGACGGTGAACCACCAATCGGGAGAGGAGTAGGGGCACAAACGTGGATTGTGGACACGAGTGGAACGGAGCACAGGCTGGCCGCCATCGGAGCCGTGGGGGAGCTGTGGCTCGGTGGTCCGCTGGTAGGACAGGGCTATCTGAACAACGTCGACAAGACAGCGCAGGCCTTTATCGATGATCCGCCTTGGCTTCTTCGTGGCAGCGCGTCTGGCTTCCCGGGCTGGCAAGGCAGATTTTACCGCACGGGAGACCTCGGACGGTACAACAGCGATGGTACTCTCTCCTTCATGGGCCGCAAGGATGCTCAGATAAAGATACGGGGACAGCGCTTGGAGCTTGGGGAGGTGGAACACCATACCCGGCTTGCATTTGCTTCCCTGCCCGGCATTTCTCAGGTCGTCGCCGAGATGGTTACGCCGATAGGGACAAGCGACCCCATGCTTGTGGCTTTCCTGTGTCTCACCGAGGACGAAAGCAGCCCCACGGTTCCGGCGGAAATGCTACTAGACGCGACGGAGATGGCCAACATCCGACTTACACAGGCGTTGCCGTCTTACATGATACCAGCAGCCTATGTCCCCGTTGGCAGTATTCCAATGACTGCATCTGGGAAAACAGACCGCATAGCACTGCGCAAGAAGGGCGCATCCATGAAGAGGCAGGATATGAATATTGGAAGGCAGCATATGCAGAGGCGCGCCCCAGAGACACCCGCGCAAGCCAAGATTCATGACCTGGTGGCGCGGTTACTTGATGTCCAACCCGAAAGTCTCGGCATCGACGATAATTTCATCCGAGCTGGCGGCGATTCCATCAAAGCCATGCAACTCGTGTCGATGGCGCGGAGTGAAGCACTCTCGCTAACCGTTTCCCAAGTTCTTACCACGCCGAACCTCGAGGGACTCGCAGCCCAATGTATTTCCACTGCAGTATCTCCCAGATCTATCCCACACCTTGTCATGCCCTTTGCGGCCTTAGGCTTGGGTGAAGAGGGCAGCACCTTTGTCAAGCGCGAAATCCTGCCGCGTGTGCAATGCCAGGCTGCTAAGCCTTCCAATGTGTGGCCGGTGACGACAACCCAGAAGGCCTACATCGAAGATGCGCTCCGCGTGCCCCGGAGGTCGTGGTATCAGTTCTATATCGACTTCTTGCCGACAGTAGACGAGGAGCGGCTGGCGCAGAGCTGTACGCAGTTGCTCAACAGGCACGACATCTTCCGATCGGTCTTTGTCTCTGTGCATGGTCGCTTTTACCAAGCAGTTTTCGAGGACCTTCCTTTTTCAGTGGAGCGACATGATGTTTCGACCGAAGACATCCAAGAAATCTTCAAGGTGGACCGCGAGCAGGAGATCAGAACTGCCGCAGTACTTGGAACCCATTTCCTACGAGTCAAGGTCCTCCGAAAAGCCGGTGTCGGTGTGCGCCTCGTGCTAAGCATGTCTCATACCATGTACGACGGGATCAGCCTCGGTCACATCGCTCGTGACCTGAGCGCCCTCTACCGGGGCGAGGCACTTCCACCACCCCCCAGTTTCGCCGGCTACATTGACCACGTCGCGGCCGGCGACACCATGGCCCGAGAATACTGGCGAGCCCTTTTGGATGGCACCACAGCCCCGACGGCAGCGTTCGACCTGCCTCTCGAGACTGTGTGCGATGGCCCCCCAGCTGTTTTGGAGCGGATTGTCCGCGCTCCTCGGGTGACTACGGAAATCACACCAGCTACAATATTCACCGCTGCCTGTGCAATTGCTCTGGCAAGAGCTTCTGGCTTGTCTGAGCATGATTCCGACGTAGTCTTTGGTCGCGTGGTCTCTACGCGCTCGACGCTGTCTACCTCGCTCCAGGACGTCATCGGCCCATGTATCAATACGGTCCCTGTCCGAGTAGCCGCCGCCGCCGCCAACAGCAGCGATAGTCGGGCATACGTTCTTGCGGCCGTCCAACGCCAGTACATCGATGGGCTACCGCACGAAGCCGTGAGCGCTAACCTCCAGGGCTTTGACTTCGCCCTCTCCTCGGCTACCTCGGGCTGCACCACGCAGTTCCAGAACATCGGAGACCGGCCCACATTACGAGGGATGCCCACCGCGGCCGGAAGCGTGTTAGATGCCCACCCCGACTTGGATCTGCCGGTGAATCCAGCTTTCTTGTGGCTTTACGGCACACCATTGCAAGACCGGCAGAGCTTCAGTTTGGAAGTTATGTCAGGGTCGGCCTTCAGCAAGGGCAGGGCTTTGCACATTATGGATGAGCTATGCGCGGCATTTTCTGGGGAAACGGCATGAGCAGTCGAGGCCAGGGCGGATAACAATTAGGCATTGGCACGAGAATCGTGACCTGGCACTGTTTCATACTTGGGGGAAGATAACGGAGTTGGTTGTTGGCCAATACAAGAGACTAAGGAATGGCAGCTAACAGCAGAATGCAGCTTGGATAGAGGGAGAGAGCACTACAGATGATGTCCCATTACTGTTGGATTATGAGTCATCCTGAGGGGTCCCAACTGCTGTTGCCTATAATCTGCCTGCTTGGCAGGATAGGCAGCCTCGCTGCCTATAGGCACCAATGCTGCTTGCAGATGTCAAACAGTGCGTAGGGTCTCTTAGATGGGTGAAAACGTCAATTCTAGTGTGATCCGTGTTGTTGTTGTCTGTGTTAAAATCCTCCTGTGGGCTAAGTGGCCTAAAAATGCCCTATTGGCCTTGTTGGTGCACTGCCACCTTCCTGAACGCCACGGTGGCTTGCGCGCCATTCAACAGCAGACAGCATTGGGGTCTGCAGACGCTGTATATAAAGACAGAATATTCTTGTGGTATTTTCTTACTAGAAGGAATAGAATAGAACAATTTGAAATCTCATAATTACCCCCCTTCAAGTCCACTCTTAAACAACACGAGACAAATTCCTATTCTTCCATGGCATGCCAACTATTGACGAACCCACTTAAAGCATCGAATACGACTCCCTGAAGTTCGGCGGGAAGCCTTGAAGCTGCAGGAACAATACACAAAATGTCTCTTTCACCTCAGTACCAAGGCTCACGAGGCTCACGAGCCAAAGTCTCTGGCAGAGGCTCGCTTATCACCCCACAGAGGCAAGTGGCTTGAATCCATGGGCTCCGAGGACAATTCTCTCGTGGATAACATGACCTGGACCCAGCATGGGTCACTGGGAGTCATCAGCCTCAAAATACCAGGGCATTAAATCTTTAATCGACCAAGCAACAGCGTGGGAGAGACGGAGCGGCGCTACCTTTGGGGAAGACAAGACGGCAATCATTCACTCTACAAGGAAACCCCGGGAGACAGACAACGGACCGTTCACAGTAAAGTGGGCCCAGGTGGTACCCAAGAACGCCAAGACCCTAGGCGTAGTCATGGACACACAGCTCCGGTTTAAGCAACATATCGTCAACGCAGCCCCGCAGGGTCTCGAAGCGGCCATGGCACTGAAGCGCCTGACATCCATCTCCCCTGCCACCGCCAGACAGCTATTCGTTGCAACGGTGTCACCAGTGGTAGACTACGCATCTAACGTATGGGCACACGCCTGTAGAGGGTCCCTAATGTCTGCAGTAAACAGGGTGCAAAAGATGGGCGCCCAGGTGATCGCAGGAGCCTTTCAGACAGTAGCCACGGCCGTAGCGGAAGCAGAAGCAAACACCACCCCTGCTGGGGAGAGATTTGCCAAATAAAAACCTGACCAAGTTCGACGCAATCAACGTCGGGTACGCTTTGGATAATATGTTTGTCGACCGCGATGGCAACATCCTGGTCGCTGCCTTTCCAGACTCGATCAAGTTCTTTGCTGCGAACAACGACCCTTACCACAAGGATACGCCCACCACTGCTTTGAAGCTTGTCGAGAGGCCAGACGGTGCATATGGAATCACGAAATCCATTGAGGACAGGCTGGCCGAGGTCCTGCCTGGAGCTACGACGGTGCTTCATGACGCTACAACTGGTCGCCTATTCTTCAGCAGTAAACCCCCACAGGAGCCCTAAGTCGTGTAATGATTGACTGACTGTGCAGGTGTCTGCGCCGTATATTGCCGTATGTGAAGCTAAGTGATGTCACCGCGTATGGCAAAGATAAACTCGCTCCAGTTGGAGGTGACGTTGATAATAGTGTAATGGAATAGATGGTCATTGGCTGATTCACATCACATTACCATGTTGCTTATACTGTAAAATCTTGTATTCATAGCTTGGTAGGCCAGGGTTCGTATGGGATTCTGGTATCACCTAAGCTTAGGTCTGTACCCTACCCCGATGATGACATTGCATGCTCGAACTGAGTCTCATCCCCCTACCCCTTAAGACACAAGCCTCAGGTTCCATTGGGATAGCTCTAGAATATGCTCCCGCCACATGGCGACCAGGTCACGGACGTCAGGTCCTGCTGAGCCGCCCTCCACCGCTGTAACACCATAGAGGTAGGGCTTCTCGTCAGCGTAGCAAGCCGTCTCAGGCTCACCGGGCACCTTGCCATTGATATACGCTTTCGCGATCGTGTCCGTGCACGTAGACCTATCTCTGGACGCATGCCCGTATCCATGGTGGACAATCAGTCGAGCATTGGCACCCATCTCATTGGCAAGCCTTCTGCCGTTACGCAGGGGCGTAGCAGGATCGTATGTCTCCGCGATAAGCAACACTGGATTCTTCAAGGTCTTGTTCAGATCCCCGCGATACACCTCTGCCGGGTTCGGCCAGTAGGTAGAGAAGTGGCGGCAAGGCAGAACATCGAAGAAACGCGAGTTTCCTGATATCCAGGCCTGAGCTGTCATGTTAGCCCACAAGGATTCCCACCATGCGAGACCCTCAGGTGGCTCCAGGGCATCATAGGAATCAGCGCAAATGACTAGTGACCCGAGCTCATCGGATGCCGGTTTTGGTGATGGTGGGGATGGCAGTGTTGGGTCGTACTCCCACTGGGCTCTTTCGAGAAATTCTGTAGCAAGAGTAGAGTTGCCATCTTCGAGCTCATATAGCATTTGGGCCAGCGCCGGCCAGCTTTGGGCGTTATACATGGCTCCGTAGATAGCTGAGATGACCGACGAATATGTGATAAGCGACGGTCCGCTCGATGCAGTGTAGCCCGGTATCGGTCGAGCGATAAGTGAAGTGATCAAGCTGTCCATCCGATGCTCCAACGCTTCGGGAGTAACCGGCTCGTCGCCTTTCGTTTGAGCCAACGCACAATGCTCAGGTCCCGCATGTAGGCACTCACCAAGAAAGCCGTCGTGCCAAGCATCGGTGGCGTTGTCCAATGCGGTCCATCCGAAGCCACCAAGAAGTCGATGGTCGCGAACATACTCCGTGCCATCAAGAACCATACGACCAACACTGCCTGGGAACATGTTGGCATAGGTCTGGCCAATTCCGGTACCGTAGCTGACAAGATAGCCTGTCAACTCATCCTCACCGAGTGCTTTACGAATTTCTTCCAAGTCCCGCGCAACAAAGGCCGTGCTAACGAAGCGCGGCAGGTCCCCGTGACGCTCCCAGCACGCACGGAATCTCGCTTCGTTCATTGCGTCGGCCAGCTCGAGCTGAGACTCAGGCGATCCAGTCACTTCCCGGTACTGTCCCGTAAGCAGAGACCAGCGATCTCGGTCAGCATTGTATGGGAAGCAGGCAATGGCGGGCAAGGACGCATTCACACCTCGAGGGTCCCATCCCAGAACATCGAACCGTCTATCGCTGAGGCGCTGGGATACCTCCTCCGCAACTCGCCACGTGTACGAAGTGCCGCTTCCGCCGGGGCCGCCTGGCTCAATAACAATCGTTCTCTCGCTTTTACTCCCAGGACAAGGCGTCGCTTCAATATTAATGATTTCATCGGCATGCACAAGGCCAGATACCTGATACTTCGTCACAGCGAGCCGAGCGATGCGGCTGTCTGAGCCGTTGGTGTAATCGAGCGGAACGTCGAGGTAGCCGCACAAGTAGATGCCACGCTGAGCGTATGGATCTCCAGCCCGCAGGATGTCTTCGCTCGTCCTGTTGCCCCAGCTCCAATGTCTAGCATCCGGATCGAGGAGGCGAGCCCAGGTGCGCTGTGGGGTTGGGTCATCAAGAGGTGGAGGAAGAGTCGCGTTCGTGCAAGGCATGAAATGGAACGGGTCGTCGGGAAGTGGAAAACGACCGTAGGGGGTTTTCCTCGCACAGCTACCAGTCAGGGCAGCGCAGTACTGAAGATGGAAGCCATCGTAAGATACGCTCCGTAGGTCGCGATAGAGGCTGAGCAAGACGAGTAGCAACACAGTACAGACAACCTTCGCTGGCCATCGCTTGAACCGAGAGTCGGCTAGCGGTTGATCGGTCGTTGTTGAAGATTTCTCCATTGTCGCAGAACATTCCGGCTCACTGAATATAAAAACGGAGATACAGCCAGTGTGCCTCTGTCTACTCACGATAGAAGGCCGGCACATTATCATAGGTGATGTGATTTCGAGGTAGCTGGCGCAGGTTCAGCTTGTACTAAGACATCGAAGTTGAGGGGTCTTATCTTTATCTGTCCCACTTATTTGACGTCGGACCCCTACTTTCCAGCCACCCCTGCTTTCCGGCCACCTAATTCCAAATGCCATCACCATGTGTTGAATAGGGACCGGAAATGTAGACCGGTCCGGCATCTGACCCGCCCAGAGGGCAGACATCACAAATTTCCTGCACGCTCAAGGAGCGCAGGACAAGACAATACAACACACGGGGCCAACCCAATAATCTGAACCAAATGGATCTGGGCCAGCCCATGATCGCCATAGAATGATCATCTCTTGCTCCTCCAGTGAGCTTGAGGCCCGCCGGGGGGCTACAGCACAGTCGGATATCTTCGCCGGTCATGCAAGAGCACTAGTCGCTGGTACAGGCCGGCAGTAAATTTTAATTGGTCTCGGGACACTGTGGCCCGACATTATTGGCAAGGGGCTAGTAGCACTGGGCAGACACCCTGTCATTCCTGTGCGAGAGAAATGACCAATGATTTCCCCTGTGAAGTGACTACACCATCGAGAGTCGCACTTACACAGAATTCTAACATCAATCACCCCTCTGTGGCCCACTCCACCACGGCCCAGCGCGTTTGACCCACCAACGCGTAAATCACCAACACCAGGATCGTCATCATCTATCCATCTACACCTTCACTTTTGCTTCCTTTTTTCACAAATGGAAGCTGCTCGCTGAGATGAGGCGCCGCCAGCAGACCCGCATGCCGTCGAGGCCTGTAAATAATGGAAAGAGGGGTCCAGGAGGCTTACCCCAGTTACCTGGACATGCCGCCCTGTCGTGCCTAATCTTGCCTAATCCTTCCTCCAATTGTGCATTGGTCCCACATAACGCAGATGCCCGTGCGTAGATAGTTTCAAGCCCTCTGTTTACTTGCATGTCTGCAGTATCTTTTCATCATCCCCATTCTTGTTCTTGCCGACTACCAACCTCTTTTTCATGAAGCAAACGAGACGTTGGATTGGTTCCAGCTCTTCATGGACGACGAGATCTTGAGGCTACAACGCCTACTTCAGGATGAGCAACGCCAACGCAAGGAAGCCGACCGACAACGCGAGGAGGCCGACCGACAACGCGCGGATGCTGAAGACCGCTTGTTGACTGAACAGCGCCAGCGTGAAGATGAGCAGAAGCGTCGCGAAAGTGCCGAAGAACGCGCCAAGGAACCACTGCCACAGACAATTCAGCAATACCTCGAGGCCTGCCACTTGCTGAGTCTTGCCATTCAGCCAGTTATCAACCGCTCCTCGACTACACAAGGCGAGACGACTAATCCGACAGGACGAATCTATCCCAAGAGGATTGTCCCATGGGACAACTTCGCAGCAGAACAAGAAGGAGTTTGGCATTAACTCTCAACCAGATCCTCGTTCTCCACGCAACCCATCTTTCCATCCTCGAAGCAGTTAGAATACGTCACATCCTTGATTCGGCCCATTAGTAGTGAGCTGGGCCTGAGGGATTTTGAACGCGACACTGTCGAAAATGCTGTAAGGAAGCTGGTTGAAGGGGCCTATGAGGACGAAGCACTGCGATCCCGTCTTGGTTTACAGGGAGTCATCACATTCGAGAGCCACACGAACCTCGGCGATATAAAAGACTCTATATCGGCACCTTTGGAGCACATGTCTATTGGCAGTGGCACGCTGGCGCTGTAGCACCAGCCCCGAGGCAGACCACCCGACACAAGGCAAGAGGAAAGGGTAACCGGGCGGACCAGTTCTGCATATACAGGACCTCGCAGGGCCGAAACGTCCCCGCCGTGGCCATCGAATACAAGCCCCCACACAAGCTCACCCGGGACGAGATAGTTACGGGTCTAGATTCCGAGATCCAGCCCGAACGGGATACAATTCATAAACATGGTGACGGCTTCGCTTTCGCGTCGAGGACACTGGTCGCTGCCGTCGTCACCCAGCTCTTTTCGTATATGATCGGCAAGGGTATTCAGTACGGATACGTATGTACAGGAGAGGCTTTCATCTTCCTCTCTATTCCAGATGATCCCACTATCGTCTACTACTCGGTATGCGTACCCGACCTGGACGTTGTGGACGGCGACGAGACAAGGTTGCATCGTACGGCTGTCGCCCAGGTTTTTGCCTTCATATTACAAGCCATCGGCGCGGAACCGCCCCCAGCGTCCTGGCACGACACAGCCGCGGGCCTTGATCTTTGGGCCGTCGAGTATGACGACGTGCTGAGGGATATCCCCGTGACGGTACGTAAGGAGAAGCGCGGCACCCCATACAAGCCCCAGCGTTGGAAGGGCTTCCAGAGGTCGCCGATCAGGACCCGCTCGGGCTGCAAGCAACCAGGTAGCGACATTGGACCTCGGAACGAGGACGATAACGACAGCAGTGACGACGATAAGCGTGCCCATTCCCCCACTCCGAACCAACCCAGGCGTTCTGGTAGGAATGCAGCCACGTCAGAACCTCAGCCCCCTAGCACGAAGCAAGGCCGAGGGCAACAGTCGAAAGGCCAAGTGACGAAACCGAAAATACAAGATCGACCATTCTGCACTCAGCAGTGCCTTTTGGGGTTGGCGTATGGTGGGCCAGTGGATGACACTTGTCCTAATTACCATTCCCACGGGCGAAAACACATCGATCGGCTGGAATTTCTTGGCCTTATCCGCAACCAACTTGCCAAGGACCGCGGTCGTGATGCAGACTGCGTGCCTCTCTATCTGGGTGGATCGCTCGGCGCGCTCTTCAAGGTGCGGCTTTCATCACACGGCTACACCCTCGTCGCCAAGGGAATGGAAGCATTGGACCTTGGACGTTTGCAGCATGAAGGCAGGGTATATGACCGACTGAAGCCCATCCAGGGGAAGCACGTCCCTGTATGTCTCGGCATGATAAACCTGGCTCTTCCGTACTATTACGACAGTGGTGTGTTTGGACACTTCCTGTTTCTCAGCTGGGCTGGGCAGCCATTGTTCGAGTGTACCGACCAGATCGGCAAAGCCGATATCCTACAGACGGCTACCCAAGCCTACGTTGCACTACACAAGTCGGGCGTTCTTCACTGCGATGCAGAACTGCGGAATATGTTATATGACGAGCGAAGTGGATGCATTATGGTCGTCGATTTCGAGAGGGCACAACTCCCAAACCGTCAACCGCTCGGTCTTATTAGTCTTAATAGGCAGACACGAAAAAGGAAACGAGGGGTGAAATGTCAGGGAGTCAAAAACCTGTTTACGCAAGAGCTTCATCTTGTTTCGAGGAACGTATCGAGATGGATTAACATGGGGTAGGACACCGGCTATGTGTATCCACTTATGAGCACTTTCCGTTTGAACACGTTTCACCTTCTGTTTAATGGTATTAACAGCGATGTTCATGGCATTATCCACGTTCCCCCAAGCGTTCTTGCGGAAGTCACTAAATTGGGTTTAACTTGTTAAGCCCTGGTTGAGGTCCTGTGGCCCGTGCGCATGCAGCTACTCAATATGGGGCCAAAACAGTAATCAGGCAGAGGAGTAGCGAAAACAGGGATCCTGTGTACGTTACCGATATCATATACCTGCCAGGAGAGTGAAAGATAGACGCGGAAACAATACTTTCATAATATTAAGTCGCTGAGGAACCATCGCAAACAACTTATGCCATGGATATCCTGTTCGACTGCAGACTATGGGCTGACGCAGATATAGATGTCGAATGCTGAATGTCGAGTGCCCTGTGCTTTTTGTTCCACGATTTCCTAATCGCTAGACCTTATATCTATATATTGCGCTTTTCTTGGTAAGCCAGAACACACTCAGGAGCAACTTGGTGCATGTACTCTGCGCTCTCCCATGTCATTTCCTGATCACTATATCCCACCCACTGTACTTGATACCGAGATTGAATTTGATCTCGTATCTTGAACACGTGGAACATCAAGCGGCCGTTGAGGGAGGGGTACTTTTGTATAATGGCCTCGGTGCGTCCGCCCCTGTCCGACCAGAACTGGTACAAGAGCTCCGGGCTGCCCTCCTGTATGGCATCTTCTTCTGCATATGACGGTGCGTATTCCTCTCCGCCAACCGGTGGCCATCGCACAAGTATCTGCATCCTTTCTAGGTCGTCTGGGTTTTGACGCCAATCGAGGAGACTATGTATATCCCATGCGGTCTTAGCAGTTCTGGCCAGGACTTTTGCAGCAATCGTGTCTGCTTGCGCAAGGACTATAAGCGTGAATAGGCCCTTCAAATTACTCGACGGACGATCGGGCGCGATCCAGATCACGGGTGAACCGTTTGCCTTGGCCTTCTTGGCGAGATTGCGGACAAGTTGGCAAGCGCCAGGGACTTTCAGTGTCGTACCAACGACGATCACAGGACCGGGTGATAAGATATTCGTGTCATGGTCGATGACTCGGCTAATCGCTTGAGAGTCATATGGCTCTTCGTTGTATAGCGATATTCTTGGTCGTAGGCGACCAGGGACGGCGGGCCGTAGTTGTATCCGCATGTCGTGTCGACGTCGATCCTGTGCACAATCACCTGTGCAATTTGGAAGATCATCTTCACCATGGGCCCATGGGGACAGTGAGACCACACTGGTACACTTCTCGCACTGCATGAACTCCACACTGCCATGTAGCTGAATGGTCAGTGGCCATGCGTTGTTGGTGGCTGTCAAGGGGACAGTGGTGCTGAGCTCCTTCAGCCGCGTGTCTAAGCCATCGATATTTTGCGTATATAGCCGTAGAAGTCTTCCTTCTCTTGCTATTGACTGTAATAGCAAGTGAAAGGGCGTAGGTTCAGCCTCTTTGCATTGGCCATATAATTGTCGGATCATGTCAAGAAACGCTGCGGCTCTGTCGGGGAATTTGAATACATCGGCACTAAAGAGGTCTTCTCCAGAGCATTTCAGCCTGTATGTCTGCTTCAGCTGGACAAACAGGCCATCCTTAGTACGAAACGTTGGGACTAAAACATGTCTTAGTACTAGTATTCCAATTCAGCAGGATATTAATACGTACTTCCAGCTGAAGTGGATATTCCTGACCCAGCAATTACGACGAGCCCGTTCTTCAAGCAGAATGCGTCAAGTAGGGTGCTAAGATGTGGGTCTCCGCGAACCTCGTTATCACTTTGAGAGACAAGGTCGAGCGTAGGTACGTGGGCCATGTTGGCTGGTACCTGATCAACGAGACACTGGAACCTGGGGTGATGCGTGCCTGGAAACGGCAGGGGTCAGCGCGGTACGACAGGCCGACGAGTGGTCATGCAGGAAGTGCTGAAAGGGCAGCAGGTGCGGAAGTCTCAAAGGCTAGGGGTGAAGAGGAAGATGTACGTACAGCGAGAGACTTTAGGGCGTAGAAGAGAAGGTCGTAGATGGGGTATTGATGTAGCAAGTACTGGACTTGGCACTGACTAAAGTCAGAGTGGAGGATTGACCAAAAGAAATGCCAGGCGGAGTACGATACGAGGAGAGAGTACGTACCGTGACCGGGCGACGCGCGCCATAGATGGAAGGCGTGGTGCGGAAGGCCGTCAGAGTTCTGGAGGTGATGCCTCGGGCGGCAGCGTGACGGGAGTGGTGTTTGGTTGGGACTCGCCGTCAGCCAGGGTGTTGTTGCTGGCAAGAAACGAGAAGGCAGAGGAGCGGCGTGAGCGTGGGTATGTACTCACTCCGAGCTGCAAGAAAGGGAAGTCTCCGCAAGTGCAATGGAATGGATTGGCAGGTTGCAGACGATAGAGTCATGAGGCTGGATATCGGGTTGGAATAGGGCTTAGGGTGTTGTGATGGGTGTGGAGGCTGGGCTCACCGCAGAGAAGGTGGTCGCGGGCCGACGTTGAGGGTGGGCGTGCTCGAAACGGACTTGGAGCTTGAAAGAAGATCGACTTTAAATGGAGCAGAGGGGAGAGATCGGGAAAGATGGCGGCAGATGAGGAGAAGGAGAGAGAAGAGAAACAGAGGCCGACTTAGCGAAAGGGAGCACAGGACTACATATATACACATGGGAGTGCCCTACTGGAGGTAGCCAGCAACCCTGGCTTTCGTCTCGGGAGAACGGCTTCAGTACACTTGTGCTGGCTGGTGAGAGTACTGATTCCGAGCACCTCGGAGGCCGCCTGCCTTGACCCGTCTCGCTTGGGTCCTTTGACGCAGGTATCGGATGGCGAATTCATTCTTGCCGCTTTCCCCCGTTCAAAATGAGAGCCTCGCGGCAGTGCTGACGATGTGGATCATTTCTGTGACAGGCTGTCCACTGGTAAGGCTCCTCGTACGACTGACAGCTTGCCCAAGCCATTTTTAGAAGCACCAGGCACTGCGGAGGGCAAGAATTCTGGCATCCACGGAGGTCAAGCCCCTTGTCCAAGCGTACTGTACCTTGGAGCGCATGGAAAGCGTTGAGGCGAGGACGAAAACGGCAGCTGGGATTCGAGACGCTCCCATGTGCTAGGGTGCTCGGGAGTAATATTTAAAGCAGGCGGCCGTCGCTCGCGCCCTGATCTCTATCTTACCTCCTTTTCTTTCTTTCTTCATTCCCAGAAAAAACCATCCAGTTCATTCACCACGGACTACCTTCAAAAAAATGCTAGGCTACCCTTGGGCTTCCGACCCTAAACTGCCATCTTCTCTCTGCATTCTCGATACATGCGACGACGACCATGTCGACTGCAATTTCTGGGGCATTCCTCCCGACCACGCCCCCGTGGTACCCGACAACTGGCCCGCGCTACCTGCCTACACTGTTCCTTCGAGCGACTTCTTTCACTTTAATCTTGATGAGCGCTTTTGGGCGAATCTATTCGAGACACCCGATGAGACTCCCGTTCCAGCGGATGGGAGTCCTGACAACCCTATCGATCTTACCGACGGCTCAGATATTCACCCCTCTTCAGCAGGGGAACAGGGAATGAGGCCTTTCAGACACCCCCAAGCTCGAGGTTCGGGACGCAGAGCCCAGTCTCATAGGCTCAAGCCTGCCGCCGCCCCGAACGTTCACAGCCGTCCATCAAAGACAAAAGTCGCAAGAAGACCACTCAAGCGCTGCGGAGGCAGAGGTCCGAAACATCAAGGCTCGTCTTATGATCGCCAACCGATGTTACGAATCGACAGTGTCGAGGTCCGTCTTCAAGATGTAGTCGTCACGTTCCGCTTTGAAAGGCTGCGCTGGAAATGGGATAATCCGAACGCTCTGAGCTGGCTTGGGGTGTCGAAAGACGGTTTACGGGATGGTGAAGTCGACAGTGCCATATCGAAGCGTCTTTCTGAGCGCCTGGATTCTCTCTTAGTATATGTACGAGTAAATGGCGAAGGAGAGACTGTCAAACTTCAATGGGAAGAAGATTCATTCATTGCCATTGATCTTGTACAGGGGGAAAGCTTTGGTCCAAGCCGCATGGACATAAACCAGTTATTGCTTCACCCAACCAAAAGTTGGGCTGTCCCATGGTAGACCATTATAGTACAGGCATGAGACGATATCGTCCAATAAGAATAGAATCTTTTCACCCACTTGCAATTCACCATGTGATATTTACAACTTATTGAAGTCCCTTATACTTGATAGATTAGCCGTTGTGACGGCCTGCACAGACCTTCCCACATGATAAGCCGATACCTCCCAATAAGGGAAGGATCTGACAGGAGGATCCTCTTAAAGGGACAGCCTCCAGCTGTACCTAGCTTTCTCTCTCTTCCTTTCCTCTCTAGTCTTGATATTCTCGTCAATAGAGTAATAGCTGCTTGCTGCCGGCCATGTCCCAGCTCCTCAGTACGCTCGCCGTGACAAGGTCTGGCTAAGTGACCGCGCAATCCGGTATCTAATCACTTATCTAATCATACATGTGGGTCTTGGTATAGATGGTTTGCAGCTGGAATCGCATAGATCCAACATTATGTTCGTTTAAGGGATATAACGCCCATAGCTTAACAAGGCCGTAAAAAAGTGATGTTATGCCGAGCTTGCCATGATTTAATAGTTGTTTAATAACGTATACAAGCTAAATGAAGGTTGTTGTTATAATCAAACGAGTTCAGTGATTAGAGGGTGATTATTGGTGTATTGTATTCAGAGTGTTGTATCTTTTTTCTTCTGTTCAGGTGCCCCTGATCGGTTCCCAGTTTGGTGTTGGCCATCTCCGCCGTACCGTGGTTTTGTTGAATAGCACGCAAGCCACCGTGGCGTTCAAGGAGGTGGCAGTGCACCAACAAGGCCAATAGGGCATTTTGGGCCACTTAGCCCACAGCAGGATTTTCACACAGATACAACAACCAGATCTTACTGTATCAACGTTCCTGACACGAGACTCGGGATACAGCCAAAGATCTGGATCTTCTGTCGCAAACGTTCCTGTAGAGGCGATTCGAGGCGCAGCACGAGATCCGAGGTTTCCTACTGCAAACGTTCCTCCGAAGGCGACTCGAGGCAGTAGATTACGCTGCAATCACAGCAATATTCATAGCTTCGCACGGCAGCTCAGACTATTAACAGGACCCTCCCCTATTCATATCAACTCATATATCTTAGCCTGTATCGACCGCTACAATAGCAATGAGAAGCCTGTCCCCTACGATATCCTCGAAAGCTTCCGCATGGACCTTGAAGAATGGATTTGCTGGCGGCTTGTACTTCCAAGTCGTCCCCTTGTACCGGCAACAGGGATAGTTAGAGCCTTACTAACCTACACATAGTTCTTTTAAATACAATGTTTGTTCTTCTCTTTACAGCTTCTCGCCTTTAATTATCGTTATTAAGACCCTGCTTGTACTGCCCTTCTTATGTATAAGATCCCTAACCGCTAGAATGGTAGCCGCCAACCGCAAAGATATTTTCAGGGAACACGATTCTACCAAGAAACAACACAAGCAAGCCCCGAAAGAGAAACCTGGGTCATCCCGATATGATCTTGAGCATCTCCTATATATGGATGTCCTAACCCCGCCGGACATCGTTGGTTCGAATCCTAGCCCTATTCGGGGCATTCATCCAACCCAGACATACATCTCTTCAGCCCAGGCTCGTGAAGGCGGAGACCAACTCCCGTTGTCCCACGGCCCATACAAGAGGCCGTAGTTCCAGACATTCCCGCCCAGGGTCACCATCACGTCCAGCATCTTAGACTGGCCAGAGCTGACGAACGGGACAACAACACCGGTAACGCAGCCCAAACAATTGCACCAATCCAGATCCAGAACGACAGGACAAGCAATAAGAACCCATCCCAGCATGATTCAAGACTGGACGCTGAGTTGGTTGAGTTCCCTGCCCAGAACAATCACGAGGGACCAACCAGGCACGACGCCCCATGCGAGGATAGTGATCCAGCGCAGCAGGACCAACCAGTCCCCACGTACGACGACCACCCCATCATCATCCTTCAGACGAGCCAACAGAGGATGGCCGAGCATGTGACCAGCTAACCAAAGAATACCAACCAACCGAAGATCACCAACCAGACGAGGATCACCGCTCAACCGAGGAGGACGCATCCGCCAGCAACTCATCTCAGCACGACCCTGTCCATTGTGCCCTTGACAGCCCACCCAGTGCTGTGACCCGAGTCCCACCACCGCAGACTCGAAAACGCCAAGCTGGCACATTGTCCACGGCTTCGAGTCGTGTTCGCAATACAAGGGTTGCTGGGGACTTCAGACCGAGGATATCCCACCCCGGTGATTACCGTTGGTAGGGAGATATCACAGACCGTCTCTCGAGGCTTGACCGGAGAACTTACTCCGAGCGCGTTCTGTTTGTAATGGAGATATTCGACGGGTTCCTTGGCAAAGCTCCCGAGGCTGTCTGTCTCATGTCTGAAGTGCTTCAGCAACCATGGTGCGCAAGGGTGGAGATCCTCCTCCATCTACTTGTTGGTCTTGGAACTCTCGATGAGCTATCAGGGGGAGCACCTGTCATCCCCAACTGGTTCCGAAGTTCACGTCTCAGGGGCAGCTCCCTCTCAGAGGCGCTAGGCGGAATTACCAATGACCGAGTGCGACGGCCATGTGCCCCACGGGGACAGCGTTAGAAGGATGCCCCCGAGCCAGGGGCTATAGAGTGATATTTAAACCCGAAAATCCCCCCTCTCCTCGCTGCATGAACTCTCCCTCTTTACCCTCACTTTTCACACGACCACCCACTTGAACCGCTATGAGTCAAGTCCGACACCAGAATATCTCCTGGGACCCTGCCTTCTCAGGGGACCCTGCCTTCCCATGGGACCTGTTCGACGCTGACCCCGACGATCGCCGCAACCCTGATTTCTGGAACCTCATTCCTGACGACCCTACAATGAGCCTAGACGGAGCTCCCAACACTGCTGCCTTTGATTCATGGAGCGCCATTGACGACTTCTCCCGGAACCTGTTCAACGCTGACCCCGACGATCGCCGCAGCCCTGATTTCTGGAACATCATTCCTGACGACCCTACAATGAGCCTAAACGGAGCTCCCGACACTGCTGCCTCTGATTCATGGCGCGCCATTGACGACTTCTCACGGGACCTGTTCGACGCTGACCCCGACGATCGCCGCAACCCTGATTTCTGGAACATCATTCCTGACGACCCTACAATGAGCCTAAACGGAGCTCCCGACACTGCTGCCTCTGAGTCATGGAGCGCCATTAGCGGCTCCTCAATGGACTTGGGCGAACCATCCGATCTGTTCAACGACTACCCCTCTCTTGACGAGATGGACTCTGATGAGCGTGTCTGGGAAATATTCCTGGGAGAGAAGACACCTTCTATAGCACACCCCCATGGGAGTCGCAACAACCCAATCGACCTCACTATTGCCCTAGAGAGGGAGCACACTCCAGAGCCCCGAGACCAGGTGCCCGAAGCACCGCCATATGATCGCCAAGCTACGCTACGCATCCAGCGTGTCGAAGTAGATATGGACGATGAGACCTACACGTTCTATATCAATAGGCGACATTGGGCATGCGATGACTTGGATCTAGAAGGGCTTCATGTCCGGGAGGGGCTGCGGCAAGAGGACGTCGACCCTAGTATCTCGGCGACATTGTGGGAGGTACGCGAGTTCCTCTCAGTGCATGTGCGAGTTAACGGGGAAGGGGAGACACTTGAGTTTCGATTTGAGGGTGGGCGAGAGAACGAGGACGTTGTTGGGAAGTTTGTTGGCTTTGACCCTATTGAGGAGCGAGATCTGCTTGTGAGCTGTGAGGACATGAAGCAGCTTATACGCCATCCAAACCAGATTCTAGTAGTCACTTGGTAAATCCGATACAGTCCTTTTCTCCTCTATGCTCGTCGCTTCGTTCATGTTATCGCGTCAGTGACCCCCATGCCAGTCCAGGGGGCGAGCCCCTTTTCAACCACGAGGGTGGCCCGAGCGGCCAGTTGGCCGCATTTCATTGGCTGGTAAGGCGGCAGCATTAGGTAATCCGTCGAGTAGCACATGCATTTACTGTGAGCGAATTAAATCAGAGACGCGATCAGCATTCAAGCTTCTGTGTGGCGGCGCACCCAGGAGGTGGAAGAGAAGTTCATGACGCGAAGGTTGGTCCGTGTGCTGCCAGCCTGCCAGGAGCCCTGGAGAGCCAGCCAGTCCCGCTACCATACACGGTCTAGCGCCGGACCGGGATTGAAAGTTTCCGCACTAATCAGATCGCACGCCGACCACTTTTTCATAAGGGGAGCTAAGGGTGCCAATTCGGTCTTCCACCTGAGGTCCAACTAACTCGCTACCTGATTCTCCCGTCGAAGCCGAACCTTTGCCGCAAGCCACCGCTTCATCTTTGCTGCAATCAATAAGAACAAGTAGGCGACAGGATTTTTTCGCACTTACTGCTTCAACAAAGCTGCATTTATTGGTCAAGGAGTCGGAAGTAGACCCGCTCTTCAGAAAGGCCTCCAACGCGGCTCGGTGTGCTTCCATGTTCTTTGCCTCATTAGGCCCTCTACCCCAAGAGATGGGATGGTCCGAGGCTAGAAGGCGGGATTCGTCTTCTTGAACCTTCAACTTGGGTCTGATTTGGGGAGACACGTTTATGGAGACCGATTTGTTGATACACCCAAGGTGAATTTGCAAAACCCCTCCCTCGGCCACCTTCCTGATGTCATGATGATCGAGTACCTGTTGAACAAGGTCCGAGACGGTTTGTGAGTGCGCTTGATCTGTCGCAGGACAAACAGACATGATGGGCTGCTACATCACGTTAACGTCGGGATAAGTGGGTGCCAGCATGGTTTTATGAAGGTGTCAAGGAAGTGCAAACACGTCTGAGGTCATGAGCCAATATCCCATGTAATTTGTGTAGGCACATGCAATGCAAGACCAATAATGTCGTGCCTACTGACGCATGCAACTCCCAGCAGGATCCCACCCTTCTTGGGTCGGGGAGGGGGGATGAGGTTTGTACGACCCCTCATGCGGGTGATGCAAACGATCTGAGATACGATACCTAGCTAGTCCACGCAGCCGACCGGTCGGTGAGACCAACCGGTGAGGCAGACGCTAGTTGCTGTCAAATTCACGATTCGAACCTTGATCCTAGTAAGGAAAGGGTTCAAGCTGACTTCGCCCCGACAAGCTGCCAGTATACTTATAAGGTGAAAAGGTATGTTACGGCGCTAGATAGCCTCACAGGATTGACCCCTATATATATGACCATGTCTTCTAGCTAGCTTCATAGTTTCTCTCGTCAATCGTTCTAGAGTCACTAGCAATCAAACTGTGACATCTACCCACAACACCGCACGAACCCCCGAAGCTCTCACAGAGCATGCATCATGGCGTCACCATCCAGTCCTGTTACCATCTCCGTGCCTCGCAGCCCCGACTCAGTTGCCACCTCAGAGGAGATCAAGGATGAACATGAACCACTCCGACAAGAGCACCTCGTTCAGATCCAGGACACCCTGAAAAGACACCAAAACGAGCGTATGCAGCAACTCCGGAGCCAACAGGCCGAGCACGTGATCCAGGGGGGGCCGTCCTAATGACCAAGACTTGCCGATGGCCTATCTTGCCGACCAGTTGCGGCTAACCGAGAAACAACGAGCCGAACTCGTCAGCGAGTACCATGAGTTGTCCAAAGCGCTTTCCGACGACCTGTCGGGTATTGACGGCAGACACTTGACGAATTGGCCGCGCATCCAAGAGCTCGAAATAAGTCGGGTTACGAACTATCCGGAACTGGAAAAGGGCCACGTACGGTTCTACTCTGCGATACTTCAAAGCGAAATGACTATCGCCACTCACAGGTTGAAGGCTGGTATCTCTCAATACATATCGGCGGTCGCCTATGGCAGCACTGAACACAAGCTTGGTGGCGAAGAGTACTCCTTGAGGGACGTGGAAGAATTTCTCGTTCTCCTGACTGAGAGCTTGCACGAAGAAGCATTTCACAGGGGATATCGCACGGTTCAACAGCCAAAAACAGGAAAGCGCGCGGGCGATAGTGATCTTGATCTTCAAGGTTGCAGCAAGCGCGTCAAGGCGGAAGCGGATGTACATTAGTTCTCATTCCTTACCCAGCACCATTGACAGTAAATGCATGATCTCCGTTGCATCGCCAACCTCAACACTGAAACCTGTCATGCCGAACGTGTGCGTGCGCAGTCTTCCGGAATACAGCAATCACGCACGGCCCGATGTACCAAGCGGCTTGACACCCCTGCCCGGTCCAAACCGAATACCCCGAAAGCGATTCGCTGCCAGTGGCCGGCCAAAAGGGTCATCTTGAAAGATCAAGCAATTATCGATACGGAGCTTCGCGGGGTACCGAGTGCCGAGAGCTGCATGCGATTTTCGTTCCATCATAACCGTCAAGAGCAATTGCCGGGCCTTGTATTGATGCCGTCGACTTTTCTTACGTGTATGCCGTTCGACGCGCTTTGCAAAGAATAAGGAGACAAGCTCTTTGAGTTTCTCGGCCGTCACAATCTTGTATCGTTCCAGGTCGTTTGCATCCAGTATCAAATGCGTTGATGTCTCCACCCGGATGTCTTTCCAGCTCGTCTTGTCGGGCATCGAGTGTTTCTCTGCCCAGACGAGGAACACATCCTTGGGGATTGAAAAAGAGGCCCAATGCGCAAGTCGATCGGCGTCGTCCTTGGGCACTGGAATGGACCAAGTAGGATAGGATGCATGGAAGAGATGGCCGATATCTGGACATAGTGCGTAATATTTGTTGTTTAGTGGGTGTCCCTGAACCGCAACTCGGATTTCGTAGCTGCGGGTATGTTCTGCGTAGGTCCTGACTTTCCATGATGGAATTTCGATGAGTTTAGTATGGTCTCCTCCGCGGTCACGGATTCGTTTAGAGAGCGCCATCTCCGCCAACCATGATTCGTCAGCCATGGGAAGTTGGGTAGGAAGTTGTTGCCAGGGTGGTCTGCAGCTGCGTCAAGGTCGACCTTCTTGTAGTTGCAACCACCAGCAAGGTTGTCCCCAGCGTTCTGCGGAAAACAGAGATGCCCATGACCCCGTATACGATATGATGAAGCCAGACTACATGCGGCGGGCCGCTATCATCTATGCGCGGCGGAATTGCCTAGTCTCGAATCGGCTAGTAACCAAACGGATGTTATTAACAGGTCTATACCCCTTCCCCCTGCCACTCCAGTCCTGCTCATACCATGCTCCCCACACCGTGGGGTAGTGTCGACTAGACTGGGTGACGAATGACTGAATGGCCGGATGGCTGGTTTTCCGGCAGTTCCCTCGAGGACGTCTCAATCATGCACAACTCCCCATAGTCGAGGTACCCCAGTGCCACTCAACAATCAGTGGCACACTTGGTCACACACACCGCATAGACCAAGACCTCCAATCACAATACAGACACCACCTAATATACAGCATGTTTTACCCCAAGCTGTTTCGCATTGCCAGGTAAGTTCCTTACAGGTACCATAACCACAGCCCTTACAACAAACGGCGCAGGCAGAACCCGAAGTCGTTGAATTGCTGTGTGTAAGGGATTGAGCAGCTGAATTATCCATGTCTAGAACTCGTTCGTATTGGTTGGCTTTGCTTCTTTTAGTATCCACTTGTCTTTACTCTTTTAGGTGCTTCTTACCGGTTGTACTGGCTGACCCGGTTGGACTGGCTGACATCTTGCAGGGTAATGGTGAGAATCGATTGAGGATTTAGAGCAGTGTGATTTTACTGATTCGACTCGAAGGGGATTGATAAGTAAGGCTTCCTTTGTCAAACGTGTGTTAGAAATGAAGGCCATGTAACAGAACCAGCTACAATTCGGTCTGAAGTGCTTTCTTATAACTGCGCACAGTTATATCCATTGCCAACCGCCCCTCTCAGTGGGCCGTCGGATGCGTTACATCCTAGCCTAGGACTCATGTGTTTACGCCCGACCACAGTACGACCCGTTGTATAGGTACCCAGAGTAGGTCATATTACAGGGCTTCGTCTGCCATCTAGCGGTGAGGGCGGATCCTCTCCAGGTCGATTACTAGGACCGACCGATCAATTCGCGCAAGATAGCTGTGACAAGGTGTCGCTGGTATTGCGGTACTAGGTTAGTCTCGAAACGGCAAAAGATTATATAAGCAAGACAACTCTGCATTCCCCCTGCCAGTTTAGTCCCGCTTTTACTGAGCCTCCCACACCACAATCTCTTCTCCGCTTCTCATTCACAACGCCAGGTGGTTGTACCCGGCGTGTTAAGGAACAAGGCACCCAATCCTACCTACCCCAGCCATGCAGTTAGCTTGTATATGCGACAACGGCGGTACCCTGGATATAGCGACTGCTATGCAGCAGCAGCCTTACGCCGTGCGTGGATTGTTAGCTGATGCGTTCTTCCAGTGTCAACAGTACATCCCTGATACTTTGGACTTCTTACAAGCCGAGCGCGCTGTCCGGGATGCGCTCCTGGCTTTCCAGGGGAACCAGGAGAACTATTCCAGGGCATATGTCCTAAAACGAACACTTGATGCGCGCACCCTGGAAACCCCGAGAGCTGACCTCATTCACTCGTCGTTCAGCCGTGGCGGGCCTGTTGCTCTGGCTGGCATCTTCTACGCTACCTTCGATGCGCATCGTAATCTTCGTAGCCGTGAGGTGTTAGATTTCCTCCTCAACCGTGCTTCCGACGAATCCCGACTCCAGCTCATCATGCGGGCAAGCACGTTCCCGTGCAACCGATCAATGAGTGGCTGGCTGACGCGGATCCTGGACAGACTCGAACCCAAGTGTCAGAATCTAGCAAGCATCATACGATGCCTAGGGCCGACCATGTCGACAAGCATCATCCGTCGTGCACGAGAGCCGTCACTGACATGGGGTACAAACGGTGAGCCTGTCGGCGTCGAGCCCAGGCTACACTCTTCGATCGCCAACATCGAGCAGTTCAATGAGGCCCTGGCCCGCCTGGAGTATGTTGGCTTTGTACGCAGGTTAGAGGGCAGAATCACCATGGATCCTTGCACAGCAGACCTCCTACGGGAACGATTTGAACAGAAGGGTTGGATTGTCGAAGCTTGCAGGATTGTCGCTCACGCTTTCCCCAAGTACTATGGTCTTGAACCTGCGAGGTAAGGCAGCGGCATGTCTCGAACGCGCTTCCGAGTTGCTAATATAACCCGCATACTCAGCTACATGGATCAGTGCGAGTCGCTGCAACCACAGGTCGAGAACCTGTTTTCCTACCTGGGTGACTTGCAGATCGCCACGCTGGTCGACCAAACATGCCTCGTGCAGCTAATCGAGACATGCTTGTCAACTTCGTACTTCCGCGATAAGCCGTGGAAATCCAAAGCCATCTCGATCGCATCGGACGCAGTCTCTGTAGTGAACCACGCCGTCGAGCGGGGTTTCCTGGTCGCAATGCTTGACGTGAGGAGGTCCGAACTGGCCCATCTGTACCAAGAGCCAAGCCGGCAGAATGCCCCTTTCCCCGTAGTTGACCACCGATCTCATGCATTTTCCGTCGAAAATTCCCTCCTTCAAGCCCGGGAATGCATCTGTCTTAATGCCCTGGCGTCCGCTTGGGAGCACCTGGCAAGTTTCGATCCCTCCTGGCACGGCCGTGTGTCGTCGCTGGGAGGTGTCCAAAGCGGGCGCGTAAGTCTTATGCAGGCCAGGATCCTCCGGTGTGAAGGTCGGTTCCAAGAAGCTCATGGGATCCTCACATCTCTACCGCATGACAACAGCAAGAACACGTCACTTCTCGGCTCTGTGCTTTGTGAGCTTGGCCAATATGATGAAGCGATACAGCGGCTTGATCTGCACCTTGCCACCAGAGCAACGAAAAGAGGTGTCGCACTGGTCGAGCTCGCATTGGCACATGCGCACCTGTTCAGGTGCATGCATACTCTCATGAAGGGGGATTCCTTGGACCGGAGCTCGCTACAGGTCTCTCGCAGCATCTTCCAGCGGCTGGCCGACACTACTTTCCCTGCCACATTTTACGGCAGGATACACCATCTCTCTACCCGCCTCGGGCTGGCCATGGTGACTCACCTGGAAGGGCAGGTGGAACCTGCTTTGGATGCATGGCAGGCCGCGCTTGCAGTGTCCAAACAGTGTCTTCCCACTGGGTACACAGACATGATTATCTCCTACTCGACCAGTGAGCTTGAAGCCCGGCGCGGGGCTACAACACAGTCGGATGTCTTCTGTAGTTATGCAAGAACCCTGCTCGCTAGAACAGGCCGGCAGTACCATTTTGTTGGCCTAGGGACACTGTGGCCGGATATCATTGGCAGGTGGTTGACGACCCTGGGCCGACACCCTGTCGTTCTAGTACGAGAGATAGACCCCTGACTTCCCCTGTGAAAGGACTCACACGCCAGGCAGAGCCATGCTCTTCACGTTTTCGTGCCAGACGCGTTCCTCGCCGTACGCTCGTACACCTATAAACCACAATGGAGTTAATTCATTGCTTTGTCCATGGTCGCGACTTGCCCACTTTTGACCTGATCTCTCGTCCTGATATGTTCGCAACTTTGCAAGTATGCCATCTTGCCGCGCCGGCTCCGACTTTGACCCCAAGGTTCAGTACGTTGAGACAATCCACCCATGGTAGCCGTGGACTGCTCACAGTACCTGTTAGCCTCCAATGCATTCGCGTCTTCCAAAGGCCGGCCGCTCAGCTGCGATCAATTCCTGCGCGCTGCTCCATCGACTCCGCTATCATTAAGGCACCGATAAAACAAGCATGTTCTGTCACGAACAAGATTCGAGAACTACGGGAAAGGCTCTCAAGCCGACGATCTTGCTCACCCGAATGTCGGAGCCTCGATCGGAACCACGAAGAAATACCACAAGACAGGGCCAACGAAGTACCAATTGGCCAGAGGGAACCTGCTGGGCGGCGTGAGGCTTGGTGGAGAGACTGAATACGGGCGCCCGACTCATTGATCAACATCAATGGGGGTCTCTGGTGTGGCCTTCAAATGCAAAAGGTAGCCTCTAGGAACCTAAACAGGACTTGTCGGCTATGAACTCATGCCTGTCGAAGATGGCCTTGAAACTAACATCTAATAGCGTGATGCTGTTGAAACTTGTACCAGACTCCCCGGCCGATGACCGTCGAGCCGACAGGGCGGTAGGACCAAGTAGCCTGGATACCTAGGTGCTTGGAGCTACACGCCGTGACAGTATAATGAACAAAGTTGCTTTAAAAGTCAATTTGGTTGTTAAAAGCCTCGCTGAACTAGAGGTGGAAGGAAAGGTTTCCAACTGATTTACGTGATGTACACCTGCAAACACCGCAAGAGCGGCTGCCCTTGGCGACCACATATGCATATATAAGATAAATAGGTTTGTATTAGAACCAACGGGAAGGAATGACTACGGGTGGACTTGGGAAATGATTGGAATATAAGCTTGGACGTGGGTACTATGTCAATCTTATCAGATCAATGCAATATGCAATATGCTTTATATAAATTTCAAAGTCCCATTTCTAAGTAAATACGGGGTATATAAGCCTTGGTTACGCAAGCCAAGTTTTTCCTCGCTTGTTAACGACCTTTATCCTGGCTTTAGACATTGAAGATTAGGAGGGAGGAGGAGGGAGGAGGGGTGCTAGACGATCACGACTCTTCAGCAGGCAATACCCCCACTGATCTTAGATTAACCGGGCAAAGACCTATATAGGAGGTAGTTCAAGTTTAGACTATGTCGAACCGGACCCCTTACACCCAAGATGCTTTTGCTGCCAGGTGCAGGGGCTCCCAGAGAGTTGGGACAGCATTGGAGCTATGATTGGCGTATCAAGAATGACACGTAAGCATGCAAGAGAACTCATGTGATGCCTTAAACCCCACATCAATGAGCTGTTCTTCATCGGAGATGTTGCAATCCCCGGGGTATAGCTGTGCTACAACAAGTGGTAACTTAATACCAGGCTAAGCCACCACTAGAAGACCCATACACAAAGACCATTTCCAGGTGAACCAGGTGGCATATAGTTCTTAGTAAAACGACCTTGATCGGTCCTAGACCATTCGTCAGTAGCCGTACTCCTGGCTTCAATGGGGTTGTTGTTGTTGTTGTTGTTGTTGTTGTTCAAAGGGCGCGCGGGCGTGCTAGGCTAGGTCTCATACTATACATATACATACAGCTGCCTAGCTAGCAGGTCTCGTTCGTAAACAGCCACTGCATCTAAGCAGCGGTTCCCATCGTGACCCCCTCCTCTGGGTGAGGGATGGTGCGGACGTCGTTCCCAATGCTTAGTTTCATAGCATATCCCCAAATTCAAATAACTTGATTCGCGCTGTAAGGCAAGTTCTGCAGAGTCGGTGCTCCTGCTTCACGTGCAAGTGCACCACAAAGGAAGGAGATATAAAGTAGATGCCCCGGACGCCACCTAAACAAAAGGAAAACCTATTGCTCTCAGTGACGAGGGTAGATGCCACTATATAATGTTATAACTACGAGTAATTCACGGCAACCTGTAGGATTGTCCATAATGTTACAGAAGTAGCGCTGTCGTTCCGGTCTGGTAGTTTGCCGGGAGGGGCCCAGGGGCCATTTCTTGAACTGCTTGATGGATTTCCGGCAGTGAACGATATGTTCCGGGGCTTTTGCTCTCCCGCAAGAGCATTCACGGATGGCGTCTGGGTGTCCAAACTTGTCGTGTTACCAGGCAAAGTCGCCGTGCCCTGTGCGGATGGCGAGATGGTGATGTAGTGCTGGCCTTGTAAGCACCTGTAGCTCCTCGTAACAGTGCAGGTGATAACCAAGGTTCCAGTCCTTGTAGCGAGACGACAGTGTTGCTTGTGCCTTGTCCCACCATTTCTCACGAGCCGCAACTCCCTTCATTCGCGCTATGGACTTGATGCCGTAGGCTGTGGGGGTGCAGTCGCTGTCGATGACAGGCAGCTTGGAGCCGGCCTTAGCCAGCTTGTCTGCAAGCTCGTTGCCTTGGACGTTGCAGTGGCCAGGACACCACTTGTCAGTAACGTTCCGGATTCCCGCCCCAGCGTGGAACTTTAGGTAGGCCCACTGGCAGGAGACCGCGGCGTCGCCGCGGAGCCCCCAGATCGCCCCTGTGTCATCCACGCATACCCAGATCCGGCGCTGGCTCAGCTCCGGAGGGGCCTTGGTAACGCACTGGAGCCCTTTCCAGGCTCTTACTACTTCCGCATCGAATACGATGGAGCACGGGTGTAGGCGGCCCTTATTTGAGGCGAGGAGTTGCCCGCCTTGGTAGACCGCATAGCCGTATCCTATGCATGTTTTGTCCTTTAATCCGTCCGAGAACATCACCACATCTTCTGGGGCAGTGTTCGAAACCATGCCTTGAAGGACTCTGCCGCCTGTACGCAAAGCGCCACAGGGCCTGGCCCAGAGCTGCTTCCGCCGTTGGGAGTCCAGCGTCTCTGTAGACCGTGTAGGTAGGGTTGGTCCGCCATATGGGGAGCACCGCACGCGCTGCCATGGTGAGGGCTCGCTGTATCATGGCAATGTGCCCTCCCACTCGGGCACTGACTTCCGCCTTTCCTGCCGAGGAAATGATGTTTGCGGGCTTTTTCCGCCCGCCGTACCATGGCTCTCGACCCACTCGGGAGTGGCGCCTTAATTATGAATTCTCGCGTTATCTTGCATGAAAAGGTCCCCAGCCTCCTAGAAAGGAAGGAGCCCTTCCTGGAGGAACTCTTGATACGAAGCTGAAGATACTCCTCCGCGAAGAGCGTCCGGATCGGGCCCGCAGAAGACCAATTTCCCAAGGCCAACTTCTCCGCCAAATAGCCATATCATGGACCACACCGTTATCGAAATCCGGGGTCTCCCGTGACTCTGAGGCTTCACCAGATCCTCACGGTGTTTGTTAGTTGAGAAGCGGATGACCCAGTCCCCCGGATTATTGGGTGAATTCTGGAGGGTGCACTCGTCTGAGAAGAAGGTTCGGAACAACACCCAAAGCTAAACCCCTGGGCTCTTGCAATCGGATCGGCCAGTGAAGAAGAGGCATGAGCAGAGGAATGAACAAGGCTTTGGCCGATCATTCTTCGCCCACGCGTCGCCGGACAGGCCCCCATACCCGTGCTGCGCCGTTCTCATACACCCTGGATTCTGCATGATCCGGAGGCCTTTCCATGGCGAGCAAGGGTGCGGAGACATGGATATATAACTCTGCTGTGTTCGCAACACGGTCTTGGCTGCTCATTCTTCATGGTCGACTTGCAACCGCACGGCATACTTCTCATTTTCCTGCTAGGCTATTCCTATCTTCCGATTATTATTATTACTATTCATAAGCCGCAAGATGGCTTGCCATGTCGACAAGCAAACGATAGTGGCTTTTGTTGGTGGCTTGTTGTCGTTCTTAGTCGGTGCTTCATCCACTCTACAACGTGTTTTACAATGGGTCACCTGCATTCACCCGGACGCGAGCTTGACCCTCCACGCCTGTCGCTCTGCCATCGGGATCGCAGCTTTTATCACCATATGCGTTGCACTGGCCCGTGCCAGCCGAGTCGGCCTGGAAGTCTCCAATGCTACCATGGTGACTTGGGCTGTCTGGACAGCTCTGGTCAGCAGTCAATTTGGCGAGGTAAAGCTTTATGAGGTTACCCCTCGGAACCGATATATCGCTAATACAGGCATAGGTTGTCTGTTATCTGGAAGCAGTCACCGTCGACCTGAAGGCAGCACTCGCTCCCAGTGTTCCATTCGTCCTTAGTACGGGCCTCTCGATTGTAGGCCGGTTTCCCCAGACCATTCCAGGTTCGCCTTGGTGGGTGCTTGCTGGCTGTACAATCCACCGGATGTCACTTGCGCTGCTTCTATTCTGCTACAGTACAGACCGACCAGACAGGACAAAACGAAACTATGCTATTGCCTGGCACGCCCTCGGCTTTGGTGCCAACTTTCTTAGCTTGCTGGGAAAGTCTCCCCTTGACCAGCTATTGGTACGTAGTCAGTCTCTCTATGCGACTCTTATGGCTAATGTAGTAGGTTTTGAACTATATTGGTCTGCTTATGGAAGCCCGACAGCCCATTCTTCTAGAAGCGAGAAGGTTTGGTTTGATCAAGCGAGTTTCTCTCGCGACAGGAACGAGCGTAGATGCGCCAAGCAATACGAGGACTCTCGTTGGTTCGTCGGGGTCGCCTAGGACATTGGCCAGCAGGGGTGGTGTATTTCACATTGGGTCGACAGATTATGCGGACTACCTCTTACAGTCTAGCCGAGAGCAGCTGACCTCTGTTTCATCCTTTCCTATTCGGTCGGAGCCAGTGTAAGGTAGATTAGATCAAGGACTTGCCTTCACGGGAGATAGCTATACTTGGCTAGAGGCATTCTTATGGTTAAATGTGTTACTTGGCACGTAAAAGAAAACCGCTAAGCGTAAAGAGTGGTATTTATCTAGTATGATATAGCTAAAATCCAACGTGACAATTCCCAACGACAGTCTCAGGTCCAGCAAACCAAAGAGCCAAAGAAAAACCAACAAGATCTGAAAAACGAGTGAGTACATCAGGAGTTATGCCGTCCTGTGGTTCGTTTATTTAGGAGAGGCGGTCTTTTGCTGGCGACGGGCCCGCCCCTTAGCCATACACCGATGCTCTGCATAAGGTGTTGCTTTGCGGCGTTCTTCGAGACTCTCGAGCTCTGAAAATTTGCGCTTTTTTGGAACTAGAAGCCCTGGCTTGGAAAGTCGCAGTCTTTTAGACCGTCGTTTTCCATCCCCCTCCTCCTGTGGCATGGTGCCTAGCAGTGGCTGTGTATCGCTTATATCCACACCAGAGGACCCTGACCAAGGATCATTGGCCTCCAGGGAGGGCATTTGAGCAGGGGAACCGGAATCGAAAATCTCCTCTACTCCTAGATCGCCAATCGGGTAGTCGAGATCCCCAAACAGCAGCTCACTCGGATCCAGTGTGGCCATATTTCCGTCCCAGGTGTAGTTGCTGGACTGGTTCTCTTGGGGTAGGGGGACTGGGGTACCGTAAACAAGACGAAAGCTTTCGTCACTGTCGTCGCCGTCGTCGCTCGAAACGGAAATAACCTCGTGATCTCTGGCCCTCGGGCGGAGAGTGCGAGCATCATAAGCCGTGTCACTAGGTGAGCCTTGGAGACCTTGACCCTCTATCTTGTCAAATGGCCCTGTTTCAGTAACCGCGGCAGGAAAGTTCACCCCAGTAAGTTCCCCGAATGACATAGCGCTGCTAGACTGGGATAATGTCTGGCTGTCCCTTTCGTGGGGTGGCTCCTCTTCGCTGAGAATTATCGGGAGTCCCTCTGGATAACTGTATGCGCCCGTAGTATGGTCTCCAGACGGCCCGAGATAGCCAATCCTCATTTGGCCGGGGACAGTGCGTAGACATAAAAGAAACGACTCGATGAATTGTCTGTTAGTCGACGGCCAGCCTTCTGCGTCAAAGCGGATTTTCTCCCTAAGAACTGCATCCCAGACTCGCAAGATGGACTGAATCTGATTCATCACGCTGCAATAAAAGCCGGTGTCACGGTTCAGCTGGTCTTCAAAGACCTTAGAGAGGTCTGCCTGGTTGAGGATTCGCTCATAATAAGCAACGTCTTCCGGACTCAGCGTCTTGTGCGCTGTTCTCATTGCATTCGTCTCAAGAAAGTATCTCCTTTGGTAGTAGTCTCCAAACCTGAGGATTGTGTCGTAAACGTCGCTCGAGCCGGTTGTTGCCATTATGATGATGCGACGTGAAAACGTTGGTAGGAATGGTGTTTTGCCAGGATTCTGTCAAGTGGTTAAAGCGGCTGTTGTCCGGCCCGTGATATCTACCATGTAATTCTTAATTATTAAACGCACAAAGCCCTTCTCTTTATAATCCGTGGTTGGGATATGCGAGGGATGCGGGTAATTCATCCTGGACCTAGGTCTTGGTGTGTCACGACCCGTATCCGGATTGCGGGCTCCTTACCCAGGTATTAGGTGCGACGACTAATCCGACAACCAAAGGCAGAGGAATCCGGTTTTGTATTTATTGTATCTACTTTCATGCCATGAGTTTCCAACCACTATTATCAATCACCGTAAAAGGCAGAAGCGTTTAGTTCAAACCTCAGCATGGAGAAAACAAGCGATATTAGGATCGAGGACCCATCCATCCCAAAGGGAGCCTGCCTAGAGGTGAACTCCTCGACCTCGCCTTGCCCACGATTGACTCTCACGCAAACCCAAAAGGCTAGGAAACGGCAAAGTACCAAGATACTAAAACGGCGAGCAACCTTACTGAAAAAGATTCACGATTTTCATACGGATTGTCGATTTGAAGCCTACCTGCTGCTATGGAATGGCCATCGCTCCTACGTTTATAATTCTCGGCGCGTTGCCCCACCAGAATATGCGCAAGTTGTAAGCATACAGTGCCATGCGGGCTTTTAAAGTAGCTAATACTTTCTTAGATGGAGAGTTACCCATTGCCAGTTGTTTATAACCCAGACGCGCAAAAGAAGGGTGACAAAGTTGGGAAATGTTCTCAGGATTCACGATAATTGGCGAGGCCAATTCCTTATAGAGCAAATTGAAAACAACGCTTAAATCACATAAAATTCAACATAAACACGTGTTAAAATACCCCACCATCAACTGTAGCATACTTGCGTTCCAGTGTTATCTAGTAGACTCTGAAAACACAGCAGAGTTCGTATAAAGTCCGGCAGATCGTTGAATGCAATCAAAATAAGAAACCATTGAAGGGATAAGCACATCCTCCCCCGGGGAATCCCTCAGCCTGTCAGCCCAAACACTGGAGCTCTCGTATAAGATGGCCTAAATCGAGTTGCGATACGAGCTTTTACATCCTGTCCTAAGCTGAAAATAGCATAACAAGCAATGGCACATATGAGCGATTGGCCGGGCCGACCTATGTTAGGATTAACGAACTATTGGCTCTTCCGCTCGCCCACAGACGAGCTGGGGTCATCGTATTGATGGTGAGTAACGGAGTTGGGGGGTTGTAGCTACTAGATGGCCAAGCCGGCGCAGTCCCACCGGGGTGCGATGTCCCTCCCGTACAAAAATAGTTCTCCGCGGCCAGGCTAGATGAAGGGCATGCATGGACATTATGCTCTGAAGTAGGCTGTGCGCTTACATCCCTCCACGATATCGTGGTGGGCATGATAGAGGCTGTCATAATCGGCAGCGTGCTGGGCCGCGAGGCGCCTGGCAAAGCCAGATCAGTGGCTATGACGGGTTTTGTCTCGTTCATTCCGGGATGTCCCACACACTCAATCGCGCCTACCTGCTCAGCCTCCTTCGAAAGATCTCCGGTGCCATTGGTGACCTCGGCCTTGACGCAAGCCGCCTGCCCTGAACAGCTCCTGCGGCGCATTAGCTACTCGAGGAACACACAGAGGGTAGTGGGGGCTGACCACACAACATCGGCCCCTCCATTCGGCGAACCGGCAGGTAGGAGAAAGCTGGTCCTCGCCAAACCCGCGCAACGCAGGGGTGGGAAAGAGTACGTGATCGGCTCGTAAGCAAGATCTGCAGACTGCAGTAGCGCGCGGCAGTCCTCACCAAGGGGGTTGTCGTATTTGAGAAGCAGTTATTAATTGTCACAGTTTAGAGAGATCGATGGCTGCGACTAATCAGCTGAGACATTGGAGACCCCGGCAACCAACTGTAATACAGGGCTTGAATTGCAAATAAAGGGCGTGCCAGGAAAACCGCGTGCTGCGCTCCCCATTAGTGCGAGCAGGCCAAGGACAAACATGCTCACCTACTATCTGCTTCCTCGAGGGCCGTGATAGGGTTACCGGGAGGGTTTTAAGCAGGATGGATGCAGTATTAAAATAGAAACAAAACCCGGATCCGGGCAGTGTCCTGTTCCAGGGAGCGTGACGGGTTGCGATGGGATAAAATCGGTTAGTAGTAAGTATAAGAGCAGGACCAGTGACCAAACACCAATCCGTAAGATAGGGGTTTCTACACGACAGTTGCACCAATTACAATGGAGGAACAAGCTCAAGACAATTTCATTTGGGGGCCCGGGAGTTGGTTAGATCTTATGCCAGAGGATCCGATTTCCCTCGACCTCTCCCTGTCCGCGTCGGTTCCTCCACCGCAGCCAACAAACCTTCAACCGGAAAACTCCAGTACCAGCCAGATTGGAAGCATCCAAAAGTAACGGATATATCTTTATTGCCCCTGAAAGCTACTTGCTAACTCCGCGTCAGTGTTTTGGTTTTGATGTGCAACCGTATGGACAAGCTAGAGTCGGCAATGGAAGAAACAACCAGGACAAGCAATAGAGCGTGGGAGAAGCTGGACCAAGTCCTGCAAATGGTCGATCAGACGAAAGGCTGTATCGAAAAAGTAAGGGAGGGGTTGAGTGATTTCTCTCGTACGGTCATTCATTACATGAAGCTTATGCTCGGCCACGAGGACAGCGAGTGACGTGGGGGATACGAACCAGCAGATAGTATATTGGACCAGTTCCAGGATCTTGGTGCCATTATTCCGATGCCTAGGACTTGGACATAAATAACTAAAACGCTGCATTTCCTGCTTTATAAACTTGTTATAAATCTTCCTGGGAGTAAACGCCCGAGAGGACAGCCCATCATAATAACACTTCAATACATAAGTGACCCATGAGGGAACAGTGGGTTAACTATCTGCGCGACTGCTGTGCTAGCCGCAGTAAACAAAGCACTACACCCCGGGCACAGCAACAGTCGCAAACAGCGGAGGGACCAGAGGCCATCATGCGCCCGGACCCTAACGCTGCCGCGCCGCCACGCGACAAGCCGCCGCCCGCCCTGCCAGTATTAGGGGCGACGCCGCCGTTGCCACTGTCACAACGGCGCGTGCTGCAGCCCATCCAAGAAGCCACACACAACCCCGCTGAAAGGGGAATCAGCTGGTCCGAAGATCAGATCAACGCGCTGCAGAGCGAAAACAAGAAGTTGCGACAACACATCCTGAAACATAGGAGGAGGGAGTCCGAAAACCACGAGACCATTGCGCTGCTGACCCAACAAAACGTCTGCTACCTCCAAGAGATCGAGCGGCAGGACGATAAAGTGACGCGGATAGCTGGCTTCGTCGCAGCCGCCTTCGAGGAGTACAAACACAGCAGATGGAGTGGTTCCAAGGAGCATCGCATCAGCGCCCACACCACGATTGACGACATGATTCGCATCTACAGCGAGCTGTAGCCAAGCACCAGCCCAGGATGCCGAAACCCGGGCCCTGGCTCGCTCCCTTTCACCCTCGCACTGCCCAGATCCAGGCTGCGTCCGGCTACATATACGCCCCACTATATCGCCGTCCCCCATTGAATTTCGAAATTTACACCCGCCTATTCCAAAAGGGTTACGCCCGTCAAACTACCTTGCGCAAGACACCCCGGCATCATGGACCTCTTGAGAGCGATTTTTATTGCCGGGTTCGCGTGTATTGCTGTTATACTCTGGTAGGCCTGTCTTATGTTCAAGCTTATCTTTAAGCTGGCATAGCCCAACGCTGACCACTCCCGACAGGAGCGGGAGGTCAGGACGAACAAATAAACGTCGACGGCAGACTGGCCGGACCTAAACTATAGCATGGGCTTATAACGTGATTTGGTGGGATGGCCGATAGGGGTCTCTGGCGGAAGCAAAGATAGCTCTAGTTCTGGTTTCGTTTTCATACTATCTGAGTCAATTAAGTTGGGGCTATTCTTGCTCAACTTTACATTATAGAGCACACAGGGTATAGGTTTGGGCTTTGGATTTTTAGGGTTATTAACTAAGACTTCGACCCCGGTTTGAGCCCTGGTATCACTCCTTATTATCTCATGCATACGAGACTAAGTGTGACGATCTTTCTTTATAATCTAAGTTTTAACAGTCTTTATGCTGTTCCTATCGTTTTACTAGATGCTTTTACTTACTACAAGCTTTAAGTGATCTACGTGAAGAATAAGTCCATTCTTAATTACCTTCTAAGATTAGATACGGTATAATGTTAAAACCGCAGCGTGAGTCGAGTACGTCATGGATATATTGCCTTGTAAAACTCGACCGCGAAAATAGATCACGATGTCGGCTTTATTGATACGCCTTTTGCTATTTGTTCCTACTTTCCCGATGCGTCATAAAATCCCGTCATCTTCTGGAGACGCCGGTGCCGACCTCTCCCTAGTGGGGACTGGAATCTCCGTATCACTAGACCAGTCTTCGTCCACAGGGTAGTCGTCCTTCGTTTGAGCAAAAGCTCCACGCTTGGGATGTTCCTCTGTATGGCCCGAAGTTTCTCTCACCTCTTTACTGCTTCTGGCTTGTTGGGGCCAAGCACCGCCCTCACGAGACAGTCGCGAGCCGGAGGCACCCTAACATCATGTTAGCATCTATATTCTGCATTTCAAGGGCATATCCTGGTCTATCAGACCTGGGTAGTAGAAGATGGAGTCTGGCTTCCTGCTATCGCGCCTGAACCCTCGTGACATTTTGTGTCTTCCGGCGGTGATCTTCCACGCTCAACAGATTGGTCGTCCCGCCGAGGATCTGCCGGAACATTATCGCTGTCCCGCCGCGGTCTCGGCATGCTCTCCCTGCCTTTGCCTTTGCTGCTCTGTCGCCGTATGATAGACTTCCAACCATCCCCTGTCTGAGAAAGCGTCCGCTTGGTCCCAGCCTTCCCATGGGGCCCATGCAATCTTGGTCTCTTTCCCTGGGAGGGGTCCTTTGCCGGCCGTATGTCTACCCAGGGGTCTTCGGCCATTGCAGTAGTATGTTTTCTCTTGAGCTCCCGTGGCGCATCCCACAAGCGAAAGATTGGGCTGTGACTGGGTCCTTCCGGTATGGGCGGAGTATTCCCACGTCTCTTGCGTGACCGGAACGTGAAGTTGGGACCGTCAATCTCTGACTGCTGCCCAGGACGAACCAGTGGCTCGCGGAGGGATTTCTTCCGGATTCTATTCAATCCTCTCTTCTTCTTATCTTTCTTATCCTTCTTATCCTTCTTATCCTTCTTCCTATCCTCCTTCTTGAGATAGGTCCTAGGCCTCGGGCCCAGATGCGTAGGGGCCATGAATACGCTGGCGTCAATTGCCACATCAGGACGGAAGCCTGTCGAGCTCGCATGTCCAGCTAGGCTTGACTGCCCTGCAATAGCTTCCAGAATTTCTTGTGTCTCGCCCTCAGGTTCCGGGGTGAAGATCGGGGAGCGTTGAACTGATCGATCAGGGAGCTGAACGTCGAACTGGTCCATGGACTCTCGTAAAGTAGGCGCGTTCGGGGACCTCGTCCAGAGTTCGCCGTTCATCGGTATTTCCTTGCTATCATCCCCTGCCGGTTCTCCGGCGTTCTGAGCCCCCTCTACGGCTCGCCCGCGGTGCTCCTTTGGCTTGTTACTGAATTGTGATCCAATCGGTGGCAAATGGACTGTGCCTTCTCCCGAGCGTGGGGAGCCGAAGGGTGGTTGCGCTGAAGGCACTGGCAGACTATGTGACGACATACCGGATTCGTCCATAGAGTACGGCACGTCCACCGCATAGGAAGAAGCGCCGAAATATGCATCCATGAAGTGCTTTAATACGAACGCCGGGGTAACGCCGGCACGTGGATCGGCTGCGTCTAGAGTAGGAAGAAATGCGACTGGTCGTAGCTCAAAGAACGTACTGACAAAGGGCTTGCCACCTCTCCAAGGCATAGACCGTCGCTTTGTGCTCATGGGGTCTACGACAAGGGGATCTAATTGGCACAGCTCCTGATCGAGCATACTCAACACGAACCCAAATTCCCTGGCCCGGGCACGGAGATGAAGCGAATGCAGGTCGCTTAGGCCCGCTACGATACCTTCGCCCTTTACATCCTGGAGCGGCGGATCAGGTCCTAAGTAGGGGAAGTGCCGCAGGGAGAATAGGAAGAGCGCTTTGAGTGCTGTCTCCTTAGTCATGACAGTAGATTCCACGAAGACCCCCTCGGCCACCTCGACGGTAGGGCTCATTGGACTTTGCCACTTGAGTCTCTGGAGGAGCGTGGGCTCCTCGGCCTCCGGGTTCACATTGGTCCCCGGATGAACATTGGCTGTAGGGTCGACATTCTCTTGGTCTCCCAACAGCTCGCGCCTCAGAATTCTCGCACCCAGCTCGAAATACTTCATGCTTTTCTCAAATGTCCCTATGCTGGGTATCATCTTGTCCAACGACAGGATTCGGTCTAATAGCCGGCTGCGGGTTGCAGGGTCGGTAACGCGGACGAAGATCTGATTCTGGTTGAACATATGCTCAATGTACATACGGTCTGCTGCGATGGACGGGGCACGGCCTTGCAGGACGCCAACCGAACTGTTGTCAACCGTTTCCGGCATGATGCCGACCGTTATTGTCGACCAGACGTGATCTATGTGGCCGAGGTAGTTGAGAATCTGCTCGACACAGTGCAGTGCAAGGTATTTATGCAGGTTGCCAATTCTCAGCCCCGTCCAGAGCCCCGGGTACGGCAGGAGTTTATCCAGTGCTTCTACAATCTCGATATTCCTGGACAGCTGCCGAATAATCGGCTGCTTGCTCGATGATAGTTGCACTATCCATTCCCGAGCCAGGAGGTCTTGCTTGGCCAGCTGACAGAGCCTCTTCCCGCGGTATATCTCCCCGTCGGAGTATGTTGTCTGGTGAAGGAAACACGGTCCTGTTGTCTGCGTCAGTCTCTTCTGATCCACCCTGGCGCGATGGTGCGTACCTGGCGGGGTAGTGTAGAGCTTCACCGGCCACTATACCCCGTTACCGAAAACCCTCTTCGCTGCCGCCAGCCTATGTCTTCCATCAAGGCAAAGGATTTGCCTCTTCAGGTAGACCTGAGGGTAATCCCCCGCGTATACAGTTGAATAGAGCTGTTCTTCTGTGCGGCCGAGAGCTGCCAGTATTGCTTCTAAGGTGTTACTGTTGATACGTCCTTGCACGTGGTTCTCCCATCGATTGGACCTACAACGTGTCCTGCGAAATACATTGGCTAGTCTCTTCACGATGATCGGAGACTCTTCCCTACCTACTTCAGTCTGGTAGGTGAAAGCACACAATGGGACCTTGATGATCCCGATGAGGTTTGCATCTGCCATGGAGACGCGTTGGCCAAGTCGAGGAAGACAAAGGGAGGTTCGAAGATCAGCGCTTCGTGTGGAAGGAACATAAATGACAACATGCTAATCTCTCGTAAAACACGCAAGAAACCTCATACTCCTAGGACTAGGCTAGGCAGTGTTTGAAGAGGTCCGAGAAACAGGTTTCTGCTCTGCAGCCGTGTAGTGAACCTAAATCCAAAAACTGGGGTTGCCGATGCTACCAATACCTGGTTGTGGGGACTTTTAAATCCAACCTTTGGTGGATAACATCGACAGCTCGGTGCAGAGACGTGTTTAAAAGGCGCAAGATTTCGTTAAACCTTTTGGCATGAAGCTATTGTCTAACTGCCTCATTATTGATTTCACATTCCAGCCAAAAGCACCTAGCAGAACAGCTCTTCTCACGTACCAATGGCTTCCGAAAATACTCAAAACGTGAAGTTCAACGAAGCCAAAGAGCAAAGAAGGATCCGAGAGTTGACGCGGTTCAAGAATGATTCTGGGCATTCGTTTGCGGAAGATATTACCGAAGACTTGCTCAATGCCTTGCACAAACTTGTCAACAAAGAGTACCCTTCAAGTGTTGAGGAAAAGGATACACCGTACCCATTGGAATGGGTTGAAAGCAAGCGAACACTCACAAGCGCGCTTAATAAGTTTAAACGCTACGCCGAGTCCAAAGACAAAGCACTGGTCGAAGATGTGAGCATGAGCGGTGCAGACACTGCTAGTGCCGGCGGGACCCCGAGCAGCTCTGGTAGCGAAAGGGGCCCCGCGGAGACTTCTCGCACAACTCCCGACAGCAGTGTGCCGCCCTCGAAGGAGGGCGGCGCAACCCCATCGTCGGCACCAACAGATACAACCCCCCCGGTGGCGTCACCAGAGGATACAGCAGCCCCGGCAGCCTCAAATGAGCAGACTAATCCAATCAAAAGGGAGGGTGAAGCACGACCACCAACACCAGGGGATGCACCCCCCGCACCGCCATCTTCCAACAGCAGAAGAACCCCAGCACCAAGGGATGCACCTCACTCGCCGCCACCCTTAAACAGAAGTACCCCAGCACCAGGCGATGCACCCCCCGCACCGCCATCTTCCAACAGCAGAAGGACCCCAGCACCAAGGGATGCACCTCACTCACCGCCACCCTTAAACAGAAGTAGCCCATCACCAGGGTCCGCTGCTGAGGACCATGAGTTGCGACGTGCCCTATGCCCACAAACCGAGCACATCATAGGACAGAAATTGTCTCGGCCTGGGTGGCAGGCTCTGATCAGCGAGTGTAAGTGGTATGGGTGTGACTTCATGGACGTGCTATTCCGCCTGGAGTTTCACTGTAAACACGAGAAGACAAAGCCAACGTCCGAAAGCCTACTGCAGTTTGCACGCGGATGGATGGAGAAGTGCCCGGGGGCACTACAGGAGCTAGAGGTGAGCTTCTACGGCGATGCAGACCTGTACGAGGCGTATCATGGATACCGCACATCACACCCCCGAACCACCCCGCGCCGTGACTCTCCCAGCCACCACAGCCGCTTGGGCTCTCCCGGCAACGACATTGGTTTGGCGACCCTGAATGGAGCCAGGGAACAAAGCGTGTTCAGCAATAACCCTGAGAGAGATAGAGAAGAGATTGCATCCCAGAGTCATATGGCGGAGGAAAGCCCTGGCTGGGATAAGATAGTGCTGGCGAATGACCCGGATGTTGAACGAGACCCTGGCAATAGCCAACCTGTTGAAGGCAAGATAGTGATGTCTTGCGGGTGGTATCTGGACGTCGCTCTGCCGATTCTTCTGCATCCGCAAGACCCAACCAAGGAGAGACATATCTTGGTCTTACGTTCAGATTACGCAGATGAGGGAGCCCGATTCGAATCTACACAAGCCGGCAACGCGATGACCCTCAGGACCTCAGACAGGAAGAGCCTGATTGGTTGCATGTGGAACGACTTAACCATCCTGTCCATCTCGAGCGCTTTCCAAAAGAATAAATATACCTTCCCTATCACGTTTAGCTCGGGCTACATAACACGTGAAGGACCAAGCATACCTAGGGCCTGGACTAGGTCCACGTTCATTAACATGTTTGGCCGAAGTTTTATAGATGAGCAAGTTAATGAAAGGCGAACAATGGTCGGGCAGAAGCCAATCACCACGAAGCCTAAATTGCGGTTTGTTGGCGAATGAGATAGTGGTGAGATCTCAGAGGGTATGTTGCTGGTTCAACATTGGTTTCCACTATGTTATTTGAAATGGGTTCTTATTCTAGGCTTGTTCTACCATCTTTACCATCGGTCGCTATTCTTCGGTATACACGAGTAAGTGTTAACACAAATAAAGCGCAGACTACTAGGAATTACACTTGTTACAATAAATCTTATAGCAAGGCTACTGTTTAACAATACAACGTATCATATATAGATTTTAATTATCTGCGTAAGACCAACTGTAAATGTTCTGTAGCAGTGGTAAAAGCGTGAGATAACAACGAGCATCATAAACAACAAGAATCCTGATTGTCGTTCACAACTCGGAGCCTTAGATTGATGCGAGGTAAATCTAGCGCGAATCTACGTCTACGTTTTAAGAATAAGGAGGCGCTATACACGTAGCACCAACTATTACCTTTATATGCATATACATTCCGTCAGTCGAAGGCTAAGTGAGAAGGACAATGTCACTGTTATTATCACTAAGAGAAGTTCCTAGCCTTTCTCCAGACGTAAGAAGGGTGAGCGTTTATCCTCGTGGGATAAGGAAAGTCAACTGGCTACTATCTGTGGGCGTTTAGGGAGGGTGGCGCCACATGACCATGAGCTGATTCTCGGGCGACTACCAAATATATCGTAGCCGAACAGAGCAGCCGAAGGAAATAGATAAAAGTAACTCCCGGGTGCCTGTTAGCGTGGCTTTTACAGCTCAGGCCGAAGCGGTAGGATTTCTGGGACACCTCTGACCATTGTATCACCCGCCCGGACAGGTAAAAAAAGGTCCTAAGAAAGCGGCACAAGATTGTACGTTCATCATGGCTACAGTTTGTACCTAGCCTATGGGCTTTGCAGGGAAAGTCGGCGTTTTACAGAGATTGTTAATTGATATCTAATGGTTAAAGACCCCATACGAGATGGCAGGCCCTTCCCCTTGTTTCTAGGAAACCCACTTGCGACTGCCTTGGCCCGGGACCTGGAAGGGGACGTGGTAGATCGACATGACCACGACCTGGGACCCGGAATGCCTTGATCGAGGATCTATCCATGGGGTCTATGATTGGGCAACGGTGGCTGCATATTTTTAGGTGCACCTTACCAGTCACACACGCTTGTCACGCTCATGCAAGGCTACGATCATGCATCTTACAAGTTCCACGAATCCCCTACCGACTGGTAGGGATTACTAGTACAACGTACTAGTCACACAGATGACCGGTAAGGCAATAGTAGGCCTTACTAGTCAGGGCTCCCCTTACCAGTCGCGACCCCTTCTACTTGATTGGTAGGAAAACATACTAGTCGCGGCCGCTTCTACTTGACTGGTAGGAAAAGCGTGCCTTACCGGTCACGGCCCACCTTTGCCTGACTGGTAAGAAAGACCTGACCAGTCATGCAATGCACATTCCTGACTAGTACAGCCTACGACCAGTATTAAAATGGTAGGCCCCGACCAGTACTATGATAGCAGAGCTTACCAGTCACACTCGTGTCATCGTGACCAGTAATCTTTTACACGACATGTAATTAACCGTGCTATCTCCTAGTCACGGACTTTACGATGTAGGTGGCCTTCCAGTGTCGAATTACACGTGTTTACTTCATCTGGGAAGTTTCACGGACGTGCACTCCCTCAAAGAATGATTGCCCTTAGGTCACCAAGCTCAAATAAGACCGACCAGCCCCAGTTGACAAAGGAATGTGCCCACACCGTTGAATCCATTTCCAGTTATGGGGGATGAACCACGTCCCAAACCATGGCTATGGCAGCTGTATCCGGATGCAATCTGCCCTTCTAAATGAGAACGGTTCATAATCATTGTAGTAATGTAGTGCTTTTCAATGCCCGACAATTATTATACAACACGGGATGATATAGAGCCTTCCATTTTCTGAATTTCACAAGTCTCCTCGTCAAGCATGTCTCCCGTAGGGTATTTCGTCACACGAGTGCGGGCAGTTGTCACCCGCAAGCCACTCGAGCAGCTGGATGGCCTCTGTGCTGGCCATTTTACCACCGAAAAAGTACGCTACGGCCAGGCCAGCCCTTGTGCTCGCGGACCACCAGGCTGCACGTGGGGTCGTCCCGGTTCCCGAGATGAAAGGACCAGGCACACTTGTACCCATCCTCTTTCGTGCACTGCGGGGCGGCGAAGTTGGCCTCAATGCGGTAGAGGAGCAGATGCGTAGAGATGAGGTCGATTAGGCCTGTTCGTTTGGTGTAGGCATTGCGCAGGTAATCGGGTTTGCCAAGATCAACCCAGAGACCGGCAAGCTTGCCCTCGGTCACGAGGGTCAACTGCCAATCGTCCCAATGGGCGGTAGATCCTCCCTGCGGTGCGCCTTACACGTCCTGGTCCTTCAGCACGCCTCACCGCGTCGTGAAGTGTTTGCGGTGGCAGTACGGGTCGTGCTGCAAGTCGACACGGTCGGTCTTGCCCTTGTGTCATCAAGCTACAAATACAACCAACCAGCCCTGTCATCGGTCCCTTTCCCTCGGAACACTCTCCCTCAGACAATCCCTTAGATCACTCTCCCTGTGATCAATCGGTTCGAACCCAAGTATCTGCGACACGGCGTTACGCCTTAACTGCCTGGAAGCTTGCCAAAATATGGGTTGACACGGGTACGGAACAGCCGATTCGCGACGTGAACCTGCCGTGCTCCCATGGAAGATAATACCCTGGCCTTTAAAAGGGGCAGGATAACGCTAAACCGGGCCCTGTCACCCGCTGTCGGGGCGAACAAACGAAATATTACCTACAATTCCGAGTGTTGCCACCGTCGGAGGCCGGAGTGGACACTACACCGACCTACCAACGAAAGGGATATAGTCTAGATGCGGGAACACACGGACTACTGCAGTCCCATATAAGACCACGGCAGCAACTTATTATTGTGCAATCAATCACACTTTGCAGTTGCGCCATTGTAACACAAACTGTGGTCTGTTTTGATTTCCATCCTCAACTGTGATCATCCAAGGCAACATGGCTTCGTACCAAAATGCTTTCCCGGTATGTAAACTGGTGACTCTCAATGTCCTCAGGCTCCGTCTAACTTTCCTAGACCAGCGACCCTGGCTTTCATCCCCCCTATTTCCGCCCGATACAACAACCAGGAACTCCTTTACAAGAGAACCCCCAAGTCGATCCCCTCCAAGCTGCTCTAGATGATCTGCGCAGCATGTGGAACACAATGCAAAAAGTGCACAACTTCCTGGCCCACCATCGGTGTTCCCAGGTACTTAGGAAGGTGGCCTGGTTAGAGCGTGAACTCGGATTCGCACGCGAAATCAACAACACACTTGGACGCAAAATCGAAAAGCTTTGTTCTGAAAGGGACCATTCCCGAAATAAAGCTGCCAAACACCTCACCCCCACGAACAACGCTGCTGGCGCTGAACCTACATTCGCTACGCGCATTGAGGAGCTTCAGAGAGAGGAGCAGGGGTCAGAGGGTAACGCCGGAAACCTTGCATCAGTTGGAGGCCGAGTCGATGGCTTACGAGAGCCGACAGAGTCTTTCTACGGAAATCCTCAAGAACAGTTGCAGTCATCAACATCCGATGAGCGGCGGAAACTTCCCGAGAGTGCGTCTACCGAGATCTGCGGAGAGGATCAGCCACCCAGACAACTAAGAGCAGGCAATAAACTGGGGCGGAGTTAGATACAGCCTGCAAGGATACCGAACCAAATAACTTTCATTTTTATCGAAGGCCTGCCTTATGTTAATACGGAAAGAAGTATGGCTACATGTTTAGCGTAATGTAGAAATTTTGTGGATAAAAGACGAATTTCTACGTTGCTAGAGTATAAAGGCCTAGATACTAGGCCATTCAAGTGTATCTCGCTTCATTAGTCCTCACACCTTATCAACTCCCTAGGTATCGTTTGTAGGTTAAACCAGTTTCCCGTCACCTAGTGATGACATCGACCGGCCGTGCTTGGTGTGCTGCATTCGAGGATTAGGTTTAAACATGTTACTCATTGAACGTAAATGCAGACGGCCTTACTGCCCCGGGAACCGGGATGGACACTAGGAACCGGAAACCGGGGCACGGACACTTCTAGGGGTGCAATCTAGGTCCCAGGCGTCCATCGGAACACTTGACAAGGCGGTGCTATCGTTTTAGTAAATTTGCGTCCAAGGTCTTTCCCATAGACGGTGCTCGTGGGGGAGATTAGATGTTCATTCCATGACCCCGCACAATATCGCCTGCCCGGTATTAGGGAGGTTAGCCCTACAAGAACCGGCCCGTAGCCGGAGTCCAGGACCTGGGCTTCGGTATCCTGCTAAATATACAGTCGAACGAGATTGTCAGCATACAAATACGCACGATTTCCTTGTAGATTGTCTTATATATGTAGGCAATTGAAAAGAATGCAAGCCCATATGCAACAGGCTCGAACCTAGCTCCTCACGTGCCGAGCTCGAAAAAGCGACAACTCCGTTCTCGCAGCCTCATAATGCAGGCCAGTCGTCTCAAATCTCCCCATTGGGTAACCGGTTTATCTATCTTGGTTCCCGTTGTCGCCTTCGTACTCGCGAGCATCGCGCTATTTGCTGGCACCGGCTCACACCCAAAGCAGCTTGAGGAATATCACATGATCTCCGTATGTCTAATGTCATCAAGGGGATGATGGGACTAACGGGGTAAGATTAAAATATCTCGTTTCGGATTGAACCTGATGCATGCAAAGCGATCATTGTCTGCCCTCGAATTGCGGAAACTTCCTACCGGCTCTGTCGGTCTAGATGATATTGAGGACGCTGTTGACGGTTTCCAGGGCAGCGACGATGACGGCAAGGACGACATTACAGATGGCATCAATGAGGCCATCGACTCTGCCCAGGGAGTGGGCGATAATAAGGACAGCAATGCGGACAGCATCACAAATAGTGTCAACGACGCCGTCGACTCTGCCCAGGGAGTGGGCGATGATAAGGACAGCAATGCGGACAACATCACGGGTGGCATTGGGGACGCTGTCAACTCGTTTCGGAACGAGACGGTTGACGATATCGGCGATCTTATAGGTAATGGCCTCAAGAATTTTACCGAGGCGTTTCATCTTCCGCAATGGTACTCACTACACGTCACCAATTATTGTAAAGGCCTTTATGCTCCAAACGCCACAGTGCCACACCCTCGATATAATACTACCGACTGTACGCCATTGAAAGCAGCAGGTAAATAGCACGATGTCGTACATGCCACGCCGCTAGTTAACGAGATTCTATAGGTGGGATAAACGTCTCGAGAATCCTTACCGACGAGTTTCCCGTTCTACGCCATGCTAGCATTGCAGATTTCCCGCTCGACGCTGTCTATAAAGCGACCGGATATATAAACAGTCTCCTCTTGGCCGTATATATTTCTTACATCGTCAGCTGCGTGTTCTGTGGCTTGTCGATTCTGTTTACAGTGGCTACTTCCCTGCGCTTTCGTACACGCGAGTGGGAAGGATTCAAAAAGATCGTGATAGCGCACGTGGTCATTGCTGGACTTGCTGGCCTGTCGCTCGCCGTCGCCAGTGTGATCACCACGTTGGTGGCTGTAAAAGGGGCTTCTGGAATCAATGATGCTGGCAAGAGTATGGGAATATCTGCTCGTGGGGGTACGAAGCTCCTCGCAATCTCGTGGGCCGCCTGCACCCTCATGTTCGCCAACCTTGTGACTTGGGGGCTCTTCCATATCTCAGAATCCCGGTGAGATCACCTCTCAAACGCGGCAGCGAGAATACAGCTAACGGTAGTGAGCCACCGCACGTACGTGGCGGGAAGCAAGTCTCAACTGCCCAAACGACTGCTAGACAGCTTTTGGCCTCAACACTCATCTAGCTCTGCGGGTGGAAACCCACCGCGGCCCGCGAGGTAGGCCCGGCAAGACTGTTGGTCCTGCGCCAAAATCACTGGGTAGAACAGCGTTGGGCTTTGTTGCACAGCAGGAAGGCCAGAAGCGAGGCAAGTATGCTGCACTGGTGTTATTGATGTGAAGGGTCTGGAGGTGGTGCGCAGCTGCAGTGGATGTGCCACATAGTCGCTGGCGACTGAATCATCTCCTTTCTTGGGGCCCCGACCAATCGGTCCCGGATTTACTGGTCCGTTGCCCGCCCGTGTGAAAATATCCTTCGCCAGTTCTTGGGCAGGCATGCACAGCCGCGTGTTTGATGTCTCGGGGTGTTATGAATACAGTTCTTGTCCCCCTCGCCCGTGCGCTTTTGCACCTGCTGTTGCAGCGTTTCGTACCTTTCTTCCAGCTCATAGTAGGCCGCGGTCAAGGTGGCCTGCTTTCGAATAAGGTTCTCCGCCAGTCGCTTATACCACGATAGGACCTCAGACATAGGGTTTGGTTCGTTATTGAATTGGTTGCCAACGGCGTTCGCGTTAACGTCCTGCTGCAAGTTAGCGCGGTCAAAGTGCGGCCCTCACGGGAGAATGTACGGTGCTTTGTTCCATCTTAGCCAGGTCTTGTTATGTTGTTGAGTAAGACTTCTGTCGATGCTATGATGAAGCACGTTGTGACTATGTCTTTACTCCGACGCTGCCTTATAAGTCCCTAAAACAATCGTAAATATCTGTCGTAGCTCATCATGTCAGCCCTATTATTAGTAATAGTAGGAGGCTATGCTGTGTTGCACAATTGAAAATGCGCACTCCTTGACGAGGCGCTATATGCCCATGATCCGTAAGCCCGTTCCGGCTCTTATCAAATCATCCTAGCCTTGGACAAATGCTACCCGAGATTTGTATCCACGAATGATTTCTATTGGCCTCCCTAGAGAGACTGCATGATAACCTGGCGAAGGGAGGGATCAAAGCGGCTGTGCCCAAGCTTCTACAGGCTGCGTCGGTGCGTGGGCCTTAACATTGAAACTCGGCGGACGGTGAGCCCAAGTTTCACAGCCGAATGTGTGGATGGCATCCCCACCATCACGGCTCAGGTCAAACGAACGGCATCCGACAGTTCCACTTCCATCAACCTAGGGCTAGAGACCCCGAATCAGGATCCTCTTGAGCACTGCCCTGGCCTGATGCCGCCCTGTCAAACGTGAGGCGTGCTTTGATGCGATGCTACCGACAGGGAAGGGCATGCCGCCAGGGCTACGAGCCACCCTTGCTCATGTCGTGCACCTGACCAGTCACATACGTAGACCCCTTACCAGTACCAGAACCTTACCAGTCCCACCAGATCTCACCTTGAGTAGTACAGTCTGTGCCGAGTCGCCTACCTTGACTAGTATGGCCTACGACTAGTACTGCCTCATGTGCCTTATGACTAGTATGGCTCCTGACCAATAAGACCTCTGACCAGTATGGACTCTGTGGCCTCTGACCAGTGTGACCTCGGACCAGTATGGCCTCTATGGCCTCTGACCACTATGGCCTATGACCAGTATTGAAGATCTACGCCTGATCAGTCACACAGGTCCGATAATGACTAGTCTTGTCAATGACCAGTATTCCAATGGTGCCGCCTACCAGTCGCGGAGCCCAAATGATATGATGATGGCAACCCTTACCAATCACACTCGTTGTGTCTTGACTGGGAATGTATGAAATCGTGCAGTACTTCTACTTGCGTGCCGAACCCGCCACGCATCCAAGTTGCATTTATTAGACATATTGTTCGTTCCTCACGATAAATACAATTAAACATTGGAATATTGCCTGCCCGGAGACAAGTTCGCTACACGAGCAAGCTTGCCATTCCCAGCTCCTGTCGCTCGGTTCCCTGGCGCGGGGGATCGGATGCCATGGTCGCGGTTTCCCGCGCTGGTCTCTCCGTCCACAAACCCTGTCATGACCATCCTGCGTGGTTGAGTCCCCTGGCCTCGGAGTTCCTCTTTTCCCTATCGCCGAGGGCCTCCCTTCATTCCCTCTTGCGCCCGCAATAGAGCGTTTATAGACCCTCAGTCCCGTGTGCTGGGTATGCATTGGTGCATTACCTGCTCAGGTCGAACCGAACACGTTTCAATGATTGGCTTGGTGATGTATCACAAAGAGTGATTTCTTTGTTGTACTCAGCAATCCTTAAGTTTCGCCAGAGCTCTTTCACAATTTCTTGGTACTCAGCAGACTCTTCGCTCATGTGCTCCCGCGAGGTCTCGGGGCCCCTTTGTTCCACCTGATCACGTCTTGTTCTAGCTTCTGGATTCATCGCGGCTCGGCTCCGCTGACGCTGTTCAGGTTCGTCGTATCCGTCATCCCCTGCTCTGGTCTTTTTCTTCACTTCCAAGTGCCAGACTTCGTAACAAAACCGACACAGAATCGTCACCCGCTCGCTTCTAGTCCGGAAGCAATGTTTCTTGGGGAGAAGGTGGTCGGTTTTGGGACTGGAACCGCGAGGCTCGGGATGAAATAAACCTGCTGACACGGTACTGGGTGAGAGTTGACGGTGAGAATCCCTGCCGGTGTCCACCGCAATCGCGCGCCGCACCCTTCGACAGTGGTGGGTAAATGTAATGGAGAACATTAAGGGCCTGACTTGCTGCCTCTGGTAGAACGTAAAGCAAGCAGACACGTATATCAAGTTTTAAAAGAGGAAGTCTCGCGTCGCTTTAATAGCAGTGCTAAAACAAAAAACCGCCAAAGTAACCTGGCGGCTTTATGGTACGTGATCATCCAGAATCCAGGTCTTTGGCATGGCAAACATGTATTTTCGCGGCCAACTGCCCGCATTGCGTTACAAGGGATGAGTGCAGGAAAGTAAATTCATGAGCCATTAACCGGACCTGCCGCGTGCGACCTAATAAACCATACCAATCGAATCTAGTCTATGGACCAAGCCTCCTAAAGTCCCTCCGGTCGGCCAGCAATCCGCGGAGCCCGTCTCCCTCCCCATAATCTCTCATCCGCAGACACAATACACGACTTCGGTTCTTACTCAACACTAGATAAAGTTGTTGTCAAGCTGTTCATAGATAACCCTGCTGTTCGCGTCTTGTTCGTGGATAAAGTTCACGTTCTGGTCCGCCGACTGGCTGAAATCGTCTAGGTTGATGTCCATACAGGAAGTGTATATCTCGGGGGATACGACGGCGGACTGATTGTTCGTCTCTGGCGCAAGCGTCGGCCAGTCCCAGACCCAATAAAGGGTGTACGTCCCAGCTCGGGGCAAATCACAGGGTAGCCGGATATCCGACTGGCACCAGAGGTCGGCACCCTGGGGATCTTCGGCTTCCTTGGAGGCCTGGATCTGCCTCGACTTCGAGATGGGCGTGTCGTTAATCTGGTAGCATTGTCCATCGTCGAAGTTTCGCGTGGCGAGCAGTCGTCCTCTCCTATCGCCGCCTTGCCCATCCGCAGTCCACACCTGGTGAATTCCCAAGAGCGTGTCGCTGGCCAGGGGGTTTGCCGTCCCGTACACGTATACGATGCCACTCTTGTCCGGCTTGACGTTTGCGTTGCTTTTGGTGAGGGTTACATGGCCATTTTCTTGGTACCGCAAGGCAACAAGGTCACCGCGCGCAACGTGCAGCATCGGGTAGTCTTCGCTGTAGTTACCGATCTGCTGCGTTGCTTTACAGATGCGGTCGTCGGAGTGGACCACCTTGCCATCAGGACGACCGTTGGGGGGGAGCAGGTACGTGTTCTCAGCATCATTGAACCCTGGCTCTGTGCGACCAACGTAACCTCGGATATAGCCTGCCGGTGCGATCATGGTGCCATTAGGAGCAATCCTCACAAGCTGCTCGACCCACGAATGTGTCAGGATGGGCCGAATAGAAATTGCCAATGCAAGAAGCAACGCGCAAAGGCCAAACGGGGCCATCTTGTATTGATAACTTTAAAACCCGGTCTGGTCTCTCCCCTTTCATGTAGAGGAAGCAGGCAAGAAAGATGCTTTAGAACTTAGCGATGAACAAGCCTATAAGGCCAATGTGAGGTATGAGGCATCTTATTTATATCATAGCAGAGCTTTTAGCACAGAGCAAGTAATTGGGATGCAGCGAGTCCCAAGCCCAGGATTTGGTTCGTCTCCGCAATTACCGGCTACTCATTGCCCGTCCAGCGCCCCCAGCCCGTAGTAAACTTGTGATCAGGGCGCGAAAAACTCGACGTCTAGCAACTTCAAGGTTCCCTCCCGAAGATGAGGTGAAGTCTTCCAAGATCGTCCTCGTCGGGACGTGCGAAAGTTCTTCTTCAACCTTGGGGCACCACCAGTCTTTGCACCTCGTGCCCGTATGGGCGATTCCGCGCCAGAATCAAGCGCGCAGGTAGAGTCGCTCGATATGGACTCGCAGGAAGGCGTGGGGCGGCCAATTCTGCTAGATTTAGGGATGTCATCCGGTGCAATGCGGTCGTCAATAGGCGAGGTGAATCCGAGACGACGCAACATGCCTTCTTCTGGCTCAAATGCGAACGTCCTTCCCCCGCTGATGCCCACAAGCACCACATGGGCACTGGTAATGTTGTTTATCTCGTACACTTTCCTGACCAAGCTTTCTCGTCGCATCTCGAATGCCCTCCTTTCCTTCTGAGTATGCGTCCGCGCCATTCCGAAGCTAGTTCTTTGTCGAAGTGAGCAGGCTGCGTGGTCGATCTGGAGTGAGCGCTTGTGAATAGTGGCGAGATTGTGCGGCAGGTAAGGCATGAATCGCAAGCGGGGATGCCTATTTCTTAAAATCCCGGCATGGGGTACCGTGCTTGGCGTTGTGCAATCCCTATATAGCGACCACTGCCTGGGTCTGGGATGTGGTTGACCCATCGTGGCAGGTGGTCATCTGGAGGGGTGGTCCCATACTCTGGACAAATTCTGTCATGTGGAACGGGGCGCGTCAGTCGTATTTTTAGCTCAAAGGCACAACGGAAATATTTGTGCAAGGGAGTCGGCGTTCGTAATGCTCACCCAGACGGTGGCTAATAAACTGTGTCATCGTAATACTGGTAAGGATGCAACACTGGGAGGTACTGGTCAGGGGCTTTACTGGTCCATGCAGGATCCATCTGACTAAGAAGGCGGACTATTTTCATACCAGAAGGAGGCTGCGACTAGTAGGGCACACTATTTTCATACCAGTATCAGGCCGTGACTAATAAGCTACCCGATTTTGGTACTAGAAGGAGACCGTGACTAGTAATGCACGTTATTTTCATACCAGTCAACCAAGGGAGACCGTTAAGGGCAAGGCACATTGTCCGTGTGACTGGTAAGGTGCCTAAAGTTACGAACCTTTGGTCCATCGGGACACTATGGCACCTGATAGATCCTAAATCAAGGCATGACTGGTACAAGGTCCCGGCTATACGCGCCACAGTTTCTGGGATCTGGCGGCAGTGACAACAAAGCCGCAAGTAGGGCTTTTCAAGAACCGCGTTTAAGGCCTGACACCTCATATCCGGCAGGGCGATATTGTCACGGAATTTTTAGATATCAACGAACAAATCTCTGCAAAACGCCATCCTTATCTCGCACATAGGCGCGGGTGGATACATACTCAACTATGATGGACACAGTTGAAATCTATTCCATTTTGTTTGGTGGTTTTATCGGACTGTACCCTTTGTATAGAATCATTCGCTTCTTTGTGCACCTGGTCCTGCCGCGTCTCGTCGTTAGCTTTGCCCGCCATGTGCGGTATCCTATAGTTGTGCGGCGGAGCAACCATAGGATGAGTATCACACGACTGGAGTTTCTTGTTTTCATAGTCTATTTGACTTCCAATGTCCTGTTACTCGCCCTGTGGAACCGCAGCGTTGAAGACCTGCAACGAAGGACCGCGGTTTTCGCAATTATCAACATGGCACCGCTATTTCTCGGAGGCCGTACCAACCCGCTTGCCGACTTCCTCCGAGTTCCTCTATCAACGTACTACCTGTGTCATCACTGGGTCGGGAGGATCGCCATTTTGGAAGGCCTGATACATGCAGCATTCAGCTTGAGGAGATCCCGATCGGACCATGTTACCATCTCCGGATACATTGTAGGTCCCGCCCCTTGCCATCCATACGAGGTTAACATTCTTGTCCGAAGGCCGTTGGGGGACTCTTGATGCTCCTGGTCACCTCACCCTTTTTCATGCGCCGCTTCTTCCGAACCCGTTTCAGCGTCCAGCACGGTCTTCTGTCTTTGATCTCGCTGGCAGCTATCTTCTGGCACGTGCTCTCGCAGCCGAACCTGGTCCCTAAGATCTGCGTACTCATTGCTAGTGCGCTATGGGGTTTAACAACCTTGTACCGGTTTCTGAGGACGTTCTGCTATCTACCAGCGGCCAAGGTAGAATGGTGTGAGGTGTCCGAAACAACAAACCGCATCTGCGTGAGCACTAAACGACAGGTCAACACCTACCCGGGTAGTTGTTGTTTGTTTGTTTGTTTTGTATTTAACGTGGGGGTAGCTCCTCAGTAGTGCAAACCACGCCTCCCAGAGCCTCTGCATCGCAGGGTTGTGGAGGTCTCAAGATAATAAGTACAGTCAGTCCCGCTCACGGGCCCATCCCCGTTGTTGCGGCGGTATGACCTTGGGGTCATCCATCTGGTCCTTCAAGGAAGGCTATCTATCGGGGGCAGATTGTTGAAAAGAACTTGCTCTTCTCCACGAATTTTGCCCATTCTGTGCTCCTCTCCCCTAAGTATTGTAAACAAGCTGCCCTAGGCGAGTACCTAGGCAGCAGCCGATTTTTCCCCAGCCTCTTACAAAAAAAAATGTGTTGTGGTGTTTTCTTCTCACCACAGCTGCAGTGATCATTTGAGTCTGTGTGCCCAAAGCGTTCATGGTATCTGGCAAAGTCGCCATGTCCAGATCTGGCCGCTAGAAGTCTGTGTAAAGTACTCCTCTTAAAAGATATAAGGTCTCTTTCAGTTACTGCATGTGAGTATACTTCTTGATACCTAGATTCTGATTGGTCTTTCCACCATTGGTTGAACTCTTTCTTGCCCTGTCTTTTGAGATCTCTCTTGACCCAAGAGATTGTAGGAAGATTTGTTATGTCTGTTTCCAGCATGGCACCCTCTTTTGCTAGTGTGTCGGCAGCTTCGTTGCCATCAATATCTCTGTGTCCAGGAATCCATTTGACGGTACCTACCCGGGTAGTTACTTCTATCTATTCCTTCCCGGTGCTCTACTCGGCTACGACCTCTTGAACAGTCGCCCGCTTATGGTGATGTGGCGCCACCCTGACCGAACGCGCACGGATGCTAGCCAGCTGACTTTCCTAATATCCCATGAGGATAAAAGCTCCCCCTTCTTGCGTCTGAAGAAGGGTCAGAAATTCCTCCTCGATGGTCCGTACGGTCAAGACCTTGGCCTTCGGCATTACGAGACAGTCATCATGGCCGCCCAGGGGATTGGGATTGCCGGCGTCCTCGCGTCTGCTCTGGATCTAGCAGAACGCCAGCAGCATGACTGGGCGATCAAGGCCAGCAAATCGAGGGCTTACCGAGCAGATCTCTTCCGAGACCGGACGAGGAAGGTGGCCATTGTCTGGAGCCTCGATGAAAACATACAAGAAGAATGGGTAACTATGGAACTGAACGCTTTAAAGAGACTGGACGAAAAGAATGTAGAACCCCCCACCCCCTTGAGCCGTGCCGCGCACTAACACGCCAGGCTTTCCTTGTCGTCTGGTGTATTTACCCGTCGTCTTGGGACAAACCACCACCGTTCGAAACTTCACAGTTCTGGAAATGTGTCTACCCAAAAGATGGGCCGGCACAGCAAGAACGCTACCTGAAATCATTGATCTCTCAAGACATTGAATCCCCCGGGAGGAGCATAGTCGTGGGTGGGTCTCTTCTCAACCCGGAAGCTCTCCTGGCGAGCTAACGGATGATAGCATGCGGAGATCCAGACTTCACGACGCAGGTCCGCGAAACTGTCCTCTCACAGACCAAACCGCACCGGCCTGTCAACTTTGCCGAGTTGGAATTCCGGCCGCCTAGAACTACGTCAAGCTCGGCAATGCCGATCGCGGAGTCGTCCGGGGAGAAGGCATAACCGGTGTCTACAACGGAGCGTGCTGGAAACGCCTGAGCCATAGAGTCTTAATGGGTCCTATGTTAACTGGTCTGTCATTTTGTCAATGTTACTTTCATGGATGCTGCAATTCTGATGTATGGTTAATTTCACTGGTGGCTACTTAGACTCTAAGTAAGGTTAGGACTCTGAATCCCACCAAGTCCGTCCCCATTGGTTATGACAATGGCCGGGACATCGAGCCCGCGCATCAGGGTGATCCTCAGCCAGGTTGCGGATCGCCCAGCAATAATGTAACTTCGATATGGCAGTGTTTCGCATCTACACTTCTAGCGTTATGAAGAAGGGAGTTGGTTTCTACGTAGCTCATTGGAGGCTTACAACGAGCAAGCCCATGCACCAAATTATGAAACCTAAAATCGAGACGTTTTAAACTTAGACAGCGAAGCATAGTTTTTACACTTTATCTTTTACATGTGACGGTAAAGAGAGGCTATATCAGGCTTGAAACATTGATCGAACGACACTATGAAAGCCCTACAAGCCGAAACCTAAACGCATACCCCTGGCGCCGCATAATAGGAGTTCAAATAACCCGCTTGCAATCTGTTGACATAGAGACCGCGACATGAGCCCGAGATCAACCGTATCTCCTGGTCTGCTGCTGTCGACGCCTAAGTGTCCGCGCTCGCGTCCCATTCCTGTCGAGGCTGGTTAGCATTGGGGCTCGCCTGTTTGAGGACAGAGCGCGCTTACAGGAGCATGTCGGCAAGGTACGCGAACCCGAAAATGAAGATCACTCTCGGGAGGTCCATTGTCTTGGAGTAAGTCGCGGAAGACAGTCTGGCACGTGTAGCAGTTTTAGAATAGCTGGGTGCGAGTTCTGTGTTTGTAACAGGCGTAGCGATGCAGGGAGCTGTATATGTAGCCGGATGGATACCAGCGTGGACCCGGGATCTGGGCAGCGCCCGTGTGAAGGCAAACAAGCCGGGGCCCGGGTTCTGGCATGCTAGACTGGTGCCTGGCTACAGCTCGCTGTAAATTCCAATGATGTCGCTGATGGTGGTGTGGTAGCTGGCGCGAGGCTCCTTGGGCCTACTCCATCTGCTGTGTTTGTACTCCTCGAAGGTGGTTGCAACGAATGCGGCTATTCGTGTTACCTTCTCGTCCTGCTGCTCGATTTCGCGGAGGTAACAGACGTTTTGCTGGGTGAGCAGCGCAATGGTCTCGTGATTCTCGGACTCTTTCCTCCTGTGTCTTAGAATGTGCTGTCGTAACTTTTTGTTTTCGCTCTGTAGCGCGTTGATTTGATCTTCGGACCAGCTGATCCCCCGTTGAGGGGGGTCGTGTACGGCTTCTCGACTAGGCTGCAGCATACGCCGTTGTGACAGTGGCAACGGTGGCGTCGCACATAATACTGGAAGGGTGGGCAGGGGCTTGTCGTGTAGAGGTGCCGCAACTCTCTTTCCTGGGAGCATCCTGGTGATGACGATCTCTGGCCTGTCGGCTGTTTCCGAAAGCTGCTGTGCCGGGGGTGACTGACTTACTTTGCCACGCCTTGCACAAAGGTCGTAGACAAGCTCAACCCACTTGTTCCCCATAGGTTATAGACTCATATAGGTGTCATGGAGCCGCACTGGAGGTGTACTCCTCGCACATTTATATGAAGTCGTTGCCAAGAGGGAGATGAAGTACTCCTCAGCTATCGGTACCCCACCACCCAGGCTTTGGGATGCGGCTACCGCCATCTAGGAACTGGTCTAATACACTATGTGTCGGTTTACGTCCCATGACCTACTCGCTATCCTCGTGCCCGAGCATGCCCTTCATGTAGTGAACAACGGTACGAGCGAAGTCACTCAAGCCCTCTCTGACCCTCTCAATGGAGTCTTTTGTCTGATTGATAGCTTCCAGGACCTGGTTAAGAACGTCCCCCACCCGGCTGTTCGTCCGTGTCATCTCTCCCATTGCTGTTTCCAGCTTGTCCATGCGGGTACACATGAGAATCAGAACACTGATGCAGGTTTAGCGATTACATCCAAGAACCAGGGAAGGGTTCTGTACTTTTTCATACTCTCGATTTGGTCGTGGCTGTGGGTTGGCACCGGAAGGTCCACGGGCGGTGCTGGAAGAGCCGCCGCACCCGGAGAAAGGTCGAGGGGAACTGGTTCGTCTGGGACGGGTAGAAGATCCAGCCAGGTTCCTGATCCCCAAAAGAAGTTGTCTTGGGCTGGTGGCTCCATGGTAGTCGATGTGGCCCTTGTGTAGAAGCCCTCGAGTTCCATGCATTGGTCCAGCTCTTATACTTGCCAGTAAACAGTTGCATGCCATGGCGACCTGTCCAGCTCCCTGGAATGGGCACTGCCTGGATCCAGGATCTGTTTTTATTCCTGCTGCCCTCGCGTCTTCTTAAAGGCCCGCTCGTTGACCCGACACGGCGCTCGAGGAAGCAGACCGTTCCGACCATGTCCGCGCTTTGCCTGCTCGCACTGATGGCAAGCACAGTCCGTGGGTTGGCAGACACGCCCTTTATTTGCACCTCGAGTCCTGTGTTGCAGTTGGTTGCCGGGGTGTCCAACGTCTCGGCAGTGTAGGCACCGCCTTCGATCTCTCTAAACTGTGACAGTTGATAACGGCTCCTTAGATACGACAACCCCTTTGGTGAGGACTGTCGCGCGCTACTGCAGTTTGCAAATACCGCCTACGAGCCGATCACGTACTCTTTCCCACCCCTGCGCTGCGCGGGCTTGGCGAGGACCAGCTTTCTCCTACCTGCCGGTTCGCCGAATGGAGGGGTCGATGTTGTCTGGTCAGCCCCCACCACCCTCTGTGTGTTCCTGCAGTAGCTAACGCGCCGCAGGAGCTGTTCAGGGCAGTCCACTTGCTCCAGGGCCGAGATCTCGAACGGCACCGGAGACCTCGCCCAGGAGGCTGAGCAGGCGGGCGCGGTCGCATGCGTGGTGTATCCCGAAATAGACGACACCCATGCTGCCACGACCACGGACCTGGCTTTGCCGGGCGCCTCGGGGCCAAGATCGCTCCTAACAGTGACGGCTTCTGCCATGGGGAACACGATGCCCTGGAGGAATACAAGCACACAGCCTGCTTCGGAAGATGGTGGCCTTGTATGCCAGTCACTCGGTCTGACTGCGATGAACTCTTCTCGTTCGACTCCGGCTTCGCACCTTGGTGAGACTGCATCTGCTTGGCTACCTAGCGAATACCGCCACTCAGCCCCGTCCCCCATCCCCACCACGACGGCCCGGATTCATTCGTCTGCTAGCGGAAGGGCCAACAGTTCGTTGGTTCTGACACAGGTCAGCCCGGCAAACCGCCTGAGTGTACCGCTGCTTGTCATGCTATTGTTAGGTTGAGACAGAATCTAGGAGCTCCCATTGCAATTCACAACAACCTGTTGTCCTGCGGGAGCTGGGCTCCTTGGGTCTACAGATGGTGATCTGCCTGGGGTTCTCTGTTAAATTCGTAGACGATCTTTAATTCTTTATCAATGGTGTGCAATCTATTAACCTCTATACACACTGTGTGCATGTTTACATCCGCCCGAGAATCACGTTGACGCAAACATGCTACGGTTCAGCACGAGGTGGTATAACACACCTTGATATTATGTTGCATATGATAAGAATGTTACTTCTGATGCTCTTAATTTTACTCTCCACCTTTACTATAAATCACAAACCCTGACTGCCTGACCTAGCTCCATCGTCGTCTTTATGAGCCTCTGGGTTGTAGACAATGGGTAGGGGGTAGCTTTCCATCTGAGTGTTTGTTAGCCCATGTATAATCCTGCTAAGCCTCGTGTACTGACAACTTGTGCGTGTTCAGGCGGTGCAACAGGCCGGGAGTTGTAAACGAAGGAGCGGTGGCCGTTCCACAGCAGGAGGTACGCTTCAAATCCGCAGTCCTTGTGAAAATCATGGGCCTTTCTAAATAAGGTAGCGCGCCGCTTTGATATCTTTGTGCTCAGGCGTCTCTTGTCCTTCTGCGCCTGTGTGAGGGGTCGTCTCGAGGACGGCGTCCCCGGGGAGTCAAGTCCCGGGGCGGCGCTGGGGTCAGCTGCGCAGCGCTCCATATCTAGCTTTGAGTGAAAGGTGTGTGGTTTGCACGGTGGACAACGGCCACTGGAACAACGTGACAGGAAAGCATACGCAGATGTAATAAATGCGAAAAGCAAATACACATACCATGAATTCGTTACGGGCATGTTCTCGACCCAGTACTGGGGCAAGGAGCCGAAATCAGGTCATGGGTCAATAGGGGACCCCAGGTCCTGGGTACAGGTTGAGTAACCGACATACATGCTATCTCCAGGATAGCAAATATAAAGAGGAGGGCATTGCGTTGTCTACCCATTACGAGGCAGATAGAAGGTCTTACGCTCTGGATTGTCTTCACTTCTACTTAATTAGAAGTGAAGCTTTATACATTACCACCTTTACCTACGATTCTACGTTGCAATACCAGAATGGCATCGACTGGCGCAATCGATGTCTACGACACCATCCTCAGGTTCGGAGATTACTATCAAAGGAGGTACTTCCTAGAGACGAACTCAATGAAACCTGTGCATAAGACGCTCAGCGCAGAAGACGTTGCCTATTATCAGCAGATACTAGATAGCCCCGACCTCTCAGCAGTTTTCGAGAAGAATCTCCATCTCGATCTCGGCTTTTTTTACGGTGTGCGGGATCAGATTCAATCCATTTTGCGAGTCTGGGATGCCGTTCTCACGGAGAAGGTCCGCTACGACGCAGAAGGCTGGCCTTCCACAAACAGACAATTCATCAAGTCTTTTTTTTTATGTCTATACACGGTTCCTGCACAGATAAAGATCGGCTATTTTGGCCCGTCTATGCAACATAATGCGGGCACATATAGTTACCCCGAGGGTCTGCCGATAATCCTCAGTGAGGAGGATGCTCCCCTCGAAAACGACGTCGAGTCGGGGAGCGCCTCATCTTTCGGCGCATTCGTGGAGGCAAACTTTCCTGCTGATCATACGAACGGAGAGGGGCCGGAAGTTCATGAGAGCCAAGCCTCGGATTTCTACCGTGATGCAACTTATGGTGCTCGCGCCCTATCCCCACTGTCCGGAAAGCACGATGTTATTTCCGTTTCGAGTGATGACAGCGAGGACAGCGTTGGGGGGGCCAGCCTCGATCCTTATGCCCGTGGCCCATTGGCAGAAACAATCCAGCCTGATAACCTTGCATGGGGCGGAGGCATGGCCACGTTGGACCCTCGGGAGCTGGTATTCGGTGATATGGGCGGGCTAGAAGAGGAAGTCTTCGAACCTGGATTCCACTTCCATAATTCACTGCCACAGTTGGAGGCCAGCGCACTGCAAGGGTCGTCTATAACCAATAACAGAGATACGCAACCGCTGTTGCATGACGCATCAAAGCGCTGGGAACATGGAGGAGGACAAAGGGGCCGAGTGTCCAAGCGAATTGCAGTTCCGAGGAAGCGGAAACTTGCAGAGCTCGACAGTCCTCAAGAATGCCGCAGAGCTATGCCCTCTGCGATGCATCGGAACATTGCCAAGGGGCGGGCTCGTCGCGATCGTCAGTCGGAAGCCTCTCCCGAATAAATGAGCTGCAGGGTGGTGCAGCTCCCGAAGAACCTGTTTCTTGTTTCCTAGGTGATTTATTTTGGAAGGCAAGGCACCATGTCTAGAGATTGCGATGTCAAGTTCACGCCATGGATAGCTGCGCGGCACATTTCATATTTAGTCGTTTTTATTTTCGGTGCTATATTAAATACAAGTCTTTCGATGGTATACCTTGCAATTAAATCAACCAGTAGTAATAGGTCTTCTACTGTTGACTCGGGGCTCGGTGGAGACCATAGAGGTACTTGTCGAGTCAAGTCTCGGCACCGGCTTTCGGAAGGGGATGCGGCAAGGCCTGGAAAGCAGGGTACAAGGCAACATCAGATCACCGACCTTGATCAAGATGACGGTTCTGGATCTTCCAGCTTCAGGTTGAAGAGGCGAGAGGGCGGGGATATTGACATCTTTGGGCCTGCTCCCTTAGTTGCGCATCAAGGACCTGTACGTGGCTTGGAAATCAAAGGCCAAGGTGACGAAGAGCAAGCGACGGAGGTGGCCATGGCACTAACACACACTATTGCGGTTCAAGCAAATTCTAGATCTTCGCAGCCAGGCATTCAAAGACTCCGCGCCCTTTGAGGTGGCTTTGTTACCAAAGGGTACTAACTTTCAAGGGCCCTTCCCAGCCGGCCAGATGAAATTTGTTTTCCACAATAAGGGAACAATGAGCTATACTATACAGTCATCTTCATGAGATGCAGATACCACGTCGAAGAGTTTTGGCCAAAAACCGTTCGCACAAGGTAGCTGCAAACAGCAGCACCTCATTGCGCTTCCGGCGTGAAGGTTCCCGATGAACTCAAACACGATAACACACACCGCCACCGTGATATTTATCGCACAGTCGTTACGGAAGGCGGACGAGTCTTAATCAATAGCCTAGTACTGACTGCCTGACATCTGGTACGCCAAAAAGCTACAACCTATGGGCTAACAGGGCCGGGGGACCACGTAGATATCTTGGAAGATGTCAAGTGGTGGATACGGGACGTGTTGAACAGTGCGTAGGGGCTTTTAGATGAGTGAAAACGTACATTCTGGTGTAATCCATGTTGTTGTTGTTTCTGTGTGAAAATCCTGCTGTGGGTTGAAGTGGCCTAAAAATGCCCTATTGGCCTTGTTGATGCACTGCCACCTTCCTGAACGCCACGGTGGCTTGCGCGCCATTCAACAGGACGATGAAGTGATACTGGCAGTGAAGAACTAGACGTCACATTGATAAGTGATGATCGCATGGTAGAGGGGAATTCCCTAGTTTGAAATTTAAGTACTATTTCTTTAGCACTTAAGTTGGCTCTTTCTAGAAGTGACGTTTATCTACATTCTGCCAAAAGATGGTCGATCATATGTATGTGTGCTTAGAAGTCTGACTACACCGCAAGTAGCATTTGGTTCTAGGCAGACACGCCCACCATGGACCATCCAACTAGCATCGTACTGGGCATGGACATGGGCAAGGAAGCCCCTGTTTCTCCAATTGCAACGCACATCATCAGCACCCAAACCAAGATCAACCTCTACATTCAACCATTGAGCTCCCCTATACGACAAAGGCAGCCCGCAATCCTCATCTCAAAGCCTAGCTGGCCAGCCAACGTGGTGCATCGGGCATTGTTTAAGCTCCATGCTAGTCAATCAATACGCCATCAGGATACAGGTATAGACTGCTTTTATCCGGCAATCACCAGCTCGGTTAGCGCTGGCATCAGAGTCGTGGAGAAACCAATCGCTCGATGGACTGAAGTAGTGGTAATCTCAGCCGGGGGCTTCATTCTCGATTCTACAACAATCTCGCACCACAGCCGGGGGCCGTATTCACAAATTTATAGGGGTCAGGCACCTCAGCCGGGGGCCTTGGAACCTTAGCCGAGGGCTTTATCTGGATTTCACAGCGGTGGCCCTGGAACCGCGGCCGGGGGGTTCATTCTTAATTCTACAGCGCTCAGGCACCCTAGCTGGGCCACATAAGCCGGTGCTAGCACTCAACACGTATACTCATCAAGGCATCATAAAGCAAGTCAACATAAAATTAAAAGAGCAAGTAATGAGCTAAGTAGTCATTATAGTTAGCTGCTAGTCACACATATGAGTATAGTTGCATTCCGATGTAAAGTCCATTTCTCGTAGCAAATTATTACCCCAGGATATGGAGCGTCTCCGATAACGAACAACTCATTTAGGTAAAGTTAGAGGCCTATATAGGAGGTCATGGCAGGTTTGGTCATATGGTCCGGCATTGCCATCATCGTTACTATAGAGGAACAGGACCTGAATACTTTCACAGCTATGACCAACTTGTGAAGTCAGTCCTATTTGACCCAGGAGTCGGAACACACAGGATGCGATATAAGGGCCGGTCGTTCCGTGTTGTGACAGCCTGCACAGACCTTCCCCCATGACAAGCTGATATTTCCTAGTAGGGGAAGGATCTGACTAGACGAACCCCTTGAAGGGACGACCTCCAGCGGTACCTTGTTTCCTTTCTCTTCCTTTCCTCTCTAGTCTTGATATTCTCGTCAATAGAGTAAAAGCTGCTTGCTGCCGGCCATGTCCCAGCTCCTTAGTACGCTCGCCGTGACAATAACAACTGTGATGAGTAGAAGCTTAAGCACAGGTTTATACCTGTATCGGCATGCAAGTATTGTTTATAATCGTTCATCTTAAACGTTAAATCTTGCCCCGTTGCTGAGCAGCAGCTCCACGATCTCCTTGTGACCTCCAGATGATGCTGCCTGTAGCGCTGTTCCGAACTCTCCACCTTGAGCGTTGACATCGGCCCCGTTGCTAAGCAGCACTTCCACGATCTCCTTGCGACCTAGAGATGATGCCGCCTGTAACGCCGTTCCGTAATCTCCACCTTGAGCGTTGACATCTGCCCCGTTGCTAAGCAGCACTTCCACGATCTCCTTGTGACCTCCAGGTGATGCCGCCTGTAGCGCCGTCCCATAAAATCCACCTTGAGCGTTGACATCGGCCCCGTTGCTGAGCAGCACTTCCACGATCTCCTTGTGACCTCCAGGTGATGCCGCCTGTAACGCCGTCCCATAAAATCCACCTTGAGCGTTAACATCGGCCCCGTTGCTGAGCAGCACTTCCACGATCTCCTTGTGACCTCCAGGTGATGCCGCCTGTAGCGCCGTCCCATAACATCCACCTTGAGCGTTAACATCGGCCCCGTTGCTGAGCAGCACTTCCACGATCTCCTTGCGACCTAGAGATGATGCCGCCTGTAGCGCCGTTCCGTAATCTCCACCTTGAGCGTTGACATCTGCTCCGTTGCTGAGCAGCAGTTCCACGATCTCCTTCTGACCTCCAGATGATGCCGCCTGCAGCGCCGTTCCGTAAGGTCCACCTTGAGCGTTGACATCTGCTCCGTTGCTGAGCAGCAGTTTCACCGTCTCTTGGTGACCTCTAGTTGATGCCGCCTGCAGCGCCGTTCCGTAAGGTCCACCTTGAGCGTTGACATCGGCCCCGCTGCTGAGCAGCAGTTCCACCGTCTCTTGGTGACCTCTAGTTGATGCCGCCTGCAGCGCCGTCCCGTAATATCCACCTTGAGCGTTGACATCGGCCCCGCTGCTGAGCAGCAGTTCCACGATCTCCTTGTAACCTCTAGTTGATGCCGCCTGCAGTGCCGTTCCGTAACGTCCACCTTGAGCGTTAACATCGGCCTTTTGGTTGAATAGCTCCCCGATAACTCCTGTCAGCCCTAAGTGGGAAGCGTAATAGATGGATGAGGGTATCCGCGAGTAGCTCAACTTGCCATCTGATTCGTCAATATTCCATATATTCACCCAATTGCTAAAGGAGTCCTGCGTGTCTTGAAACAGCTGTAGGATTTGCCTTTCAGTCTTGTCCCTGGAGGTCCCTTTTGCGTTATGTTCAGGCCAGTAGCGGGCAGCATATTCAGCCAATGGATAACTTTTTTTTATCGAACGAGAATCTTGCAGCTTTATTATCTGAGGCTCGAGCAGCAAGGCCAAGCAGACGGTTACCATGTCAATGTGGGCGACTGGTTTCCGAACATGGAATAGAGCAAGGTCCTGATGGTGGAGGACTCTTTTAGATTCAAGGTATTCCTGTACAGAGAAGTGTGCAATACGGACTGTGGCTTCCATTCCAACATCCATGCTGGTTTCAATGAACCCTGGACAGATAGCTTCAAGATCATGGACGTCCTTAAACTTGCGTGTAATATCGTACCTAGGCTGGTCGCCAAGCTCGACCGCAAGCGCATCGATCAGCTCCAAGTCCGTGAGGGGTCTTATAGCACAGCATAATATGTTCAACATTTGCTGAGCATACTCCCGCAGTTCAGGTGCGATATTCCTAAGCATCCGGGCATAGGTGTCATCTAGCGATTGTGGCAGGGATTGTAGGAGTCGATCGAGAAGATGCTGGTTTGCTGGGCAAGCTGCCAGCGCTTTGAATTGGCATTCTACCCAGCGGAAACTGAGAGTTTGTTAGTCACCACATATACACGTTGCAGGGGCACTAACACTCCATCTGCTTGTTCTGTCAGTGCTTTTTCGATCCGGTCAGAGTATCGCTGCCATTTCCGATATCGTCTGTTGTCTTGGAGGTTCTGCGCAACAAAAATGGCTACATCACGGTCCACTTCGATATTCTTCATCTCAATGGTCTCTTCCGGCATTGCTTCCAGCTCTTCCCGTATATCGACCTCATTCCGGCTTGTTAGTAGGAGGTGCAGGCCTGGTTCTTCCCACCCACGCATGTCTTTGATGACCTGGAGCATCACTTCTCGATGCTTGTTCCGCGGGCTTTCGTCTAGCGCATCAACTAGTATGTAAACGTCTTGAAACGCTCTTGCCAGCTGATGGAGACAGCCCAGGAGGGCTTCGTCAGGCGGACTAGCATGACGGTAGCTCCCATGCAGGCGGGATAGGTCATTGTGGTTATCTAGCTGCATCGACAGCTGGAGAATAAGGGCTCGGAATAAAGCAGAGGCGTCCTGCTTGCTCTCGTCGTTGAAAGTGAAGAAAAAGAAAGCAATACCAGTTCGCGGATGCGATCTGCGATGTCGAAAGGCGTACTGAATGGCAGTGGAACACAGTACCGATTTGCCGCACCCGGCAAAGCCTCTCAGCCATAGGAAAGACCGGGCGCTACGAAGCCAGTCGTGGAAGACATCGCCGTGGACAAGCCAGAGCCCAGTACGGGGATGCTTCTTCTTGCAGGCCTCGTTAAAGTTGATAGTGGCGTCGGGGGCCTTGAGCCAACTCTGGAGCTCGGAAGACAGTTGCGAGGACCTGACGAGCTCTACCAGTGCTTTGATATCGCGGACATCATCCTGGGCCCGGTCGATGACCTCGTGCTGCAGTACTTGTATAGCCAGCTTGAGACGGTCGGTGACTTCGGTAATGTCCTCGTCCAGCTTCTCTAACGTGCTCCTGCGGAATGGGTATGCAGCACGGCGGGCTGTTGCCTTGACGGCGGACTGGATGGTGGTGACTGGAGTCTTCTTGAACTTGTCCGTCTCGCCCTGGAGCTCCCGAATGCATTCTTCGCATTCTTGAATCAGCGATTCAATCCTTCTGATTGATTCTTCTTCGTCGGCTCGGAATCTGCGGTCTTGAATGTGGTTACGCAAGCGTTCGAGGAGTTCTAAAAGGCTTTCTAGTCTTTCTGCTGTGTGGGATATGTCGGAGTGTTGCGATTTCACGGCGGTGTAATAGTCGAATAATGACTGCGTCACTTGAATGCCAAGGGAGATGATCCCGACCGCACTTCCAGCGACCGAGAATGGGTCGGTCATGGCTGCGATTGCCGCTTTGGATGTAGGAGTATAAGCCGACAAGGCGGTCGGACTTGGTGGGGCAATGAATGTTCTAGTAGAACGCTAAGATATTCCTCGACTTGAAGTTCTACCTGAAGAGAGTCTGCCCAGAGTCTGCCTTGCTCGGCTGTACAAATGAGGGGGTGGCTGAGTTAGCCTCACTGTGGCGGTGGACGGCACATAATGAATAACCGACTCCTCCCCGAACGAACCAGATCCGACCTGCGAAACCACCGACAGCGCTCGACAAGGCCTCGGCTAGCGTCAGTGATGGCAAAGATAGGGACACACTCTTGGGACCGCAGATAGATCATGCTATAGTACAGGCTGGGGTATTTCATGCAGGACTAGGTCTTGGTAAGTACTTTGTTCTCTCCCTCGCCATAGATGAGCGGCATGTGAACATCTCCGGCCTCTTGATCATGTCATTCGCGTATCGATGCTCGTATAAGACAGCGGAGTTTTTCGAAGAGCATTGGTTGGGATCCCTGTTATCTCGTAAAGCAGTCCCTTTAATGATTCCTTGTCACCTAGTTGCTAATTGTCTGATCCGAAGAATTTTACCGACGACAGTGCGATTAGCTCTTGAAGCGTCCAGCCGTGTAAACCATCGGCTATTTCAGAAACCCTACTTCCACATTGACCGTGTCGGTCCAGCCAAAGCTAGCATTTCCGCCCTGATATATACACAAATGAGACTTCTACTGCAGCACTTGCCCTGTATATTGCAGAATGAACCTTCGGCTTTTATAAGTGCCACGTGAACCACTGTCACTACCTGTTTTTGACAGCTCGTGCGGGCACATGTGCTTGAATTCGGCGTGGAGGAGACGATGTATCATTTTGTATCAATGAAGGCCACACCTACATCCCATGAATAGCTGATTAACTTTTGCCAAATTGCATAGACTTCGCTGTTATATCCCAAATTGCGGAGATTAGATGCTAGGCGCCATCCAGCGAGACAAGCTCGAGGTTGCCTAAAAACGCCCTCCCGAAAATGGGCCCACGTTAGTGACACCGTCAGTATGTAAAGTCCCTCGACTGCGAGACTTGGTCCACAAAGTGGGAGCTATCGTAGGGGCTTTTTACTTCTCGTAATAGGAAACGTGTTCGTGGATAATACTACCATAAAATGGGGCGGAATGGTAGGCCGACAGTTGGGCTATGTTCCAGCTTTTAGGTACATTCAATGGGGCGTCGTTGAACTTACAACGCTGCACAGGGTATTACCTATATATCTACGTCCCATCTGTCAAAACAATTGTTCCCAACCAGTCTGCCTCAGGTGACCATGCCTCAAAGAAGAGGCCGACATTTCGACTCCGATTCAATGGATCTTGATCCTCCTATCGGCGCTGAGCAGTTTTTGGCCGACGAACAGATTCGCGATGACTTTGAAGAACTACCAACTTCCACGGCTAGACGAAGAAAAGGCCGCATGCCAAAGAGGACAGACGGTACGGGGTTGAAAGCCTTGTCATCGAAACTTATTAACACAGACGCCACACTTTCCTTTGTTGACAGCTGTAGACTCATTTTACCATATTGGGCCTTTTGGAGCCGCCAGACTGCAATTCCGACCAATGTTCGCAGTGCCGACGCCCAGATCATTGCCGCTTTTAAGACGATAGATAGCCTGTTGCTAAATCAAACAGACAAGTTTCTTAGAAGACTGGCCTACATCCAGCTCATAACTCTATTTGACTCGTTGGAACGAACAATTGCCGTTTACAGATCGAATGGTCTAATGCACTGCGCAGCTGGATACCAAGACGCGACAATTGCGATGGATATCTACATGAGCGCCCAAGAAAACCTGACAGATGCTGAATCAACCAGGCGTGATCTTTCCGAGCGCAAGACAACAGCTCGGAAATGGGTACAGCTTGCCGGGCCGTCGCCGTTCCTGCTGCTGACTTACTCTAACACAGCTGAAATGATAATGTATGTCCTTTCTATACGGATTGTGTCATTAATGCTGACTAGCTAACAGTGAGAAATCATTCAAGATCGAACAGCCATCGCTGCACGATCTTGCGTCAGAGGCAATACGAGATATGCCTCCCCGACTTTTCCATGCATCCGTGCGCATTGCCGACGTCATGGCCGAAGCCGGAAACTCCGAGGTTAATGTGAGCAACATCATCATACAGCTCCAACGTTATCTTGCTAGTTAGCTATAACACCGGGTTTCGTTTCGTAGGTCCAAGGTTATTGCATGGCTATGAAGATATGCACCACTTTGAAATGTTTATTTGCTAGTTATCATTAATAGTACAACATGCTTTTGAAAGTCTACTGCGAGGAAAATATATGATTTATTACAACATAGAAACCTTTGTTAGCTCCTTCAGCTAAGTATAGCATGCTACATATACACACTAAGGGTCCTTAGAACCGGCGGGCTCTTTTCATACCCCTATTATAACAACAAAGTACTAGATAGCGCTGTTTTATATTGGCTGCATGATAGAGCAGTTGCGTTACATATAGCAGTGTAACCGCGAGCAGCATTCCTTAAGTTCGACCCTTAATACATTTCAGGTCTGAGACGTCTCGTACTTCACCGATCAAGGCATGTTATCCGTGCTTAAAATGCAGTTTTTCATCTCGCTCTCTACCCTAGGAGATAGTCAGATAGCGGCCTTTAAAACAAAGACTAGCGAACTGTTATAACAGGCCAGGCTTCCTAGACACTCGAAACCAATTATGTTACAATTTCATACAGGCTGTTAAGACCAATGCGTGTTACCAGCCGACAACGAAAAATAAACTAAGCCTAATTCCCCGGCTAAGGGCGATTACATGGTAGGAAACGAGGATCGAAGGGCAATGGGCCCAAGGTAACGTGGCGAAACACCACGTGACAACACAAGATGACCACTAAAGACCAGTGAGCAGAACCAAGCAGGCAGAGAACAGGCAACAGTACTTGGGAGCCCTTAGGATAGATCATAGTCCAACAACTCTAAGGTGCGAGAGATGTCATAAGCGCCCCCTAGTTGACAAGAGCCTCTATCATGCCGAGAGGTGACGTACCCCAGAACACAAACCCTATATAACCTTCTAACCTGGTGGATCATGCGACTCGTTACAATACACTATGAAGCGTTCTGATTCCCTTCCCCCACCTGCCAACTTCGACCGGGCGAGGAAAGTATTTTCGTCATTTTCGCAAGGTCGACCCGAAGAGGCTTGGAGATGCCCAGCGGATCCTCACCCCAAAAACATTCCTTTTCCTGGTTCCACGTCAGCTCAACTACCCAACCCTCTCCATTAGCCCGCACAGACACGCACAGGACCGGTCGCATATTCTCGCTCAGGAACTCCTCCACCGTTTGATACTCTGCGTGCCCAATTCCATCCAACCGCTTCCACACATTGGCCCGATGATCCCATCTGTATGGCTTCTCTTCATCCTCGAACACAACGCACCCCTTGAGCCCGTAGGTTCATGCAGTTTCTGCGATTTCTTGGCATCTTGGCCTGTCTATTGCCATCGTTTGAGAGCGGTCTCTTCGATTTTCTTTGCAGTGCCTCACCCCCTAACCCCGAAGCAGAAAAGGTAAGATCGATTAGTTCGGGAGGGTGACAATCGACGGTGACTGTGGCGTTTCCCGTGAAGGTATTGAGACTGATGCCCCCAGTGACCCCAGGTGTGGTACGACAAGTGGAACAGCGGCCGAGTCCCCCTTGGTCATGGTGTATGTGCAGGGTTTCCGAGGCGTTGGGGGCGGGCGGAGTGGTTTCGGGGTAGGTGTCGTGATGAACGCCGCAAAAAGGCGCAGTCGCACCTTTTGGTAGGATAGAGGATGATGCAGTCATCGGGTCGTCTCGGTCAACACAAGGCATGCGCGTAGAGATACTGAGGGCATGATTGATTGTAGGCGGTATGACAGCAACCTGATGATCATCGTGACGAGCCTCAGCTTGAGAGGATGTCCGCGCGAGAGCTCGGAGACCGTCTGGATCAACGCTGGCAGGGACATCGAGATCCAGATTGCAGACCCTCGGGTCGTCGACGGGCGAAGCATCGCTGACGCGTTTGTCCTCACATACCACGTCTTTGGCGGGACCAGAACCTGTAAAGCCCTCAAAGTCGAAGTACTCCAACCAGTCTTCGTTGTCGCTATCAGCTTGTGTTGGTAAGAGCAGCCTGTCGAGACCTGACTCGGCCTGGCCCTGCGTAGGAGTCAAACTCCCGTGGGTCGAAAGTAGTCGATTGCAGTTTGCCATGTCGTAGAAAATGGAGAAGTCGAGGACAGAAGGTTGAGAACGAGTGAAATGGAGAAAAAGGAGAGGAAGTTTGCGATTCCCCGGATGACGGGCTGCCTCCCCTTTATACCTGTGAGCTGGGCATGAGTAGCCTGACGCTCAACCTTGCCGTTACTGGGGATGTTCGGCGAGCCAATGGTATCTCGACGCGTAATCGTACTGATACTGCCCGTGTGTTCCATCCTTGCGATCTGCCATGATGAGACACGAGAGTGTGCATATGGGATGTCGTCATTAGATTGATGTGATTGTACCGCCCATTTGCCCGACTCGGCGGCAAAGGTGAGACTCACTTGCCGAGCCAGGTGAAATCTAAGTCTACTTGTAATTATTATCACAGCAATAACAAGTATACAGCTGAGGTACCCATCAGTCAGGTCCCCAAACGGCCAAGTAAGCCAAATGCCTGGGTCGCAAAGCACCCTCTCTCCGTGCCACCCAGAGTTCCGAGGCGTTCAACACCAACCTTTGCTTTCTGACCATAAAGGAACCCTCAATTATCGTCCGATCGATATTATTTCTTCATCATCTTCATTCTCGTCTTGTCCTCCTTCCATAATGCCTGGTCTCGCCACGCAGCTCCGAGCCAACAACGCGATTGACGATGTCCTTAAGGGTAGGCCCTTCGCAATGCTTCGAAGACCAACCACGTCGGAAGGACCTACTTACGTAACAGGATCGTCGGTTTACGATCACACAAAAACGTCTCTGAGGCTCTCCAGAAGCTATCAAAGAACCAGGAATACCATCTAGCCGATTGGGTGATTGGTTAGGGAAAACTAGGGCTCAAACCACTAGTCTCACGCTTTCGCCTGTATGCTTAGCGCAATTCTGCGGCCGAGTAACCCCAATTCGACCCTAGGGTACTCCTGGTATCGTCGGTTTTTGGCCAGGAACCCCCTCTTCGAACCATGAGGAGCCGCCTGATCGATTACAAGCGCGTGAATGGTGATTTTTCTCGTGGGTTACGACTCCTGCAAGTTTATAGCATCCCCTAATGACTGGACCAGCAAGGAGCTCAGCTGGCTCAAGGAGGTGTTCATCCCCTATTCGGAGCTAGGAGACCCTAATCAGTGGCGGCTTCTTATTCTGGATGGCCACAACTGTCACACCACCGAAGACATCATGTTCCGGTGCTTCCCGTACACGGTTTCTTTCCCTGCCAGCGCACTCCTTACACTTACTACAGCCCCTGGATTTGGGTGTCTTCTCGTCCCTCCACGCAACGTATCGTCGCAAGCTGACCTAGACCTACCTCATCCTTTGCAACGGCAAGCCCGGCAAGCAGGAGTTCTCGAGGGCATACTACCACGCCAGGATATTTGCCATTCGAAAGAGCAACATTCAGAGTGGCTGGCATCTTCCCTAGGGCCCGTTCGAACCACCTGAATTCGAGGCTCGTTCGCCACGAAGCTGTGACCCGGAAACCCATCCCTGCCCTAATAATCCCTCGGCAATCAACGCCCGATTTTCAGGAGAATATGACTCCTACCGCAATAGGGACACCTAGAAGCTGGAGGGACGCTAACAGGTTGGCTCAGAAGCTGTTAGGTGTGAGCCGACTCCCACGGCCCGTCTGTTGTTGAACAAGGTCGGCAAGGCTCTAGATACTTCAGCTATTAATACGGCCTCTGCCCTTGCCAAAATCCAGGTTCTGGAGCATACCCCAACGAAATAAAAGCCTTCTAAGCGTAAGAAGGTTGTGTTGGACCCTAATCAGACATTTGTTATCCTCGTGGTGGTCGCGGAGAAGGAGAGGCTTTAGGGCCAATCGCGGGCTCAGGACGCCACTCAGGGCGACGACGAGGGCGACGACGAGGTCACAGAAGACTCTCAACGCGAGGGCCAAAGACCTCGGTGCGGCCCGAGGGAGCGACTTCCTGGGTGCCAAAGGTTCGCTCGTCAACAGCCGGCCCAACGTTTATGCAGTAATGCCTCCAAAACTTGATCGACGCTGACTTCCGTCTCCTATATTGCGCCGTACCCAATACCCCTAAGTCAAGAACAAAGCCCATATCATTGGCCTCAATGACGCTATCGAAAACCAAGTCCAAGACACCTCCCGCCCCAAGCATCAGATCCAGGTCGGCTCTGATGAACTACACGCTGTACAGCGCTAGATTAGTGAGCCTCAAGAAGTATCAGCGGCTAAAGCAGAGTGCTGGCATCGACGGTGAAGTCAGAAGACAGCAAGTTTCAGACTTAAGTCGTTGGACAGCTCGCAAGAGAGGCCTAAAGAAGCAACAGTTCATGTGAAGAGATTGCCGTGGAGGATGCCGCTTAACGCTGGCCATCGATACATATAACCTCTTAAGTCCAGTCCTACCTAAATATCGAATACATTAGATTATCGCCTGTATAAACCAGGCGATAGATTTGGTTAGATGGGGTGCTATCCAGTTGTTTCATTGCATTTTAAATCTATTAGTTTAAAAGATCGCTGTAACTTATAATGCTAAAGGGATTTATAGGGTTCATGTTTTGAGTTAAGTTAACACAAAAGACGATAGAGGCTTCTGTCCACTAGAAGACACTCAAATGCTGGTGCTTGCTCTGAACCGGGGTTCACTGAATAGTCGAGTCGTTAAGAGATTTCTCCCATTGTAAGGTTGGCTAAGATGCTTAGATAGTAAATGTCCTTCCTTATATATCCAATCCCTCCCTCACTGATGAGGTGGTGCTGACTGCTGCTCGCCCGAGCAGTCGTGAGCAGTTTGTTCGCGTGGCCGGATGCCCCGATGATCCGTTCAGTCCCAGTGGTTGTCTTGCATTCTGTTGGTCTGTCTCCAGGCCTCTCTTTGGGTTTGTTAGCGGGTCATGTCTTGTCGGGTCGTAACAACCGCTCACCCGTGGAGTAGGTCAAAGCCTCCATCAAGCCACGCCCAAATTCGCGTTCATTGTTTTCTAGTGACTTTGACCGATTTAACGCTTGGTGCTCTAGCCTCGATCGTCGCGTGGCTTTGTACTCGATCGTCGCTTAAACAGCTGCCCGAAGCCTCTGGAAGCGGTGCCACAGTCCGCCGGCGGATGTAAACTGCTCTACTTGTGGAGAAGATCCCACGTTCTGCCGTGAGAATTTCGAGCGGGTCTTCTGGCGGGTCTTCTGGCGGCTGGTCTGTTGATCCTGTGGCTTGTAAGGGCTTTAGATGATGTTTCGTTCTTAAAAGGGTGGCCTTCCACCTGGAGATAATGGCTACGCCGTTCCCTACTAGAAGCTTCATGGCTGGCAGATGACAAACTTTGAACTTATTGGTGTTGGGTAAGTCGGCTTCAAGAGGTTGGACTTGCTGCAAGTGAAAGAGCATAATTAGTTTTATTTTAAACACTTTATCGGCCAAGTCTGAATGATTCTCTATTTTAAGCCTTTGTCTTTGTGTGCTAATATGCAGGCATAGGTGAGGGCGAGCCTATTTCCTGGTTCAAGGTTTATTGCCGCACTCCCATATTATGGACGAAAAGCCTCCCCAGACCCGACAAGCAGAACAGGTGGACTACTTCATGGGAATTACCAAGACTGTGTAATGTGAAAGCAGCCAGTGTGTTTAGCTTAAAGCGATAAGACATGAATGTAATTGTGGGATTAGAGGTAATGCAGAGGGCACCATCCTAAGTGGACGATAGTTGCTCCGTCCCTACCCAGCCCCCTCTGGTACAAAACTGCAACGGTCGCACAGAATACTTTCGGCAGAAAAGACACGCACTTGACTCTGACGATTGGCTTTAGGCAGACAAAGATTAGCGGGTTAAAAGTATATACTAAGTAGCTGTGTACACCGCTACCAAACTTCCGGTTCTTCGTTTGATACTGCCTTATGAGCTTGCACTTGCCTCTCTACCTACGATCCGGTTGACCCAGCCACCTCTTGCCTCGTTTGACCTATTCGATAAACCAGTTCCTTGTGCGAACATGTCCAATCCGTGGAAGCCGCCGGCCCAAACGTGCAGGCTCACCTCCCCACCAGCACGCCACTGTCTTCTGGCATACTCGAGACAGTCATCCTGAAAGAGACCTACTGACGCCACATCAATATAATTTGGAGGTAACCAGGAAAGGTCTGTCGCTCTTGCCGGGACCGCGTAGGGGTTGACTCAATGGGCATCGTACTGATCCACTAGAACATCCTTTCATGCTACTTCGTTACATTCGGTGCTCCATACACTGGCCGACTAGCCACTGGATTGCTCTCCGAACGCCTTCTAGAATCGATCGTTTAGCATGGGGTTACTGAGCAGCAGCCCATAGATATGGGCCCCACCCGCCAGTACATAGTCTCTGCCATGAGCGACACACCGGCGGCCAGTCCACCGCCCGCGCCAACGCCAGCAACGTTTCGAGATGGATGCCTATAATGTCCGCATTGCATGAAGTACAAGTCCCTCATGAAGCCGTGTAGCAGGCTATGCGCAGGGGCGAAGCGATACTTAAAGCTATGACGATCGCGCTGCACGTCTTGGCCCAGGCTAGGGGTGCCTCAAGGCCTATGAAAGCGTTGGTAAGTAGCATTACGCCGCCTTGAATCGAAACTTTGCATGGCCGGAGAGGGGGAACCAGGGTTGAAGTGCGGCTGGTTTGCCTCGGCTGGAATACCGAGAGTGCAATGGTGTTGCCGTCTGAGCCAGGGACGAATAGCGCCTCGTGGAAGAAAGGCTCTCCCTCGAGTACAGTCTCGGCGGTACATAAGCTCATGTGCGACCAGGGATACGTCGGATAAGGAAGGCTTCGGCAGGTCCGGGGATAATGTATCAAGCGGAGACTTGTCGGCTTCAAGCTTTGATGAGCGCTGGCATCCTAGACTTGAGTCGATACCCCGCCGTTATATTGCCCTCTGGCAGGTCTCGGGCGACGGGCAGTCGTTTGGCCGCACAGATGCACGACCTGGAGAGCAGATATTCCTCTGTTCCAGTCGGAGGTCGGAGTGGTTACTATACCGACCCGCCTGCGGGAGGGATATATTATCCCTTTAGATAGGTCATGATTCTTATATGAGCCCAATAATAGCAGCCACCTATCATGTAACCGTAGTCTGTCAGTAAACAGTTTTATCACAACCCGTGGCCTACTCGTATTCCTGTGGCAGATTCTGATTATCTCGATCATCATGGCCTCGGACCAAGGCGCATTCCAGGTATATTGACCGGTAGCTTGTTATGTCGCTAAGCTCTGGCTAACTTTCTTAGCTCAAGGAGCATGGCTCTCAGTCCTTTGACACTCGCCCAACCCAACAACAAGGAACTCCCTTTCAAGGGAACATCGAGCCTAACCCCGTTCAATCTGCTCAAGACGCCCTGTACAACATGGCAAATACGATGCGAGAAGTTCATAACTTACTGGCCCAACATCAATGTGACCAGGTATCCATCCACTTGACCTGGTGGAAGCAAGCCTATCAGCAAGAAGTCGAAAAACTCAACCACGCACTCGAGATCAACAACGCACTAGCACGAAACCTCGAGAAGCTTCGTTCCGAGAGGGATTATTTCAGAGATGAAGCTGCTAGACACCGGGAAAACGCACAAAGCGCAGTCAGTACTGCAGCTGCAATCGCTGCACGCATCGAACTACTTCAAAGGGAGAAACACGACACTAATGACAGGCCCATCGCTGCAGTTGATGATGCCCAAGTTGATAACCTACGAAGGCAGGTGGAGCCCTTCCAAGCTACCCTATAAATACTGTTGCAGTTAGCGGCATTCAGTGAGCGGCGGCGTGCTGACGAACACAAGTTCAGCGCCACCCACGGACAGGATAGGCCAGCTATAAAGCTGAACAAACGGAAGAGACTAAGGCCGAGGTTAATCCAGTCTGCACATACATCCGACCAAGGAAATCTTTGACCCTTAAATTGGTTGGCACTTTGCCAGTTTAGAGGAGGGTCTTCCAGTATCTTATGGTTATGCTGTGTTCTTACGAAGTGTTCTTTATAGTTAGTGGTGTTATTTGTTAATAACGAGGGTCTGAAATTTTGTTGCAATATTTTTGATATTGTATGTTGTGCTTAGGTTGATTGTAGAATAAACCCGCTACTGCGCACGTCCGCCTTGTTAGTAATAACCTTTACTAATTAACCAGAATATTCTAGGGTATTCTATACGTATATTATAAATACTACGTATTTATAATTGTTACAACGCGTGTAGGACAACCGTTGCGCCATAAGGCAAAAGCTTCAACAATGACCCGAGTGGTCATTGACTCCTACTTCTGTACTATATGCATTACTCCGCACAGCGACCCACTATGCGACCGTAACAATAATGATCATAGAAACAACTAGAATAACACTGAGTTAACTATATAAGGAGTTATTTTCTCGCTCTATAGTTGTCACGGCGAGCGTACTGAGGAGCTGGGACATGGCCGGCAGCAAGCAGCTATTACTCTATTGACGAGAATATCAAGACTAGAGAGGAAAGGAAGAGAGAGAAAGCTAGGTACAGCTGGAGGCTGTCCCTTTAAGAGGATCCTCCTGTCAGATCCTTCCCTTATTGGGAGGTATCGGCTTATCATGTGGGAAGGTCTGTGCAGGCCGTCACATCTATAGTTAATAGAAGATAACACAGACAATCAATACTACATTTATTCCTACCTTTAATTATACAAATTCAGTCGATCCCGAATACCTTCTGCTATCCTAAATATAACTGATATACGCCTGAGGTTTGATACAATATAAATATGTCCTGTTCAACTTGAAACGGGTAAAATGACAGCCCTATGTGAAACCCCTTAAAGCAACTGTTGGAGGTCACGTGGTCCGTGCCCTGTAGCTAGATCAGGCCTGCCGCGTAGCTGTCAGCTGTAGGACGACAACAACAACAACGTTGCTCACGGCACCTCCATGCTGCCAACAGCAACTATTATCGTGAGCAGTACGAGCTAAAACAACACATGCCTATCTAGCCTGCACCAAATCCTCTCACTTGCACATAGTTGGCATGATATCTACAGCAATATTTTGTTACGGTCGCATAGTGGGCCGCTGTGCGGAGTAATGCATACAGTATAAAAATAGGAGTCAATGACCGTTCGGGTCATTCTCAAAGCTTTTGCCTCATGGCGCAGCGGTTGTCCCATGTGGCAGCCGTCTAACGTAAAAGGTTAAAGGGTTCTATAGGGTTTATGTTGAGAGGTAAGTCAACATAAAAGACGATAGAGGTTTCTGTCAACTAGAAGACACTTAGATGCTGGGGCTTGGTCTGAACTGGATTCACTGATCGTCGAGTCGTCAGGAGGTTTCTCCAGCCTTAGGGTTGGCTAAGATGCTTATATTGATCACTGAGGTAGAGACTGTCTTTGTGTCTAGCTAGGAAATGTCCATCCTTATATATCCAATCTCTCCCACACTGATGGGGTTGTGCTCACCGTTGCTCAATGAGCTGCCGTGAGCATAGTCTGGTCACGTAATCCTCTATCTTCTCATCACGTGACTGCGCACTTGGGGTTGGTTCCGTGTGGCGTCCTTGTTCCGCTTTGGCCTGTTCGTAGGCCACCTTCCCTTCAGGCCTGCCAACGAGCCTGTAGTATTGTTGGTCTGTAACATCCCACTACACAAGTCGGGCCTCCTTTGACACATGCCTTAGAATAGGGCACCGCTTAGGCAAATCGCAACCGATTTAGTTTGTGTATAGTTTGCCAGCGCCGCCTCGCCAAGCTCGCGACCTATGCCACTCTGCTTATATCCACCAAATGGCTGTTGGTGATGCACCATGTTATAGCAGTTGACCCAGACGGTACCCGAAAGCAAGGAGTTGCTGACACGGATGGCCGTATTGAGATCCTTTGTGTGGACACCTGCCGCCAGACCATATGGGCTGTCATTACTCATCTTGATGACCTCCTCTTCGGTCTTGAACTTGGCGACGGCAACAACGGGGCCGAATATCTCCTCTTGCATGATCTTCATATCTGCAGTGACATTGCTGAAGATGGTTGGTTGGATGAAGTAACCTTTGCTTTCTTGTCGCTTGCCGCCGGCCTTGACCGTTGCACCGCTCTTCTTGCCCTCCTCGATGTATCCCATGATTCTGTCGAACTGCCGCTGGCTGACTTGAGGGCCCTGGAATGTCTTTGCATCGAAGGGGTCTCTAACCGAAATTGCCTGAGCCCGTTTTTTGAATGCCTCAATGAACGCGTCGTAAACGCTCTCCTGCACGTAAACGCGAGAACCGGCACAACAACACTGACCTTGGTTATAATAAATACCGAAGTTGACCCAGGAGACTGCCTGTTCGATGTCGGCGTCACTAAAAACGATGTTTGGCGACTTCCCCCCAAGTTCCAGGGTCACTTGCTTCAGGTTGGACATTGCTGCCGCCTTTATGATGGTACGCCCGACAGCGGTGGAACCGGTGAATGCTACCTTGTCGATTCCCATATGGGAGGAGATGGCGGCACCAGCAACCTTGCCGGAGCCAGAGAGGATGTTTAGCACGCCAGGCGGGAAACCAGCTTGCTTGACGTAGTCAGCGAAAACAAGCGCTGCGAGTGGCGTTTGCTCTGCGGTCTTCACAACGACTGTGTTACCCGTGGCAAGCGCTGGTCCAATCTTGAAGGCCAACATCAGCATTGGGAAGTTCCACGGGATGATCTGGCCACAGACACCGAGCTACGAGAACGTTAGTTACCCCCAATTTTTTTTGAGCCTACTCTAGCATGTGACATACCGGCTCCTGTCTGGTGTAGTGCAGTGTTTCTGGGTTTATGTCAAGAGTCTTGCCCTCAATCTTGTCCGCCCAGCCGCCGTAATATCTGAGGCAGCCAATAACGGCAAAGATTTCCTCTTTGGCTGTCGAGATAGACTTTCCGCTCTCAAGGCATTCGATGGCAGCCAGGTTGTCTATGTTCTTCTCGCAGATCTGAGCAAGATTCGTGAGGTGGATTCCCCGTTGTTGGGGTGTGGTGGTGCGCCAACAACCTTCAAATGCTCTTCGTGCGGCCGACACGGCCTCTTCTACGTCCTTGTCGGTGGCTTCAGAGACCGAGCAAATGACCTCTTCTGTGGCAGGGTTTATGACTTCGAAGCTGTTCTTCTCTATGGCCTCGACCCATTGGTTATCGATCCACCTATTAGTAGAGTCTTAGCTAGTGACCGCTAGCAATAAGGAGGATATAGAGAAATTACGAGGCAAAAACGTATTAGAAAGACAGAAACGGCATTGATGTCAACTTACAGGCCTGTAGGCTGGGTGTAGATGCCAGTGACTGGCGTCTCCAATTTTGTGGACAGAGACATAGTGGCGATTAGGAAGATTGTCAGGTTTTGGATGCTCCAATGCCGAGGGCCGCGCTGATATGTGACGAAATCAGTCTCGTTTCTGTGGTCGCAATATGTAGTTGGATACAGACAATTAATGGGAGAGAGTCTTATTATATATACTGAAGTGTCATGAGACGGCAGCATATTGGCGCTGCCTTATCCCACGTGTGCCGAAAGTCCCTCGGTTGAATCAGCTTGCCCGCAACGCCTACGACGCCAACTTGTCCCCACTATTGAGACGATGTCCGGAAACAAGAACAGCCCCAAGGGCAAGCAGTATGTCCGCGAGGGCACCTCGAGCCTCCATGCCTAATCGAGGTGCGCGATCGGCACCGGCCACACTCCGATGGCCGTCCTCTACTCTAGCGCTCCTCTAAACAAGCTCTCCTTTTAATTACTAATCTACCTTATTCATTGCTATTAAAATATGCCAATTCACTTCGAATTATATAAAATCAGGTTATTATACCTCGGCATGTTTAATTTCCAACAGGCTTAGGCACTAGCCACTAGGTAACACGATATGCTAATGCCACTACTACAAGTTCTCGCTACCTTAACGACGAAATCAACTTATATATTGTCTTTTAATGCTTCGGTCCGTATTATGTTGGATCTTTTTGCTGCTTGTTAGTGACTTAAAGTGGCTATTATAACTCCAATGACATGATGACGGAAATGTACTAGATCTGGTGTTCTCTGATGTTCCCATGGCTGAAGCCTCAGTCAATGATGCACTTCAGTGCACCTCAGATCATGAGACATTACGAATAGTCATTCCAATCCAGGGAGATCTGGACCGAGTACCCAAGGCCAATCATTGGATAGTACCGGACAATAAACTACAGGAGCTGGCAGATAATGTCCAAACCAGGATTCATGAACTCCCCCGGCTGGGTGTATCCCCTGGCCAGGTGGACACCTTTACACAAAGCCTGATCAACATGATCCAAGGCTGTATCAGGACAGTGGGCAAGAGGCCCCGTCAATCTAGGCCCACTGCTTGGTGGAATGATGACTGCAAAGCAGCTGTTCAGACATACAGGGCCCTTTCCAAACAGACTACAAGCCAAGAAGGACGGAATTCAGCCCGACAGGAATTTCGCGGCGTGGTTCGGAAAGCTAGGAGAGAGTACTGGCAGACTCTAATTAATTCAGTAACTGAGCCAAAGGACCTATACAGAATCGTCTCTTGGCACAAGTTATCAGCAGGATTGCGTTCCCCTCCCATCATCATAGGAGACCAAATATTCGAGTCACAAGAGAGCAAGGCAAATGCATTACGCTCAGCCACGCTTGAACGAAGTACCTCAGACAACGATATCATCGACCCCTGGTCCGCTCAGATCATACAACCCAAGCCATACATCCCCCTTGAATACCACGTCGGACTGGAAGAGGCTGAAGGGTGCACTTTAGGAACCAAGAGCAACTCCCCGGGAGTAGATACCCTCACAGTACGGATTCTGAAAGCTTGCTGGCCAGTCATTGGTGAACATATCAGAGCCCTTTTCCAGACCTGTCTACTGATTGGACACCACCCTAAACCATTCAAAGTAGCTGAGGTGGTGATGATCCCAAAACCAGGAAAGAAAGACTACTCCAATCCCAGGGCCTACAGACCAATATCGCTACTGTCATGTCTTGGCAAGGGCCTAGAACGACTCATTGCGAAAAGAATTACCTGGTTTGTTGTCAAACTTGGAATTCTAGCCCCACAACATTTTGGAGCTCTACCAAAGCGCTCTGCCACTGACCTGGTAGCTGCACTCATACACGATATTGAGCAGGCCCTTGACCAAGGCCTCGTTGCAACGGTAGTCACATCAGATGTGAAAGGGGCCTTTGATGCTGCCCTAATGGGACGGCTGGTGGTTCGCATGAGAGAACAGGGCTGGCCAGGCTTTCTCATAAGATGGGTCCAGTCGTTCATGTCCGAGCGGTCCGCAAGAGTTCGGTTTGAAGGTACTGTGACCGATATAAAAGCTCTCACTTGTGGGCTCCCACAAGGCTCACCAGTCTCTCCAATCCTCTACATGCTGTATACAGAGCCAATCTGTGCCCGACTTGGCATGAAAAGAAGACGCTTTGGATATGCAGATGACCTAGCAACACTCTGCATTGGAAAGAACCTTGAAGAAATAGCTACAGAGGCTTCTAAAAACCTTCATTTACTCAATCAATGGGGACATAACAATGCTATTGAATTTGATCCCGACAAAACCGAGATCATGCACTTCTCACGGAAAAAGAACTCAGACAATCCCCCAGTTTGCCACGGAACAATGAACAAAATAGCTAAGCATTCCATGCGATGGCTAGGTGTCCTTCTGAATAGGAAACTAAACTTCAAAGACCATGTTTCTCACTGGGCCAAGAAAGCTAGTAGGGTAGCAAATCACCTCTGAGGACTATGCAACACAGTCAAAGGACTTCCAGTAAAGTCAACCAAGAAGGCTGTGAAAACTTGTGTTATTCCTATTCTTACACACGGCCTGGAGGCCTGATACCCAGGAATGGAAAAAATTGGGAGCTTAGGTGGGACATCAGCATGTCGCATTAAAAGGCTTCTTGGAACGATAGATGCTGTACTACGAACGGCAATCAGAGCTATCCTGCCGGTCTGGAAAACACACCCTGGACATATCCTACACTTTGAATCACAGATTCCTCCAGCAGGAATTCTTGCAGAGTCAATAAGAAGACGTCACGGCTTCCGACTCGGAAGAGTAGACCAGAGACACCCTCTTGTTGGCAGGCTCCAAATACAAGCTCGCAAAGAACCAACAAGGCTACAAAGAAGCTTCCAACTAGTCCCTGACTTCCAGAGACCAATACTCACCAAGCCATCATGGAAGAAGGCCCCAGTCTGTAAAGACAAGGACAAAAAAACAGAGCTCTTCAAGCAATGGTTATAGGAGAGAAATACGAACACTGACCTTGTCATCTACTCAGATGGATCACAATTGGATGACCAAGGCACAACCCGCACTGGATGGGGTTATACCATCAGGAAAGGCGGCACTGCACAAGAAGTATACCGGGGAAGGGGCAGACTTCTACAAGCAGAAGTAGTGGATGCTGAAGTCCATGGTGCTCTCCAAGGTCTTGCAGCAGCCAGGGCAATTGGATACAGAAAACAGCTATATGTCTGCCTGGACAACACATCAGTGGTAGATGGGCTTAATGGGACTCCACCCGAGACATCACAGAACATTTTTCTACGGTTTCAAGAACTTGCCACAGCACACACTCCTGGAGTGACCGTCAAGTGGATTCCTGGACACAGAGATATTGATGGTAATGAGGCTGCTGATACACTAACAAAAGAGGGCGCCTTGCTAAAAACAGACACAACAAACCTTCCCACAATCTCTTGGGTCAAGAGAGATCTCAAGAAAAAGGGCAAGAAAGAGTTCAATCAATGGTGGAAAGACCAATCAGAACCTAGGTATCAAGAAGTATACTCACATACAGTAACTGAAAGAGGCCTTATATCTTTTAAAAGGAGCACTCTACACAGACTTCTAGCGGCCAGATCTGGACATGGCGACTTTGCCAGATACCACGAACGCTTTGGGCATACAGACTCGAACAACCACTGCAGCTGTGGTGAAAAGAAAACACCACAACACATTTTCTTTTGTAGGAGGCTGGGGAAAAATCGGTTGTTGCCTAGGTACTCGCCTAGGACAGCCTATTTACAATACTTGGGAGAGAGGAGCACAGAATGGGCAAAATTCGTGGAGAAGAGCAAGTTCTTTTCAATAATCTGTCCCCGATAGATAACCTTCTTTGAAGGACCAGATGGATGACCCCAAGGTCATACCGCCGCAACAACGGGGATGGGCCCGTAAGCGGGACTGACTGTACTTATTATCTTGAGACCTCCACAACCCTGCGATGCAGAGGCTCTGGGAGGTGTGGTTTGCACTACTGAGGAGCTACCCCACACGTTAAATACAAAACAAACAAACAAAACATCTACGCTGCGACAAAATGTAGAAGCCCGCTCGGTATAGAGGATGCAAGTTTTAGTAGCTCGTGCATGTCTATGTACCAGTAGAATCCAAATCAGAAACATGAGCGGGAAACAATATTACAAACCAATGATTAACTGGCTTTCGGAACGGGCCAAATCTGGCAAATATAATTTGACATACAAGGATCTCGTTATTCGTCGTTAGTGTGTGCAGATCCCCCACTGTAAAAGGTCGTGGCCAGGGGGCCGCCTCACTCTGATGCAGCCTATCCAGTCGAACTGAGCTCAGTCGTGGTAGGTAAGCCCCTGAACACATCGTTCTGGACGAGCTAGGTGAGCCGGGGGCGACCTCGGATCTTCTCACCGAAATGCGGGTTCAGAAGGCGTGGCCGAGCGCTTGTGGGCTCCACCTTCTGAGCCCAACTTTCCAAAACCCAACTTTCCAAAACCCAACTTTCCAAACCCCAACTTTCTCAAAACCCAGCTTTCCAAAACCCAACCCTTTAAAACCCAACTTTCTAGAACACACCCTCTCAGAACCCAACTTCCAAGACCCATATTTCCTGCTGAACAGTCACTGTATTCATGTACTATCGTTCTTGAGGATCATACTTGGAAATGAATTGCGATCTAAATCTTTTCACGGAACCGGACCAGCTGAGCCTGGTCAAAGCCGAATTGAAGCGTCTTCACGAGCGGATCAAAATTGTCGAAGGACTCGAACACGCTAGGGCTCGCCTTAATTTGACAACTTCCTTGGACTCGAACACGCTTTCTAAATGTGACGTTTTTGCGCGCTATGTCAACAGCAGCGCGCCTGATGAACCATTTTTTCAAGAAGTCAGCAAGCTCAGTTTGGATGGACTGGCATTTTGTTCGATTAGTTTTGAAGAAAGACGCCTTAAGTCGGTCATGAACCTTTTGGTTGCCTCGGATATACAAGCTTACATGTCGGCATCTGACGTGTCGTGCGTCAAACGTCCAGAAATTTGGGTACGCTTGAAACGATTATCCCGTCTAGCAGAGGGCAAACCATTCCAGAATCTTTACTCGGCGGCAGAACTAGCTAGCGACAAAGTAAACGCGAATCTGGATCCCACGATATCCGGCGAACAAAACATGGAGAATGGTATTACTGCAATCCATTCCAGACAAAGCCTCCCTACTGACATCCGCACAGATCCAGAACCCCACACCACAGCCAGAGACATTGACAGCTTCGAGTTTCCTACAGCACGACTGGGGAATATCGAAGGTGTATTTGGCAAATCGATTACCGAAGCTGTGCGCCATGCTTCCGAACGCATGATTTACCCAGACTTAACCGAGTGTGTACGGTCGCGATTTCCTAGAGCTGGGGGCGACGCACTGATATGGGTGGAGCTTGGACAGCATGTAGACCTCGCATTACTTGCCGGGCATGATGTTCCAATGACCAAGATTCGCGAGCTTTTCAGTGATAAGATCGCCGATGAAATCGAGGGAAGTGATTTACGAAAATGGGAAATGCGGAATGGAATGATTAATAGGACGAGATGCGTCAAAGTAACTCAGATTGTGGAGCTACGAATTAAACAGAATCGATACATAGCAAATGAGCTCTTCAGATAGAATATGCCCCTCTGTGAATCTTGACTGAGATTCCTGCCGGTAAAGTCATCAAGCCACTACATGACTTGGTGCTCCAAATCTCGGTATGTTCTTCGAAATATACCACCTCTGTACAATTCAGGAGGTAGAGTGGTCGCTCACTGTTGCTCGCGCCTATCGTATCGAGAGCAACATGGACATAGCTGTCGCGGTTCTTGAGTTGCTCGTCCTCCGCGGAGAGGGGTTCCCAGCAGGTTTCCTGTGCAAATATCAGCCTGCAACGGACCCAAAGCATTATTGGCGTCACACACCAGCTGCTCTTTTGTCGTTGGCATTGAGAGTGATGGACGACTATCTATCCGATTGAAGTCTCGAGTTGAAAACACGGAGATGATATATCGAAGTTCGTGCCGATGCAGCGCGCTCGAAAGGATATCGAAATCGTTTCAGGGAGAGGGTGGTAGTAGAGGGGTTTTCGGCGCTAGAAATGCAACGTGCCGTGCTCAATGTCTCGCATCTAGAAATTTCGTAAGATTATGTTCGTCCTCGATAGAAATATATTCAGTTGCTGGCTGACCAGGGCTTCGTTTGTGATTGTCAGGGAAAGACTTCGGGCAGCGATAAGGCATGGCATTCAAAAATTGGGCGTAGAAGTATGAGCAATGCGGAAATAACGTACTCCGGCACAACGCGGGGTCGGCAGATTTATCAAAACTACCCCCTTTGACGTTTGGGAGCACATGACTAAGACATGCGCTCTAATTCGCGTCCATGAACAACGAATGCTTCAGCTAGAACATCACAGAATGTGCAACGTAATGGTGACCACGCAGTAGGCAGTTCTTCATTCTAATAACCAGAGAACCATCGAGTGTTTAGCGGTTGGTCATGCGTTGAGCGAACACCTTAGTAGACTTCTCTTCCCGAGTCGCGGTGCTGCACGTTGAGGGCACCGACAGTCTGATGATCGATGGCTGTATCTACCATCCCACCGTCGGCGTGAGGCGTGAGGACATGACGACCTCAAGCAGGTCACATGGCTTCTCCTTTATACCATGTGCACGATCCTCGACGCTTTACCCATCATCATATCTCTACTGTTATAGGAGCGTAAACTCGCACCGCTTGTAAAAAGTGTCGTCCCTAGGGCTTCTTGGTCGGGTGGTGTCGATGCCAAAAGGGATACCAACCCCGCTTTCTGTCTTGGAGCGCTCGATGAATGTATGTACATCGACCGGAATGCTCCACGGAGCTGGAGGTCGACGGCGGAGGCATGGAGCAGTCGGAATAGCTCAAAAGCGAAGGACGAGGATGGGGATTGGTCGAGGAGCTGTTGGATGCTTGGAGGTATTCGAGTAGGTACCTGGCAGAATTTCAGCAGCGCACAATTTAAGATACTCAATATATTGCTGCGACATCTCGGTCGATCAGGAGGGTGTCGGGGCCATCGGGCTTGAGGCATGGTTCGTAGTGAGCTCTGGCTGCAGCAGCGTCCCTGAAGCCGACGCTGGCGTAAAGCTTCTCCCAGGTGGTCTGAGAGCGACTGAGCTCGTGTCGTATGGCGTCATGTGTGGGATAAAGGAAGGCAACGTTGAATGGGAGTGCGTGCCCAGGCATTTATATCAAAGCACTCCCACAGCGCAGCTTTGGATGCCATTTCTACTGTACCAGCAGGCACAGTCTAGATTGTCGGTGTAGAGTCCTGTAGGAATCGGTGTCGGCGGTGCAGAAGATATGAAGTATGGGAGAAAACAGTAGCATGCCTAGCAACGCGGGGGGCGCTAGATTAGGGTTCCCTGTCGCTGGAATCTTCCTTGGGGCTGGATTGATAGGCCCTGTCCCGCCTGGGCCAACGCTCAGCGAAGTGATACTGGCCTGAAATAGTCTGGTCTCAGCAATCTTCTGGTTTGCCTAGCCAATCAAAGCCTGCCGTCGCACATGCGTGCGTGCATCCAGTAGCTTGTTCCCGCCCCCTGCTACTTTCTGTCCAGTAAACGAAACCTCGTCGCTGAGTATCCCATCGATATCCCCAGCCGCTATCAGCATGGACACTCCTGCGGATTTGCCTCCATGGTTCGCCTCTTTCCTCAGCAAGACGCTGCAAAAGCTTGACCGAGGATTGACAGCATTCCATGTAGACATGATCAATCACCTAAATCCAGCTCTTATAAGCAACGCGCGGCATAGCCAGTCAGCTACGTCTAGTACCGACACTAGCATCGACAGTCTCCTCAAGGAGCGCATAGAAGCCCTCAAGAAGAGCTTCACGGCCAATGGCCAGGCTACCTAGCTTACTGGGCAGGCGGTTATGGAAATCACCCCAGCCAGGGGAGGGATACAGGGGAGGGGTAAGGGGCCGTAGAATGTCCGATAATACGCGAGAAGAGCGAATGCGTGGAGTGCGAAGCCCCTCGGGGTCAAGTCGTCTAGGATGGCGTCGGCGATAGCCTTCCCAAAAGGACTACCTGCGCTGGTCGACGTCCATGTCTGAAGACGTTGCGAAGGGTCTGGCTTGTTGGCCTTGAGGCAGAGGTCGAGAAGACTCTCGACTCTGGATTCGTAAGGATCTTCCCTCCGTTTTGCGTGCTCGATAATAAGGGTAGACTTACTGAGGGCTTATGTTGTCTGTCGGTGATACTCCTGTGCCGTCGTAATAACAACAACTCCAGCAACCAGTATGTTGGTCGACTCCTAGCGTGTGTTACGGTATTACATAATACCTTCACATATTTATGTACATATACACCCCTAGACTCCCCCTCCCTCATCCGACGTTGCCTCTTCTTCCTTAGATATCGTTGAATCTAGATATTTCATCCCATCAGCCCTGACCAGCGCAGCTGCAGGCCTGATTGTCACAGCGTGTTAGGCGTTGCTAGAAGCACAGGTCGAGAGACTTCGCGCAAATGGATGGATAATAAGAATGGACAGGAGAAGTTCGGGAGCTCGGGGGCTCGATTATGGGGCATATATTATCACGCAGTCCATCTCGGCGAAGCAAGTTTGTCAGCATAGGGGTTGCCACGTTGGCTATGGAGTAAGACGCGCTCTGTCATCGCATCGGGCTGCAGGCAAAGTGGCTGTTTCATGCATGAAACTGCACTGTTGGCTCTTGAAGCTGGATCCCGGGCCACCGAGCTGGTTCTACGGGTTGTGCTGCATGACTTGGCTGGCTGTACGTCGTGTTATTTCCTCCACGCGAACCTCTCTGGTAACAAGTTGCAACGTGATTTATTGAGGTTAGGAAAAACCAATACAAGCAGGAGATCTTTAATAGCCCCTGTTGCGATAGACAGCACGAGGCGAGAGGTACAGGTTGCCTCGCGAGGCCTTAACAGTCTAGGATCAACCGCAGAGAACGTGGCCTACTTGGCAACGAAAGGGAAAAGGATCACGAAAGCACAGCCCGCCAGCCGGCATCCCCTCGTAGTCCACCCGCCACCGATGCCGCGCACTTGGTGGGACGTCTCTTTCAGTAGATTCCCAACAACCACGAGCCTTATCAGCCTTTCCCTGCTCGCTCAAATCACGGATGTTTGGCCTCCCGCCCCAAGCGCCGCTCGCAGAGAGAGACCGTGAATCGGAACAAGATCTCCATTCTTGGGAAGACAACGAGCAGCTGGACGAGTTCAGCCAGTTACCGAAAAGAAGACAGCAGCTAACAGACGCGCTCGAAGAGATCGCCGACCGCAACCACTCGGTCCCTACTTGGAATCGCTTGTGGCTGCCACAGAAGGTCGACGCCTAATGACGGCAGCAGACCGAATAAACCACCAGTCTAGAGTCCCGGACCAGGGGAAGACGATACTACGAGATTCAGAATCTGGGCCGACAACATCGGAGCTCATCACCCAGCATCAGACGCTCGGTCCGCTGAAGCCAGACTGCGGGATGCCCCAGAGGTTGCAGAACGTATCTCTCACATACTGGCCGACGGTCGGCGCAAGCGAGGCTCGGCATCGCCCTCAAAGAACAGTGCCAGCACACACAGCACGACGACTACTAAGAGTACCAGTCCGTACGATCGTGCTTTCCAACAGCATCTAATTGATTATGGCATCTATCCTGACGGTTACGAGTACCCAGGCGACCGAGGCGCCCCACCACAGCTTACCAACATGGATGAAGTCTTACAAGCTCTTGCTCGTCCAAGGCCCTCTTTATCGCCATCTCGATTCTCAGACGAGGAATTCAGGAGGTTCAAACGGGCGGACGCGCATGCTGCTAAGGAGTGGCAGGTTACTTCGACGGTGATTCCCATTCTAGAGGGCGACGTCCGCGACACCAAGTGTGTATCCGGACAGATCCCATTCACGAACCTCGACCATCTGACCCACGGCTCTCTCGTCCCGGGCAATCCAGATCGGTACTACGGCGCCCGCCCCGAGCAGCTAGACCGACAGGTGCGCGCCGAACTTCACGGCTCGATAACCCCATCAACCCAGCACGACCTCCCCGTCGCCCCCAACTTCTTCCTTGCCGCCAAAGGCCCGGATGGTTCAGCTGCCGTCGCTAAGCGCCAATCAAATTATGACGGTGCTTTGGGGGCGAGAGCCATGCTCAGTCTCCAGTTTTACAAAGCAAGCGCCCCTACATATAACAATACGGCCTCTACTATCACATCAACGTATCATGACGGAACGCTCAAGATGTATACCAGTCATCCTGTCGAGCCAACGACCGGCGCGGCACCTAAGTACGTCATGACGCAAATGGATTCGTGGAGTTTGACTGGAAACCCTGCTTCGTTTCGTACCGGTGCCTCGGCGTATCGGAATGCAAGGGACTGGGCCAAACTGCAAAGGGACGAGGCCATCAAGCGGGCTAATGCGAGGGTGAAACGGGCTCGCGTGGCGGACATGTCTCCGCTGGTTGACGAGGCGGCGCTGAGCTTTGAGGCTGACCTCTCAGCAAATACGACAACGGGCCCTAGCAGCCAAAACACTATTATAGCACTGGATCATGCTTCAAATGCACCCTACGCCTCTTCCGATTATGATACGTCCGCCGACGAGTTGAGCGTGGAGGCACCCATCGCCAAACGCTCTCGACCTGCGATGCGACTTGGGAGACGGCTAGCAACGAGCACGGTACATGGAAATGATACATTATACCGGGATTCAGGTCCATAGCAGCCTCAATGTTAAACTACAGATAAGGTAACTCAAGCATCACCATGCCCCTGGTCATCTTCACGTGTCCATGGGCCAGATGCATAGTGTAGGTTTCTGGTGGGTGCCAGAAATAGCCAGGTGGCTAAGGACACCCGCCGTTGCCATTGACGTACACTTTGCTTCTTGTTTAGCTTCCAAGTTGTCAGATTTGAGCCAATCGTCAGAGTGAAGTGTGTTCCTTTCTGACCTACCCCGAGTCGAATTTGCTCAGAGACGACCAACCAATGAACGATGCATATCCGCACTTACAGGGGCTCGTTCTCAAACTCTCCTCCGCCACGGTCGCAAGCCCAAGCCCAAGCCCCCTCGTCGAAGCCCCCTCGTCGGGATGCACTCGCTACCTACAATTGCAAAAGTGCCCAGCGACATAGGCAGAAACGTCTGCGACATCAATGAACCGACTGCCGGAATCGAAAAAGAAAGACTGAGTGCACACATGAATATAAAGAGATTCGAGACTCTATCCAAACCCCTGGCGGCTGGGCTGTTCCCATTGCCGCGTGTTACCATACCACCAAAATCAAGTGGGTCTTTGTGCTCCGGCCAAGCACGATGTCCGCCTGGGGGACGTCGTCAGTTCTGCTAGCTATGGGCATGGCGGCGTGTACCAGTACGACTACGGGAAGACTATACAGAACAAGGTCTTCGTTCCCACGTGTTGGATTAAAGGTGAGCCCAGAGGGCACCTTGACATATAGACAACGGAAGCTAGTTGTTCCGTCCCGATCCAGCCCCCTCTGGCACAAAACTGCCACGGTCGCACAGGGACACTCCAGACAGAGAATACACACACACACTTCACTCTGACGATTGGCTCAACTCTGACACCACGGGGTTCTTGAACAAGCCACCAACATTCATGCAGCGGCCGCACTTAACGCTACTTATCGGATGAAGGGACACCAGTTAAAAAAAACCCATTGAGAAGCGCCCCTGATCGATTTCCAAGGCTGCAACATGAATTTCGACAACCAAACGCTAGCACGGACCGGCTTTACAAACCCGAAATCCTCCATACCGCTAGAGACGACGAGGACTGCTTGTCAATAGAGAAATGGTCGCGTGGCGCCAAGCCAACCTTGGAGAGTGTAATATCCGATGTTGAAAGGGGCTTCGGAAACCGGGGGCGCTTTTACGAACTTGGGCTGTGTGCCACCTTCCCAGGCCTAGCAAAAATGTTGCTCCAGGGACAGCCGTGTCGCTTCCGTGCAGAAGACATAAAGGGCAACCTGAACACTATGTCACATACGGATCTGCGCAACCACACGCTTTGGCCATACCTCGATGCGATCGGGGCGGGCAGCAGCAAGATGGATTTTATCCGGGAGAAAATCAAGGAGATGCTTGAAGATGATGAGCAGCACAAGGACGTAGGGGAGGGCCGTGGTACCTTGCGGAGGAAGATGATCATCTTTACCCTTTCCCCTGTGACGGCCTTCCTCATTGCCCTGATACTGCGCAAGGGACTCCCCACGCTACGCCAAACTCTTGTTCTGGCCACAGACGCCCCCGCCAAGCGGGGGTCGCTTTATGCCCCGTTCTGCCGTATGACTGATGAGGAACTGCTGGAAGACAGAGATCCCCACGATCCTCAGCTGTTAATTACCACTGCCCGTATCGCCGGAGAGGGTCTCAACCTGATACGTGCCAACTACGTAATAATGACCGAGCCTGCATTTGCAAAACAGGTCGAGGACCAAGCATTCCGTCGCGTTCATCGCTATGGCCAACAAGCAACAACCCATTTGTTCAGTCTGTACTGTACCTGGAATCCCGCTGAAGTCATTGTCAGAAGCCGTCAAGATGCACGCTCTAGATTACTAGATGAGAGTATCTGGACGCTTCCCGTCAGGTGAGCATACCCGGGTTGAAGGGAAGGAAGGTAAGGCCTTGGCGTTGCGAAACTAGGAGCTAGTACAAGGTCATCGATGGATTTCTGTGAGAAGAGAAGACAGGACAAGACCAAAGCTTCATGAACATGGCTCTATATGATAAATAGATGGCTCAATGATAACTCGGGTTCTAACCGGTATTGATAGCTGTCGACGGCCTGACCCTGATTCTGTAACTTCCCCAATCCTATAGACCGTGCCATCTCCACGACCGGCCGCAGCCCACAGAACAAGGTGCGATCCTCCTCCACCAAACGAGCAAGCCCGTACTCGCCCGCCGCACCTACATGGACCGGCGTCTCCACCGTCCAGCAAAGCCGGATGGTATCTTCCACTTTCGCGTATCTGAGACCGAGCTGTTCCCAGCCCTTTCGTACAGTATGTACGTAGCGCGACCAGGTGGTGAGTGCGTGAATTGTGCGCACATAGCTCGTCTCTTACAGCCTGCTACATCTTGCCTCCCTTTTCGCGCTCGGTTTACACTTCCTTCCTTGATAGGTAGGTATGTGTGACGAGACGGGGACTACCACTATCCCTATGGCCGGGGCTGTGTCTCTCATCCATTCGTACCCCAACTGATGGTACAGGCTGGCTGCACAATGCCTTTATCACACACAACTTTTGCTGAGCCTCGTGCAGAGCCTCGTTCCCAACACCTCATGACACCCTCGCCTGTGAATCGACTCGTCACCCACCCAGCTGCATGACATACTGCCTCTTCTGCACTCCTGCACCACGCCTTGGCGTCCATCAGTACTCTGAGAAGAATACCAGTACTTATCTATCATTCTAATCTCCAGAGCTCGCCATCTGGCCACACATACAATCTTCGGCACGAGCAACAGCTCCGGCCATCTCTCATTCTCACATATTATGAGCCACTTCAATTTGCAGTCTCCTGCCCGGCGGCAGCATACACCTGTGAGAGTCCATGGTTGGCGCTCTGTTTAGCAAGCCTGCAACACCTCCACGGTATTGTTACCCTGGCTGCCACCATTGGTCGGGAAAACGGATGATGGTGGAAGTATCAGAGAACCCGGGGCGTTGAACAATAGTCGTCTACACTCTGACACCATTTTCTCCGTCAGAGCACACAGGGAGGTGAAGTACAATGTTGTAGACTTTTTCGTCTATCGTCAAAAGGCTCTTCCGGGTGGCAGGTGGCTGGAATACCGCGACTGGGAGCAGGAGACAAAGGTCCAATTCAAGAACGAATATTTATCATTAGCATAGGGGGGGAGCCTAGGTGGCAGACATGTGGCTCTCGGACCTAGGTTTCTTCACCAAATTCTCAAGGTCTTGGGGGTCAGCCATGGTGGGAAGATGTTTCTAGTCCAGTGGGTTGGGTACCCAGCCCAGTCTCCTTGGCTCACTTGTGAATCTCTCGACAGGGTGCGGAGGGGTGCTCCCCATCTGATTAGCCACTGAGACGGTAGATACCCAACGTATATGTATTGTAATGCTGCGATGATAGGCTTGGATCCAACACCCTCCGACGGTAGATACCCAATGTATATGTATTGTAATGCTATGATGATAGGCTTGGATCCAACACCCTCCGACGGCGGAGCTGTGACATTGCTTGTCGCAATCGAGGGTCGGTAAGCTCTATGCGTGGATGGCTATGAAGTACATGGCTGTAAAAGCTTAGCAAGATGGAGTTACATTTAAGCTGTTTATATATATATCATTAGGCGGCCTTGCCTCGTAAAATCGCCTTCCCGATAAGAGTTAAAAGGATACGAGAGAGGAGGGTGAAACTTCAATCCATGCTTTTTCAGATCTTGCTTGCAATTAAAGCCCTTGCTCTTACATCTAGGGACGTCGCACAGGTACTTTCACGTCGAATGCTTAGGCAGGTGCGATTCCAGTTGCCACTCGCGTTTAAAAGGCATTTCACATGCATGCCCACATTCCTGATGACTGGGAAGGTGCAGTGACCAAATGGTGTTGGGGATGGCTGCAGTGATGAGCTGGATAGGTTGACGGACTCCGAAGAGGTTGCGACGAGGCCTCTAACGCTGGTGTGCGCCGAGACATGCTCAGAAGCTTGGAGTTCTGAATGTGCAGCAGATGCAGCTTGGAGCAGGTCCTCCCAATGGGTTGGGAGGTGGTCCTTGATTCGGGTGTGCGCCGCGTTTTTTGCTAATACCAATGAGAAAGAAGGTAATGCAGTAAAATGAGAAGTGGCTGAGATGGGTGCGAGACGAATCCCTGAGTCGTTTGGGGTACCTATCAGCCTGTGCCAGTGACGCAATGAATATGTTCGTGGCAAGGTGATCTCTGGGTATCTGCTACCATAGTTAAAACGCGAGCTTGTCAGCCACCAGCAGGAATGAGAGGAAAAGGCAGAGGGTACCCATCCAGTATGGAGTGATGAACTAACGCCATTAACTGTGATAGCTGGTCACATACACAGTTAGCCTGGCAAGCCATGACCTGAACTGCGCCGTGGCTCCCCGGGGTGGCATGCGTTCCGGGTCGTCCACTGTGAAGTAGATGCTCACTTATCGGCTAGCATGCTGTAAGGACGGACGAGCTGAGTGATACTTACGAGTACGATCATTCTTTTTCGGTTGATTATTCTAGCTTGAATCTACCAATAGGACTCATATCCGCCCATGCCGCTACGGTACCTAGGTACCATTATGACTACCTCTCCCGGCCTTATTGTTGGACGTATTCTAAGTAGGAACCTACCTGGTTCGGGTCAGGTCGTTATCGGCCCACACCCCTTTCCTCCCCTGCTCTTCGGCTTCTATCACTCCCCATCCCATCTGGCAGCTCCGGGCACAAAGTACAGCGCCTAACCATACGCGATCCATGTGGTGTTCATACAGAGCAGGGATGGGATGGAATGGGGATTCACCTTCTCCGAAATACCTAAGTGTCAGCGCCAGGCCTGAATAACCCAAACTGCTAAATCGCTTTAAAGTATCATTTGCAACGCACCTCTCTCTTCTCCTTCCTCTTGTTCCACGCAGAGCTCGTGGTAACATGGCCGATTTACACGCAGCTTACGCTGCATTTATCATGATGCTAATTCTGATGCTGACAATGGCATTGTGTAGCTGCTACCCTTGGGGTTCTTTCAAGCTGTCCTTGGCTCTGGTGTGCTTCATGTCGATCTATTTTATTGTTGGCACTGTCAGCTTCGCTCTCACCTTCAAACACCCAGCCAGCGCGCTGGTTAAGTTCGGTTGGACTTGGGTGGCGTGTGGTAGCCTCTGCTTTGACGTACGTATCTTTCTCTCCATCGATAGCAGCGGCTAATAGATCAGTACGCCTTTGTCTTTCATAGATCAGCGACCGAGCACCTGCCCGAGCGCACACGGAAACCTGCCTCACGGAAGCTTCATATAACCCCCCCAGAGTGGTGTAACGGCCTTCGCTGTGTTCTTTCGGTGCTTTTCGCAGAGCTTTCACTCGGCTTCCTATCTTTGGTTCCTGTGCTTGGTCCATGGACTCTTCTCAGCGTGGTGGTTTTCCACTCTTTGTCAACGACCATGTGGTGTAGGAGCTGGTTTAGGATCGCTGCGAGCAGCTTGCAGCTAATCAGCCTCGTTCCCCTCCTCCTGGACAGTCCAATCTTCACTGTGGTACGTGGTGTCATTCTTCGATTTTTCCACGCAAGATACTTCAAGTACTAACTGTATAGATCCTGATCTGCCCTATAGCAGCGTTCGCAATGGCTGAGAAGTCCACCAAGCACCGACACCCAATGCAGGAACCCGACTCGATGGTACCACCGCGCCCGATGACGCTTAACAACATCGTCTTCCTTGGACGCAAGAAAGTAGGCATACCACGAATTCTTCGTGGAGTTGGCCAACCTAATACCTCAGCCGATTACACGCCTTCACTGGACACTTATCATTACCGAGAATCTCGTTCCGCGCGGGATTATGTTTTGGTCGATGCGGGTGGAGTCAACGAAGAAGAAGCGCAGAGGCAGATGGAGGTAGCCAAAGGCCTCGTGGTGGTGTACGACCCGTCCGACACGGAAAGCAAATCATATGTCGAAAGCATCACCAAGCTTGCTGCAGGAAAACCTGGCTTGTTGGTTGCTCCGAAGGTCGACGAGGATTGGCGTGTCTTAGCCACATCACAGGAGTGGGACATAGGAAGAGAGGAAGAGGTGGACACCAAGTTGGGATACTTGGCTAATAGGTTGGCTCATCGATCCCGTTATTCGAGTCCTTTCGACTCATATGTTGTTGCTGTTTGACGCTGTCCACGTTGGCAGGAAGCTGGAGATACTATGTACTGCCTTCAGCCTGTTTCCATCATAATTGTACTGAGTATTTCACATATGATATAATCTCGCTGCCCCACCAGTCTCAACTCCAAAATTTACTTCTCTTCGCTCACCAACCCGAACGGCTGTGCTGAGATCTCATACCCTGCCTCAATTCCCTTCAGAGAGCCAAATCACGCGAACAAGGGCATGGGAAGCGCAAGATGGCTGAATAGATGGGGAAGTGGTGGACATAAGCGCAATAGGACTTATGCGTATTTTCATTTCCCATTTCAACCAGCAATGGTTAATCCCATTTCCTAACCTGACTATTGACCTATGAATCCGTGTCTGTATGATTTGCGAGTAGTTCTCGACTGCGTATTAAACCTCGCCGTCCTCCATATCGTTTAGGTCGTAGGCAAAGCAGCGGCCAGTGTAGCTGCTCTCTTCCTTTTTGACACGCACTAGGTCCACGATGGTGACATACTCATGCTGTCTACGAAGATAACCCAGCGCGTATTGCCAAGACGGGCGCCGTCCAGAGAACCAAGCGCAAGACCAACAAGGCGGTGTATCAGACTTGTTTCTCCAGCCGAGGACTGGAAGGGCGATTACAGGGTGGAAGGAGAGGTATCCAAGTTCTTTTCTCCGGGATCATCAATATACTCATCTCCTGTCGTATCCATATACTTCGCTGGCAGTATTTGACCAAGACACTGGCTCAGCCCAAATTGTCTTATATTATGTTTTCCTCTGATCATCTGCCTCGAGCTGACCTAGTTTGGAGGTAGAAGAAATATGCAATCCACAGGGCTAGCTAGCTCCATTGTTACATCAGCGCACACGTGGCCTGTCTCACCTTGGTCAACGGAGGCTCGCAACCACTGTGGGTAGGTTTATTGGGCTTCGACGCTGCAGAGCCGGCTACAGCGGGAATGAGAAAGAGAGCAATTGTTGAAGGTCACGTGGTCCGTGCCCTGTAGCTAGATCAGGCCTTCCGCGTAGCTGTCAGCTGTAGTAGAACCTAACAACAACAACAACATTGTTCACGGCACCTCCACGCTGCCAACACTTTGTATGTAATGCCTCTGATGTACTCGGCTACTTAGCACAGTGCATAGGTAACAACGTGATCTCGATTTTTGAGCACAAGTCGTGTGCCAGGATGGACTTCTACCAACAGATGAACAGTTATGGCTGCCCTTCCGACACCAACGTTTGGGTACATCTTCCAATGAACAAAGGGGAACATATCGACTTGATTTTTGCGAGGGCTCAATACTCAGGAACTGCACCATATAAGTAGAATCGCGGAATTTGCGGAGTTTGAATCGTGGCAACCGGAGCAGGTGGCATTGGCATCGGCAATATGGGTGGTACGGTACCGGCACAGGCTGGCATTGGCTGTTACTGTGCAAGACTAGATCCAGTCGGTACGAAAGCCGAGAGTCGAATCACTGTATGGATCCGGTGCCGATCCAAGGCTGAGATAAAGTGGGGGTACATCCATTTAATGAGGCACTACCCCGCTGCTCATCCCAGGGGGTGTCCTGACGACACACGCGATGGGAAGGCTCGTGGAAACACATCTTGCTCGTCTCGTCGCATTGACGGCAGCTGCCTGTCAGTTCTGCTCACAGTCGTGATGGTGACATTGCTTGCTAAACCATAAAGACCAGCTTGTAGCAGCTATACACGGCTTCACATCCAGTGGCCCCCCGGCCTGAAGTTGCTCGTACATCGTCTGCGCCGTTTGTACCTTGCTCAGAGTGTGGATGCCCTTTGAAGCATCATACAGGCTGGCGAGCAGCGTCTGTGCCATCGCTCCCGAAGAACGGCGTCAGATACTACGCGGGCGCCCTACCAAATTGGCCCTCTTCGTGTACCAATTTAACGTCTTGTCAACTCACTAGACGTCTAGAAGAAGTTGTGGCGGACTAGTACTATATCTACGCTTCAGTGGCTGATATGAGGAGACCGCCCAGATCAAGAGGACTGGCGGACTGTCAAATCTCAATCCGTTCAGGGAGACGGCGGTGACTCGGACCTGGGCCGGCCTTGGGTTACGATCGGTTGGCGCATCCCGTCGTTTCTTGCGAGGTGGTTCGTCTATAGCGGCAGTCGCAGAAGGCCGGTCGTCGTGAGCAGGTACATCGGAGTATCGCAGTCCTGGACCGTTGTACTTCCGGCTGCGTTGGTAGAAATGGCTGAGGGCATACCTGAACGTCGCTTTGTGATTGACATTCCCCATACCGAGTACCTCAAACAGCTCTTTCTCGTGGGAGGTGACGAGGGCGTGGCCGTTGACATCTTGTTCGCGTAGACGAGTCTCGAGTTGTGGGGGAAGATTGAACGAGGCTGCGTGCCTCCTCTAGCCTCGCTTTTGGAAGTAGAGCCTCTTATTGAAACAAGCAAGTGCACACATGTCCAGATTGAAAGCCCCTATCGTGATAGGTAAACCTGTAACAAGTTAAAAGATGAGCGCACAGTAAAATCGTAATAGGGGTTGAGGATGAATCGGGAGTGGTGAATTTTAAGTCACAACAGTTCATCGGATGCTATCTACGCGACCGTTACGAATAACATATCGTCCTATGAAGTATGAAGCCGTGTCTTGCTACCATATCCGAGGCCAGCATATGTAATGGGTGCTTCGTTGACCCCACTGCATATCCTAACAACTGCAGGTAGGGCAAGTGACTCTCTCCTGCATGGACTTCCAGTCCTGGATGAAGTCAACCAGAGTTTCCAGCGCCCGCCGTTGTATGTCAGTCCACTCGCTGCCAGTAGGAGAGGATTCGTCGTGTGGCATCCACCAGCGCTGGCGCGTTGCCAACGGTTGGCTGACGGTATTGGTATACGAGCGCGAGACCATCCAGCTTGCCTCGTCACATCCGCGGCCGCTCAGCTGAGGCATGATCTGATCAAGTGACTGCTGCTGCTTTTCACAGGCGAGAAGAAGGGATGCAAGGACTTGGTATTTCTTCATAGCAGGTTCGATCGAGGCTAGGAACTGTTCGGTGACAGCCCTGATGTTCCGCATCATCGCATCGACATCGAGGTCTTTGTCGCCCGGGGTGTCTCGAGTGATGTCGAGCCAGTCAATCGAAGCTTTATAGTTTTGGAACTGGCGCTTCAGATCGTAGGGTTGAAGAAGGCCGACACGCTCGCATATACCGGACTTGCCGAAGTCCTGGGCGCTAGATTAATGTTAGAATGCTGTCGTTGTCGCAAGTACCATGGATGTCGCCTTACCTCAAGGCAACGATCACGAGGCTCTCCTAGAGCCATCGCGGATTGGATTGCTTCACCCACACGGCATGATCACAAATGTCGGTCTTTGGGCATCGATTGCAGCTCTGTAACGTGGCGACCCGCATAGCAGCCGGACGGAAGTCGGTAGACGATTGGAAGCTTGCCATTATCAGGGTGTTGGAGTGTATACGTTGTAATATATTGGGGCCTGTAGGACTGGAAGTTCAATCCAAAGTGAAGGTCTGATTGATGGGTGCCCGTATGATGTGCTGGTTGTTGGCTTGATGATGTCGAGTGGATGAAGCTGCGCCAGCTATGTGGATCCAGGGATCCCGTTACCTACCCATAGCACCCAGCAACAGGTGCCTCCTCACATGACCCCACAGACTAGGGTGGTGGCGTCGCCACGGCAAGCCACACACTGCCACAATAGTAGATGCACTCATGTGCTAGTAAATCCAGTATGTGGGGCAGGGGTCCTGCCTCCCCACGTCAGGCAGATCCCTCAGCCTTGCCGACGCCTGCTTTCTCCCACCCACCAGTCCACATCCTCACAGTCACCTTCTCCTCTAACGCCCACGCCCACACCCACGCCCACACCCACACCCACACCCAAGCGCCCACAAACTGTGCCAGAGCCGGCTTCAAGGACGCTGCTGCACCCAGAGCTCACTACGAACCATTTTTAGCCCGGTGGCCGCGACACCTCCCTGGCCGACGAGAAAATCCCTACAAGGCCGAAAACCGTCCTAAGCAAACCGCAGTCAAGCATATCTCCCTTGCCGGCCCGCCGCGCGTCAAAGAAGAAGAGGGCAGCTACAGCTACCTCTACGATATGGAGGATGGCGAGGTCTGATGCGTAGTCGGGAAATGCTCGCAGATCATACAGATATGGATTGATAGGTGGATAGCCAAATTAGGAAAGGCATACGATCATTTGGATCTGAGAGGGGGCAAGAGAATACATTTGGGTTTCCCAGTGCGCTTATATGCACCACTTTCCCTATCTATTCGGTCGTTATTCGCTCTCGATACCAATGTGACAGACGCGCTCGAAGAGATCGCCGACGGCAACCACTCACTCACTCCCTACTTGGAATCGCCTGTAGCTGCCGCTGCAGAAGGTCGATGCCTAATGACGGCAGCAGACCAAATAAACCACCAGTCTAGAGTCCCGGACCAGGGGACTCGCACCCAGCGCTCTGACTGGCCCAGTGGTGGTAATGGTCCAGCATCCACAGTCACTCTCACTACCCGTCTCTCGCCTTGGCACCGCACAGCAGCCATGTGCAGATGCGTACTGCACACCCGAAGCGGGCTTCCCATCCAGTCCAGGCGGCACATGCCCAGGCAGGCTCGAATGCCATCTTCGTAGCGCACCATCATTCCACCAATGTGGCATCGGCTGGCTTTGCCCTGGTCGCGTTCAATACAAGGTGTGATCTCGACAATGCCATCCACGGCGCAGGATGAGTAGTGATGGTAGGAACTAAGAGACCTTCCAAGACTGGAGCAGGGCATGGGTCAACCCGCAGTTGAGGCTGATCCAAAGCGATATTGAAAGAATTGCTTTGAGACTTGTGCCCTCTTGGTAGCCTGCAGCAGCTGGAGGCAGTGCAGCCTGGGTCCTCACCCCATGTTCTTCTGCAGGACCCCCCGAGCCCTCATCCCATGCGTCGGGGAAAGATGATGCCTGCCGGTTTAAGATGGGGGGATCTGAAGATGCCACAGCCATAACCAGAGTCGATCTCACAGTAGTGTTTCAAGTCTGTTAATATTCCAGGTCCATCGTCCATCGGCTCCCGTAGTTCCTTTGTCGGGTTGTTTTTATCTGGATACATCTTGAAGGTACGGAAGAGCGTACCACAGGCGGTGAGTAGATAGATCTTGTCGATGCCTTCCTGTTCCAAGCAGGTTCAGCCAGCCGACTCGATCTGCGAATCGACTGCCTGGGTTTTCCTGCCGGGTAGTTTCAATTCCCAGTACGCGACGGAAACAATGCCCTCACTGGCATCGTCGTCAAATTGTACATTGCGCCTCAGAGCCCAACCTACTCTTCTTCGATTTGTATCGTCTCTAGGAGGGGTCTCAGGAGTAGTGATGTAGGTATCCACGGCACAGCAAAGAATGCGATTGTGAGATGGCTCATGAATAACCCGCCGATCTTCATCCAGATCACTCAAGCAGAGAAAGACTCATCACCAATCAGCCTTGCACCGTTCCTAGGCATCGACGTGACACTGCCGCAATACCAAGCCATAGAAGCGCATACAAGTGTTAACCCAGCGCAAGACCAGTACCCGGCGTGGCACTTTTTCTACGGGATGTTGGCAGAGCTATCGATTCTCTCGTGGGTCCTTGAGCTTCCTGAAGGCACTTATCCCCAGTTGAGACCAGCTCGCACAAGAGGCGGTGTTCTTGTGGCCTGGGGAGGCAAGTACAGGGCAATGACGGATGCTCCATCGAACAATACAAAAGCTTGGGTCGTGTATGGGCAAGCCTTTCTTGTCACAGAAGAAGTGTCAGAGAGCAAGATTCGCTTCTTCCAAAGTGAGCAGTATGATGTCGTGCGCTGCGATATCGAGATTTTGGACACCGGGGAAAGCAACAGAGGCCTCACCTTCCGATTTGGCGCATAAGAGCAAAGGTTGGGTTGTGCCTAACACGGAGCCACGATTAACACTACATACCACTGCGGGGAAGTCATGCTGTACCAGCATTAACTCCTGAATTCATGTTTCCGCCCCTTACAGGAGACGGCAACGTGTAGGTGGTCCTGGTGTGTGATGGCCACGATTCACACACTAACGACGAGTTCTTATGGAAGTGCCTTATTAACAAAGTGTGGCTTGTCTTTTATGAACCTCATTGCAGTCACGTCGTACAGGTGTGAGACGTTGGGGTCTTTAACTTACTGAAGAAAAAGTTAAAAACCCTCTTGCAAGACACCCCAAGCGGCCGCCTGGGACTGAAGCCATCAAAGGAGGAGGTATTAGAGTGTTCTCACCAGGCGAGGGTGGATACAATGACCATCCAGAGTATCAAAATTGCCTAGAAAAAGACTGGCATATGGCCGCGAGACCGTCAGCAGGCGTTAAGCTCGAAATATGTGATGTTGGAGATGGAGAGTGTTGCAAGAGACAGCCAGTCAGCAGCACCCGAAGCGGAACGCGAAAAAACACCAAATTTTCTTGCGATCGTGTCCCTAACCAGTATCACGACCCCCTCGGGAGCTAAACAACTCAGAGCCAGCGCGAAAAAGCTAGGGAAAATAGACCGAAGTCTCAGGAAGCCGATAAGTCGGCTACTTGTTGAGAAGGCCAGCAAGGCTCTGGACGAGAAGGCTACCAAAATCGCGGCCCTGGAGACCAAAGTCAAATTTCTCGAGACTAAGGTTAATAGGAAAGTTAACAGGTCTTGCAAGAAGGTGAAGCCGTCACCAGGGACCACGTTCGTCACAATGGCAGAGGTTCGGGAGGTGAAAAGGATGCTCAGGAAGAGGACCGTATACAGGGACGAGGCCCCGGAGGAATCGGTTATTCCGCAGCCGAATCGTGAGGAATCAGTAGACCCTGACTGTATTATTGTAGGAACACCACGTCCTTAGATACTGAGTAGTTGTGGTGGTGTAAATAACTTCAATTGAATACTGGTTATATGGTGGCTAGCTGGTGCGTTGTGGGGTGGTGCGCAGTTGGGTGGGTTATGTTATGTCTCAAAGTGCCAGCACAGATGTTGCTTGGTTCGAGCTTACAGTTTAGACTAGTCTTTGACGAAAAAAGAAAAGTTGCCTTGGAAGCCAAAGAACAAGTCGGGTTTTGGGGTTATTATGTGGTTTGTGGCTGTCTCGAAATGTACAAGGTATTTAAAGCAAAGTAACGGTTCGTGCCGTCTGAATCTTAGTGTCTGCTGTTTCCATTGCTTCGTCAAACATGAAACCATCAAGGAAGACCTCGCCGTTCACCTGATAGTGGGCTGGGTTTCCAGTTTGCGGAAAAAGGAGAAGGGGAACACTGCAACCGCCAACGATCCATATCTCGTCTCCTATGTGGGAACCCTTGCGAGCAAGACCAATGTATCCCTGCTCGGTGACAAAGGGGTCCCAGGCCAACAAGCGCTTCATTCTGACGAACGTCTTCTGTCCACTCCTTTCCGCATCTTCCTTCGTCACAAGTCCGCACTCTGCCAGTTGCTTACCTAAGCTTGAGTTGCTGCACCAGCGACAGAACATATCCACAACATCACTTGGTGAAGGTAGCGGATCAAGGTAGATTCCGAGTAGGCTAATAGTCCGGGCAAAAGTTCCAGCCCGACATTTGTAGTTTTCGTAGAGCGACGGACTCCCACCAGCTGGCCTCATCCAGAAGTCGAAGTACTGCTGAAACAGCCTGGAGTTGGGATCTGACAGCTCCCGGCGCCGGTTCCGGTGACAGAAATCACCAATGACCCGGATTCGGTCAACTTGAATACCCAATGCGATCAATTTGTTGTCCTGGAACGACACCGTGACTGGGAGACTATATGAGGCGTTGAAAACATCTTGCCCCTTGTCGACAATTGCAGGACCTAGACAGCGCTGGAGGCGCTTAGAATGCCATTTAGGCACCCATGAGGGACCTGCAAAAGGGCGGGAATTCGGGGTCTCTAATGGTCCCAAGCTGAAGCAGTCCCGTTGATCTGGCGCACAAAGGCCGAGGAACTCCAAGTTTTGATGCAGTTGTGCGTGTGATACGGCAAAGGTCTTGTAGACCTCTTCCGGTACAAGATCATAACGAATCGGGTTGGCAACAACCTCTTCTGGGCCGCAAAGTCCAAGCAGGGCATAGATCTCGTCATGGGCCAAGGTTGTGCGTGTGTGCCGCAGGTGTTCCAGTAGCCACAGTAGGCTTAATTGATAACCGGTCTTGTAGGAATTCTTCAGCTCTCTCAGGACTAGTACCGGCCTCATCGAGCCGACGTGGGCGTCCTGGACTTTTTTGACTTCCTTGGGCCTTGCAAACAACACACGTATGGCCATATCGATGGCGCCAAATAGAGCACACTCATCCATCACATCATCACCGCAAAGGAAGATTGCGTTTGTTGGTATCACAGCTTCCTGAATTGTCCAACGCCTGTGGAACCACCCGCAACGTAAGAGAACTTTCACGGCGTCCCATCCGCTGGGATCGAACAAGGTCGAAAGGTCGCTGGAATCGGAGGCGGCGTGTGCGAGCATATGGCGCAGATACGAGAAAGCATTGCGGAGATCGATGCTATCCTCGTTGATCCAGATGATGACTGCACGTGCCTGCGAATAGATATCTCGCATCAGGGGAATCTGCAGTGCCTTTTCACCAGCGTCGACCTGGTTAATGCAGACCATATCGATCCACATGGGGACCATGGAACCTTCGTCCCAGAGCAACGGGAAAGTAGCCTGGGAATCATCGTCGAGCAGTCTCACGAACAACGACTCGAGATTATGGGAGACTTGGACCAATCTGGTCCCACAGCCCGAGTCCAGGAGCATGGGGGCTTCACGATCCTCCTGGCCCCAGACGTGGGATACGGCGACAAATACAGGTGCATTGCCGACCGTTGCACGTCGAATCCGACCTCTGAGGATGCCTGGAGGGCTTGCTGGAAGGAGATCGAGCAAACGTATCTCCCTCGAGGGGTCGCTGAGACAATAGTGACTCGAGTTCATCGTCCCGATCTGCTCTAGTTGTTGTAATGTAAGGGAACATTGCATTGATATCTCAGAAGGGCCGCAACCATGAAGTCGGCGTGGTAACGTTTTGATGTGCAAATGGCCCCTAAAAAGACTGGTTACCAATTCTACTGCCCTTTGTCTGAGGGGTGCGGGGTATGCCCCCTCCTTACTGGGTAGGTACGTACCTGTGTGATGAGGTCTCGTCCTATATGCAGGACAAACCCCGCACCACAAGGGGTGACTTGTAGATAGGTAAATCTGATTCATCTTGGCCTGTTGGAAGACATGGATTTCTGGTTCCTCAAGGATCTCTCTTGTTGTGTTGCTTCAATCTCACTACGGTGTTAGGGCTCTGTAGGGCTCTTTAGCGGCATTGGGCAAAGCTTTAACCCTTGCTTCGACCATTTCACAAACAGGTCAACAAAAGGCAGCATCCTTTTGGGCATCAATCGCGACCATTCCTTGGAAGCCAAGACATGGTTTTTGGGAACATTCTAGGCGACCTTAACACTGGTGACCCTATGACAGCCCGCGGCGACATCATGGACCCCCAGCCCTCCCCGGCTACCAACGACACTAGTACCAGCGAGGTGCTATACTTCGCATACGGCTCCAACCTCTCTCCCACCCAGATGGTGTAGCGGTGCCTGAAGTCCACCCCCATTGGCTTGGCCCATCTCCCCGGTTGGACCTGGATCATCAACGAGCGTGGGTACGCCAACACCGTGGAGATCAGCACCGGTCCCAGACCTGCCACCCCAGAGGGCCCCTCGAAGACATCACCAACGAGCAGCGCGACGGACGCCACGGCAGACGGCCAACCAGCCGTGGCACCTGGTGTCTACGGAGTTCTATACCGCCTAGACCCCAGCGACGAGGCAAACTTAGACTCCTACGAAGGAGTCCCGTATTCCTATGAGCGCCAATTCGTCGAAGCAATCTGGGTCGAAGGTCCGGACGCTCAGAAGGGCCAGAAGGTCGATGTTCTTGCCTACGTCGACTACCTGCGAGTCACGCCCGGTGCGCCTAAGCTGGAGTATGTCGCCAGAATGAGTCATCTCAAACGCGTCCGGAGCAACCATGCAAAACTGTCAACTACTCGCGCTGATAACAGTCACTCGCCGAGCAGTGGTACCGCCGCCTTGGATATAGAGCCTTGGGGTGTACCGCCGCCCATCGCTGACGAAGTGGATGCTTTGATTGTGTTGAACGGAGACAGCGTCCCCACAAAGCCGCCCCCTGCTCGACACAGATGCACCTGGAAGCTCGCATGTATCGGAACCGTCCGCGGCAGGAAATGACGTGGCCACCTCGAGTGTATGTGCAGGCGGTTCCGCTGAAGGTTCCTGGCGAAAAGCCTGCCGAGTAATACCTTCACCACCTTATCAAACCATACGACGATGTAGCATTCTCCTCGCAGGTTGCAGAAACGGTCTCCCATTTATGTCCTCCCATACCAGGCGAGTGCCTGTCCGGAAGCAAGAATACAATGACAAATGTTGTCCTCAAATAATCACGTGGATTCGCGACGAGCTGGTGGACCTCCAGGCGAACCAATTGACTTCTTGACGCGTTACTTGGGTGGCTGCCATTGGCCTCCCACCTTCCGTGTTATAGTACCAATCTCTAAATATGCGGCGTTCTGCTCCATCGCCTTTTCGTGAGCCGCCACCGTAATACCAACGTAAGCTCGGTTCATTTGATTGGGCGTCTAGCGTCACAAGAAAGCTGCATGCTTCCAAGTGAACATTCATGCCTGCTTATGAACATAACCATGCATTGCAGCTCTTGCCAGTAACGATAGGGAGCGTGATCAGGCAAGCAGCCCCTGGAAAGCACATATACTATACCCATGACTCACTCAGTCACTAGCCTCTTGTTTCTGACAGATTGTGTTACATTCGGGTGAGCTGGCACGCTCTGCAATGGTACGTTGCCAATTGTTGGCCCCAATAGAGACATGTTGTATGTGGGCTATTACAAGGGGATTTCGCATTCTTGGATCTATAGGATAGCAAAGAGTCAAGTCGCGGTGCATCTCAGAGCTTTCCATTTACTGTACGATGGTGCATCCCAGCTCAATCTTCCCAGCTAGTTCAGTATTACAAGCTGTATGCGTAAATTTACCGTTTCGATGTGTTCCACTCTTCAAGCTTTGTGAAATACCAGTGAGCAAAGCCCTGCCTGCGATGTTTAGGCGACTCCAGCGGACTCATGATATGACTCACCTGGGTCGCTTCATTGGAGCCCCAGAGTCGCATTACCGTACCACCCTTGTCTCTTCGACCTACCAAATCAAGTCGTAGACATAGTACCTATCTTATACCACCCACCTCTTACCGTCTTGGCGCTCATGCAGTGCCAGGAAATTTGATACAGGCCATTCCAAGCCGAAATGTGCCAACTGCATCGTCCAGAGCCTGGCCAATCTCTGTGACCACCCGTCCGCACGACCTAAAAATCGATATACTTCATCTCTAGTATAGAAATCAGCCGGAGGTCGGTACTGTGCAACTCTTGATTGTGAATTGGCTCTCTGCTCGGCACCGACTTAGGTGAAATGGGTAGACTGGCTGGCAAATCTAGAAAAGACGGGGTTTGTCACCTTCATCGCTAAGAAGGCATTGATGAGTGCCGCACGACGAATATTTAAAGGATTGCTTATCCCATCGATGTGTCTTCTTCTTGTCGTCATAAGGCATCGATCACGTACTCTCAAAGTTTGTGTGGGTAACCACGTTTTCGCTGCATGATCTGTAATCGATAACTACGCATCTCAAAGACCCAAAATGGCGACTCTCCTTGCCCCGTCCCCTGCGCTTCCGGCCCTTGACAGGGCTTTAGGGGTCCAAAGCTTGCAGGAAAGTCGCGAGCTGTATGAGCTTCTTGCCACTAGTAATTCTCAATATACGGACTAATTTTTTCTGACTCAGATATAACGCTCTGCCTGCTGACGGCGACCGGGGATGCCCTTTCACTCTAATTCCCGGATATTGCCTCCGACCACCAGGCCTTCCCAGTGCAGATAGCCCTGTTCATGGAGTAGCTTTTCCGCAGCTTCTAGTGAGGACGTATTGGCCTCCATGGGTATCGTTGTCTCATTGGCAGATAGTGCCTGGTACAAGCCTTTCCAGCGAGAGAATAGGTAGGACAGTGACAGCTAGCACTTGTGGGTCAGTGTGGGGAAGCTCCGGGCCGCGAGCTGTCATGTTATCTTTTCTTCCAGCGTCTTCGTCACGCGCATCGTAAGCCATGGTCAACAGTGACCTTAGATGATGCGAAAGAGCAGCAAGTCGCGCCCCGTTGGTTCGGGTCAATTCTCGAGTTTGGACAGCCGCAGCCAGGTCAGCTACCTTGGCATTATCGACCTTCTACTTTCCGTCCAGTTCGAGGGTGATCAGCTGTTCGATATCCTTGGAGATATTGACTTTCTCGGTGAACATATCGAGCGAGGGCGTCGTGTCGGCATTATCGAAATCAACGTCGGAAAAAAATGCTATTGCTAAAGTCGACATCAGCTTTGAACATCATATAGAGCAGATGCCAAACAAGCCTCGCAGAACGGCGCATCCGAGAACCAGATCTTCCCAAGACAGAGCGAGTGGTTTCTATAATGTACGGAGTGTATCGGACAGCGTAGCCAGGTTGCCCAGATCGATGTGCCTGCTGGAACTTGGCAACGTTTAGAGGGCCGACGAGCTGCGCGACGCCATGTTCGCTGCCGGCAACGTACCGCAAAGCGTATCGTGCTGAGATAGGAATCGCGGGAGGCGGATGTAATTGCTTGGGGTCCTGAGAGGTTCAGTTAGCACGGATGAAGGGAACTAGTCTTGATGTAGAGCGACTGGAGGACTCAATGGGGTTAGAGAGAAGGCATAAAGAATAGCCTACCTAAGCAGTGATTGCACAATGGAAAGAGTGCAGAGTACGTGCCGCTAAACGGTGCGTTGAATTGAACTGGGTTATAGTCGGTCAAGGTCTGAACGAAGGATGCGGTCGAAGGGACCCCAACTCGCATGTAAGGGGAATGGTGAGGACGGCGATGCTCTCGCGGGTGGAGATGCTGCACGGCTGGATTTGCTTGGAACAGTTCTCGGCATTGTGGAAATTTTCTCGGCCGGTCAGGGAGGGTTTCGGGCGATCGTGGTTGAGGAATGGTTCGTAGTGAGCTCTGGCGGCGGCAGCATCCTTGAAGCCGGCTCTGGCAGCGAACTTCTCCCATTTAACCTGAAACGAGTCAACTGGTATCATATGGGTCACGCCTAGAATAAGGGAAAGGAAATGTCGAATGGGAGTGAGTACTTTGGGCTTCGTGTAAAGCATCCCTAGAGCTTGGTGATCTGGTCGGGGACCGCACCTTCGGATGCCATCTTGTTTTGTGTTGGCAGGTACAGTGTTGAATGTACGTGTTTGGGCGGGTGAGTGTGGTGCGCGTTGGAGGAGAAGTTGACTATGATGATGTGGACTGGTGGGTGGGAGGCGTCAGCAAGGCTGAGAGATCTGCTTGCTATCATTGCGGGGCAAGACCCGTGCCCCATAGCGATCGAATGGGACGCCCCCACATAATCTCTCAAGCCCCGCAGTGCCCTGTTAGCGAGGTGACCTTTGTGTGGTATATTTCACAGGATTTCTCCTCGAACACCTTGTTCTCGAGATCTTTGCCAATTGCAAAGATTACAACAAGGATGATTTATCACAGCATACCATTGTCCTCCTAGTTCGCCTTTCCAATAACATAGTCGCACTTTGCCTCAGTCTTAACGATCCTTAAACCGCACACAACGCCGCCAACTCTACATCACGGATCATCGGATACGACTTGATTTTATCGCGGACTGTCAACTTCCATACGTTATCCTATTTTCCGCTAAAATGCCAGAGGTATGCGCAAGCTTTGTACAGTCACTCTGCGGCAGTAGCTATAACACATCACAGGACGAACAGACAAAGGACGGGGATTTTGAACGAATTACTTACTGCTTGTTTAAAGCAGTTGCATATGAAAGATTGATGTCATGGTCTGCTGGAACTGGTCGCGTGAGCGTTGGTACCGGATATGTCAAAACTGTCGACACGAGTATCTGCGGGACAGATGTAACGCTCCCTGCAGGCTACAATGTGGTCGTGATGAACGTGGATGAATTCAAACTGGTCCGGAAGTAGGATATAGCGCTGCTGTTGGATCCATGCGATTCCAGCCTGCAAACCACCTATACCAGGACCCACATGTATGATAAGATAAGTGATTAGATACCGGATTGCGAGGTCACTTAGCCAGACCTTCAGGTCCAGCTAGACCTCCCAATCCAACCATCAGCAACATCATGACCTTGACCCCATACTCGAGTATTATGATTGATCGTTCAAGCCTGTTCCAACAGCTGCAAAAATTTCCTGCCCTATTGAGAAACAGACCGCCACCTCCACTATGCAAATCACTCCATCATGAGATACAGACACGGTGTTCACAAATGCCGATTCTCCTGTCTTGCTGTTGCTGGCTATCATGCCTTGAAAAAGGTAGTCGCCGAACAAAACTTGTAGGGTTTCGATAGACGCGGAGCATGCCTTCGAGATGATATCCGCGAAAGATGATTCGACCTGGATGATCAATTTGAAATCCTCACCCTTCTGTGTAGCAAGCCTTAACCGTACGGCATCAGTCCAGGTGTCTCCTTCCCCTAGCCTTGCCCGGACCTTGTTCACAGCAGCGTAAAGAGGTACACTGAAGATCCGTTCCACTTCCTGTAGATTGGCTATCATTGCTGTGACAGTTGCTTCATCGGTTTCGCTCTGCTGCGGATTCTTTCGTCTGCGTTTATGCCGTTGAGAAGTCTGGGCCGATTCATTGGCCACGTCATCTTGTTGGACAAACTGCTTGAATAATTCCAAATGAGCCTGGGAGCCAGAAATCCAGACTGCACGCTTTTGCAAGTCTGGAATCAACTGCGCAGCGAAAAATGCAGCGCATTCTATGTGCAATGAGTATTTATATGATCTGCTAGGAGCACATTACTAACCAAGTGAGGCCACTGCACGTTGCTCCCCTTTGAGAACACTGCAATACTTCAAAGAATCGCGATATATATCCGAGTGATCTGCTGCGTACTTTTCACAAGCCACTCGAGCAAGAACTTTGATATCATGAATTCCCTCAAGGTCAGTCGAGACGGTGTAGAACGCCAGAGGAATGAGGTCTGAGACTGAAAAGTCCCTGAGTTTATCGTATCGATGTCTGGCAATGTAGCGGGAATTGGTATCATAACGCACTCGTCGGTGAACGCGTTGTCGAAATGCGCCGGCTTGAGCTGTGGCTTCATCAGCCACTTCCAAATCCATGAGGAATTATCAGGTAATGGTATTGTTCGATATGGATGAGTGTATGACCTCATGAAACGCTACAAATGTTGAACTTTACAGGTGTAATAATTTGTAGGTCGAGGATGTCCTGGATGTAATAAGTGGGACAGCGTATGTGGTTAGCTACAGGTGTGAAATTTTTCATTTGCCGAAGCCTGCAGATCTGCATCCCTTGAGAGGCTAGGCAGTTTTTGAAGTATCAGGTGCAGCGCCAAGCGGAAGGCCGGGCTTTTACTGGTGTTGAGCTGTGCAGGGGTAGAATATCGCACGCGTGAAATTTAGCAGGTGTAAAAAGTTGCAGATGTAAGAACTTGCAGATATGACACTTTACAGGTGTTAAATAAATCATTACGTCTTCTTTCATTTCCCATATGACTTCGACTGCCAGTCTTCCTGATAGGCTCATCAATTATCAGTATTGATACCCCTTTCAAGTCTCCAACCTTTGGTCCGAACGTCAAGAAGCCTTCAATCCAACCAAACCAGCCAGTCAGCAGGGCCGAAACGACGCGTAGTACTAGATGCAAGCCACTACATGGGTGATGAACTCGTTTTCCTAGCAGGAATTTGGTGCAGTGTAGATACCGGATACTCGTTCAGTGCAGCTCAGGCATTATTGGCTTCTGCCGATAGCTTCTTTACTTCGCTACCATGCCACTAGGAAATCAGGGTTGCCTATATTCAATGATGATGTACCCTGTTCCTCTTCGGGACACCTCTTGATTCACGTAAACATCAGTGCTTTGATATAAAAGACAGGCCAGGGAACTTGAAGTGGCAGAGAACCCAAAGATTGCAGATATATCTGTAGGCCGACACCACCCAATCTCGAACAGATTCACTTGAAGTTACCATCATTTCCGACAGGAGCCCTAAATCCCCTCTCCTACGAGGCTCTATTATCATGGCTTTGTACTCCAACCTCACGCACCCCGTCAACGATATCTGGTCTTGCCCGGAGTTGAGTGGCATCCTAGCGGGTCTCTACGATGCAGCCAAAACTTCTCGTCGAGAGAGACCGTCATCAACTTTCTGGAGGGCCTACTTTGGCCGAGCTCTTCCCTTGGATGAATTCGAGGCAGTAGCCGAAGAAAACCCAGACAGCTCAGGGAGGAGTGTCGACGTCTTCATCAACCGCTACCTTCCTCATACACATGAAATCAGACTTCAATGCCCGGTGGAAGTGAAAAGAGACAACGGCAACATCGAGGAAGCCGAACAGCAAGCACAAGATGCGTGTTATCGAGCCATGCGCAGGCACAAACTCAGCCATATGTTTGCGATAACAACAGACGCGACTCGGTTCCGTTGTTGGATGGTTGAAAAGGGAAAGAAAACGCCCTATTTCCCGCTCACACCAATAGATGGTGGCGAAGCACGTCTGGGCCACCGGAAATCGTACATTGAGATTCACTCCGATCAAGGGGAGGGTGTCATGAAATCCTTCCTGGAGCAGCTCTACAACAACCGGCCTCTAGTGGCGACCCAAACCTCCCAAACCCGAGAGGCTCCACTTCAGCCCGCTGGTCAGCAGTACGGAGAGAGCACAGTACCATCGTACCAGCAGCAATATTACGATGCTGAAAGTGCGGGGCAAGGGAAAGGGAAAGGGAAAGAGAAGGAAGGAGGATTAGGTGCAGCGAGGACCAGACCACTTCAAGAGGTGGTTGTGTACAAGGAAACACATCTCACAAGACCTGATGTATATTGGTTCAAGGATCATGATGGGAAGCGCCGAGATACGCGGAGAGCAGATTGGGAAGCGGACAAGATTGACGGGAAAAGAGGGTGGCTTTATCAAGGAGGGAGAACTGATTATTTCGCAAGGAATCTCTGAGTGAAGTGCGTCCCCTCACCTTTGGTTTCGCCTTCAAGGGTCACTTGTGTGTCTCTCACTTCCACCTGAACCTGGAGTTTTTTTTATACCTGTTTTTCCTTGCTTTGATATCTTCGTATGTCCCAATTAATCTAATTTTCTTTTGGCTTTAATTTCAACAAGAGACCATACTTTGCAGTCCAACCGTTATATTGACTCCTGTTTTAACATTGTGCTGGTGGCGCAGGTATCTGCAGCTAGCCGTACTGGTTTCAGTTTGCCGCAATTTAGGCTCCACCCCAGCTTCTAAGCCATTATAAAAACCCTCAGCCCCGCACAGTCCGTGGTGCGAAGGTGACGACTAATGATTAAGTCATATACGCCATGTCTGACACCGACACAGAGGCCTCTAGTCCAAACTCTCAATGTGAAGGAACTCCTTCCAGAAAGGCATACTGCGTGACCGAATCTCGATGTCGACTTTGCCGCTTTGACATGGGCCAGAATTGGCCCGACGATAATCAGCCAACGATTAGTAGACTCCCGAACCAAGGCCTTCATAGTGTCAAAAGCTAACTCTAACAGTCCAATTCTATGATCAGATCAAGAGCATTACCTTTGAGCCTCACTGCTTCCATTTTGGTCATGGCGTTTCGGTTCACAATTGCTTCAGCCGTTATTGCCAGTTCTTCCGCCATCACGGTCGTCGCATACCCCATTTCCACCCCGGTTGCTACGAATTCGCAACCCGTACCCAAGGGCCATCCCTAGACGAGCACTTCTTGGCTGCGACGGATTATTCTTTCGAGCCTTCTTGGGCACAAGAGTCGCGCCGGAGGAAGTTCTTGCGTCGGTTCTGCGTAGAAACACTCCGAAACCCCAGGTCTGAATTTCGCTGGCCTGAAGAACTGCCAACAGAGCTTTGGTCGAAGATCGCATCCTTTGTGGTAAGCGAGCTTGCTACCGCCCTGGACGACTTCAAATGGGCCACGCGAGGGGCTGTACACGAGGCCGTTGACCTTTCGGCCAAAGTCTATGCGCAATACGTTGCAATTGATGGCATCGTTTACCTCCAAGGCTTAAGCAATGAGCAGCTTCCAGGGGCCTTTCTGCGGTTTGACTACGACCGCACGACAAAACTACCGGTACATGTCGACGTTGGGAGTGATCACCTGGGAGTGACGTGCTTCCGTTTCGTTTTGCCGAACGATAGACCGGGAGATAGGGTCGTACCTACACCGGGTCTGTGGTGGAAGCGTATCTCCAGGGCCGACGGAATCCACAGCTTAAGAATCCAGAGCGATGGCCTGAAAGTCGTCAAGCTCCAGTGCGACACGGGGCCGACCTCATCTCCGCTCAGGTCTCAATCCCGCATGCAGGACACCATATCATCGGTTCGTTGGTCTGTTCCTGGAATACAAGCCGATGTTGCGTTACTCGATCTGGCCACCTGCGGTCCGGTGTCGGGAGACTTGTCATCACTACGAATGCAACATATCTGGTGTAACTCCCCGGCAGTGAAAGGATATTCTGCTCGCTGTTCGCATTATTCTGTTTCCCGTCTTCTGTGTCACATTGAAAACGAGGATCCCGGCAAGGTTTACCAGCAAGCCGATTCCAACCAAGATGATCATGATGTCTGGATATACCTACCAATCGACGAGGGCGAACGTACCCAAACGATTTCCTGGAGGACGACGGCGAACCAGACACCTGGAACGGATGTTGATTTGGCCCTTTTCGTGAGTCTACACAGTGTTTGTTCATAAATAGCGCTGACTTATAACCCCATTAGTTTTCTACAGATCGGGAGAAGGCAGTCCTGTTTGGATGGCATGTACCGCCCCCAGACGTTCACCAGTGCGACTTCTACCAGGTGCGCCATTTGCCTAACGCGGCGTCGCGCTTATACTTGAACGTTCCCGAATCCACCCCGAAGCCTGAAATATACATTATCGGTCTGGAGAATGCCCTCGATTACCGACGCATTCCGTACCCGCGGCCACTTGTACCGCTATCGCCGCAGCCAGATATTGACCAACCTCTCCGTTGGTATCATTCTTCTTGCCTTTTAGACGACGTCAGAACGATCACGGCTTATAGGCCCCATGTGTGGTCTCCCATCCTAGGCATTCTTGTCCGCTACAATAATGATCATAGCATGGCCGTTGGGCAGGTGAGACTTGACTGGCTGCAGGAGACATATTGCGTCCATGGAGATAACAGCAAGGCTTTCTTGGGAATTGGCGTGATCGACGTTGCCAATCCAGACCGAGGCACTGCTGAACAGTACAGCGTTATCACCAATATCGGTGTCGATCCTGATCATGCGACATCCCGGAGCACGGTAGCACTTGTCTTGGAAGGGTCACTCGATTGGTGGTTTACGAGCCACTTCTACTGTATTCGACAATGCAAAGGGGGCAAGTTTTGGCGTATTTGTGATCGGTTGGATAACTTTCAAAGCCGGATAACTGGTTAGACATTCGCTAGCTGGTAGCGACAATCGGCAAGGGGTAGAATGGTAAATGTATTTAATTATACGGTGAATTATGCGCAATCTTCTAGATGTGGGCTATTCGAAGCAGCAAGTCCCGTTTTACGTGCTTCTCATACACACCACAGCACGTCATCCCATGCGAACATGCTATTTGCGACACCTATATACAAAGTTTCGGGTCATCTGGACAGTCCGATCCTTGGGCGCTGCGCCTGCCTAGAATCAGGTCGGTGTGTAGCAATGCTCTTGAGTTGAGCAAGGAGGTGTCGGAGAAGCCGTTCCGGTTCATGAGCGGGAAGGCGGGCATGTTGTCAATACTGCGCGCCCTCCACGAGCCATCCACTGACAAGTTCAGGTCGCATTGTCATAAAGAGTGAGAGACAGTGGAATAGATGAAGGGGTGGTGGACATACGCGCGGTAAGAACCCCATAATTATTCTCTTGCCCTATTTCAGCCAGCAGTGATCATATACGTTTCCTAACTTGGCTACCCACCTATTAATCCGTGTCAGTATGATCTGCGAGCATTTCTCGATTACACATCAGACCTCGCCATCCTCCATATCGTACAGGTAGCTGTAGCTGCCCTCTTCTTCTTTGACGCGTGCTGGGCCGGCGAGGAAGACATGCTTGACCCCGGTTTGTTTGGGCCGGTTCTCGGCATCGCGGAGGTTTTCTCGGTCGGTCACGGAGGTGTCGGGACCATCGGGCTTAAGGAATGGTTCGTAGTGAACTTTGGCGGCGGGAGCGTCCTTGAAGCCGGCTCTGGCGGCAAGCTTCTCCCAGTTGATCTAATAAAGAGTAAGCTCGTATAGTTTAGCGTTATGTGTAGGATAAAGGTGAGCAACGTCGAAGGAGAGTGCTTACCTCGGGCTTCGTGTCAAACCATTCCTAGAGCTTGACGAGGGCCGCCATGTCGCGCATGGTGATCTGATCGGGGATCGCGCTTCGGATGCCATCTTCTGCTGTATTGGCAGGCGCAGTGTTGTATGTACGTGTCTGGGCGCGTGGGTGTGGGCGCTGGAGAAGGAGTTGATTGTGATGATGTAGGCGTCGGCAAGGCTGAGGGATCTGCTTGACGGGGATATGCGATCATTGCAGGACAAGACCCGTGCCCCACAGCGACCATACGGGTTCACCCCGCACATGCCCTCACTCACAATGGGGCTGAAAATCCCTGGACAAACCACGGTGCACAGACTACTGTTGCCCTGCTCCCCATATATGTAGCTAGCAGGCCGAGATAGCCTCACACACCTCAAGCATACCTAGTACAACAGTGTTGACACATTTGTGTATTGGCCCTCAACAGATATATCTTACCTCATTCATCATACAGCTTCCAGCTTTGACATCACCACATCGTCAATAGCAGGATGAACGCCGATACCAGCCGTACGCAGCTCATTCATGATGACAGCATCCGACTGCTCGAGCTGATAAAAGACGAAGCCCACGGACACAGATCGAAAACACTGAAGTGGTCTATCTGGTCCCCTTTGCCGACAAAAAGTGGTTCGAGAGTAACAATATGGCCGAGTACTGCTGGCGGCAGGACGTTGTTAATACCATCGATAACGAGTGCAGGTTGCTCTTGCGCCAGGATGTCCACAGCCTCATGGACAAAACCCGCCTTGTCCTTGTGCCCAAAACCGGCGGTCTCTCGTCGTCCCCCGGTGCACTCCCAATACTCGTCGTCCATGTCATGTTGCCCAAGGGCAGTCTCGAGACTGCCCAACTCTACCATAACCGACTACTACAGTCGCTAAGGAAGGGCATCGGTCGTGAGTTTCTGCTGGCTCGCCTCGCGCGGGGAACCAATCATGAATGTCTCGGTCGTTGATGTTCACGAGTACCATATGGGTCTTCGCAGCTTGGACTCGGCAGAAAAGCATCCGGCCACCCACAGTGATGAGCCTGCTCACTTTGACCACCTGCACAATCCAGAGCATAGTGTGGCTACGCAAGCTGTCTGGCACTATTCGCAGAAATGAAGGAAAGGTGCGTCAAACACGCGTGATCCTGACTTTATGTCACCTCCCTGCTAATTGGGTTCTGCTAGCGATAATTCCTGCTTCAAGGGGATCTAGTAACGCTAGCAGCTCTAGCTTCTCTAGTATACACTCTTCTACCAAAATCCGCACATCCGTCCATTTTCTAGATGAGCCGACAAGACCAGAGCCGCCAGCCAATGCGATTTACTCATCTCCAATCATCCACGAACCGGTTCCACTACGAGCGGGCGACTTCCTCGTACTAAAAGAGGCATCGGCCAGGCGGCGGGTTGGCGTCGCTATTACGCGCATGCTTGGTCTTCATGGCAATGGCCCGAGTTCGGCTGACGTCCAACTATATTATCTTTGAGGAGGGCATTTTGGGCGTAGAATAGAGTGGCAATACGAAAATCCGTCCTATTGGCTCCAAACTTAGCATACGGGACAGTTGATGAGGGTGAGTCTTAATGGCTCCTTTTATTACCGCTGTGGTGGCGTTGATAAACTCTGTATGAACCAAAACACTAGAAAGTTTGACATATGCTCGCCACGGTTGGCGTGACTGCCATGGGGAATCTAATGGATGGTAACAAAGGTGGTAAAAGCAAGGTGGCCTGGTATATATTTATACTTGCATTTATTGCTACGTAAGATAGCATCAAAACGCGCGCGGGCTTATAGGAAGCCATCCGGATCCTCTAAAATGCGGGAGGGAGGGAGGAGCACATGCTCTATCTAAACATCCCCTCGGTATTTGTATCATACCTCTGCCCGTTCCCATTTCCATTATGTCCCCTAACCCTTACAAGTCGCGCAGAGGCAACCGTCACCATAGTGATTTGGCCCGTAACTGACGGTGATTTCCGTACCATCTCCAATATGCCTCGTGGATACAACTCCGACGACGTAACGGCCCGACACTTTTAACTGCCTGAGACAAGCCGACGGATGGCAGTCGTGGTTTAAAAGCCTGAAGCAGTTGCTGAACTCGCCGCAGTCAAGTTGGCAAACGACGGGCTCCCCAGCGATATCAGGCCTCACGAAGTCCATAACCCTGTCATTACTCTTGGTGTTAATAGGCAATATCTTCCCAAACAGCCATCTGATTGTTGAACCCTTGGAGTAGACGATTTCTCCGTGGGTTCGCCCAACAGCCTGAAGGCCGAAACCCTTCTCCCCGTAATGCTTGATACGCGGCCTTGTTTGTTGAGGCATGTTAATGCAATCGCAATTAGCCTGGTTACAGAGCTCGCATCCAGCAGCACCTTCGAACGTTGGGTTGGCAGGCCACGGCCAATCTTCCGGCCAGCCTGGCGGCCGGGGCCAGCTCTCGACTGATACATAGATATTCTCTGTGACCGGCCGGACCGGCTGGAGGAAAAGAAGCAGTTCCTGTTCCGTTAAGGACGCCAAGTTAGACAAGCATCCGGGTATGGTTTCCCATTTGAATTCGAGATCGTCGAAGTCTGCTAAGGATTCCTGAAAAGCCTTGCCGACCTTGCAGATAGACCGGGTATAACTATCGTCTAAAAGACGGTGGAGCCTTGAGGGATCCTGTAGTTCCTTGTAACTCTGAGGGGCAATATCGAAGCCATTCTGCCGTGATAGAAAGATGAAACACAAGAGGCCATCAAACTTGCCACAGACCATATTCCACTTTCGGCCCTCGGCAAGGTGGCTATGGAACGGCTTTTTCCCAAGTCCAAGTTCCTCTATCGCCTTGTTTATCACTGTCCGATCTGCTCTGATGGCGCCCATTTTGGTGGAATCAATCTGTGCTACAAGCTGGCATTAGCTGAGACGCAAGATGAATTTCGCAAAGATCGAGTTGCTACTAGCGTTTTTGAGAGAGGTAGCAATGCGCTGGACGGAGTCCAGTGTAGAATCAAAGCGAAATATGTTGTCCGGAGCCCATCTGCTTGCTACAAGCGAGATAAATTGCTTGATCGCTTCCCTGCTACGAACTGCCGATGCCAGGAAAAGTACATCAGGACTAGGGGGGTCGTCTACAGGACATGTAGGGATGTTGCAGAGCTTATCCACCGATCTGATATGTGATACCGTCTGTGCCAGTTCAGGATTTGCTGGTAACCGCCCTGTCTTCGGAATCTTCGATGCTTTCTCAGGCTTTGCGTTATTGCCGGGCCTTTTCCGTGAAGGAAGGAGTGTTTTCTGCGGGCGAACGGCCACACGGCGACCTTCTCCTCTGGACTCCTTTCCGCCTTTGTGCTCGCCTTCATTCTCTCCCTCATCTCCGCCATTCTTGTCGTTCTCGGGTTCGTCCTTATCTTCCCTGAACTGAGCCTCATCTGGGCGATGAGACACATGAGAGTCTTCCGGTCCAGCGTCTTTGGATCGATACGCGACATCACCATCCTTAGACACGGCTACCACAGCAGGTAAATTATCATCCTTTCTCCCAGTCGTATGGTGCCCACCAGTAATTTCTGTGAGTTCTTTGATTCTCCCGTCGTCAGGCCCAGAGGGTGGCGACAATGCGTCGCTGGCCGATACGTCGCTGGCCGATAATAGAGCCGAAGTAGAAGAGCTGCTCGTCCTGCTCGCACGCTTCTCAAGCGGGCGCCCTGCAGCCGCTGAAGCAAGCTGGCTATCTTGCTCTGGGAGGGGCCTATCCTGAATCACAGTGCCTGTTACGTCCTTGCCACTAAGAGCGGCATCGGTCGCAACCTGTGACGCACTTTGCACGTGCTGGAGAAAATCTCGTTTGATCTCCTCGATGAGGCTCTTTTTCAGAACCTCTATATGTTCCTTGAGGAGAATGTCGATGCTGGTGCCGGTACTAGACCTAGCCAGGGTCAGGTGATTAACAACATCTTTACGAAATGCTGTTAATCGTTGATCAAGTTTTAGCGACGTCTTATTAAGGAAAGAGGCGAACCACAGAGGCGGATCCGCAGGCATGTCCATGCTGATGCTGACAACGGCTGGGGATGTTGATGGGATGCTGACAAGTGACGAAGTTTTTGTTTACTGGAGAACAGGAACAGTGGGCGACAGTGAGGCTGCTAGTCGACTCACAGCGGGATACATGCATATGCTGGTGCAGGATTTGATTGGCTAGGTATACCAATGAGATTGCGGAGACCAAACTTCTCAAGGCCAGCATACTTTAATATAGAAGACCAGAAGTCAAGAAGCATATGGCGGATTGAGTGGGGTAAATGCCCCAAGAAGGATTTCAGCGACGGGGGCCCCTATAGTCGAATTGGGATCTAGCGTCCCCCGCATTCCTGGGCATGCTACGTTTGTTTTCTCCCACATCTAATTCTACTTCTGTCTCTGCCCAGTCAAGCCGTACTTGGTCCCACGCATGCCGCCATACGATACGAGCTGATTCGTTCAGATCAACCAGAACTTTGCCCCCAGAGCTCACTACGAACCGTTCCTCAAGCCCGATAGGCTCGACAACTCCCTGACCGACCGACCGAGGAAATCCTAACCGTGCCGAGCACCGTCACAAGCGATCCGAACGATTAGCATTAGTGGACGTGGAGGCATGCGGCAGAACTACGGCAGGAAATGGGCAAGTGGTAGACACCACGTCCTTCCGGCGATCCAGATACTGGTGCTATTCTCATAGCTCTGGAGATATGACTTGAACAATCTTCGAGGTCCATGTCGTCCCAGGCAGACACAGAGGCCTTGTCGCTCTCTGCGGCGTCAACGCGGGCACACGCATCATAAGCAAGAAACCCATCCTGACAGTCCAGAGCATACCACTTGCCATGTTGGACGGAAGGCTCAAGTCGAGGAACAACCTACTCGAAAGAATACTGGGGATACTTACGCTACCAAGCTATAACGTGAAATACAAGACCTTAAGAGCAATCTATCACTGTACTATATCCGACTTTGATACGCTACTCTACATCATTCCTTCCAGGTCACCGGGCTGCTCCGATTGGGGTCGGACAATATCTGCGTCATTTCGCTGAGATCTACCGAAAAAGGCTCGTCGTCGTTGGTACAGAACGGGTCTGCACCCCAAAACTGTTTCTTCTCCTGGTTCCACACGAATTCAATATCCCAGCCTTCTCCGTCCAGCTGCACATATACATGCAGGAATGGTCGCAGGTTGTCACCCAGGAAGTCTGTACTACAATGAATGAGCTTGTATTGGTCTAACACGGAACTAGATATGAGTTCACATCTACAGTGAACATGTGCTGCAAATAGACTGGAATTACGTATCAAATAATCATGGTCATATTGTAGACTTTACTTCCTGGAGGTGCTCGTCGACCTAGAGAACAGCATGATCGCAGTCCGTATGGTGATCACACTCAAGGTCCTATCGTTAAGACCGGCTAACCCGACAACCTTTTCAATACCCCTGACCTTTGTTATGGTAGTTTGGTGTTTTGGTCTTCATTGGCTGGCTGGCTGGCTGGTTGGCTGGCTAGTTGCAGTGTTTAACGTCAGCGAGTATCCTCAAGGACGATAGGAGGTGACAAGCAAAGTAGCTTCTGAAGCCAATTCAAGCGTAGCCCACACGTTCACTCGTTTTAGAACGTCATGTCTAGGGTTTCAGGGCTCCGAAGACTGATACGAAGCTTCCAACCTCCCATCCGCCACAGGTCACCATCTCAACGTCGACCGTATTACGAGCTCCTCCCACCGCCGCGGCAGCGGTTTACCGTCGTTTTGAGAGGTCGCGTATCGTCAGCACTTTCTATAATAACGGAGGGATGTGCTCACTACGAACCATTCCTCAAGCCCGATCGCACCGACAACTCGTTCGCTGACCGAGAGTCCCCGCGGCCATTCAATAGGCTCATTGACCGAAGCCGTGCGCGGATAAATAATGCGAGTGATCAGGTCAATGGGCTTTGCTAGAAACCCATCCGTACTTGGTTATGGCTTCGCTGTCTAATTTTCCCAGGGGCCGCTCCATCTAAAGTTCGTCTTCGATTATCTCAATACCGCACTTTGGCGCTGGGTGGCTATGCACGACAAGCTCGACTCGACGCCCTCCAGCCGGGACAGAATGGCAGGGATTAGAGGCAACCAGTATGGATAATATGAGGCGATGATCCGCTCTTCCAACTAGACCTCACCACAGTACGCCGCCTCTGAGGACGTACATGGGGCTAGGACTGTACACCATATCTAAGCGGAGAGGCTACCAACAGCATGCTTTAGATGAGGCGGATAGTATCGGGCGTGAAGCTGAGCAAAAGATGACTCTTTTAGAATGATTTTGTTATGACGATTGGGCCCATTTAGCAAGGTTGTAAGTGACATCGCCACGCTCAACCAGATGGCCCAGGTTGATTTCCCAAAGCTTGAACGTGTTACTCCCCACCAGATGAGCAAAGATATACAACGGAGGTTAACTATTTTTACCCCCACGAAGCCCAGCTAAATGGTTAACAGAGAGGGCTCTCAGATGGTTGTCAGTACCCAGTACCATTCACCACATGCTGTGGGTACTATGTAGGTAGCACGGTGTTTGCATCTAGAGTTGTTCCTTCCACTGGTAGGATCTTCTTAAAGCCCCGTGAACGATACCGCTGCCCCAGAATATTCAGCCATATAATCCCAAGGCTGACAAAATGGCATTGGCGTCCTACACTTGCAAGAAGAGACCTGGCCTTTGATCTCAAGTAATGTCTAATCGACTGCGGCTCGCGTTCGTCAATTCCTGTAAAAGGACAGTATGTCTTCCTGCTTGCGACCGAAAAACATGTTGAGCTAGACAAGAGACGAGGTGGTCCCGCAGGCTACCCGTTAACCGTTGAAAGGAGAACATTGTGTTGCGTTGGCCGATATCTGCACGTTATCGTGTAACGGTAACAAGGCCAGACCGTACAATCGACAGCAATTAGTACCACCCAAGGTTATACCGAACGGCCTTTGGTTACCGTTGATTAGCGTTACAGCATTCTATGGTCTGCGTTAAAGCCCCAAGCTCGAAGGCCAAGCCGTATCTGAAGACGACCGGTAGTTTAAGGCTCCGGACTTAAAGGTTTAGAACTTGAATGCTGTCCGAGACATAAGACCTCGATATATAGACACTGCTCAACCGTTATCTCGCCCAGCCTCCCTTTAGCGTAATGGCCCAAACTGTAAGACAACGCCCTTGCTTGGGCCCAAACTGCGCGCAATACATGGCCATGTTGGAATCTAGGGGTCCTGGTTCACCCTGAGGTCTCAACTCCACCTATGTTACTAAAACCCCAGATCTGTCCTTTGTGCTAGGATTGCTGGAAAAGGACACCTGTTCTTTTCTCACATACATTCCTTGTGTATATCTTAAATATAAGGGCTTTCTACCCTCTAAGAACTATTCCTGCTTTCTCTCCTTTAATAAAATACTTTAAATCTTATAAGTTATCCCTTTTATGCTATTATCCAGCCTCGTAGTTAGCATTCTTTAAGTTTTATTTATTAACTTCGTTTAACCACTGTGTTATCCTCTTCTTCCGGACCTTAGCCTCTTAAACGATAAATAAAGACACGTTGTTACTTAAGAACTCGAATAATAAAGTAGATCAATGAGAAAGCTAATTATTAAAGGGCTAAGTTCTTTTTAAATATTCTGTAGTTTAAACATGCTTATCTAGCCGTTAACTAGCACCGACGCCAGTATACCCGAGCTCCAAGGTATATAATGTTCCTAGGAAAGATAGATAATGTGGATGCTGAGCGCCTAAGACAGTTCGCCCAACCCGTACACATTCCCGTATCAAACCAAGAGCTTCTGGTAGTCGGCCTTGATTCCTGTACGTCGACGCCAGGTTGGCCATGCTGGTCAGCGTGTCTGGATGATCCGGCCCGAGTTTCTGCTTACAAGTCTCCATCACTTCCACCCCCAGCTTTTCCGCCTCCTCCCATCGGCCTTGATTCCTGTACGTCAACGCCAGGTTATTCATGATACCTAGCGTGTCTGGATGATCCGGCCCGAGTTTCTGCTTGCGAGTCTCCATCACTTCCACAAACAGCTCCTCCGCTGGGCTCCATTGACCTCTTAGGTTATACACTTGGCCTACCATATCGATGGCAGCAAGACTTTCCTCGTGCGTCCTCCCAAGTATCTTTGTTCTGTATTTCATCGCATCCTCTGCCATGCTTTGCGCCTCAGGCCCCTGGCCCATTAGTTGAAGATACCACGCAGCTTTATAAAGAATCGAAGTCCATGCCTCCAATGACACTCTGTCTTTTGGACGTTGCGCTGCCGCCGATACAGCGTGCGGTAGAAGCGCCCGGCATATTGCCCAGTTCTCATATGCTCCAGTCGGGAGCCGGGCGTTAAGGCGACGGATAAACTGAGACTTCCACTGCTCCTGCCGTCCCGCGGCTTCAAGCCATTGTCTCGTAGCTAGCTGGACCAAGCTGTGCATTTCAAATGTCTTTCCATCCTCAACTATAGAGATGAACGAGTAATCGCGTAAAGTTGAGACATCCTTTTCGAACTGATTATCCATGCTAGAATCCGATTCGACGTCTTCGTTGCTTGATTCTTGGTCGCTGGCCCAATCGTGCAAAGCAGGGCTCCGTTGGTGTCGGTTTGGTGTACTCGTGGGGCCTTCCTTCTTGTCCGGACTCTGTAGGAGGCTCTCAGGAATACCTTGGCGATCATAGAAGCTCATGAGCGAAAGCAGGTCGGCTGCAAATGGTGTGGTTTAACAGATGTGGTCGAATGATATTTGCCACGTGATAATAATTGAGTTTTTGGCCTCTCGGTCCCGCCGTAATTGCCCGGCTTTGTAGTCAAGAAGAGTCGCTTTCTTCCGGTCGTTCTGTGTAAACTTGTCGACATATTGTCACATAGAATAACGCGGAGCTCTGTGCGCGATGTAGGCTGTTGCTTGGACGATTGCTAACGGCATGTATTCGAGTGTCTTGACGAGCGATTCGGCAGTCTTGATGTCATCCTGCTTATCCAGAGTTCCCAGCTTCTTCTCCACCAAGGTGAACGCATCTACCCGATTCATAGGCTCGACCGTAATGATATTACGCAGTTCGACCAGCTTGGACGCCACATCTCTGTTTCTGCTTGTGATAAGGAGGGAGCCATGTTGGCAGAGAGGAAGGTATGAGACGAGCGGCTGACTCTGATCGGCCGTCTTATCGAGTAGAAAGCTTGCTACATCGACATTATCGAGTATAAGAACCCATTTCCCACTCTTCTCACCGCGCAGCCAGTTATACAGCAGTTAAAAGATGTTATTTTGAGGACTCGTCCGGCCGGGTAGCTTGAGGTAGTCTGCAATGTCTCGGAAACTCTGCTCGTAACGAGGTGCGCTACTTGCATGGACCCAGAAAACCCACGTCTTAGGCGATCGTTCTCGGATTTGATAGGTATACTCGATGGCGATCTGCGACTTGCCGACTCCGCCCAAGCCGACCAGTGCAGTTCGCGAGGCTGGCTCGCTGCATAAGCGGTGAACCTGGTCGAGGATTGTGTTCCGTTGGACGAAGTCTCTGTCGCGATTGAAAGGAATGACGGCGGTCGGGTTCGGTGGGGTTTCTGGTCGCTCTAGGGGTTCTGGGGGCTCTGGTTTGAACCTAGCGTTAGTGTCGCCTAGATGGGGGGTTATCGTAGCGGCAACCTACCTAGAGCGTTATTAGTTAAAATAAAGCGGATGGAAAACGTAACCTTTTTTTCTTTCTCTTTTTTTGGATGAATTATGACAACTTACGGTGCAGATGAAAATCTCCTTGGATGTTCCCCTGAAATACGCGGCTTCCGTCGCTCGCTGTAGCACTGCCGAACTGCTGGCTTATTGCCGATCGCTCCTGCACCGCTTCCGACATGGTGGACCCAGTAGACGTCTAATAAGTGGGCCGGTTTGTGTCTAGGTTCGACTAGGAGGTATTTCGACTGTCGCAATTGTCATATAGAGTTTGTAGAGTCTATAGAAAAGCGCCTTTCAAGATAAAATGGTCTTATGGGATATAGTAGATTCTCGGCAGCCTTCTGTTAACAATGACCCTGTGCGGAGAAAATCACGTGTTCTTAATACCAGCAAATCAGAGTGCCACTGGGTTTTGCGGCTGAATATTAATTCTCACGGTCGACATACAAAGACGCCCTCCTCGCCCGCGCTTACCATAGCGCATAGTCGTCAATTCCATGGATCCGTTAAGCGTCACCGCGAGTATAATTGCCGTTGCTGGCCTTGCCACGCAGAGCGCTCAAGCCGTTTGCAAGGTGATCGATGGCTTAGCCGAGGCACCGCAAGCTATCGCCAACTCGAAGACCCTTGTCGCAGGAATACAGAAGTCGTTAGACACCCTCACAGGAACGCTATCGACAAATCAAGACTTGCAGGCCAGGTTTGGCTCTGTTCTGCGATCGATTGACCTCGATAAGACGTTAACCTCTACCCAAGAGCTATGTGACAGGTTCAGTACGACAATCACGAAATATACGAGCCATTCGACCGATTCGAGATTCAGTATCCGTGATAGGTGCCTTGTAAACTTGCACGAATCACAGATTGCCCAATTCAACAATGAATTAAGCAGTTGTCAAAGAACCATCTCCTTGGTTATAGAGACGATTATATTGTACGTCTTACCACCCTTAAATCAAAGCTGATTAATACTAATGAGGCTTACTTATTCCAGGATCGTCTCTCATAGCACCTCGGACAGTGTTGAAAGGTTAAACATACGGTTCCAAGCCCAGGAACAGGTTCTATCCACCTTAGCTACGGAGCTATCCAATAAGTCCGCTACTCCGGAAGGAGATACTACTATGCCAAACACCGTGGGTGGTGACGAACAAGCTAGCCTCCGGCGGTTTGCGACCCTGCAAAAAGCCTGCAAAGCTACTCTGAAAGCCACTCAAGCAGAGCGGACCGGCCAGAACTTTGGAGACCTGCAGATAAATCAGTCTTTTGCTATGCAAGGCATAGTTGGCGAAGCTCAAAAAGATGTGGATCAGTCATTTGGAAAGCTATCGGCACAAAACAACAGCAGGGGATTCCAAGGGCAGATAGATGCGGCTTCCTTCGCTCGCATATTTAGATAACGCGGGATTGTTGCACAGGGAGGTAGTAATAGAGATAGGAGGATGGAGAAAACGCTCAAGACACTGTCGCTATCAGAAGGAAATAGATATAGAGATGGCAAATCTAGCCCAGCAATCTGAGAGAAATGACGAGAACTCAGGGAAAGCAAGTATGGGAGTCGTGTAGACCCCGAACCATAGCATCTGTTCAAGGGATACATATGCAGCATTAGCAGCAACCAAACGCAAATTGAACCGCCATAAACCTCCATTTGTATCAACTGTTTCGAAGTATCAATATGAAGTAAGCATTGTGTGTTTAGACCATGACTAAGCCGTCGAGTCAGTTAATGAGAGGTAAAGGGGTTATCGCCCAGTAGTGTTGATGCAGTATTTTCGCGTTATTTACATGGAAGGGTTTGGCAACGCGTACTATGTAGGCATTTCTTTAATTGATGTACCTTTTGCGACTTGAGCCTTGACGGCTTGATGCACTTGTGGTGCCCGTGACATGATCGGGGTTTGGCTCGACGGCGACTACCGGGCCTCCCTTCACGCCTGACAGATAGACAGGCCTACGAGTCTTTGACTGCATGCTCTACTAGGTAATAACCATGGCCGATAGCAACACTAGTATGGCGATATTTGCGGATACCGTCTTGGATGTTCTTACCTACATCACAGCTGCGTGAAGAGACTGTCCAAGGTGGCGAGGCACAAGGGCAACATATGAGTGGTGATGAAGTAGGAACACCGTTTGGGGCAAGGCTGGACCTTGTCGGGTTACGAATCTCGGTGTACAAGACCGTAGCTACCCCGTGCCGTCCAGCCTCTGTCACGTATCGATCGAGGTACCTGAACTGGAGGATCTGTAGACGGGACGCTTGATGCGGGACTCCTTTAGAATAAGCGCAGAACGCTGACATGTGTGACTACTAGGACGTATCCCGACGGGCGGCCAGGAAAACAAGGCAACTTGCATGTGTAGTACCATAGGCCGCCATGATATTCCATCAAGAGTCACTCTCCTGGATATGTACCACAGAACTCGGAAGATGATTCTGTTACGAAGTAGACCAATCCAATATACCAGACAAGATAGCGGATGCCCCATCAAGACCCGAGTCGCGCAGCCAACCTGCTCGATGTCGCTAAAAAAACATCATTAAGTCAACCTAAACTATGAGCTAAATCCGCAACTTATCCGAAGCGCAACCCGGTACAGCCGCGCCGCGACGTCTCACAGCAAGGGTTCACTACCGACAGAGTTTACATCAAGTTGACATGTTCCTAGACATTTTGCCATCGTCCTTCATCCTCGGCAGGCCTCCACGTCTGGGAGACTTTCTGACGGAGAGTCTTTCCCTTCTTTCCCGTCTTTCCCGTCCATCGCGTCCCACGGGACCCACGATGAACCGGTCACTTCCCAGAACTCAGTACATGATGAAGATCGTCCGCGACTAGCAGGAACAGGCTTTTCAAAGAGATGCAAGTCCTGCGTAGTCTGGAGACGGCTCGTCGAGCATTCGGTCAGAGTTGTCGGGCTAGGCCAATGCCAGAGATTGTGTCGAGGAGGAAGACTTGGGCGGTAGGGACAAGGGGGTTGGTCGCATTTCCTTCATTGTTGGTGTGTCTATGGAACAGTACAGGCCTGTTAAAGAGGTGTCGGGGCCATGGTTCGTAGTGAGCTCTGGCCGCAGCAACGTCCCAGAAACCGGCTCTTGCGACAACCTTATCCCAGTTGATATGAAGACAGCTTAGCTCGTACTTTAAGGCGTAATACGTGGGATCAAGGTAGGCAACGTCGAATGGGAGTGCGTACCTTCGGCTTCGTGCCAAAGCATGCCTGGAGCTTGACGAAGCCCGCCATGGTGTGCATGGTGATCAGGTCGGGGATAGCAGCTTTAAATGTCACCTTCTCCTGTATTGGCAAACGCAGTGTTGATAGTGCGTGCTTAGGCGCGTGGGTGTGTTTGGAGAGGGTTTTGACTACAATGATGCAGCATGGTAGGTGGGAGAAAATGAGCGGCGGCAAGGCTGAGGCATCACGGGGATACGCAATTATTACGGGGTGAGACCCCTGCCCTGCCTCTCGTCCAGCTCGAGCAACGCTACAGGTATTTAAATATAATACATTGAATATAATGGACTGAAAGTAAGAGAAATAAATGCCACCGTATAAGTTGCAAAAGTGATGCGAGCTCACCTGATAGAATGGAGCTCCCTAGAGCATCTCGGTGTCGCTAGTTACCTAAACCCCGCTCAGAGCCCTACAGCTCACCGCCTGCTGTTTTTCCTACCGCCTACCCAGTTTACTCACCGCCTGCTTATCCTTCTCACCGCCTGTCCACTTTTACTTACCGCCTGCCTAGCTCATTTACAGTCTAACTGTTTTCGATACCGCCTACCCAATCGGCCTACCCCTTCGCCCATTTGATTCCAAGGCGGTGTCCGACTGAAGCAGGCGGTGTCTAGATTAGGCAGGCGGCGTGCGGTATCTGGAGCAGGTGGCTTGATTGGGTAGGCGGTGTTAGACGAGGCAGGTCAGGTGAGCTAAGCCATCTCGATGGGCTACTACTCTTAAGACTCTGGCACGGGGATAGAAGACATAGGATTGACAATGAAGCAGACATATATATAACAAAATATAATTATAACATCGTTTGATAGGACTGTAACTAGTAAACCGCACTGCGATTAATAAATTGAAGATAAAACTATTAAATCATTGTCCCCTGTTTCTAATATCTCATTTCGCCTGTGGCCCTTTTTCCTTATTTCCTAGCTTTGAGTTGCTGCCCCTGGATACTAAAAGACCACTATGACACAGTGCCGTGAACCCGCAAGGCATGATTCTGAAGATGCATCTTAGAAGACAGTGTGATATCGCAGACTTCACATTTTAGTGTCGAATCTGGCTTCAAAAGGGATAAATGTTTCCGCTGAAAGTGCTTCGTCAGAGCTCCGGGGTTGCAGAATTCATGCGTGAGATCTTCTACACGACGGTCATCAGGCTCCAGAGGAAGCGCAGCTCCAATGCATAGGAAGCATCTCCTAGGTCTTTCTCTGTCATTGCGGACAAACATAGACAGCCTAGCAATAGACACGGGGTTATCCTCCGGGGGCCCATACGTAGGTTTGGATTGTGCTTCCTTGGTCGGCGAGGTGAATTTGCGACGTGAAGTTGGTCCTTCCTTAACGCTACAATAGGTAATGATTGCATTGATGGCATCGTCCCTTCGTCGATATTGGCCTTCGAGAGTAGGGTCGACAGGCGCATTCAGAGCCTCGACTAGTCGTTTCTGCGCTGGAAGTTGCGGACAATGGGCTATGTCCACCAGTACGGGCTTGGTAAATGCGACGCCCTGCAATTGGTTTTTGATGTCATCTATGGCCTGCTCATCTGTCCAGTCTTCTCGGATCTTTTGGAAGAGCAACCTCTTCAGCCTCTGCTTTAGATTTCGAAGTTCCCGCTGCGCCTCGATCTGCTGTTTCGTCCCTAGTTGTAGGTTCTTAAGTTGTTTTGTAAGCCGCCTCACGTCGGGATCTGTATTAACGGACGCCGCTTGCTCAGGAGTAAGATCTGCTGGACGCCGCTTGCTCATCGAATGACCGATACTGCAAGATTGTTTCAATAGTGCTTGTTGCGGCTTCTGGCCGCGAAGGATTCCCCACAGGTCTGCACAAACAGCGCGACCGAGGTAATGCTTTTGGAAAGGGATCGAGTTGGCGTGATCTAGCGTCAGGTTACGGAGTGATTCACTAACGTCGGCTGTATTGGAACGTCAGCATAATAGATTCCTTGGAAGTATAGGTAGAACGTACAGCTCTGGTCCAATTCATTGCCTGTATTATAGCGCAATGAATATGCGATGGTTGGGTATTGAAGGCCTAAAATCTCTCTAATCCTCTTAATCCACCCCGACATCATGCCATAGGTGATGGGTTCCGCCTGTGATATCTGCAGCCCGGTGGAGGTTGTAATGGCTCGGCGGAATATACATACGTCTTTGAGGTCGTCTCTGAGTGGCAAAGGCAACTCCTTTTCGTCGGGATGGATATCAAGATCGTCTAGAAGGCGAGGAGAGACAAGGCTAGGAGCCCGGAAAGCTTGATGTTGGAACAAGATGCCAAGGAGGAAGACATGAGGGCTGAGAAGCAAAGATGGGTCAAACATGGTTTCGGGGATCGTGAAGGTCTTACTAAAGCACCCGTGATATCAATATAAAAGAGCCTTAAATTGCCAGAATAAAACACTTACGCATCTTTCGTCCCAAGGTACGTCTTAGTAAACTCGAGAGTAAACTTGATCAAAAGCTTGTGTGGCCCGCCGTCGGGGTCTCTCGCTAATACAACCCGGATGTCTCCAAATCGGAGCCGCAAGATGGATTGCGGGCGCGAGCCGGCAGGTGCCAGGAAGAGAAGAAATAAAACGGTAAGAATCCGGAGCTCCCCGAGGTCAAACGACTTCTCCGTCGTGCTTAATGTCGTCTTAATCTGCGCTTTAAGGTCGTCAATGGTCATACAGCGGTTTTCCCTCTTTTGGTCGCTTAGTTTGTGTTTCTTTGCTAGTGATCCCAAGACCTGAAATTAAATATTAGAGATAGGTCTTCGGTAGGTTATCAAATGCCTACTTACCTGATGCATGTTGTGATTCAATTTCGGATCAAGCTTCGCACCTATGGCCGTCTCATATACAAGACGAAAGACCTTCCAAGTTGTTCCCAGTGAACTGCTCTTCTTCGTTCCCTTTTTTTTCCGTCCATTCTTGCCAACCCTTTGGTTCAAGGACCAATCGAAAAAGTTGTAGAGGAGACGGATATTAATAGACTCGAAGCAAGTCTGGGGATCCCGTCCCACTACGTCGGTGCAGAACCTGCCAGAAACATATAGTTAGCATGAGAAGAAATAAAGCATTAGAATGACTTACGTCCGCCACTGCTTCTTGATTGCGTCAAGTAGCACTATGCTTCCAGGACTGTAATCTCGGCTGTTAAAAGCACTCTCGTTGAACTCTCGTAGCGCCTTCTGGTAGTAATCCGGCGGATGAACATTCCCTGCGAAGAGGTGGACTTGATCTGTAACGTAAGAATTGTCGTCACTAAAGTCCTCTGATTCCGTCGCGCCGCTCTCTGGGCTGGATACATCCTCGTCTATGTCAAAGAGGTCGTCAGCATCCGCATCCCTTCCTGCGGAGAAAGATGCGTCTATGTCGTACAGGTCGTCGGTGAGTTGTGAGTCGCATGGGTCATCGTGGACGCGTTGGCGGGCCATGTTAACAAAGCTGTAAGGGATACTCGATCATAATAAGTGCAGTTCACCAGAAAAGGTTGCGCTCACTCAACTGGAGGTAATGAGGAAGAGAAAACGCAAAAATATTGTTGACCAATTGGAGCGAGAGACCTGGTATTTAAAAGGAATATATGAGCCATCTCTGGTTATGCTGCTGACAGGCCGAGCAAGCAAGGGAAGGGAAAAGACACAGCATCGGTACCAGATACCGAACTGAATAAGAGTCCAGGATTTGGGTCATGATTGGGGAAATGAGTACTTTGAACGATACATCGAAGTACAAGGCCCATGGGCATGGTGGGGCATGGTGGGGCATGCAGCTTAAAGCGGCGACAGATCGCTGGCAAATGCACTGCCAGACTTGGAGGCTGAACATGCCGAAATAGGCAGCACACTCGCCGTCTCTTTTTTTAATGGAGTAATAAAGGTATATACATAACTTAGTAAGATTCAGGCGTTATTAATATTCTTATTTAAAAAGATCTTATTTACACGTTTTAAAAGACGTTTAAATAATTTGTATTTTTAAAAGCTTTTTTCTTTGTAACTTATATTTATATGTTTAATAAACTTAAACTTGAAACTAATAAAATATTTATTAAATTTTATTTATAAATCGGAAAAAACCCGCTTTTTAGCTTTATTCTTAAAATAAAAGTCATTATAATTCTCCTAAAGTTGTTCTGAAAAAATATAATTTGTTTTTTGGTTGTTTCCATTGGCTTATTTTTAATAATAACAGCTAAAAAGTTACACAAGCCTATTTCGTTAACATAATTAACACAGCAAGTGAGTTTTTTTATCGGGTATGAACTAGTTAAGTTTTTGTTTGAAGTAGTAACAATTACCTCTTACACTTAATAAAAAAAAATTATTAATAAGAAAACACGCGATGTTGATAAAGATGGGAAGGCTATTTTTTTCCCGGATTAGCGTGGATTAATTTTTAAATAAGTAGAATCAGGGGTACTTTTATAATAGATTTTAATTATAGTGAAGATTTTATTTTCAAGTATGGTAATAGTTTATGTTCTTGTTTTTAGGGTTTAAAATTAAATAAGTCAATCGAATCAGCTTTTTATGATTATTAACTTTTTATACTTTATTAATAGAAAAACGTTAATCTAGCTTGGTTTTAAAGTTGGTAACTTTTTTATAAACTTAAGAAAAGTTTTCAAAGTATAAAATAGTATAGCTGTATATTAAGCCGAGATTAGAATTAGTAAAGACTAGCAGTTTTTAAAAGTAATTAATAACGTTACGATTAGATATATATATAAAAGTTTAGATTTTAGTGCTTTAAAACAAGATATGAAATTGTTTTTATGTATTTTATAAATGTTTGTAATATTATATATACCGTAATAAGTAAGCTATTAAGTTTGGTTATTTAAGTTAGAGTAGTAAACGATATATTAAGGCCCTTTTTACTTTTTATATTAAAGGTCTTAAGATAATATTTAAAGAGTTGATAAATATCGTCGTGGATTTTAAAAAGTTTTAATTAAAGCGGAATTGATAAAAATGGGTTTAAAAGCTTTATAAGGAAGCTTTTATGGGTTATCAAAGAATTTTGACCCTTATATTAATCAAAGGTTTTGCTTTTAATCTTAATAGTAAATTTAGGAATAAGGTTGATTTTAATTATATTAATAGCTTGCTTAATAAGACAATTACCTTTATTTATTTTTCGGCTAAAATTTTGAGGAAGTTTTTATTAAAGTAAGGTTGTTATTTAATAAACTTTATTCATACGTTGTGAAGAATAATCGAGTTATTGGGACAAAGTTAGTTTGTTTAAAATAATCGGTATATTTTAATCAAAGCGTAATAAGGATCGAAATTAGGTTGTTTATATTAGTATGTTTTTTAATAGGAAGTTAATTTCTTTTTTAGCAGTGTTAATTAACTAAAATATTATTACAAGGTAGCTTAAAAACTAAGATAAAAATGCTTAGTAATATTTTCAATTATATAAAAATACTTTTTAAAAATGAGATTTACTGTGATGGTATGCTCACCCGTATGGTCACCCATACCACCAGATCTCCAAGCCACTCATGTGCATTGGTCACGTGAGCGGAGCGACTGTTAATCCGCCAGCTACTAAGGCAACGGATAGTGGGGCGGGCACACAGATCATATCCCCTACCAGAATTGGCTGGTGGGCTCAATCTCTTCTTCCCTCCTCACCAAGAGATTTTCATATGTAGATAGTGTATAGAGGGCTCTTACGTCCTATCTTATCTCTGGAACGTGACATTTACAGTATTACTCAAATCTAATAAGCCGATAAATTTTAAACCCCGACTTATAATTATTTATTTCTCTATAAAATAAGGTACTGCGTTTACTTTATCAAACTAGTCAATAAGTTTTAAACTTATTATAATAAATACTCGCTATATACGAGCTATTTCAACCTAGTATTTATTTAAACAAGTAAATTTAACACTTAATAAGCGCAAAATAAAAATATAAGAGGTATAATTTTGCTTTTAAAAAGCTCAAAAAGTATTATTATGATAAATATTATAGAAAACCACCAGTTAAAAGGTAAAAAAGCTCGAAAGTATCACTATTATAAACGGTTTAGAGAATGATTATTTTAAAGTTAATAATTTAAAAGAATGTTATTATTACGTATGGTTTGAAAAATAACGAGTTTATAATTAATTGAGCTTAAAAGTGCTATTATTACGTATGGCTCGAAAAATAACAAAATCAAAGTCGATTAAAGTTAAATGTATTACTATTATGAAAAATACGACATTTAGCTTTATAAAGGCTTGTAAATGCGACCGAGTATATAACTAGTTAAATTACGTTAATAACTTTATTTAACATATTAGCTTTATAAATTTACTTTTTTTTTAATAACGATTTCTACTAATCGGATATACTGGCATAATTCGCGAGTTTATTAACAAATATTCAAGTTAAAGACCTGGGCTAACCCCAGGTTAACCACGTTATTAGTCTGGGCGGGTACCTCGAAAGGGAATACTTCGAAAGCGCGACAGGCGTAAAGACCTAGGAGCTTTGATCCTACAAGCAGGTCTTTGAGCAGGAGGTAAGCTTACAGGTTCACAGAGGCCCAACAGCTAAGCTCCCAAACTCTCAGAAGCTGAAATGGTGCCTCGCGTCATCAGAGGCAGGGTAAAGACAGCTTGGCCTTACTTTCCATGCCCCGAGTCTCCGGGCCCGGCACTTAAAAACCAGCCACGAAAAAACCCGTGCCTTTTGACCGAGGAGCAGGCCTCCGCGCTCAGCAAACAGAAGCGGGAGATGGACCCCAATCTTGTTTCGCACTTGCAGTCGTACCGAACTTTAGGAGACGGGATGGAGAAATATGGGTCGGGAGTGCGAGCCACACATCAGCAATGGATGGAGCCGAGACACAGGTGCATTCTGCAAAGGACCATGCACCGCTGTAGAGAAAAAAGAATTATTTCCCGTAACCTCATCTCAGGGGTACACAACATGTCGTTGCCGTAGAACGTGGCCGTGCTTTGGCGAGCTGTCGAAGGTGCACTGCCGAGCTGGCACTCCGTCATCTGTGGACTGCCGCTGGCTTCATTGTTAAGAGGCGTGACGAAATGCCCTGATTTCAAATACAGTGCAGCAAGCACACGATGAGTCGTATGCTTCCTCGGACCGCAGTTGGCTGTACGCGGATTCTGTGTGACAGCTCCAAGGAAGCCTTCGATGGGAACGAGCTTGAGCTGAGGAAGGTATTAGTCAAGAAAGCCACTTAACTTGGTCGAGTGAGGAGATATATGATTCCAGAAATAGAGCACTGCGCCTCGACGGCCTTCAGGGTTTTGCATCATCATCTAGCAGTACCGGGATATTTTAGCACTGCCGACATACCCGCGGCTAACCCCTGGCGTATGAGGTGAGAGATATAGCACTGCTTCGAAAGATCCTGCCTTATTGATAGTGGTCGTCAGATAGGACCACGCGGTATACACCGAGTGCTGGTGATAGAGCGCCGAGTGGGCGAAGACGGCCGTATAGCTTTCAAGCTCCCACAGGGTCTCTTGCCTCAGGCCTGAGAGACTCATTTAAAAGCCTGAAGGGTTGAATAATAGCGCCACCAGTTCGATACTGGACGGTAGCCCATTGCTACACCGCTTAGGCATCCCTTGTTTGCCAAACAGCTCAAAAGGCTACTTCGAGACGTGAACGGATATGCTCCTCATGGCACCAAGTCTGACTGTGCTGTCATATTAACGCCCTGTAATGCACCACACTCTGCCTGGGACTCATCGACGTTGCATACCGATTCTTTTGTCTCTTAGTGTAGGGTATAATGTTTAGACTGAGTAGATCTATGAGACCAATACCATTGAAGGAAGGCGGCGTAGTTGGATGTACTGTGACACAGCCTGCGCCATAAACCTGTTAATCGAGAATCCTTTTGATGATGGCACCGTGTGATCCTCAAGCCGCGGTGTCAGCAAGTGTACTGTATGTATGATCCTGGATATATGTGGCGAGAGCTTTGCCACTCAAAGGAAGTTGCATGGCGAAACCAGGACTGCCAACAGCGGTCTTCACCGACTGCAGAAAGGGGGGCGCGTTCTTGACTGGCCATCTGTCAGGAAACATCGACGCACGGGAAAGATCGATATTTTTGATCAGGCAACTGCATGAGCCTCCTATCAGTGGGATCATCATGCAGGTTGACAGTACAATGACCAGGTAGATGATGCTGTGGTGTTGACGCTACAGACCAGAAGACATACTCGGCAATCAGCCGTTGACGACGCCTATTGGGTATGGGGGATCCAGATGGACTTCGTTCTGCTCATGCGTGTAGCCTTGCACACTGAGGTCCTCGAAGTCCTGGTACGATGTCAACGCCAAGGAAGTGTTGCTAGTCAAATTGACTGAACATGAAACCGGCGTTCATGTGCGGTAGGTCATCGCCGGCTCAGACAGACCAAGCCCCCAGAGTAATCGATCAATCACGAGTGCGAAGAGGTTCCTGGCTCATCACGGGTAACACGGTGACCTGGCGAAGGTACGCCCGTAACATCACGATATCTAGGATCACCATATACCGCCACTTGATATGTCCGTGCACACAGGCAACCTGCGGGCCGGTGACCTATGCGGACGCCGTATTGCGACATGTTATGCAAAGTGGGAGGCTGTGCTGGGTGCCTGCGAAGACGGTGTAGCAGAGACGTCCGATCATTCTCATACCCCATACCTGTTCTTTTGCATGTGGTGACCGTAGTGATTGAGGCATCACGGCGCCGCCGAGTGCGTGTACTGTTGCATGGTCGCGTCGTGGCCCAGCTCGCGCATTATGTGAGAATCAGGTGATCTCGCTTGGCTGTTCGGCCTTGTGATTACTGCCTCACTGCCGCTCTGAGAATGTATTGCCGGGTGTGTGGCATGAGCGAGCGTGCAGCATTGATAGCGGCGGCTTATGCATGGGGCTACATGAAGATGGAGATATCATATGCTTGGAGATTTGCGGCATTGACCGGGAAAGCGAACGGCACAGTGGAGACAGGAAGGTAGTAATGCCCCTGAAAAGTCATATCCCCAGATCTGAAGCCACTGGCAGATAGATACGCATGTAGATCCTGGCCTGACGTGCTGAACAAGCGAGGGTCCGGTCCCTTGCTGTTTGCGGAAAGACGATGAGTTTTACAGCTCCGGTTCGAGCAATTAGCCGCCCGAACCCTTCATGCCGTGCGACCTCTGCAGGTCTCACTCACAAAGGCGCTCGCATGCGCAGATGCACACTAGTGACGGCTCAGCACATGGAACATGCAGTAGCTTTTGGGCTGTAAGGTGGCAATGCACCAAGTCTGCGTTGCGTTGCGTGGCGTGGCACGAAGACACAAAATAAAACCCGATCCGCGAAGAGTGGCGGGCCGGCAAGCCAGTTGGGTCGGCGCTTGGCGGGAATTGCATTGCACCGCAGGTGTTGGCCCGAGCTCAGCAAAAACCCGGAAGATGAAATGTCGATCTCGTCCCATGTTGTCGTGATATGCATGGAGTGTCCTGGCATAATGATTGTTTGTGAGCATGAAGATAAACCGTCAGAAACGAAACGAATAAGCTACTCGTGGCTCAGATTCGGGCTGTGCAGGGGTGACGCAGTGACCGGCAGACATATTCAACCGATATCCGAGACAATTCCAGACAGGCTGGGCCTCGCATTAGGAGCCGTGATACAAAGACACCACGGCATGTACACCAGGTGTCACAGTTGGTACACGCTCCGTTCATGCCGTGGTGGATCCCTCGTTTCAAGTCCTGATTTTTGCATGAAGCCGGGCTGGTCGATTGTTGTCAAAGCCTATCGAGGCATGATACAGCCCTATCTGGTCCGAGAGTCTAGGCTCGGATGACGCTGGACTGTGCCGCATAGACACCGTGGAGTAGAACGCAGTGAAGTATCCTGAGAGAAGGAATGAGACTGTAGCAACGCTTTCTCTGCTCTGGTAGTCAGGCAGCGGTCTTGGCGGTGTCGTTTGTTGCAGAGTCGGCAAACTCACATCGGCGTCCGGTCCGCGTTGGTGGAAACGAGATGCATTGTTGGCTTGCTGTACCAAACCGGCCTACGCGTTTGCATATTGGAGATGCCGAAGCCCAGGCATGCGTACGCTCTCGGCCACACGGATGACTTTAGCTAACATCCCAAATGGCCGAAAACACGACAGTCGACGCACAAACATTTGAACAGGAAGTACGCGAGAGCCTCCGCACTTCGACATGACATCATGAGTGGATATAATGCTCTGGCTGGCACGAGGAGAAAAACGTGCGCCAAGTGAGCGGGATATTTTCAGTGACCGTTGGATACCACATCGCACGATCGCCATGTCGAAGCCAGGTCTGGCCCATCGGTGACGGCGTCCAAGTAAGCGAATGTCGACTGCCGGGCAAGGATTCGAGACTTCGAGTTGGAAGGCTGTGCGCTTGGCACCACGGAGTACTCAACAGCATGGTACTGGCCGTCCCATCCTCAACTTCAGATGATTTAACACGTTGAAGTACACGCAGCCAATAGATTGGTGCGTCGAAGCTTCGGTAGTTTGCACAGTCCTCTCCCGGCAGAAGTGCTGTTCACCGTCGTCGTGTGATCCCGCCCGCATACCAGAGACTTGGTGGTTGCAAATTCCGATCATGTGAGACTCGCGAGATAACCAACCAACAGAAATGCTAGGACTAGGTCTCGACGGCAGGACCATCTCTCAGTATGAATAGCATTGCGTGGTTTGCGTCGACCTGGTAAAGGGATTGCGAAATAGTCCTACGTCCTGTGCGCCTGGACGGAAGCAGTCCTGGGCGTCGCTTAGTCACTACGTCGCCGAAGACGAGAGCTGGTAGGTACCGGTCAAGTGCATGACGAAGCGTGGAGATCAAGGCCGCTTGGCCATGGTTCCGCGCAAAGCCTTAACGGGAGGCGGCGGGAAGGGTCTTCAAACGGTTGCGGCCACATGGTGCCGGGACGTGAAGCATTGAGTTAGCCTACATTGAGTAGGTAGCTGTCGTCAATGGGGATGGACCATGATTCGCGAGGGCGGCTTAGGGCAACCACCACCTGTGTCTGTCTGACATGGTGATGTCTGAATGGCTGGCAATCGTCCCATCTTTCCCATCTTTGGTTGCAGACAGACCATCTCCGTCTTTGGCTGGCATCGTTCATCAATCTGGACCCCAGATCTGGCGAAGAATCCTTTTGGGTGCGGGGATCGCTACCGTACGTTGAAAACCGGCGGCTGTCTGCGTGCACCACAGACGGAAAGGCAGGACATGTACGGGTACCTACCTTCGCATCTATCGGTATATCCCATCAACGAACGTTCAAATGAGCAGCAACCGGAAGACGCTGGGAAGCGGAATGCGTTGGCGGCTGGCGAGCGATCAGGCAGTCAGGGCAGATCTGCAACAGGTAGCGGGATGGTTTGGGATGTTGTAGATGCAAAGTTGCAGACAGAAAGAGATGCCTGGCTGGCCTGGTGCTGTCAAGTGTACCTAGGTAGGCCAGCTGCACCGCCTCCAGGGCTAGCATGTGATGAGGTCACAGCGGGCTGAGCGCCCTAAGAGCGCCGAAGACGTGCTCGCACTGTGATAAGTCGGTCACAAGGAACCTGCATGCAGTGCAGCCACACAAAGGTAAGGTACATAAGTAAGTCAGGGACAGTGGCTTAGACGCGCCGGCAGACGTTGGATACTCTTATCTGAACCGTGCCTGACTCCGGTGTGCACAGTAGAGGCCATGGCGGTGTGTCACACCTGCGTCCAAACCCGGAATGCCTTCAAGTCTCTACACAACACCACAGCCTACTTCACCAACCTGCAGCTCTGCTCCCAACAAGGAGACTGTTCTCAAGTCTCCATGGACGTTGGCTGAAGTAGGGCCTAGTCAGATTGAGATGACAGGCTTAGTAAGAACCTCGGACGAGTGAACGCATGGAGTGCGTGGCCTCCCCCATCTGCAATCTCCGCTCACACCAGGCTGGAATAAATCCCACTGGGCAGGGAGAGTTCCGAACAGCCCTGAAGGTGCATATGCAGAGACACCCACGCATGCCACCGCCAGAGACAGAGACAAGGGCCATCCTGGGCGCGGTCAACGTCGCTGTTTGATCATCTCATCACGCCTGGACGGCTCTTCGTCTTCCATGGGGACGATCATCCTCTTGAAGACCGACCAACCGACCGCCCAACCAACCGGCCTGCTTATCATGCATGGCCTGTGCCTGAAAACCGGCTGCGGAAGAAGCTGGGCAAATCTTCACATGACATGAGAGGCGGTAGCTGCATATGGATGATCGCCCGCATGCATTGCGTCAGCCATTGGGGTGGTCCAGATCGTCCGGTGTTGGTGTTGCTGCTACACCGGATCACCTGCCGTGCCGGTCAGGCTGTCAGGTTGATATACTGCGAAACCTGACTGGGCGCCCAGCCTGACCAGATCTGGAGAGAACCATTGTTCTGTGCAGACCAGAACGCGTTAACGCTTCACGGCTATCCACCAGGAACACAGGTCAGATCTTAGGATTTGGACGTGCTTCCCGGCTCCCTGAACCAGAGATCCAATCCTCTTCTCTACCTATCTGCGGTCCATATGGGAGGACCCGGGAACCTCTTTTCATCAATATTGGGTTCTGGGACTTGACGAGGTCCAGCTGCGCGGAATTCTTGTCACGCCTCTACCCGTCGATATGCAAGATGGAGCAAGCACGCGCGCGCCTACGACAGGGCTTTATGACCATGACCCGTCGAGCTCAACTCGAGGGCTACGGGAGCACACACACCCGACTTGTGCGTACAGCTGTCGTGCAAACAGCATAAATTTCACAGTCACTCATTTGACAGGGCCCTGGCGAGGCTTGCCAGGTCAGCCGCCTGCCCTGCCCTACCCACTGCCAACTTGCCAACTCGCATCAAATCCTCCAGATCCATATGCCAAATGGCCTCTCGCGGGAATTGTAGGTACACCAGCCAGCCGCCTGAAACGGTCACTCGGCGTATCGAACCCTCATCCCTGCACTATAACAACGTCGATATCAGATCTGCTGCACAGATATGCATCTGTCAAACCACAGATGCGGTCGGCCCTCGAGTACAGCCCAAATCGCACATACCTTTGAGAAGTTGAACCTTCATTTTCTCCTTTCGGACGGTCGCCCCGTGGTGAATGCTGGATGAATGCGATCCGCATTTTTTGACATGGGCCGTGGAAGCTTCCGAAACGCTACCGACCCCGTCCCGCCTCGGATCGTCGCCCGATCTTGACAGCAGCAAGGTAGAAATGGGTACAAATGAAAATGCCTTTTCGAACGCATTGCGCTGTGTCACGTCGACGCCGGGCCGCTGTATCGCTGCGCTTGCTCGCTGCTTTCAGATCTCCATCTCCATCGCCACCAGGCAATCTTGCATTGAGCAACGCTGGCTGCAGCGTCCGAGAGCAGCTCTGGAAGCCCTGTCGCGCTTGGCAGCAGATTCCAGGATACCCGAAGTGATGGGATCATGTAATCAACGGCACCCTCTACCGGCAGGGCAGCACAATGTCAAGTGGACATGTTACGAGCTCGGACTCGGGGCCTGCGGTGTCGTCTCGATACTTGGCCACAGCTAATGTAAATCGAATTGCTAGGTGGCATCGGCCCTCCTCAAGGCTCAAAGCCAATGTACTCTGACAGGAGGATGCAACTGAGGAATCAAACTTGAGTTTTAGATGACTCGCTTGCAATGCACAGTGGGGCACAGCGTCCACGTCTCTCGGGCTCGGTTCTGCCTCTGACGAGCGCTGCCATCCTCTGCATCTATCTGTCTTGTCAGCACTTACTACATACGCAAGTACACTACTCATCAGAGGCGGAATAATGTCATTTGCCAATTCCGATCTGCGCGTTTGACGGACAGCTTCACTGACTGCAAGTCAAACGCACTGTGCTGTCTGTGGTTCTCTGGCTTCAATCCTGAAAAGACTCTCAACGGCCAGACCCCAGTCGATGCCTGAACTCGAGTGACTTCCGCCACGCGGTTCTCCGGCAAGGATTCCGAACGGAAAATTTCCTGTCATATCCGTCTCGACCGTCCGTCTCGCTTAAGGGATGGAGAAAGGCGGGACTTGCCAAGGCCCCGTAAAGCAAGGTGCTAAAAATGGTTTACTTAGTTAACCGTCAGCTTTATACTTTACTTTATCAAGAAATCTAAGCTTATTTAACGTCAATTAACACTATAATATTATTTTAAGTAATGCGTATTAAGTTTTATTATAATAAGTTAACAACTACCTATATAATAAAAATTACGTGATAAAATAAATAGTTATTAAATTTTTTATATTTAAAGATATTTAAGTTGTTTGTATATAAATGTCTTAATATAATTCTGCTTTAAACTGGTAAACCTAGAAGAAACTACCTGACCATGGGGTTGCACATTTGCCCTGATACCGCATTAGGTACCAACATCAAATGCGAACCGAGGACAGCATGGGTCACTGGCAGCCGTGGCCTCACTGTACATGGAGTTGCATGCCCATTCTGGGTACTGTGTACCGTACCATGCACCCCCCGAGACTCTACCCTCGAGGGTCGAGGGACATGGTCTTTCGGTAGATCCCTACACACCTCGGCACATCATCGTCATCCTGTGAAATCACAGTGCCTAATGTTACTTGGTATCGCCCTCTGTTGATTCCTACAGTTATTGGCTAGCTCATGCCACTATCGTTCGCTTTGGGCCTCTACATCTGTGCCGTCTTGGACCAGCGCGTACATACTCCCCAACTTACGCTCTTTGATATACCTACAAGGAATATTCTTACTCCTCCCCCACACCATCATCCGTCCAACTGCGCGATCAGCTCCAGATTCGCCTCCCCAAGCTCTATCACCATCTACGAGTACGAGGCATTGTACACTGCGCCTATTCTCCATTTCGCCTTGCTGGACGATCTCCAAGACGACCGCCTGTTCGACAATTTGCCACCTGTAGGACCTACTGACCTGACCTGTTGGCACTGCACCTCCAAACGATTCGGCCGGTTATCCTACTACAGCAGAGATCTGCCAGAACAAGCTCGGGACACCGAAGGCTTCCTCGGTCGAACATTGTCACATCTTCGGGGTTGTGGCACCACCACGAGCGAATCCAGCACGTTCTAACGCGGCTAAAGGCCCAACTCCCTGGCGGCGGCAGCTATAATAGCTTCACGGCGGATTTCTGTCGGTAGCCAGCGGCCCGGACGAGAGCTGGACTACCTCAGCAGACCGATCCCGAAACCGCGAAACCAAACAAGGCCAGTGGCGGTGCCTATAGGAAGAGCTCCAAGGTAGTCCGGATCACCCGTTGCGCGCGGACTACCTCTGCGACGTTGGCCATATTGTGTAGTGCGACGCCAGTCCAGGCACACGCGAGGAGACTAACAAAGGCGGTACCAGTGCAGACCAAAGAGTCTCAGGCGTTGACCACGAACAGGTACTCAACCAAAGAAACATAGGGGGGAGCAAGAGAAATTCGCCCAGTCTTTCGAAGCCGGATCAAGTGCCTCGAAGCAGACAGCCACCGCGTTAATCCACATCCGTTCCTGTAAGCACCTCGTCACTCGTTTACACCGGCTTGCTTGGAAAGAATTTCGAACTTCTATCGAAGATCCCCCGATCCCAGTATCGACCGCTTTACAGCCTCGGCAGGCCTCCCTGGTGGTGTCCTTTGTACCAGGCAATCACATCAGAATAGAACTTCCGGTTTTCGGAGAAGGAGCCGCGACGGATGCGACTGGAGAAGGGGTCACCATTCCTCACCAACACTCCACTACGAGACCTTCACTCTCGATCTGTACCTGCTGCCTCTATCTCCATGGTTGCAGGCGCAATTATTCCACCTGGTCAGCAAACCTATAGTGTGGATTGGCGCATTTGCTGGGCGCTCCTCGGAGCTTAGAAAAAGAAGAAGAAAAGGTTCTCGCCCATCGTGGCCTTTAACGCCGATTTCTATCAGAGATAGCATTTACCTTCCAGGAAGCCTCTTGCTCTGAGGCGGCTATACATTCGTTTCTGTGTTGCAATTTGCATCTTGCGACGAGGCTCCCTTTCTCCTAGGACGATAATAAAAACATTGTGTGAGTTGCTCCCTTGATTCGCACTCCTCCTTTTTCGGCTACCCCTCCCTCCTAATCTGTCACCACAACAACATCGTCACTGGTACCGCTTGCGACAGGAAATTTCTGCTTACTACCACACGCAGACTTTTCAGCACTGTACTTGGGTAACCTTTAACCTACTACTCTACGACGTTCGTTTTTCCCATCGAGAAATATACGCTGTCGACCAGGGTAACCGATACTCTGCTTGACAACGTAGTATCCTTCGACAACCATCGCTTGCATCACCATTCATTGTCCTCGAACATACCGCCCAGCTACACCTTGTTTTCTCCCGACTTTAGTAGCACTTCTTGCAATATGGCATATGGTCAACCGTGGGGCGCGTCCGCCTACATGCCGACGATGAACACAGGCATGCCACACCTTCAAGGACCTCCCGTCCATGCGCAAGCGCAACCGCAACCGCAGCAACAGGCGCAATCCAGACCGAATGGCTCTTCTGGACAAAGGTGCGTTTCCTTTGCCCTCGTCGCCGTGTCCCAGCCGCAGGGGGTTACTGACATAATCGGTTCAGACCTGGGACCTATACGCTATCCATCATGCAGCAACCAGAAAGCGCAAAGGCGGCAAATGGCAAAGACAAAGGCAAGTATTCGTATCCTCCCGGCGGCATTCTGATCAGATGGACTAACGCGCATTTGCGACCATCAGACCGCAAGCCCGTCGATCCACCACCGATCCTGAAACTCGAGGTGCCAGCCAACGAGGACCCCGATGGAGTGTACCGCCAAAGTAAGTCAATGGATGCATCCGCCCTTGCGCCCAGGCTTGGCTGGCCAGACTAACCGAATACAAGGCCCATATCTCATGGCAGTTGCGTTCCTCGAGTATGCACCGAGCGCGGACCGTGGTGATGCGCTGCCATCAGCTAACATGATGTCGGGGCAAATGGTTTCCTCGCTGCACCGGCTCAAGGATCCAAGCAACCAGGAAGGAGCATTTTTCATCTTTGGGGACCTGACGATACGAAGCGAGGGACACTATGTCATCCGATTTGAATTGCTTCAGTTTGAAGTTGGCGGCGACGAGCTTGGCTTCGTGGATCATATCACATCAATCACCAGCCGGCCTTTCCAAGTACACGCTGGCAAAGCATTCCCAGGCATGCAGGAGTCCACATTCCTGACGCGGTCTTTCAGCGATCAGGGGGTCCGACTACGACTACGAAAGGACTCTAGACAGATCGTCAACCGCAAGCGGAACCAGAACGTGTCCCACCGTCTAAAACTGAAGGGCGAAGAGACGGAGGTGAAGCGGAAGGGATCGCAAGGCATGCTACTTGGCCAGCAACTGAGCAACAGGCAAGGCGGAGCGCAGAATGGCCAAGTGCCACAGATGACGGACGAGAGCTACGAGAACGAGCAGTACGACGGACCGGCCTACAAGAGATCACGCACCACATCCGGATCAGCAAATGCTGTGACGCCGACCGTGTCAGAGGGCAGCACGGAATCACGGCCTTGGGCCCATTTTCCCTCCTCGGCGGGGCAGCAATACGGCAGCCATGGTCCATTGCTTCCCATGTCCGGGGGCCCGTCCTCCTCAGCCTCGATGAGCGCGCCGGTCATGCCGCCCCCGACGGGCCGACTCGACACCCAGTTCTCCTCGCTTCACCAGGGGCAAGGGGCGTATCATTCTCCGGCCGGGGAACGACAGTCGCCTATGACCCAATCGCCTATGCACCAATCACCCATGCACCACTCGCCCATCCAGTTTGGCAACGCCAGCGTACATTCCACCTCCCCCCATCCGTACGTATTTGGGAGCAGCTCGAACAACGCCAATGCTCATGCATTGGGTGCTCCCTCGATGGGACAACACCAGCACAGCTCGATGAACGCGGCTACCTTGCACAACGTCTCCCCACGAACCCATACCCAGATCAACGGCACCACACCGACAGGCACAGCGTCGCCTGTAGGAACCAACATGTACACCACAGCACCACCGACATCGGACACCCCGCAGCCTCGCCATAACCACCACAACCAGTACTCCCATGCGGCCGCATACCAGAATGTGCAGCAGTCGTATGACCAGAGCACCCTGCATGAACATGGCTTGCATACACCCTTGACCGCGAGCATGCCCTCTGACAGCATGAGTGGACCATACGACGTCTACGGTGCAATGGTATCAAAGTCGGACTAGTCTCCTCAATTCTCCTCTTCTTTTATAATACCTCTTCTGAACAATCCGCATCGGGCAGTACGATTTGTTTACAGATGATACCCTGGCCAGCAACCTTTTTGCAATATTTCCTATGTTCTCTGTGCATTAGTCGGAAGCAGCATCTGTGATACAATCACCAGGCGTTGGGAATGGGGGTCGTCACGTGTAGGACCGGCCCCGGCGGCACCCTTGTTTGTTTTGCTTTCTACGGGCGGCGGCGGGATGGCCGAAAAAGTCCTGGTCTTGGGCAGTGATACCCTGCGGCACAAAATTGATTCGGTTTTGACTATTCACCTTTATTTATAATACACGCCTGGGCGTGCCATTATTTTCTATATTCTCAAATCGTCATGTCTGACAACAAGCGTTCAGTAATCAAACCCTAGAACTAGAATTATAAGCATCACTGCATCTTGTGTTATTGCTCATGGTGTTATTGCTCATCCATTATATGTGAAGTGCCCATCAGGAAGCATTGAAGGAACCAAGCAGGTATTCATGCATATATACAGGGCTTCCACGTCTGGTCAGTACTGCAGCTCCCTGCAGAACAACGAGTCTTCTACCCCCCATATGGCTGGCCTTCTGGCAGCCCATACATTAAATGTGACGACCGTATTCATTTGGGCTAGATTAGCAGAGAACCACATGCTTCGTCGCCACCTTCGTCACAGGCTTTGTCACTTCTTGCCAGCTCGAACGTGTCTGGCATGAGAAACTCTCGTCTGCTGAGCACTCTATGTTCGAGCACTCGATGTTTGGTAGTTGTCGTTTTTGTAGCATTCAACGCCGGGGGACTGCCGCGTGGCGGCGTCAACCAGGGGCTCCGAGAGGCCGCAAAGGCGTGCTAGTTTAGGTCTTCTATATACATGTAGAGATACCCTGCCCGTCTAGCAGACCAAGGCCGAAGACAACCACAGCACTGAAGCGGCGGTTCACACCGTATCTCCTTAGCACTCGCTGCCAGGAAGCATGAAAGGGACCGAGAACCTATCCATGTAGATATACCTGGCCTGCGGAGGCAGCCGACACTGACGAGATTCCGGAGCTGCAGCCGTTCGTATGATTAGGTCCAAAAACATTTGGCTAGATGGCGTATGGTGGGCTGCCTCGTGCATCCATGAAGCAGCCTCCTCCCTTACTTGCCTATCGTGAGGTTGCGAAGAGAGCCCCCAGCAATAGCATGATTGCGTTACTTCCACGCGTGACTAGTACTTCTGACACGTTGCGTCACCTGGTGCCTGTACCAATAAGCTGCCGGATCTATGGAAGGTGGCCGCCAACCTCTCCATGATAAGCAACGACGAGTCATCATTCCCCCCTGTGGTTGGCCTTCTGACAGGCTGCGTCTTCTCGGCGCCTGTACCAATAAGCTGCCGTGTCAAGGGAAGGCGACTGTCAACTTCTCCCCCCTTATCATGGAATATGTGGCCAGGGGTACTGGCAGGCTGGCAGCTTTTGCGTATTGCATGACATTCCATATTAGTTTGGTTTCTCATGCAGCAATGAAGTTCTCTGTCACATTGGTTTCAGTGCTTCAGGCTGGGGTGATGTCTTTCGCACCATAAATGCAGAGGACGTTCCTTCCCCCGCCAGCCTTGCGGGGACGGTTGTCAGGTTGAAGCAGTATGACAAGGACTCTCGTTTGACAGGCTCTTCTTGTAGGTGTGCCGAGACGCATCCTCGAGCGAATCCCCCGCATACCGTGCGACGTATAGGTTAGGTAGGGCAGCAGGGCAGCAGGGCGACAGGGCGCGATGGGCCATGGCCTGGCCACCGGCAAACCGTTTTGGGCTTGGACTGGATGCTTTGGGTTCCGTCGGACTGTCACAATGGTCGCCCAGTTGCAGTAAAGGGGTCCAACTACCTGAGATCGTCTTGAATACCTATTCAAAGGACACTGAGGACTGAGGGCCGAACCACCCCAGTCAATATGGTTCCAGCTTCTTGGACGACTGCTACTCACACAATGCTATTTGGGCATACCTGGCGAACTCAGGTCACTAAGTGCAGCGAGTTCTAGAACTTGCTTCCCAACGGTGAGCGCTCCCAAAGCTCCGTACTGGACCAGCTACCTGGCGCTACAGTATCCCTTAGGAGCTCATTGCAAGGCAGAGAGCTGGAATAAGTCGCACTGTCACTTCTAGACGTCGGACTTGAGTCACCCGTACCAGGTCTTGGCGGTTCCAGTGAACGATTGCCCAAGAATTCGTACCTTCTAACATTGACGAGTGTTCCAACCGGGCAATGATGATCAATGGTCCTTTGATGAACTGCGAAAACGGTTTAAACGTTATGTAAACGTCTAACTTCATTCGTCGTTCATAGATTTCCATACCCAGTCCATAAACGGTATCTAAACCATGAGAAACTCTTTAGCACTTGTTAGTTGAGCCCTGCGAGTTCTGGTACGGACGTTACGCGTTCCATTGTGTTCTCGAGAAGTACATCAGCAACAAGTACACCAGCAATGGCTGCCTGTCTAGCTGGCATGGGCCACAACGCGCCTCATAAATTACTACCAAGCAGTGCGGATGCTGATACCCAGTCGACACGGTCCAGAGCCAAGTCTTGTGACAATTTGGTTCGTTGGCCCCTGCAAGGTCAGCGGTAAACTTCATTGAGAGCGACCTCGGCCAGGACGTCATGAAGCCTATCATTAATGCTCTGCTTATCACTTGATGCCAGCTTAGAATTACGCTGTTAGGAAACCCGATCTTGCGTTTGTGGAGATAGTCGTAAGATTGATGATCATGTTCACGACAGCCTTGACAGTCCTACTGTGGTTTTCGGTTATTACTAGCGACGATATTAAGCGCAAGTGTCTTGAGAAAAAAATCTCTGTGTCCTTGATGACTGACCCGATGCTCTGTTGGTCACGATGCCAACCATATTGGGAGGGGGCGGGTTGGGTATAAATGACCTGTTCTTCTGCAGAGAGCCGCAGTACTAATCAGACGTGGAAGCCATTTTTATATGTACATGAATGGTTCCTTTGTTCCATGCATGCTTCCTGATGCTGTTTAAGTCCCCTAAACAGAACCCTTTCCACATATTCGTCATCCAAGGGACTGGAATCGCGCCAATAATCGAAGTACCGCGCTGTCCCTTCCTTGGTTTGCTTCCAGAGGTTCAACCGTCCGCCTCACCCGCCGGACATAGAATGGGAGCCTCCCGGACCTAGGCGAATCTAATATAGTACCGCTGAGAGGGAACCGACACCCACATCCCGCACGCTGGCATATACTGCTGTAGGGGACAACGACCCGCCGACCTGATAGTCCTAAACGGAATGGACTGGAGGCCCTGATTACCTTGCCCTAACGGAGGTTTGAATTGACTCTAGCACACAGATAGTGGACCGCTTGTTAATTCCTACCGTCCTTGAGACCTTCAGGCGACTACAACCAACCAATCAACCAACCAGTCGATCTCTTATACCTGCCAAACCAGGCATCGGACAATCCATAGCTAGGGATGACTGCTTAAGATCGACGGCATATTTGCGATCGAAAGGAATATACCGGTGACCCCTGAGATAATGAACCGTGGGTCGGTTTCGACAGGGAGCCCCCGCCAAGTACCTGTATGTAAGGACTCGCACTCCTCCGTGCGAGAAAATACTTTACGTTTCCTCTTCTTGAGACAGAAAGTTAGACTATCTCATCGTATTCTGAGATACGATGGCAATTTTCTGTAAGTGGCCGGACCACAGTTCATCATTTCAGGGCAGCCAGGGGTGACCTGTACGATAAGTTATCACTCAGGTTCTGGATCAGTACGACTATCCGCCTTCGTTAGTGCAGTTAGCATTATCCCGTTATCTCGACGTCCTCTCTGGGAGAATTAGACGCTATCATTGAAACGTAGAGCTCTTCAGAGCCTTGTTTGAACCCTTTAACCTTGCCTGGTACAATGGACTCGAGTTGAGCTGTTGATTGTCGTCCAGCACACCCATGCCCCCTGCTCAGGCGGTGTCACTTCTTGGGCAGGCAGGCAGGCAGGGTAGCATGTGAGGATCACTGCGTCGGCCCTCTGCTCCGAAGTATTTTCCGAGATTTGCATCCTGACGTCGGTGAAACCCACCGCCGCGCATACAGAAGTTCTCGAGCAGGGCCCCATGACAGATAGCGAGGGGTCAGAGCCCTGTCAAGACGGGGTTTATGGAAATTGAACGGCCAGGCCTGTGCGAATATGAAAATGCAGCACACGGAGTACCTGATCAGCAATAAGCAGCTGTAAAGCCCAAAGAGCTGTCATTAGCGGTCTGCTAGGCCCAGGCCACGCAGGCTGTCTCGATGCCGCAGCTTGGAAATTGGCCCAAGACTTGGCGCGGTCAAGAACCAGGTAAACGCATCTGGCAGAGTATCTCGCGTCGGTATCGACGGGAGCTATTTTCAGTTGTCAGATGCGAGCTTGCCGCAGTCGGAGCGCGGGAGACGTCGGTGTGAGGGCTCATTTACACTCGAGGCATGTGGCAAATGATGACCACACCACCACCTTTAAGCGATTCATGCCCAAAACCAGGTTAGCCAGGGCACCGTGTGCCCTTCCTTGATTTGATTTGATTGTCTGCAGTGCGGAATACAGCCACGTCGACCCAGAACAGCGCCTTTTAAGGTAGCGGGGTCAAAAACGTCCGCGATCATCTCATTTGATAACCGGTAAACCTATTACAGATGTGACGGCGGGAAGAGCTATCAACGACAAATTCGGTGTAGACAGACACTTACACGGATGGGCGTGTGGTGAGAGAATTGACACCAGCAGCCTCGAAGACACAACTTCACAAGTCTTCTGGTCTGGCCTTGGTGGCACTCGATGATCGTCCTTTGCCGACATCCGCTGCACAAGACAGCGATCTTCGGCACAGTTCCGATCCAAATGCACGTTTTCCCGTCACAGATTGCACAGCTTTGAGCAGCGCTGCGAAGGAGATCATCAATCGACAACGCCAAACCCTTCTCTAATTTTATCTTCGACACGACCAGACTCCTGCACCAATACCACCATAACCCATCTCGATAGTAAGCCATACTATAACCCCGCATGGATGGAGACAAGTGGTTCGCAACAGGGGGAACGGGGGCCACACACCATTTCGAGTCGGTTCCCTTCCCACCAAGGTGGCAAGCAGCCTGCAGGGCAGCAGGGGCAACGGCAGGCGGTGCCAGGAGGAGCACACCAGGGTCCAGGATCCATCCTCGAGCCGCCGTTGCATCGCGCAGGGGTGCCCAGGATGGAGCTGCATAAACCAGTTCTCGGCCGGTATTCTTCGCTGATCAAGAGCTGACGCCGCCGATACTGTGACCGGCAAACCCGCCGGCTAGTCGTAGTAGCCGTAGAATTGCAAGGGCGATGCATTTTATGATTACAATACTCGCAATCCGACCCGAGATCAGACAGTGAATAAAATATACCTTGACTCAAAAGTCGTTACTGCGTCGCCGGGGCATTTCACAGGCTTGGGGGAGATTAACTAGTCTGATCATGCCGATATTTAGGTGAGAGAGAAGAGCTGGCGATGCTACAATGGAGATTGATTGACAGGCTAATGAGCTGGGACGCGGAAATGAGTGAGTCAGCGAGTTCAAGAGGTAGGTCGACTCAAATATTGGCTCGTTCTCTAATAGCGATCATACTCTACGAGAGATACTGCCCAGCATAGAACACTTCGGCACTGTGCTGTCACTGTACAAAGCATACTTCAACGGACAGCACTACGCACACCCATACATTTACCGGCCAGCGATCCGCCAGGATGATATCACGCTACTCTGCCGTGACTTAATACGGCAAGACCTTGCGCTCCGTGCATTTTCATGTCGTCTCTTGCCATATCACCGACCTCACTCCTCGGCTGCGGAAGTCTAACTCCCAGAGAGGCGTGTCCAGACCTTACCGATGCCTGCTCCTCTTGCCGTTGCGTACTATGATCCTACAGCTACCGGGGCGTGCAACCACACACATACCAAGATGAGAAACATGGTGATAAGCTTCTGCAAGCAAGCGCCCGGACGTAGCAGAGCCAGTGCCGGGCTGTCGCCGGAACCGCAGGCGTCGGGCACCAAGATTGTGTCCTGCTCGGGAGCGGGCGCCTGCCGCCTGGGAGCCACACATGGCCCCTGAACCGACATGACTGACCCAATCCTCTTTGCGAAGGGCTCTAAGCCGGCTTTCGTGAACCCTTCCAGGCTTTCCCACGGGCGGTTGTCCGCCAGCCAAGCGATCCTCCTGCTCCGAAGCTGACACAATCAAACAACAGGAATGTGAGATCTGACGCTGTACGCTATTAGAATTAGATGGACGGATGCAATGGCAGCTGTAGTGTCCTGGGAACCTAACCCTTCCTGCGATTTCTGCGTGCCGTCCCTAATTCTCCGAGGTATCTGAGATGCGGTGCAGTAGCAGCTACCCTACCCTTCTCCATACGGTTCTGTACGTGAGAGGATTATGGTTCATCCAGATGGTTTCATGCGCCACTGTCTTGCCTGTAGACGCCGTATTCCTGGTGCATTGTGGGCTCCGGATCGCTCGGGTGTCTGTGACACGACACGATTCCTGCTGTATGCTGATATGTGACCTAGCCTCACTTCTCACGTTCACGACCTCTAGTACGTTGACGTACTGGCGTATAAATAGTCTCTGTGTCCGCTAAACGGTAGCGGCTTGTCGTTGATCTTAACGTCCGTCCGTTTTGGGCAAAACTATCGGCCTGTGTTACTCGGTGACTTGGAGAGTGGCCTTAACTGCTGGCAACCGCAGTCAATACCGCTTGGTATTAAAAAGGTGCCCTTTTAATACTCTGCTCTTGTTACCCTTGAAGGTGATGTTGCTTCTTATGTTAATACAATCCGGTGAAGCATTTTGAGCCCAATATCTTGCATATGCCCCGTTGCGTCGCGCGAAAAGGGGGTGTCTGCACTGCTGCCTCGTGGTCAATTCAGTTTCCGCAACTAAATCTGCTGAGCTTCCAACGTCCTATCCGCCGACGCATGATGTTAATCCTAAGAAGCGACCTCCCTCTTCCTACTCGAGGGGGGGCGTTGTTCACTAGACAAGGCGGAAAGTCTTTCTTTCTGCCGGGCGCTGAGAGTTCTCCAACACGCAGCGATCCCTTCCGCCAGCAAGCGCAATACGTCGAGAAGTGCCATCGTCGTTAGGTCTTACCACGAGATAGACCTCCTTATGGTAAGCGGCGTTATTACGCACTATAAGCAGCAGCCACGCTTCTTTTCCCTCGATGTCTGCGTAGTCCTGATATTCGTCGAAAGCGCATTGGGTCCAGTTCTTCCAGTGATTAAACTTGACCCAGCTTTGTCCGACACTTGAGAATGTCGTTTGGATCCCCAGCGCTTCCAGGTCCAGTACAGCGCCACTGATGCGTCCGAACGGGTCGTTGTCTATTTGCTCCCAGTGAGCATTGCGTACGTGGACCTGTGGTTCGTAGAAGCGCTCCAGCTCAGATCCCGTGAAGCATTTCGGATTCCCGCTGCTGCCCCAAAATCGCACGTCATTGTAATCAATGGGGGCGCCGATTATGGACGCCCATGACCAGGTGGGTGCTACCTCTTTCAGCCTCGGAGGAAGGTCTCTGTCAAAAGTAGGCCCCGTCTGATCCCTCTTCCAGCAAAGTAGTAATGGTAACACGCCATCCAAATGCCTGCGCAATATCTGGATGCCCGGAGACCTGTTCCGGCGAAGGTTTTTGCAACCCCCGACAAGGCAGGAAGGACGTCAATAGGGTGAGTCAGCTTGCGGGAGAAATATTCCTCTACAACCTTAATCCAAACGTTCACTATTTCGCCCTCTCATCCGTCATCTGGCTGTTGCACCAAATTTGAGGGATTCGTTACCTCGGCAAGCCTCCGCTTGTCGAACAAATAGGAGCCTGGTCCCAGTGGTGGACCTGAGCCGGTCAAAGTATCCTCGCCGCATTCACACAGCACCCCCGTCATATACTCCCACACGATCTCGCCATTAGTGTAGTACACAGTCCGCCGGCTTAGGATGCGCTCTTGGAAGCACCACTTTCGTTTCGACAGCGGCCATGAGCCCCACGTTGGCCTGCCGACCAAAGTCTGGGCGAATTCATGGTCGACCCGAAGCCTTACGAGGAATTCCATGTTCAGCGATGGATCAGTGGGTACTCGGCGTTCTTGTCCCCTCTGGCGCTCGTAGAATAAGCCGCTATGGCCGTCTTCCGAGGATGCCGCAGCGATAGTAAGGCTTGCGTTGCCGTATATCGCGGCCATAGTGACTGCTTCGGCAGCCCAATCCTGTGGATCGTCCTCGACAATGCAGAGCGCATCTATCCAGATGTATTTGAAACCAAGCTGTCGAGTGATCAAAATCGCATCGCGAAACGTCCGTGACAAAACCTCGTCTGGGACTGTTTGCTTGTACAGCTCCAGAGTGGCTCGCGTCGTCTTGGGCACTGTTGCCGCGTCGCCCCAGCAATGGCTCAGGGCAATGTATGCGCAGCACTCTTCAGGCGCGCAAACGTACAGACGGTTACCGGGAACAGATGCGTCATCCGTCACCTCCAGCACACGCTTGGGCAATCTGGGTGTCTGTCGTCGCCGACAGCGGGGGTGTTCGCTGTTACAGGTCTCCATCCAAGACCGAACTCTTCTTAAGCAGATCTCGTGGTCGAGTTTCGGGGGCAATATGGGGTTGATAGAAATGGCCGCGCATGGACCTTGACTGCCTGTACAATTAATTGACTTAGAGACTGCCGAGTTTCGACAAGCGCAGTCCTTGCATACCTGGGCTACAAAATACTTCGAATGACACACATCTTTCTCGCCATTGCCAATATTGAGAACCGCGGTCCTTCCGTCTCCTTGGAATTCACGTCGCAGGTCACATGTTTCTCGCCGAAAGTCGGGCGGCCATGCGTTGATTTCGAATACTGCTCCTCCCGCGTCGTAAAGTAGCCTGCAGATACTGCACCCGTGAATGGCCTGGCTGCCTATATCAGAGTAAGCAGCAGAATACATATTTAGAGACGACTCCAGTCCCGTTTCTTTTATCGTCTGTAATCTGAACGGGTTGCACACTTCGCAGTAGTGGTCGTCAAGCAAGTACTTTGATGGTCGACATTGGAAGCTAGGTGACTCCATGGCCATGTTATGACGGACGCGAGATGGCAGCCAGATAGATTAGCAATCACAGCGAACCTCCCGCGAGTATTGTGCATCCAGGTCTTGAAGAAGTCACCGCGGGCCTTGAGGCTTGAGCTTCGTGAAGGTCTCAGGTTGGAAAAGGAGGCGGAAAGAGCCGCGTCCAGTCTCCAAGAGAGCAGCCCCGCCATGATATCATTCTCGGCGGCTTCGGCCTAACCCTGGCCGGGGCCACAACCCTAACCCTAATCCTAATACTAACCTCAGGCGATGAACATCCGTGGCGGGCTCGGTTTCTCACATACCTTGGGCTACGCTCTAGGATCTCCGGACCAAGTCCCGCATAATATTTCCTGCCGCGCCGTGTTGGTCAGTTCCCAAGTGATACTACCGATACTACATGAAGAAAAACTCCGTCGGAGTTGATGGCCTGGCTTGGCAGGGGATCCCAACTGCTGAGCTGCATAACGTCACGTGGTTCCCAACAAGGGCGTCTATTGCTTGCCCCGTGTATAAAATATGATCGATTAGATAAACTCAAATGCATGGTCCAGTATGGCAGCCGGGTCTTCGACGTAGTAAGTTGCCTCAATTGGGCAGGTATGGTCACAAAAGGGGTTCCTGGCTTGACTACCCAGCTGGGATGCCACTGATCTATCCTCCGATGCCAACTTCTGTGCTTTCAAACTCAGTTGAAGTTGAGACGACACTTTCCCTGCCCATGACGAAGCAACAGGATGTTCGCCCATCTCCCTCGTCGCATTCGCGACAAGTGGTACCCCGAGCCGATGCCCCCAGCTGGTAGCTTTGAAGGCCAGACAGTGCTAGTTACAGGTGCAACGAGTGGCCTTGGTCTAGCAGCTGCCACGCATTTCGTAGCTCTAGGTGCCAATGTCATTGTGACGGCTCGCAACAAGACTGGCGGCGAAATTGCCCAGCGGAAGATCATGGCCAGTGCTGGTGCTACGAACCATGCAAAGGTGAAGGTCATGGAGTTGGACATGAGTCGCTACTCCTCATGTATGGATTTCTTCAACGAGCTGAAAGAGCATCGATCTGGAGAAGGGGGTCTTGACTGTGCGGTGTTGAATGCTGGCTGCATCAACCGTCACTTCACGGAAAGCCCCGAGGGAAGGTAAGTGCAGAATGTTCTCGCCAGATGTGAAGAAGCTCATGGACCTCTAGAGAGCAGACAATCCAGGTGAATGCCTTGAGCACGACGCTCTTGGGGCTCCTCATCTCGAAGTGGATGAAACAGGAGAGACCCAACCGAATAACGCCAGCTCATCTTGTTTTCATCAGCTCTCGATCTCACATCGCGCCTGACTTCATGAAGTGGCCAGGATACTCGAATAATGGGGGTCTATTGAACCGTCTCTGCGCTGAGGAGAACTTCCCTCTGGATGTCGAGAACCCTAACTATCCTAACAGCAAGCTGTTGTTGATGTACAACATCGAGGAGATGTCCAAGCAGGCTCTAGGGCAGGACGGAACGTGAGTACCTTCGAATGCCACCTACATACAAGTACCTACTGACACACCCCAGACCACAAGTGATTGTAAACTCAGTCTGCCCGGGTATCGTCTACACGGATATCGCGAGTCCAAAGGCCCACGAGCCCCTGTTAAGGCAACTAGTTGTCCGCTTGTTCATGACTTTGATTGGAAAGAAACCAGAGTATGGCGCGCGATTCTATGTAAAAGCGGCGCTGAAAACCCCCGAAGAGCATGTGAGTATCAGGAGGGTCATGTGGTTGCACATACTTTGTCCGCTGACACAGATATAGGGCACGTTCGTGGAGTCACTAGACACTGAAGAGGGGTACCGCGAGTAAGAGGTCTGTCCCTTTCCATGGACTCCTCCCACGCTAACGAGCGAGTCAAGTATTGTGTACGCCAGATTCCGAAGCGAAATTGGGAAGGAGGTACAATGTATGGTATGGAGGGAAACGATTGAGGAGCTAAGGTTTAAGGTCTCTGGCCTAGAGGCTACGTTGCAGGAGTTGGAGCAGCACTAGATACGTCACCTGATTCCTATTGCATAATCCCCGACACTATCGACTTTTTCTGGCATGTTTGAAAATGTGGTCTTGTCAGAAAAGGGGCAGTTAGTAGACAAAGTGTCAATAAAAAAACAAGCACGACACCACCCGACTTATCTTGGTAAGTACAATTGCTCAGAACGACTATCTACTAAAGCACCGCTCGAAAGAAGGTGCGAGGCCGGGCTATGTCTCCTGATCTTCGTCGAATAAAGCCATGATATTCGACTGATTGGTCCCACTCACAGTGTTGCAGACACCGCTATCGAAACATGCCTCCATGTTATGAGATATATTTGTCTCCGTAGCCTTGTCCAGCACAAACCCACAGCCCGTTCTTCTGGGTCCTGTCTCGCATCTGGCCGGGTTGAGAAACGAAGCGAACTGCCACCGTCTGCAGCCATGCTCAGCATCATGCTCTATGTTGCACAGAAAGAAGGCCAAAAGGTTGCATATCTGCTGTATTGGTGTTGTTGTTGTTGAAGGTCTGGAGGTGGTGCGCAGCTGCAGTGGATGTGGGCAAAATGCCAGCCCAAGTGGGTCACGTGACCACGCAACACTCTATCATGTATCCGCCTCGACTCAGTACATCTGGAAGGTCATAGATGTCCTCGTCAAAGTAAGGGAATAAGCTTAATTTAGGTATAGTAGCTAAAGATCCTCAACTATATAATCTTAAACCTTTTTCCCCAATATACTGTATAACCTACACACAACTACAGCATAACATCTCACCCCCCCCTGCGGACCACCCCCCCACGGACCACTCCACACCACACCACTCTTATTCAGATGAAGCCATCTACAACCACCACAGTTGCTAAATACACTAAGGTCGTGGTGTTCTAACCATAATACAGCTCCCAGAATCCGATTCCGACCCTAAATCTTCACCAGGGACCTCTTGTGGGACCTCTTCGCCTGCAGCGGAGTCCCTATAGACCCTCCTGTTTCTCAGCTCCATTTTGGCCTCCCTTATATTAGCCATTGTGACGAATCATTCCCCTGGTGTTGGTTTGACTGCTTTTCGAGTGGTATTAGCCTTTTTAGTCACTTGAGCCTCAAGTAGCTCATATTTGGCCCGTAGATTTGCAATGGTAGCAGCCTGAACATTCATGGCCTTGCCAGCCTTCTGTACCAACAAGCGCTCAGAGGGCCCCCCAAAGGAAGGGTCCTTTCTTTCGAGTTTTTGAGCACTCTCCTGCAAAGCCCGGCTTCCAGAGGGTGTTGTGACAATGGTTTTAGCTACCATCTCGAGAAAATCTGGTGTTATGGCTCGCTCGGAAGCCTTAGGGTCCCTCTGGCGTGCCCTGGCTACCCCCTTGTCCTCTAGAATCACATATTTCAACTTCAACGCCTCCGCTCTATTGCGAGGAACAATCCCAGTCTTTTTCCAGGCAATTCTGATGTTGAGGAGCGTCATTGTGTCCTTCCGGGCCTGCTCGTAGCACTCCAAAACCTCCTCCTTAGATGGCCTGAGTCCCAGACGGCCGCTGGGCGTCTCCTGGAGTAAGGTCTTCAACCTCTTCTTCACCAAATTGAAGACTCCCACATCTAACACCTGGACTACATGGGAGCAGTGAGGTTCATAAAAGATCAACCATACTTTGTTTCTTAAGCAGGTGGCTAGGAACTCGTCATTCGTGTGAGAGTCGTGGCTATCACACACCAAAACCACCCATGTGTTGCCGTGGACCTCCCGAATGTGAGGAATAAAGATATGTTGAAACCATTCTAACGCAATGGGATTCGAGGTCCATCCATTGGGCGACGTAATAAACCTCCAGTCGGTGAATTTGTCCTCGTTTTGGTTGCTAAATTACTGGGCTTGTACGTTAATTCCCTTGAGAATCACCAGTGGCAGCAAGGTCTCACCAGATCCGCTCACACACTCTAGGGCAGTTATCTATTCACCCTTCTCGACCCCTTTCTTTATAGCCACGTTGCCAGAGGCCTCGGAGACCACCCAATGGGAGTCCCCAACCCCCTGGGCGATTCCCATTTTGTCGACATTGTACCAGCGTGCTGGCATGAGGTTAACCACGTCAGGGGCGTCACACCGATCGAAAAAAATGTTGATATTTGCCGCTGTAGCACCATTCACTCGGTTGTAGTCAATAACACGAGACTTCATTATCTTGACTTCCGGGTTTTGAGACAGGAACTTGGATGCCCAATTTTTTCCTAATTCTCGAGCATCCCCGGTGGCATGGAGCATCCGCTGGGCTATGAGACGGAACTTAGAGACCGCCGGAAAATACCCTAGCCGTGCTTGCCCCAGGGCCCAGCTTGCCAGCTTATGTTCGAGATACGGTGAGAGAGCCTGTTGGAGAGCGCTGGTCTCATTCCGCGTTGGGGTGCCAGAGATTCGTCGGTTGACGTACGAGCGACTGATTTGCCATTCAAGAGCTGACGAGCGGACTGGAGCTCCGCGTTGGATGGCCAAAATGGCGGCTTCAGCTTTTATTTGACAGTCGTAAAATGACATCATGAGATTCAGCAGTGGATAAGGATTCAAATAGTGTGCTTTATAAAAAAAAAGATGCAAAAGTGATGGTGTAGATGGTGGATCACCATAATCCTGGTGGTTGGTGAATTACGCGTTTGTGGGTCAGAACGCGCTGGTCCGCGGGGGGGTGGTCCGCAGGGGGGTGGGAGATGTTAACCTGTTGTGGAAATCAGGGGTCAAGGTGGTCGGGAATGGGATGATGATTGGTCTGTGTCTCATCTATGGTTCCGTGCGGGCTAGTCCCACCTAAATACAGCTGTGGGATGCCTTTGGCTCCCGGCTGCCTGACACCAGACAAGGGATTTGCCAGGCAACACCCAAGTGGTCACCATAATGGACCCTTTCATCCCGTTCAGCTGCCAAAGGCTGGAGCCCACACCTGACAGGCACCACAATTCTCACACCCGTTATAATATTACAATTCACTTTTCACAATCATTGCCTTCATAGCCCGCTTTCTCTTTTTTTTCTGGCAAGTCGGCGGCGGTGGGGGCGCAGGGCAATCGTCGGGACCTTCGGGACCGTCGATGGTCTGATCAGGTTGACGTTTGGGACCGTACATGGTCTGTTCAGGACTGTCGGTACCATTGACGGTCTGACCAGGAGGTACAACTACTGGCAGCTGGGCTTGCTGGTCCGTTAGCGACTGGATCTCGACTGATGACAGGCCTGGGTGAGGAGGCGGATCGTTTGCTGATCTGCATTCACATCCTTTGTACCGCCCCCCTCGATAGGACAGCTACTATGTGTCAGCTTTGTAAGTTCTGCTTGGAGGTCTGGGGCTTGAGTTTACCCCGTCACAAATCCCCCACTCTGCGCTGTCCGTGCCGCATTCGTGGCAGTCCAGGGTATTGGGACCATCAGGACACGCCTCAGTAGTACAGTCGCAACCAGTTTAATCCCCACTGGTGCACTTGCCATCAGCCCATTTGCACTCGTTGCAAAAGAGCCCCGCATCGGTACACTTGTCTTTCTCGCACGCGCACCCAAACAAGGGGCCCGTCAGACCACAAAAATCGAGAGTCCCTTGGCAGTCAGGGCGTGCACAGGTCGGGGGAATCTCCGGGCGGCCGCTATCGTCTACGCCTCCATCGGGAAACTCTTTGAATATCCAGTGGGTTTCGGCAAAGTTGAGGAGTACCCAGGTAGCCCCGCCCGCCAACATGACCCCAACTGCGGTGTCAGCCTGCTGGGTACCATCGGTTCCGTTGTAGGTTGTGGTCGTCGTGATAGTGAGGCGCTGTCGCAAGTCCGTGTATTGGGTTAACGTCTGTAGTTCGGACTCTCCGCTCACGACAGCGCAATCCGTCAGCGTTGTCACTAGGGTCGTGCGGGACAAACTAGCGACGTTGTCGGGGTCATCTCGAACAAAGACCAACGGGCCTTGTGTAGTAATCGCAGCCACCGACGTAGTCGGGCTTGTAGCCGAGGCCGTGGGTTGTGGTAATGTCTGGCCCTTGACCATTTTGGCTGCTGGGCCTAGGAGGGCCAAGAGGCATGGTAGGATCATCTTCATCATCTCTTGGGTGCAGGTTACCGATGTATCGCAATGAAGAACGTGGGTTTCCGGTGTATGTTGTTGGCCAGAAAGGTGATACCTCTGGTCGAGAACCTGTCTTAAATATTTGTGACTTCTCAGTAGATCTTTGGTTCATGACTCTGTGAATGGGTTCCCGAGAAGCATTGAACTACTGGGAGTGTACACTTTGCGGACTGCTATAGTGGGTATTGTTACAGAAACAGTGAGACAGGACCTCATATGAAGCTGTCCCATTGATATAATTTACCGGCCTCATTGAATCTCGTAACCTCATTCGTTACGCTGTCTACGGTACCGTTGTCAGTGTATGCAAATTGTAGCGGCCTTTGAGGAAATATGTGATTATGGCGCTTACGGCATATTCTACTTAATCCTTCGAACTTTCCTTCATCTCGACAAATCCCTGTATCTATCCGCACCTACCAAACCACCCACCCATCCTTTTCGGTACGCACCAACGCTACACAGTACCAAGATGATGGCAAAGTTCAGGATCTTGGTCTTCTTGACCATGCTTGCAGCGGCTGTTGTTGGCTACCCCACGGACAAGACGGAACCCATGAACATGACACGGCCCATGAACATGACGCGGCAGTTCCCAGCACCCAACGCGGCCAGCCGTACTAGTTCTCTGCTGGTTCTTCCCCAGAAGGTGACGACTCCCTATCACTATTGGATCGATCCAACTTGTGTGAACATGATCGGGTTTCCGGAGACATTCTACGAGGCTAGAGAAATGGCCTGTGCAGCAAAACGAAGGCTCGCCAGCAAAACCGACAGAGATTTCGAGCGAGTATTCGAGTATGTCTTCAACGCACCAAAGAACGATGGCACCAAGTACCAGAAGACCGACCGGTGGAAGAAGCGAAACAGGAGTGGCGCAGGAAAGGTGCCACTCAGCCATGTGAACTGTAAGGTCTGATCTACATCCTGTTGACGTTGACTTAGCTAAAGCCGCGAAGATATATTTCCCGGCCTGTGCGACGACTGGTCGGAGACATACACACTCGACAACGCGCATTTGCCGTTCATTTGTGACAATGGTCAGTTTTCCTGGAGTGACAGAACCTTCCCGGAAGTGGAAAAGAAAGCCACTCGGACCAAACCCCCTTTCTCTCTGCTTTGACTCACTCTCTCTGTGCAGGCGCCCACTTTAACACCCCGATTGGGATCGCTAATGAGTACGATGACCTGGTGCATGGGATTCAGGGAGGGAAGTACTACGACCCCCCACAGACAGGGCCAAGTAAGTTGTTATTCTGCACTGTTGCAGCAAAAATACCTTCAAGGACAGGCTGACTGAAAAACAGCAGCGTACACATCCTGTGGAACCATCAAGGGTAATCAATACGACGGACAGCAACAGGACCGATGCGTGGTGACTGTCTGCGACAAGGTTTACTTGAACCCTCCCCAGGGATCCATGGGATGGGCTCGGACGTTGTCCGCGTTCCAACAACGAAACTCAGACCGTATGTTTGGACTTTCACCATAGCTTTCCAACCTTGGGTGGGATCGTTCCCAGATAGACATGTCTGCTAACCGAGAAACCAACGAACAGTCTCGAATGTCCAAGTCCAGATGTTCCTCGGCTGGTTTCCCTCCACTACTATTCTACACGAGGTACGCGTTTTTCAAAGCCTCACAAGCGTATCTGCCTGGGGTGCACTAGCTAACCTACCCGTAGTGGATGCACTCGTATCCGTATCTTCTGGATGACAGAGGCGTTGGCGGCGATCCACTCAAAGCATACGGCTGGGATAACATCATAGTTAAACAGCCGGCAGAATCGCTACTCAACGCCGAGAACTACGCTTTTCTCGGGCTGTGGGCCTCGCTCGCAGATATACGTCGCCCGGATCCGCAGCAACCAGCCCAGCCACCGAGCGGGGGCTATACACTTCGCCGGCCAGACCCAGCTCAGCAAGCAGCGGTAGAGCAAAGCAACCGTGAAGGTAGACTGGTGCCTTATGTAGACATAACATCGTAGATGTTGCGTGGTCACGTAACCCACTTGGGTTGGCATATTGCCCACATCCACTGCAGCTGCGCACCACCTCCAGAGCACAACAACAACAACAACAACACCAATACAGCAGATATACAACCTTTTGGCCTTCTTGCTGTGCAACAGTAGACATCGATGGTGTATAGTAGTAATCTCGTTAGCAAATGGAGACATTAACCAGCGTAATGCGTTCGGGACAGTCACTATGCAGTATGTGAACACTCGCGCCACTCAGCCAGATGTGCAGTTGGTCCGACTGACTGACACACGAGGCGGTTCCGTTCTCCGCTACAGTGCTGAACAGCGTCTTGGGGGCGCTACGAGAGAAACCCGATGAGAACTGCACGACACAGATCAAAGTGCCACGGAAGTGAACATTATAGGGGCCACATTGTACTCAGAAACTATCCACACGGATGACTGTGTACCCCAGGCCGACTTGGTATACATCAGGCAATAGAGTAATGAACCAACGACTATCGGACACTGAGCTGATGTAACGCGGCTCCTTGTTTCTGTGTCATACAACATCCAAAAGCAGACCTAAATTCAGTCAAGCAGCAAGTCGACATCAAACTCTCGGTCCGTCTTGAGCTGATACATCGGCAACGTAGCCTCTCCGCAGCTTCCCGTGCCCAACCCATGATGGTACCAATCCAACCTCACTATGTGGTCGTCCCGCCTCCTCTTGTGCAGCTCGTGCGGATGCGTACACTCGTCCACATCTTTGGTAGTATAGGGCATGACACTGAAGCTGGCCCCATCGTGGTCTCCAAACCGGGCCCTCAGCAGCCTACCTCTCTCGTCGCCGCCCCATCGGTTCCGGAGCTCAACCCATTGCACGTCCGTTCGGTTGCCGCTATCCTGGGGGAACTCGTACTCGAAAAACATGGCGTTGGCAGCCCAGCCCCACGTGTTCATCAGCTGCGATTGCTTCTTGTCGCGGTACGACTCGTTGGGGCCCCGGCCGAACCATTCCACGATCCTCAGGTTCTTCATGCCAAAGGTCAGGCCGAAGCGCGCGAAGGTCTCTGGCAGGAGCAGGCCACGAGGTTTGGCCTTAATGCGGATGCTGCAGTATTCTGCGGTGATTGTGTATGTCGTCACAGTATCAACGCTCCAAGCAAGCACTGGCGGTGCAACTCGGCTTTCAACGACGACCTCGCAGCCATCCGCTGTCTTAGTGGTCGTCATCTTGGTGAAATGGTTGCGGGTTTGGTGTACTCGCCCATCAACCCACTGCTTGCCGAAAGGTCCTCCACGGTCATTGTCGGTAAGAGCGCGATAGAAGTCGAGGGTGAAGGGCACGGTGATGAGGTTGATCTGCGGATTAGACGCGTGGGTGAGGTAGGATAGAGTGCCTCTACCAAGGTCAAATCCAAAAGTTGTGCCGTTGGAAATAGATGCAAAGAACATGTCGTCCTTGCGTCGTGGGATCGGCAATGCTTTGGGAGGAGCAATGACTGTCTTGAGCAGCGCAAAGGAAGGCGGCGGTGTGAGCTGAAGTTGGCCCCGCGCGACAACTCGTTGTGGTGACCATTTGAAGCCGGGCCGCGTGACGAAATTGAGCTGAAGCCAGGTATTGACAGCTAGAGTCTTCGGCATTCCACCAAGAACAATCCTTGCTCTTGTATGCGGCTTGACCCCTTTTGGGATGTGCAGCTCGCGCCCGATATGTTGTTGTCGGTCGGAGATGATCTCCCAGTAGCACTTCAGGTGATCCAAGGTCAGGAAATCATAACGATTGATGATCTCCACTTCACTGCCGAGAAAATCTAGCATCTGCACAGGCTCGATCGCCTTGCTATACTCGCTGAGTCCTGGTCCTGGAGAATGCCGAGAATCGCATAGTCCGTCCATGACGAAGTTGTAATCGTTCGGTTCATCGCCGAAATCCCCACCATACCCGAAGTACTCTTCACCATCTTTCGTCTCCGTGACCAGGCCATGATTGGCCCACTCCCACACGAACCCACCCATCAGTCGCGGATACTTGTAGAAAGCCTCGATGTACTCCTGAATGGCGCCTGGGCCGTTGCCCATGGCATGGATGTACTCGCACATGACGAATGGCTTCTTCCAGTCCGCCTCTTCGGCATGCTTGATCATCTGGTCAATAGGGGTATACATGCGGCTGTAGATATCTGCTGTCTGAGCATCCTGGTCGCCTTCGTAGTGGATGAGGCGGGTACTGTCGATCTTCTTGATCTCATCGTACATGGCCTGGTGATTTCTCCCATAGAAGGCTTCGTTGCCAAGCGACCTGCGTGTGTGTCAACATCTTATCCGTAAACCAAGACTCAAAATCCGATGAGATTGTACTCTCATACGTACCACATAATGACGCATGGCTGGTTCTTATCCCTCGCGACCATCTGGAGGGCCCGGTCAACGTATGCTTCCCTCCATTCGGGATTATCAGAAGTGAAGCTCGCGGGATCGGCACCCACTTCGCCAAAGCCGTGGCATTCAAGATCAGCTTCGTCAAGCACCCACAGACCTAATTCGTTGGCCAGATCGTATAATCTGGTGTCATTGATGTAATGGCAGGTGCGGACTGCGTTGATGTTGAATGACTTCATCACCTCGAGGTCTTGTCTGAGGGCATTGTATGGAACGGTTCTCCCAGATTTCGCGTTATGCTCATGACGATTGACTCCCCTAATTTTGATGGCGTTACCATTGACGCAAAACACCCCGTCAACAAGCTCAGCCCGGCGGAAGCCGACCTTTTGTGCGACGTACCCACCGCCGACGGAAAGCACTAAGGTGTAGAGGTACGGAGTTTCTGCTGTCCACTTCTCCGGGTTTTTGAGACGATACTCGGACGTGGAGGAGTCGCGCCGAGACGTATCGATATGCCCAGTTACGACGACTTCCCCTTCCATGTCCAGCAGCTTCACATGGACATCACCGGGTTTATTCAGTTTAACACTAAGCGTGAGACAGGCATCTTGATAATCATCATCCAAGATGGTCTGAACGTGAAAGTCCTCGAGGTGTAGGTCGGTGAATGAGTGCAGCCAGACGTCCCTGAATATCCCACTGAGCCACCACTGGTCCTAGAGACAGAGTTAGTTCTTTTCCGCTCGACAAACTCGGAGTTACTGACTTGGTCCTCGATGTAGCTCCCGTCGCATCGCTGGTAGACCTCGACACAGAGAGTGTTCTCGCCATCGATAATGAGGGCTGGGGACACGTCGAATTCGCTCGGGTTTCTTGAGCCTTGAGAATAGCCGATCTCGTGCCCGTTCACCCAGACAGTAAAGGCTGAGTCGACCCCTTCGAAACGAAGCCTGAACTGGTCCCCGCCTTTCAGATTGTCGGGCACCTGGAACTGTGTAATGTAGCGACCACACTCGTTATCGTCATATGGCACGTTTGGGGGATCAACTGGGAAGGGGTAGTTGACATTCGTATACTGCGGCCCCTTGCCGAAGCCCTGGCATTGCCACATGCCTGGTACTTCGATGAGTTTCCAATCGGTATGATCGAAACTAGGCTTGTAAAAGTCCCGAGGGCCCTTGAAGGGACCAATTGAGAGGTCAAAGCCCCAGGTCCCCGACAATAGCGCGGCCCTTGATTCGCTGACATCGCCGGCTAGGGCATGCTTTTCCGATTTGTACAGATGGAAGTGGCTTCGAGGTGGAAGTGTATTTCGATGAATGACCTTCAGATTGCTCCAGTCAGGCAGATGCTTGGGCCGCAACTCTGACAGGCCAGCCGGGGGTCTCCTTGAAGTCGAGGGGCTGGAGGAAACAGGCTCTGTAGTCTCTCCCGGGAGGCCAGTTGGACTCAGCAGGTGTAGGTCGACGTGAAGACGCGCATGAAGGCGAATCACCAGGTCCGTATCACTGATACCCACCAAGCCTTCGGACTGCTTCGAAGCCATTAGAAAGGGGGTGGGAGAGACAACGGGGGCGATTCCGCCAGACTAAAGATGTGAAACAAGTCGCCAAATATAAGCAGCTCTTGCAAAAGTCACAAGACGGTTGCCAGATGCTCTTGAAACAGCAGCAGATTATGGAGAACCAGGCCGGCGTGTTGCCATTGAAGGAGCGGAATGATAGGCACCCTTCAACCGGAGCAGTTGATTGTGTTCCTCAGACCCTCAACTTCATCGGAGATTGCAGACTTGCAAAAGAGATTGCAGAGATTATCAATCGCCTCGTCTTCGTCGGTGGGTAGTTTCTCAATAGGCTGCCGCTGTCTAGATCTCGTCCTCGTCTGGTCAATTGACGGTTTGCGACCTTCACTGATGCACAGTAAGTTCAAGTGCGGAGGCAAGGAGGTTGGGGCGGCAGGCGGCAGAGATTGCCGCTCGGAGATAGTGGCGGAGATAATGGGGACGTTTCGGCGCCGGCTGACAGTGGGGATTACCTGCACGCACCGGCCCGCCGTTTCTGCTTTCTCAACGACATCAACGTCTGCCCAATTTGTACTTCAGCATCATTCGTTGTCAGCATTGAAGGCTGTCAAGTTTTCAGGGTACAATTAGACTTCGCTGTCCATGGTGACGCCCATGTTCAGGAAATGGTCAAATGTTACGAAAGACTGACTTGTTGATCGTACCTAGGTGCAACGTACGGTACATGGCAATCTGATTCATTGTCACAGGTAATAGGTATTGTCTTGTTCGGGGTTAATTGGCTGGTACGCGGCAATTCCTTGCTGAGGCGTCTTGATTCCTCCATTCCCGTTCATCGTCCTTACATCTTCTGCAATCGATACCACTTCAGCATCAAGCTCTCGAGTCCCGTCATACTAGTTCTCAAGACTCCTCGTATCATGTTGCTCCCGGTCAGGGCCTATATCCAAGGCTGACTACGGTGTCATAGGGAACCTGGAGTAAGATAGCATGCTCTGTATTGAAGTCAGTTTCATCCAAGCTTAGTCTCCAAATACAAGTCAAACTGTCCAGAAGTTATGAGAGTCCGCGTCAGTATAGGTGACAGTAGACCCGCCAATGACTATCCTTGGTACAATTTGTCTGCCCTGTCGTTATTCTTTCCACTTTGTCACTTTCCACAAGAACATTCACCGGTCTATTTGGCCCTCGTCTTCTTCAATGCTGGACCGGACACAGTGGGAATTGCCAACTTCAATGGGGTGTAACAACGCCATTGTCACTGCGGCCTGTGATTGTAAACTGATGATTGCAGACTGCGATGTCAAACCACACAAGTAGAAAACCACCTTCGCATGCCCTCGGTATGATTCGTCACTTAATCGTTCATATTTAACATTCGATTATTCGGATTCGACTCCTTCTACTGAAGGGCTCTCTAGTGTAATCAAGCGCAAGTACCAAGCAAAGCAACAAAACATGGAGCCTCAACGTCTGCTGGTCTGGGGCCATTCAGCACCTCGAAGCTACATACGGCAAATATTCTGCTTCCCCTTCGTCGACGGCAAATCCAACGATGCCTATACCCACCTCAGAACCAGTCTGCGCAAAATTGCTTTGCAATATCCCTACTTGACGGAACATCTGAGATTGAAGGACGATCACCAAGCTAATGTCGTCTACTATTCCCCCAACGTGGATACACGCACCCATCGTCAATCCATTCCTTTCGAAACGCTCGACGCTATGGATAGCTTTCCCTGGACGTACCACCAGCTCAAGCGAGAAGAGTTCACACCGCGCGCTTTCTACGGAGATCTGTTCTGTCCTGCAGATGCGATCACGCACGAGGGCAAACCTGTTCCCGTGTTGCAACTTCGTGCAGTCCATATCACGGGCGGCTTGCTGCTCAGTATCTTCCTGCACCACTGTATTGCTGATGGCGACTGTAGTAGACTAGTACTCGAGGCAATCGCAGCCCACACCCGAGGGAATAGGGCCGCAAAGCTGCACACAGAGCTCAAGCTCAACATTCCTTGTCCACCAACAGCAGCGCTCGCACAGATCCGTCAAGCGAAATCCCGTTCCATGGACGAGATTGTCAATACATGCCCCGGATACGCCGTTTTACCGGCCGGGAACGCCGCCCCACGCTACATGCCACGGAATCGAGAAGGCAAGATCTTCGTCATCCGTCTCGAGAAACTCAAGCAACTGCAGAAGTCTCTCAGAGATGCCGACTCATCCAACACCGCCCCATCCACGCACGTCGCGAACTACTTCGGCTATGGAGTCACATACGCCATAGCCGTAGCTCCGCAAGCCAAGCTGAAAACCGCTCACGAGTTCCCAGAAGCAGAAGGCCTCCGAAACCTCGCTTCGACCATCTCGGCAGCCTTCAAAGATATCGACGAGGAATTCGTCTCCACCCGCACTGCGATGCTGGAGGCTTGCCCGGACCTGAAGCGGGTCGGCGTGATGATCGACGCCGGTCCCTGGGATCCTCACCACTACCACTACAACACCTGGCGGTTCTTCGGCGCGGACGCTGAGTGGGACGTACCTGGATTTCTCAGCTCCAAGCCCGACGCTATCAGACGTGGACAGTCGGACTGGACTTTCGGTGCCGCGAGTGTGATGCTGGCCAGGAAGGAGGCCGACGTTTGTTTGTTTGTTTGTTTTGTATTTAACGTGGGGGGTAGCTCCTCAGTAGTGCAGACCACGCCTCCCAGAGCCTCTGCATCGCAGGGTTGTGGAGGTCTCAAGAAAATAAGTACAGTCTGTCCCGCTCACGGGCCTATCCCCGTTGTTGCGGCGGTATGACCTTGGGGTCATCCATCTGGTCCTTCAAGAATAGCTATCTATCGGAGACAGATTGTTGAAAAGAACTTGCTCTTCTCCACGAATTTTGCCCATTCTGTGCTCCTCTCCCCTAAGTATTGTAAACAGGCTGTCCTAGGCGAGTACCTAGGCAACAACCGATTTTTTCCTAGTCTCTTACAAAAGAAAATATGTCGTGGGAAGGAGGCCGACGCTCTCGAGCTGCTGGTTACTCTTCCGACGGAGAGCATGGACGCTTTGTGCCGGGATGAATCCTGGATGCGATGGGTTGATCGAGTTGTAGGGTGAGGCCAAGGGAACTATTGACCGGATGTAGTTCTAGCATTTTAATTAACAGTTATCGCCCATAGGTGCTTACGATTGTATTGACTATTGATATGAGGTGATTTTGTTTCTTCATCGGACTAGTCTATCAGCAAGCCATTTATGGTAGTTGACCTTAAAGACCCCTAGATCAAACAGGAAGGCAAGACTTTTCCCAACAAAGCAACAAAATTGGAGGCCGCTGTCAACAAGTTCGACTCCAAGGCAGCCTCAAAGTTGGCGAGCGTGGATTTCCTTCTTAGTACATGCACACAACTTAGTCCAATCAGTATTCATCGTACCGTATGCATCAACCAAAAATCAACGTTCGATAAAGCATCCTGCGGAGCAATGTTCGCCTCCTCCAGAAGGTTCTCCAAATCCTCCGGAGATAGGAGAGGGTTGCGCTTCAGAAAGCCCTTGATGTACAGTGATGCTGGTGAGGTGTACCATACGCCCAAGTGCTTAGGACACCTGAAGGTTTCCATCTCTTCCTCCGTAATCGGCGCTGCCCCTCGGGGTCGCTGCACTTGGGACGTAGGGGACCACCCCCTTGGATTTGAACGCAGTACTTCCAGGGCATCCATCCACGTACTGCTCATGAGATAAACAGAGTCGAGGTTCAGCGCTATGAGGGGTGCATGGGATGATGGTTCGTGCAGCAACCGTTTGGCAAACAGAGCCAGGTCTTCGAGACGGAGCGGGATGCCATGCAAGGACATAAATTCCAATTTGGGCCAGTGTTGTTTAGAGATTAGAGCACCCAAATCTGTGGAGGGTATCACGTCGTCATTCGGTGGGACCTCGACGTCGAGAGTAATGTTGCGAAGAAGCGGGCTGCGCATAATCGTAGAAAGATATCTGACCACATATTCAACGATTCCTTCGTGTCTACCCCAACTAAGCGGGTAACGGGCCTGGCGTCAAAAAGAGCGAACATGCCGGAGCATTGGTAAGACGAGATCGAGGTTTTCCTCCTGTGCCTCTTGGGCTAGAAGCGGAAAGCTTCCAGGTGATGACACTCTGAGCTCAAGCGTGACGAGTGACGTGCCAGCTAGTTGGATTGCCAGCGGCAACTGGGCCAAAAGCTCGAGGGGAGGATGTCCCACATGATGGACTTGTTCTGTTGACTCGTACCACTCGTGTGGATATACCATCTCTTCTAGCTGCTTCTCCTCGTCTTTCATTTGTTCGATAAAATCGTGGTGATGTTGTTTCCCAAACTGTTTCCCATCCCGCATCTCCAGACCAACTGCAGTAGGCATTCTAGCCATAGCCGTGGCAACGGCTTGGGGAAATCCGCCATCTTGACAGAGCTTCTGCTGTGCCTCATATCGTTCTTGGTATATGTGATACGCTCTCTGAAGCAGACACAGTGCTTGGTGCCCTAGCTCTGTTCCTTCAGAGGGATCGTCCCAAAGACTTTGCCATAACTCATGCATTGTCGCCCCCGTCCCGATAGCAATCGCAAGTTCGCGTTCGGTATTTGCACCGAGGTCTTCCGTTCCGGGTTTGTCCCCTCTTGAGGTCGACCCCTCTGAGGGTCCTTTGGCACAGCCATACTTCTGCAAAGAGTTTGGCTACCTGGTAATTGATAAAGAGGCGGAAGTCATGTGCTAGGGGTTCGTCGTAGAAGTGCAGGATGACTCTCACGGCAAGAACGCCCTTGCTGATGGTTGGGTGGCGCGAAATCTGCTCAAGCCGTTCCAGGGAAACGGGTGTCATCTCGACCGGGACGAAGCGAATGAGAAGATGAGAACTGGTATCGCGAAATCGACGGCAGGTCAGACGCACGTTCTTGATTTCTGGAGAAGAACACATGTCGAGGCAATGTATCGGGGTATCTGCCGTTGCCTCGGTCTGCAAGTGACCAAATGCTTGCATGAGCAATTCGTCGGGCAAGTCCATGATGGAGAGCGGCCGGACCGAGCTGCGGGCTTGGATAGTGCTGCGAATGGAGTCTCGTATAGAAAGGACCTTTGTCAAGCGGCCCCGAAATGCCGGGATACTGGCGCGTCAGTTAACTATTTTGGCCTCATTGGAAGGCGCGCCTTCCTCGATAAAAGAGTCGGCCTTCTCAAGCAGGGATCTCAATTCCCGCTCAAACGAGTTGAGGTACATGACAGCGTGGTAAGGGCCACCCAGATCAAGACCCGGCTCTGAGGCCTCGTACCATCTCCATAGCTCTGATAGTTGACCATCGAGCGGGTGACCATCGAGATGGGCGTCCATGATGCCTGGGTCCATGGCTGCTGTGTGAAGGTTGGTGGTTTACCCAAGCTTCACGAGGTAGAAATCTAGAGCTGTGTTTGTGTGCGGGGCAGATCGTAAGAAGGTACATGGTACTCGCCTGCCTTGCATGTGAAGGGCTTAGCAGTGGCGTTATGCCAGCGTTTCACACAGGATGTGGCTGGGACGGGGGAACAGTGTAAATGACAGGTCGATTATAGGAGTGAAGAACTTTCTCACCGCTGCTCAGCTTTGGCTCAAGCACGTCCTTGACTCCAAGGGATCATCTGGAGACAGTACGTCAACTTCCCGCGCCTAGGATCCAATTAATTTCGGGACACCTCACGCGAGACTCGGCATACTACCTAGGTTCCGGCATCTCCAGAATCTTGCCTTGAAGGTCAGTGATCTCAAACCCGAGAGGGACGCAACGGACGTGTCCCAGATCTCTGCCGAGGCAAAGTTGCGTCCTGGACAGAGATGCTTTCCACCACCGAAAGGGGTTTACGCGCCTCTTGACGAGAGAATAGCTTGCCAGGTCTGATACGGTAGCGCCGGCTGCAGTCGGAAATGGTGGTGTCGGCTGTGACTCATCAGGTGATGGTGCCTATCGACACTGAACGCTGGTCCTCGCGGACGGCAGAGACGAGAAGTGGCACTCGCTCGGCGCGGTTCTTCGTGCCGAGGATCATGGGCCGGTCTTCGTCAAGGAGTGGTTTGCCTTTTTCAACCACTTGGATGACTTCGTTGAGCAGCTTGGACACGAGGTCGGAATCCAGCATCATCCACCCGTACAGTGTAAAAGTATGAGTGTAGATACACTACGGTATGGCTGGCACGGGTATATCATCGACGGTCTATCAACGTTTGGCCAAGGTCATCAGCCAAGGTGGCCGTCTCTTGCATGTACCTTGCCGTCATCGTACGTAGAGCCACCGGGCCCGGAGCTCAACCCCATGATGCATTGTGTCTTCGAGGATGGGACGTGGGCGGCCCCGTAGAATGTCTGGTCTTGGCCATTGGCAGGTTGCTGTTTGTAGTGACGGTCTGGGATGAAGAGACGGTGGGTGGACCGAGATGCATCGTTCCACTGAATGAATGACACATTCCAGACTCAATCTTGCTCGTCCACGGTACAGATGTGAAGTGAGTTGATAGTAAGATGTTAGATGATAGTTGCGCGCATGTCAACTCGCATCATGAGATGTTATGTGATGGCCGGCCAACGGCAGGGAAAAAATGCAAAATATAAGGGGGTACAACACACTGTCCATGATAACAACACATTCACACAGCCGGCAGTAACAAGTCATGAGCAAATATGTATTCGTTTTGTTCTTCGTGTCATCGGGGTCTCTTGGAACGTGCTCGTCAAAGTTGTTCTCTATCGCAAGTACACCCGATCGAGAAATTCGCCAGTAACTGGCGTCTATTGCCAAAGGAGAGATCAGCCTGCGAGGCTATTTCCTAGTCTCTCCACCATATGCGCCATTGAACCGTAGAACGCCGCCATTAAGGCCAATTGCAATCATAGGATCGTTCCAAATCTGCAGGCAAAGAAGGTTAGACTGGAATGGAGAGGAGGGACGGCAGATGAAAGTTTACCCAAATGTTTGCTTGATGCTTCGTACGTAGTACTGTTCCCAGTTTCTCTTGGTGACCTCCTCCTGGCCAACAGGAACACCACTCCATTCCACCCGCATAACCGTGACACCGTCAACGTCGTTCTGATCGAAGTTGATCACCTGCTTGGAGTAGTGACCAGCAGGCCACTGCTTCAGGCGCCACGACTGGACGATCTTCTTAGGCTCTTGGAGCTCCTGATATTCACCAGCAACGTTGCCATCGAACAGCTCAAACACGCCTCCCTTCTTCGCACCGTCGAATCTCTTCGGGGGAGCACGTGTAAACGCGGCCAGTCGTTGAGGATCGGTGAAGGTTTGGTAGAGCTCACTGGCGGTAGTTCGAAACTCTTCCTGGTCTGTGACTGTCGTTGTATTGACAACGCTGCTGCCATTCTTCTGGCTGCTGGAAGACTCGGCCTTCGCCTTCGCGGCAGCATTACCATTGGGTTCATGGTATTTGGGTGCACGCCAACCGCTGGAGGGATTCTCGCCGGCAGCGTGCTGGATGTCTTTTCCGTGCTCAGCGACCAAAGCTGGCATCAGTTTCAAGAACTCGCTTCGCAACTGCGGAACGATCTTGGCTCTGACAAGATCTTTCACAGGCTGCTTCTCCTTTGATTCCGAGTGGATGTCGATTTCAAACTACGGCGACATCAGAATCCCAGGGAACAAAGCAGAAATAGGCAGCGGGTTTACATACGACGAACTCGCCTTCCTCAGTGTCATGCGCTACCTCGGGAACCGTGATGGTACCCGAAACATCCTTTGCGCCGGGAGCACTTCCTACGGTAGGTTAGACTCGGGGCCAGCGACAACTAGCGCGCCCATTACTTACCAGAGTACTCTAGCACGAGCTTGACATCGAAGATAGTGATGACCTTTCCCTTTCTTTGGCTGACATCAACGTCGCCGTCCATGCTGGCAACTTTGGCGATCTTCGCATTAACTTCTCCATCTTCAGCCGAGATCGTGGTGAGGTTCTTGTCGAGCCACTGTTTAGCCCACTCTCCGGCATTCTTGCTGACCCAATGCCAGTTGTTAGGGTTGTGGAGAACCATGGTGACGACGAGGGAGAAGTAGAACGCAGAGTATTCAGTGAAGATGCTGCAAGACTCGGCAATGGTCAGCAAGCTGTCACACGGCGGATTGTGCAGATGTGATGTGCAGAACAGCGACGTGGGAAAAGATCAGATTAGGGTCTCAAGGACCACAGCATAATGGTCATCAAAGAAGGGAGTACAAGTAACTCTATGACTGGTGCCAGCTGGTGTATCATCATGGAAACGCGGGTAAGCAGGGTTTGTCAGACGCCATGCACAGAGATGCACAGCGCGAACAAACCCCAGGTTCAGAGGAAATTGAGGGAGATGGACATACCGGTGCGATGGCAGATGGACGGGACGAGACGAGACGGCGCAACTACTCGATGATCATCCGGTGAGCATGGTAGACGAGAGGAAGCAGTGTTGTCGGCATGGAAGGCTCGCGGCCAACAACGAGGTGAAGAATGTGATGAAAAGTGTGCAGCCGAAAGCTCTAGAAATTCGACACCTGGGAGGCTTAGCGCTGGTGGGGCAAGGTCACGGCGGGGTCGGGTCGGTGTAATTATCGGACCGACAGATTACCTAAGTGTCCAGCCGGCAAGGGTTTAATAAGATAAGAGCCGCGATACTCTGGAAGGGCCGGGGCTTGGAGGACAAATCCAAAATCTCTCCCATCTGCTATCTCCATCAGCTCGCCCTCGGTGTCTGGCTGTGACCATCTCATTCATGTCATACAATGTATATTTTCCTGCTCCTCTGCCTAAATCTGCTCGGCTTAGCTGGGAGTGTCATCACATTGCGTGTAGGTAGGCCTGGCGTAGGCCCAGCCCAATGCTCAACTCCAGAAGCAGGTCTATTCTCTCTGTCCGTTGTCGGCAAAGGTTACAGGGACGCCACCTGACCCAACCATGTCCCAGCCATCGGTGCGCTTGTTCTTGTTTCAGGGTCAATTGCAACTCACGATACAAGCAAGCAAATGCTTGAGCGTCTAACACTCCGCACTCGGACTGGAGGGCTTTTCTTCAGCTATCAGGCAATACATGCATACGCAGGCATGGATCATTTGCTCGAAAGATGCGTTGCTTCCTAGGGGTCCATCGCGACAGTGCCCACTCCGAATAACCCTTGTTGGGTGCCTAGCGGTGCAAGTGGCGGCGAGGAGTTGCCGTGAGGTTTCGCTCGGGGCGGACCATGACCCATCAACATTGGCCACCGCCATCTGCCAGTCAAGTCCCAGCAAGTCGAGTAACTGCAGCAAGGGATTCCCACGCGGTGTCTATTTCTGTCCCAGGAAGCTTGTTGTTCCTCGGGTATTCGGGTTCCTCACTTACGGCTTGAAGGACGGAGTTGCAGCCTGCAGGTGATGGCACTGTGTCGATCTCGGTCCCATCATGATCTCTGTTGGATGATCTGACCAGAAAGAGCACTTTCGACATCTCTGCGATATGCATGTCCACCCAAGAGAAGGTCGGTCGAACAACTATTATATAAGCGGCTTCATCACGTCCCGTTCTATTTTCATGACCCATGACAGCCGACAAAGTGACGATGCCGATGCTGCGGGACCTCCCAAACGCGGGGTCATCACCATACCCGTGTCACTGTGTGATCCAGCGTTGAGAAGTGTTGGTCGTCAGATCACTGGCCGTCCTTTTCCATATGGCCGGAAGACCCTCGACTGAAGGATTCGTAAGTCGAGGACTCATCAGCGATCCTGCGATCAACTAGTTGGTACACCCCTTATCAGGAAAATGGTTTCTGCGACATCAGCAGTCTTCTGGACTTCCGGGTCGATGCATACTTACCTACCAGAGTTTCCAAATACAGCCAGTTACAACGGACTCGCTCAGATACACGAATCCTCGATGTTAGGTACAGAGGGTAGCTTTGCAGCGGCCCGAGCGGAAAACACGTCTGACTGCAGGTGATCACTGCATTCAATGCTTGACGAGACCTACCAGGTGTGCCCGACAATAATGTTGCCGTCACCACTACTGCAGCTAGGTGTACGCCTTGAATCACGGAGTAAACACCAACCTATCACGCGTTTGGCTCAAGTGAGCATCTGGCGAGCCATTCACTCGCAGAGAGCAGCCATCTCGGCAAGAACTGCAGTGGCTGTCGTCGTGATTAGCATCTAGAGAGTGGGGGGCTGGTGGGCAGACCTCTAAGCGCCCGCAGAACGGATACCACGAGGGGCCAAAAAAGGACGACGAATAGGACGACGCGTGAGGTCTTAGAAGTCCAATTATAGACCAGGGCTCGCCGGTGGCCAGCCAATAGCCGACGACGACACGACCAACAGCCCACACCACACCCGGACCATCATGCACTTCCCCTTGGCACCCTGGGCAGCCCTGGCACCTTGGTTGCTGGCCGTGGTCGGATGGAGACCTGGGGGTGAATCAGCAGCAGCAGCAGTAGAAGAAGTCATTCAACACGGAGCAGCAACTCACAACCCTCGCGAGCGATCCTAACCCAAGGCTAACATCTACATGCTGCACTGGCGTTGTGTCGTGTTGTGCTATTGTGCGGGCTGCAGGTTGTCCCTGGCCCTAGGACCACTCGACCGGAAAGGGCAGGCCGTATCACACGAACCCTTTGGACGTTGGACACAGATGTCGACAGAGGTGAGATCTCATACGTCCACCGGAATTTACCACACGGCCCCCCGACCCTTTTTCGGACTGGCAAATGCAACAGTTTATGCAGGTCCATCCACAGTCAACCTAGTTCTGCCAATGCGACGTGAGCCCCTCGTCTATATCACAAGGTGATGGGTGCGACGGTACTGTATGCAGCTGTATCCAGTCGTTGTGTCCAGTTGTTGGCCTCCTTTCACTACCTCGCACACATAATTTCTTCAGCCGCCGAATCGAGCTGAACCTCCTGGCCTGTCTCGCCACATCCACACGATATCAAATCATGGGAGTGGTTGACGACAAGATTCCTTCTCTCCTCTTGCGCTGAAGTGAGAGGCAAACGTCTGGCCAAGCAAGGCATCGACCAAGGGTCAACAATTGCGACAGAAGCGTAAAGCTGCGATTGACTCCTCGGTTGTACTTCCCGCCACCACCAGGGAGTATCTCACGATCACCGCTGGTCGCCAGGAAGACGGCTGATGCAAGTGACGATGACCAGCGCTCGCGATACCACGTCGCAACTTCGTCAGACTCTCAATCCGTTGCTGACGACATCTCTGGGAGGCCACAACAATCACTCGCAGACGCCGCATTCCGCCGTATCCATTAGCTCATACCATACCTTTGGGCCCCTCACGCCGGCTAGTTCCGTACAGCCGTATAACCCGCAGGAATGGGCACCTTCCCCTGCGGTTGTTCCTGAGAGGACGCATCAGTTTACTCCGCCTTCGTCTCTTCGGGACACCCATGGTAAGTGAACAATGTCCTCTCCTGCGCTGTGATCGCCTCGTACATCAACAGCTAAGAGATCGAAAGCTCCGCCGCCATATTCGCCCCCTCGGAGTCAGAGGCCATCCAGTATAGTCTATGAGACACCGCCCGCAAACATATCGGCTGCGCGAGTACCTGCTTCGAGCATCCATCGACCCTCACCGGATCCCCAAAACAACCAGAGCTTTCCACCACCACCCGGTACTCCTGGGCGCGGGCCGTCGCGCGAGAGGCGCTTCGGTCTGCCTTCACTTACTAGGCGAAGGGAACGAGATCAAACCGAGTCCACGGTACTCCCTGACGCTCACCCTCCATTACCTAGAGCCAGGCCACAGACACTCATGATCCATGTGCCTCCTCAGGCCCCAGAAATAAGTAACGCCGATATACCAATTATACCTCCTACTGCGCGAAGAGCGGTTTCCGCCAGTGCCATCGAAACCCCAACGTCCGCTCGGTCTCGATCGATAACCCAGTCGAGATGGGGAACCGGCATGGCTCTTCCGCCCCCTCCTCCGGGCCCTCCACCTTCATCACAATCCAGATCTCAGAGCCTGAACCGGACGACCGATCCTGTTTTGTCTCCCCCCACAAGAAGGCCGCCTCCTGGCGGGGTGACTGCTCTTGGGCCTGTACCACCGACCCCAGCAGACTGGATCGATGATGAACCTCAAACCAGTGGCGGATCGCCTGAAAACCCTGGATTGACGATCGACACGACTAATACTGTCATTTCCCGTTCGCCAGCTGCCCCGGAGCCTTCTTCTGATTCAAGTCCCTCCAGTGGTGGGCTCAGTAGGAATGGGGCAGTTCGAGGCGAGAAAACACTGCGTGAAAGACGCAATGACAGCCGAACACGACATCAGAGAGCAGATTCAACGACAGATACCCAACATTTATCGAATATTGTAGTTCCTCAAGGTGCCAACTTGACCCGTCGGTTTTCTGTCCACCGAGGAACGCCAAGAAGCGGAGGGACGCCCAGAATTGGTGAAGACAACACGGACTCGAGGCATTCGACACCACGCCTGTCTGCTAGTCTCCACCCAGAGACGCCGACTCCTCTTTTTTCTCCCCACCCGCAGAAAGCACGCCCTGGTGTCGACTTAAGCCACTCCATAGCCCCAAGGGCGCTTCCCACTCCACCACCTCAAAGCCGATCAGCCTCGAGCTCCTCCAACATCCGGCACGACTTGTACAGCTCGATCAGCAGCCTTACTTCAGCGCCGACCTCCTGTCAGCCATTGACGAAACAAGCTGTCGTAAGCCAAACGGCTGAACAGTTTTGTCTCGCAAGTATCGAGCGCTATCAAGTGTTTGCCGGAAAAGAAGCCTCCGCAAAGTCGGATGCTGATCGGGTCAAACTATTTGCTGATTTCATCGTCAACGAGTCCAGACTAAGGCGTGAGAGGTATACATCGTCCATAGGAGCCATGGGCTCGGAAATATTTGACCTGACCCGCGATTTGTTCCGCCCGATGAAGGTACGGCGAGACTCGTCTACCTCGCAGTGCAGCGAGTGGACGCCCCAGATGTCCGAGACGAAATCCCACAGAAATTCCTTGACCTCGGTGTTTCGCGACCAGATACAATCGAATTCAGCGCCAGCGTCTGCCAACTTGCCACCGGACTCCCCCGTTAGTGGCTCGGCCAACGGGAACTGGACTTCAAATCAGTATATGCCCTCGCTATCACCGATCCTCAGTATGAGCGTGAGTGAAGCGCTAGATGGAACAAGTTCTCGAGGCAGGCCAGCAAGTCGATGGTGGGAGGCAGAGTCGGCCGGCGAGTCTTCCCGACTAGAGAGGACGAAACGCGAATCGAAGTACATGGGTGTGCCCAAGGAAGCAAGAGAGGCATTACAATGGCAGGACACACCTGGGAGCTCAGACAGCCACGCAGGCCCGAGCGACTGTTATTCTGGGAACGAATACCCTCCCGAGAAGACGGGATGGCACGAGTCAGAGCACTCAAACACACCTCAACCATTCCGTCAATCGCTTATATCCCCCTTTGCCTCATCCGCACCAAACACGCCAAGTCCATCGCATCTCGACATTTCACGTCTAGTGACATTGCCGCCACCATACCCGCGTCACCATCCCGCCGTAAACAACAACCATCCAGAGCTGACAGAAATACGCATCCTCGTCAGGTCTGTCAGTGACGTGACCGAAGTACAGGCCACAAAGGAGCGCTTTGCCCAGGAGACTCAGAAGGCGCGTCACGACGCAGCGCAAGCAGCCTCTTCAAGACGGCAGTCTCTTCGCAAGAACCTGCAACAGGAAATCAGCTCGGGGAACATGTCTTATGCCGAAGCGGGAGCTATCGAGGCCGATAGTCAAGAAACGGAAAAGGCGCAAGCTAAGGAGCTAGAAAGAAAGGAGTTCGAACGTTTCCAAAACGTGGTGATTATGCCACTCAATGAACAGCTCACCGGTCGCATTGCCCAGGCAACGTCGCTCTTCGACGAGCTGCGATCGCGGCTGTTTGTGGAAACACAAGCTCCGAACCCGAACATGCCTCAAGAGGAAGGAGACGAGCAGCCCGAGCTCCTCGAGAAACTAACTCTCCTCAAATGGATTTTCGAAGCGCGTGAGATGCTGCACCGCGAGATCTACGATCTCCTGAGCGACCGGAATGATCGCTACAAGGAGATGGTAATCACTCCGTACCGACTTTCTGGCAACGAAGACAAGCTGCAAAACGCCGAAGCCTTCTTCGCCGAGGACGCCAGCAAGCGACGCGCGGCCTTCACCAACGAAGTTCTACAGCGCACTCGAGAATTCCGTGGTGTCGTGGAGGAGAACGCGATCCGCGGTGTCGACATGCAGCTCAATGCGTTCTGGGACATCGCTCCACCGCTGAAGAGGCTGCTTGACAAGATACCGGCCTCGCTCGACAACTTTCGCATTCAAATCCCGCCCTCCGAGTTCGATGAGAACCCCGTCTACCACAAGCACCCTCTGCAGTACCTCTACAGCCTACTGATGCACGCAGAAAAGAGCACGTACCAATTCATCGAGTCGCAGACTAACCTACTGTGCCTGCTGCACGAGGTCAAGGAGGCAGTCATGGGCGCACGCGCAAAGGTCAGCGAGGCCGAGGGACGCGATCCCCATACCGTCGAGGAGGAGCGCAAGGGCGAGCAGCACATGCTCACAGATGATCTCAAAGAGAAGGTCCGCGTCGTGCAGGACCAGTGGGAGAGCGCGATCGGCGATGGGATGAGGGGCGTCAAGGAGAGGGTCGGCGAGTGGCTACTGTCGACTGGAGGCTGGGATGAGAGCCTAGAGGATCGCGGTGTCGGCGGATCCTAGACTTATGTTCGGAATACCGTGGCTATAGAAGCCGAACACGGTGCTGATGTGCCTCAAGGCCATTTGGTCTATCTGTTTTGGTGATACCCCTTTCAGTTCATAACGATCATGAGCTTATCTTTTAGAAACTGTGTATATAGCAAGTCCTCGCAAGAAGGAACTACCGAAGTTGGGATGATCGGATCAAATTGACGGTGTAGTGGCTGCGGTTGAATCGGTCTTGCTATGGGCAAGGGGTAGAATCAGCTGCCTTGATGAGATAAAAGAAACATTCTCTGTCAGAACGTATGGTTATTGTGAGATTCACAAGTCTGGTTCGCCAGGAATACAGTGTTGAAAACTTGGATTCTCATGAGAAGGAACACATGCGGTGCTCTCTAACCCGCAGGAAGCCCCAAGTGCATCATCAGGACGGGAATGCCTCGAAGCCGATTGACGTGGCCGCAAAAGTACTCACGTTACGTTTCGCACTTGTACGTTTATGGGCCGCGATTTCGTATGGGAACTTGTCCGAGTCAACGCATACTCGGGATGACAAACCACAAAAAACAACAAAGAACATGGCTTTTTGGTCTTCCAATCCTGGCTCTATACCATGTCTTTGTATGGTATGTTCCTTTCACGGCCAAAACAATACGATTGTTTTCGAGCGACTCCTCTCATTACAATAGCATTGCTATATAACCACTGGCTCTCACGTCGAGAATTTGGCATGTCATCACTCTACAACCACACACACCCACCAACCAAGATAAGACGAATCGATTTACCTTTCCGCTAACATTTCCTATACAGAACCCAGCGCAATGGCTACATCAACTTCATTTGCTTGCGGGCACCCAGCCCTCTGCCAAAGCTTCCCAAAGGTCATGGAAGCCATCAGAGAGACCAACATCTTCCACGACCTCCAGACAGGTAACAAAGCCCTCCACTTCCCCACCGTCACATGCCCAGAGTGCCGTCTAGAGCACGACGAGACCTCCGACGTCCAGCTCGCCATAGCCATCCGCAGCTTCCGTCTGCGCTCAGCAAAGCACATGGCCGAGATGCTGTACCTCTTCACCGAGCTGGCGGACGAGGTCCACTCGTCAGACAGCGTCGAAGACGACAAGAAACTCTGCAGTCGTATCTATGACTGGGTCCATGTCATTTGCCCGCTCATGACTAGGAACCAGTACGACGGCCGTTTTTGTCGGTCGTGGCGAAGCTCTTCGGGTTTCGGTTTTTGTACACGGTCACGGAAGCCGCTGTTGACCACTTCCACGCCACACCAGTATCGTCTCTTGACTGCGCGAAAATGCTGTGGACTATACTTCAGGACCTGCCATTGAAAAGTCGGGCACCTCGAGCCAGGGGCTTCAAAGCAAAGTCGACCCTATCAGCGCCAGGCTGAGGGCCGGATGCGACGTGTTTCTCACACCGGGCGTCTTGCAGCTCGAGCAGGACGATACTCCTCGGGATCTGTTGGACCCGGTCAGGCTGGCGATTATTGAATCTCTAAAGACAGGCCTAGAACGGAGGCTTGACAGGGCTTACCGCCTCTTGGGCGAGATTGATATTGAGATGGTCCGTATCCGAGGGTTTGGGGCCGTTGACGGCGACGACGACGCTGTGGACAGACAGAGGCGAGTGGTTCGTGCGACTGCGGCTCTTGTATCTAAGTTCTGGGCTGCTTGTCAGACTGTCCGCAGTCAGACGCTGGTCTTGCAACACTTTCGGGGAGACTGAACCAGAAGGAGCTAGATTTGAAGTTGTGTCCGTCTATCTGTAAGTGTCCACCTGGAATAATCTATTAAGAGCAATACTATTTGAAAGCAGTCTATTATATAAGACTTATTCTTTGATTTTGACAACGTGTATTGTTCCCGTTGTTATATGATGCTGTCCTGATTTCTGAGCTTCACCAGCCGAGGCCTTTCGCGAGCTTGATGACAGTTCATCGCACAGCCCCCTCAATCTCCGAGCAGCTCGCACCAACGGGATTCAAGCGCAGTGGCAGTGCTGAGGTGACGAGCGATGCCCTTCGCGGTCGCTTTTGCACCCGATTTACCAAGAAAGAAATAGTGATTGCCAGTAACGGGCGCAGAAAGTGTTCCCGGCGCAGACTCAACGAAGAGCCTGATATTCATCCATCGGAAGGAGTCTGTCGGTATAGAGCGAGCTTTCTTTTCGAAGTCGAGGGTCAGTCGTTGAGTCATCAGGAATGCCCAAGTCGCTTTGTCGGACAGAACGTGGCGCGCATCCAGCTGACTTGTTGGTGTCAATGAAGAGATCCATGGCAGAGACCCAACGTTGTGGGCTTCTGCATCTCTCACAGAATCTCCTCCATCGTCGGCAAACTCACTCATGCCGTCGAACCTATAACCCCATCCGAGGAGGCTCACTGGAGTGTGGCCAAAGTACTCGCTCCGATAGACTCCTTCCGGAGTGATACATTTATCGTGGTTGAGCTGTTGCTGCTCACGAATCTGGGCCGTGAACAAGCCCAGCATCGCAGGGAAGGTAGCATACCCGGACGGCGTGCTTCTCAAGCCTGGAGGTACAGGCCTTATTCCTGCGAGTCCTGGGGTCGCCGCGAGCGAGACAAATAGCTTGACATTGAGCCCAAGGCCGCGTGCAAGCTTGCAATACGGCACGAGTAGTCTTCCGCCCATACTCCAACACACAAGCACTATATCTCCACACAGGCTGTTCGCATCAACCACCGCCTTAGTAACTTCGGCTGCCTGTTTACCCCATTGGTGGATGCGGAAGGCAGGAGCCACTGGTGGCATGAGTTCAGGCTCGCTTTGGAGTGGATATGAGATCCCGAGCACACCGAAGCCGTCCTTAACAAGCCAAGAAGCCAGAAAGTCATCCGAGTCGTACCCTCGATGACCACCATAGAAGATTCGTGCATTGTGGGCACCTCCAGGAATGAGGACAATCAGAGGCTTCTTCTTGTCCGCCGGAAAGAACCTGTAGATGCACGGTGCGTCGGCGATATGAATAAGGCCCTCGCCAGGATACAGCCCTGGAGGGCTAAGCGTCGACATGTGCTCCGCCTTCAGGACCGTTGGTTCGATGGAGGTGATTGCAGGCCGGCTGATCATGAAGCAGCCTAATCGTGTGACATACAGTCCAGGATGTCAACCTCGGGATGCCTATGTTGCAACTTTAATGTCGTGCGAGTGGCTCCGGAGTCTTCTCAGCCGAGGACCGCCTCGGTCGGGGGAATGCATGTAAGCTACCCCTCAGTTCTTTCCTCGTCACGCTTCTGCCAGCGTCATGGTCTAACAGGGAGTCTTACGGCAGTAAACGATCTCGAGAACGATACCAGAGGCTGCAGCACTGGTACGCTCAAAAACCGCCCCCGTTCTCTACACCACCGGTCAGCTTCCTGGATTGGAAGTCACACACTTAATCGTCACTCTGAGTAACGCAAACAACTTGCCACCTCTCACCATGTCGACACAATATGACGCGATTGGCCAGAAATACAAGTCCATGTCAGACTTGCCGTCTCAAGCACCAGAAAAGCCGAGTGTCCTGAACGTCCTTGGCGATGTCGAAGGACTCAATTGCCTGGATCTCGCTTGTGGATTGGGCCGCTGGTCTCACACTCTCCTAGAGCAAGGCGCAGCACATGTGACCGGAATTGACATATCAGCGGGTATGATCGATTCGGCGAGAGCATCGCTCAGAGACCTTCCAGAATCGCAAAGAGCGAAGGTCGACTTCCAGGTCGGAGACTGCGGCAAGCCTTTTGCAGCGCCACATGGGCCATTCGATGTGACACTCGGTGTATGGTTTCTGAATTACGCTTCGAATTACGAGGAAATGGCCTCTATGTGGCAGAACATCGCGGCAAACCTCAAGCCTGGCGGGCGATTCGTGGCGCTGACGTCAAATCCCTTTGTAGGCCTTGAAGCACCGTTTGACGATCGCTACGGGATCGATCTCACAACACTCGGTAGAACAGAGGAAGGCGGGTGGAAATGTAGAGTCACTGGCTATACGCAACCGGAGCCTGTCGAATTCGAGAACTATCACCAACCAGAAGAAGTCTACGAGAGGGCTGCAGCCGAAGCCGGCATGCAGAATCTGACATGGCGGTCCCACGTCTTGCCAAACGACGGACGACCAGAGGGCTACTGGGACGTTTACAATCTGAGACCTCATTACAGCCTCTTGACAGCGGTCAAACCGGAATAGCTAGACAGACGAGACCCTGAACGTCAGAATCATGGTTTATCTGGGGTAACAGATCAAGATGAGCGGGAGGAGAGGGAGAAAGATGGACAGGGCTCGCGACTCGCGAAGAATCGAAAAGTAGAATAGTTGGGGGGATATGATAAGCTACGCCGGCGGAACCACTTGGAATCAGATGAAGAGCGCGAAGCAATGTCCACGGAGCCGGAAGATGAGGCAGATGCGATGAAGGCGAGCGAGCCCGATCGATGTTACGAAGCCTTATGCGACGACGTGGAAGCCGAGAGAGTTCATGAGCACTTTCGCTTCCACTTCCAGATGCTTGGAGGCCACCCAGAACATTTGCAGGGCTGTATACTCGAGGCACCCGGTAGCGAGACCAGGGTTGGCCGTGGTGCCGACACCGTTCCATGGAGAAACGATGGGGTTGGCTTTCAACTGGTCCTTGGGGCAACGGTGATGGGATGGTGTGCTGGTTCATCCACAGCCAGCCGCGAATGGGGTTGGCATGGCATGGGTGGAGTTCGTATGCTCCCACTATCATGCAGGACTATCCATTATGTACCTGCATCAGTGGGTATCTGACAGGCATTAACGAGAACGAGGTGCCTTCATACTTTCACAAGTGTCAGCATGTTCCTTTAGTGAACATCACCTGCCTGGCTCGTCACACCGCGGGTCTTCAATGCATCGCTCGATCGAGCAATCATGGCCGCCAACATATCACAGAACATTTTTCTACGATTCCAAGAACTTCCCCCGGCACACACTCCTGGAGTGACCGTCAAGTGGATTCCTGGACACAGAGATATTGATGGCAGCGAAGCTGCCGACACACTAGCAAAAAAGGGTGCCATGCTAGAATCAGACACGACAAACCTTCCCACAATCTCGTGGATCAAGAGAGATCTCAAAAGAAAAGGCAAGAAAGAGTTCAATCAATAATGGAAAGACCAATCAGAACCTAGGTATCAAGAAGTATACTCACATGCAGTAACTGAAAAAGACCTTATATCTTTTAAGAGGAGTACTTTACACAGACTTCTAGCGGCCAGATCTGGACATGGCGACTTTGCCAGATACCACGAACGCTTTGGGCATACAGACTCGAATGATCACTGCAGCTGTGGTGAGAAGAAAACACCACAACACATTTTCTTTTATAAGAGATTGGGGAAAAGTCGGCTGCTGCCCAGGTACTTGCCTAGGGCAGCTTGTTTACAATACTTAGGGGAGAGGAGCACAGAATGGGCAAAATTTGTGGAGAAGAGCAAATTCTTTTCATCAATCTGCCCTCGATAGATAGCTGTTCTGAAGGACCAGATGGATGACCCAAGGTCATACCGCCGCAACAACGGAGATGGGCTCGTGAGCGGGACTGACTGTACTTATTATCTTGATACCTCCACAACCCTGCGATGCAGAGGCTCTGGGAGGCGTGGTTTGCACTACTGAGGAGCAATCCCCCACGTTAAATACAAAACAAACAAAACAAACAAACATGGCCGCCAACATAATAGTTTCGGACCTCGGATTTAATCATTAGTGCTGACCTGCGTGAGAGGCTTCTCCTCTTTCACTGTAATCAAAAGTGAGCACGCGGCCACTACTTGTTGACCGGGAATTCGATCGGCCGCAAGAAGAGTCCAGTGCTTGAGCATCGTTAACGACTTCAGAATGTCGGCCGCCAAACCTGTGCTATTGATGGTGCACGGCGCCTGGCACGTGCCAAGTCATTATGACATGCTGAAAGTCGAGCTCCAAAACTTGGGCTTCGAGTTCATCTGTCCTGCTCTACCCACGATGAGCGAGGGAAGAGGTGGGGTGGACTACATGGCTGACGTGCAGTGTATCAGTGTGGGCCTTCTTTCTTCTGTTGCACACGGGCGCATCAAGTCCTACATACCGTTGCCAAACTCGCTCCATGATGGCCGCTAACCCAGATGACAGTTGATACCCCTTTACTCGACCAGGGGAGGGAGGTCGTCATCATGGGACCTTCTTATGGAGGCGTGCCAGCAACTATAGGGACGGAGGGTTTGGGCGTCGATGAACGTCGAGCACAAGGCAAGTCCGGCGGATTTAAGAAGATTATCTTCGTAAGTCTGCGAGCGACCGATCATCTCATCCGCATGTCTCTTTGACGACTGCTCTCGCGCTCTCCGCTGACTTAGACAACATAGGTTGCCGGCTTCGTTATACCGCAGAAGAACACGAGCATGATCGATGCCTTCGGTGGCTCTTGGCCGGATATGTTTGACGTCGGCGAGCCCGGCACGAAGGCAAGTACCCGACCACGCCAATGTCCCGGTCGTTACCGGAGCTGTGATATCGCTATATGATAGCTACTGACGGCCCAACAGAGCCGATCATTCCCCAAAGCGCAAGCACATGGAGTCCTCTTCAACGATCTACCGCCGGCGGAGGCCCTGCGCAATGCTCAGCTACTGGTCCCCCAATAACAGGATGCAGCCGAGACGCCGGTTCAGTATATTCCCAGCGACCTGACCATTCCTAAGGCATACATCATCTGCGAGAGAGATATGGTGATGACCACGGCTTTTCAGGAGCAGATTGTTGCTGCTGACCCGTGGTTTGAGTCGTATAGCGTGGATGCTGGACATAGTCCATTCATTTTGAAGCCAAGGAAGACTGCTGAAGTCATCGCTCAGATTGTTAAGCAGTGAGATGATCATGTTATTAGACGACTGGTAGGGCATGTGATAAACCGAACGGGGAACATTGGTACACGTGGCATTAATAGATGGTGAGGAATGCAAAGGGGTGAGTATGGCAAATGAGGTTCTTACCTGAAGACCGGCAAGTATGCAGGACACTCTTACAGTGGCATGTCTCCATTGACCTTGTTGACTTTCTTTCATAACCCCTTACATCCGTTCATCGAGGCACTGATATCCTTTCCTGGAGGCCTGATTCTTCTTGGTATATTGACCTTGTCTACACCTCTAACAATCACGACGTGTCCTCGCACTGATGTTTTTGATCCCTGAGCTGACATTCCCCGGCTGACCAGAGACCAGTCGTAATTACCTAGACTATCATTCAAGCATCTCCGATTGGCTCGGTCATGACGCAGTTTCAGCTGGTGAGTGCGGACCGGTTACGTGCTCGTGGCTCGCTTCCGCCATGAGTCCCGCGTTCCGGAGGATCCACACGCCGCTGGTTGTCACCCACGGGACCCGCGACGGACGAAATCCGTGCTGGCGGAATCATGAAGTCCCGCGTAGTAGTATACATAACAGAGCCATAAACATACTTTGGCTTTCCTATATGCACCACTCCCCAATCAAGGCTGCGTCTATTTGTTCCTTTCCTCAGGTTTAACTTTCTCTACTAACTCGTACCGAACCTCCTCCCTTTCAACATGTCTGCCACTAAGCTCGAATACCCCGAGGACAGCTTCCCGACTTTGAAGCCCGCCTTCATTGTCAAAGCCTGGGGCATCTCCGACCAGTTCCCCTGCGGCGACGTCTGGACTGGCGGCACCCTGTTAGCCGTCGTAAGTTTCCCAAGAGCGGCAATTCTTCGGACTAACAATCGCTGACGGAGAAACTAGCCCTTCTACGACGGCATTGTCGAGTCCGTTGGCGGCTTCGAGCCCAGGTTCAAGTTCGAGATCAAGCACGGCTGCGACTACTTCAAGATCGACCAGGACAAGGCCCACGGCCGCCTCGTCGTCAAGGTCATCCTCAGCGACGACGAGGGCCGTGCCGTCACCATGACCGTCTACGGAATTTGTGAACTGAACAATGTCAACATGCCTATCCTGATGGGCGACCCGAGCGCCGCATCGGCCCCTTTCGGCTACTCGAGTGAGTGAAATACAGTCATCTGATGTCGTCATGTCGTTTCCGCCCTGAACCGACTCTAGTGGAGCACATCAGCTTCGAGTCCGGCCACGACGGGTACAAGCCCCTGGAGAGCATGCTTTTCGCCGGCAGTCAGCGCTTCACCGCCGGTGGCCACGGATCGCTTGGGATCGAGGTTCGTGCCTCAAGGATCATCTCTGGAACGGGGACTGAGTAACGCTGCCTGCCTATGTCGCGTGCTTTTGGGCGCACGCCCCTTTGCGGAAGTGGGGCATGTACTTTCGGCTGAAGGTGTGATACGTATGGCTACGAAGTTCCCTCGGCTTTGAAGTGCGGTAATTTGAGTGAATGCAATGGCTGCCGACTTCTTGCCGTTATGGGGTGTACAGTCACCTCAGCATGAGCGACATTCCTGGAAGCAATCTCGCAGACATTGCCCCCTGTGCCGTCCGCACATGGCAGCTTGGTCGGCGAAAATACGGTTTGGACGTTTCTTTGTGAGAAAAAACTGAAGTCAGTATGTCAGTATGTGCATGAAAGCAAAGAGCACGGCGTATACGAACTCACCACTGCCGTCTTTATGCCTTCCTCGTCCCCGTCATTAGCCGTGTTAACCAATTTGTGTTGATCAGGCTTAAGTAGATACCCTCGAGCACTATGTCAGTGAGTCGTACAGGGCGAGCGTGAGTCACATTCGGTTTAACGGTATCGCACAGGTTCTCCGGCATTCACCAGAACGTTGCAACGTCTCACATATGGTTTATTTTCAGTGAATGCTTCATCTTCGCAACGGTGACTTCTTGATACTCGAGAATGATATAAAAACACTCCTTGCTTCCTCTGTGCATTCCTTCCCTCCTCCACTTCTGATCAATATCAACACCAAAATGATACACAAACTCTCACGACCAACAACTACAGGCCACGGCTAACATCAACTCTCCTACACGAACAACCCACACTCGACGATTTTTCCATCCTAGAACCAGCCACGGATCTCTTCGCCAAGATGTTTTACATGGTGTATCTCATGTGTCGGGAACCTACATGTGGTGCTTGGATTAGTGGACCGGCCAAGGAAAAGAGACATGATCCCGCCTGACGAGATGACGCATGCCGCGAAGTAAGAAGACACACTGGATTGTGTGGCGCCCATGCTGGCGGGATTTCAAACTAAAAGGAGTCGCGCCTAAGGGTATTGACGGGTTGGATGTGCTCTTGCTATCGTCTGAGTGCCGGCGCAAGGAACGTAGCGAGGGGGAAACGAGCGGGACTCGACCAACTTTTTATTGGACTGGGTAGCTAGCTATCATAGTAGATATCTAGACTCGTGAACCTGAATCAATCAGCACACTTTGACTTGGACAGTGGGCGAGCGTATTGTGCTATGGAATCTCCGAGGAGATGACAAGGGGCAAGATCTGTCGGATCTCTCCACACCTCGAGTGGGCTGAAAAGGGTCAAGTGCTAACGCAAGTATGTGATATTTAGGACAAAGCAAAAGAGGCGTATGTGGTGAGTAGGTCGTTGGGCTAAGATCGAGGCGCATTCTGGACAAAGGGGTCGGGAGATTGTTGAGGAAACTGTTGACAGCATACGAAGGCTTTGTCCGTTGTCGATATCCTCTTCTTTACAATGAAACTAGGAACTCCACTTTATTATGGAACTAAAGACTTCGCAGTGGTTGTCCACAAAGTGCTTGATAGGGGACAAAGGCACAGTTCAACAGCGAAGGTGATATGTCGGCGTGTATATATCAAGGTGGCAGGTACTCGCCTGGTGTCTCTTGATGGATCAGTAGATTAGCACCCTTTTTGTGCATCTGCCGAGCCGTCAAAAATCTTTGAAAGGACAGCGTTGCTCTCGGCCCTCCAGTCAGGTAAAACTGTAAGTCATCCTCGCCACAACCCCTAGCCCGTCACAACCCAGATTGCAAAAATGGGTCAGTGTCTTTCATGACCCCAGTCAGCCGCGGAAGCCCCCATGCTGAACGATCCGGCTCAATTTCGTGCTAGAGGCCTTGGAGCAGCAGGTTCGCATGAAGAGGCCAAGAAGATAGGTCAATTTAGGAAGCAGCAGTATGCAAGGTTCCGACCAACTCAATCCACGTTAATATGGAGGTCTCGTTGAGTGAGTTGCCAAGCTTTTTGAAAATCTTCTAGTTGAGTGGATTGACGTTAATCAACAAGGGGTCTCCGTTGATATTGATCAACGTCTGTTGATATGAAAAAATACTTGAAAATAGTAAGGTTTTATAGGGCGGAAGAAGTATTTTGGCATGACCCACTTAGAACCGGAATATCTTATATGGTCAAAATTTTTTTTCAACATATCAACGATATCCACGTCAATATCAACTCACGATAGCCTCGTCGTTAAGTTGGTTGCTAAGGCTATAAGGGTCTTGGTGGATTGAGTTGACGTGGATATTGACGTCAACGGTTGACGTGGATTGATATCCGTTGAGTTGGTCGGAACCTTGGTGCCAGTATGGTCAGAAGGACAGTTTCGAAGAGGACGAGGAACCGGCGAAGCTCGGGGCTTGGGGGCGCAAAGCAGCCGACGTCCATGCCAAGAAAGGGACTCCTGGACAGGAGAGAACTCTTGCCTGATTACCTTGTGAACAAGTAGAGCATTTGAAACACCAACGTGTACGAGCAGGGAGGTGCGCATAAAGAAGAGAAGGGCGAGTGTGGAGATGGAGGTATGCATAAAGAAGAGAGAGAGAGTGCGGAGACTCGAGACTTTCATCCAGAAAAGGAGACTGCGAGAGTTAGATAGCCTCACAATAGCCTTTTCGAGGGTTGATCGATGGCTTTGGTGCTCCGTGGTCCATAACACAGCATCGCCAAGATGATGAAATATATCCTATATGTAGTATCGTCGCACCAATTTCCTGCATGTCACGGTAGCTGATCAGTGATCCTTATGAATGGTCGAAGCATTCGCTGTGTACAAGTATTGTAGCCTATGGCTACGGTTAATACTCCGCTGTGCCCCCTATAACAGTACCTTGGGTGGTTCCGCTATCTCATTCATATCAGCAACTGAGCGGGCAGTGTCTAAACCTACCCAACCCGCTCCAATGGCACTTATCACTGGAAATACGCATCATGTCATGTCCTGGTAGCGCCGCTTCACATTCAAAGTGTTCCACCCTTTGAGACCAACCAAGCCCTCGTCTCCTCAACACCTAACGCAGTAGAAACCAACATCTTGCCAAACTCCTCAACATCATCACCCTCGACTTCCTCGAGTAGCTCCTGGAAGTTATTCGGCGTCGCGACCAAGTGCCTTTTACTCCGCCAAGCCATCGCAAAGTCAATCGCATCCTTTGCCTTCCACAAGTGGGCAGAGAGCGTAAAGGCCTGGCACAGGCCGAGTCGCGGATCGCAAGCCGTACAATCGGGGCCCGGCATCCGGGCAGGTGTACCGAGGCGCAGAGGAGACGCAACCATGAACTGCTGTATTTGCAGGTAGAAGAAGGACATCATCACCGTCCGTCTCAGAGACTCCTGGAACGTCCAGTCTTCGAACCTTGCGCGCGCTATGGCAAGCGGGTAGAGGGGTATCTCCCTCGCCGCCCGCGTTGTGACGCTGCGTTCTTCCTCTAGACCTGCCCTACCGGTCGCCATTTCGGAGTCGTATTTCGCGTGCTGAGCGAGCGCGAATGCGGCGTCCGTGAGTGTCGCTGACGTCTCCTCCGCTTCGGCTCGGGCCGCGTGTGAGATGTCGAAGAAGAGGATGATCTGGTATATGAGGAGACCATGGGTGTGTGCGAGCAGCTCCCGCGGGCTGAATGTTGGGATAGGGGTGATAAGGAGCGCGTGATACTTGGCCTGGATGACACGCTGGAGCACGAGGGTGTTCACAGAAGTCTTTGCTTGGTGGAGGGCACACGCTGCTACTGCATCTGACATGCATGTTAGATGAGTTGGTATGAGAGGCAGAGGCCGAAGAGGTCGTCGTGGCCGATGGACTTACCCTGGACAGACGCGGGCATGGAGTCACGATAGAGCATAGAATGGCTCCACGGCGTGCCGTTCTCGAGCAGCATCCTCTCGGGTATTCCCATGAACTGATCAATAGCGTAGCGAAAGTGGTGTTCGACCAGCATCGAGGTGTTTGCGAAAGTCCGCAGCCTTGTCGCGCTGACGGCTGAAGGAGCCGGGTGACGGAGAAGTTCTGGAGGCGTCGACTTATCTACCTCCGGCCAGGTCGGCGTCAGGCTCAAGATGTCGCCTGAGTCTACATTATCGTCCAAGATCTCTAAGCCTGTCATGTTCTGCTGCTCGAATGAGATGGTTGGAAAGGTAGGACATGTCGATGTGCACGACTGCTCCAGGTCCATGCTGAAGTCGAACTCCGAAGTTGGCCATGAAGAGACATCTGACACGAATTCCGGTGTCGAAGCTTGTGCCAGGGGAGTAGTCGGATCCGACTCGCTGGAGACTGCTCTATCTGCCGCTGTCTGCGTCGGATAGGAACAATCGATCCTCCTCTGTGAACACCGCAGGCACGTTGGCTGGCGTAGATCGCATCGCCTTTTCGATCTGATGCAGGCGGCGCAGGATTTCCGCCGAGGTGGCGGATTACCGCGCTCGAGAGCGGATAGGGATTGCGACATTGTATTTGCAACTGTCTCTCAAGTATACAGTGTCCCGAATACTAAATTCATGTTGACGCAGAAAGAGAAAGTGGAATCAGGGGTGATGGAGACGGTGTGTCTAGGTGACAGAGTGTATGAGGTGGGAGTCCACGGGCGGCGGATTTCCACACCCACCCTTGAATGCTTAGTAGTATACTAACAGCAACTGGTGAGCTTTGGCGCAGTCATTGATAGTGTGTGATCAAGCGGTACTCCGCCCGCTAAGCCAGTGTCTCGAACTTGCAGCGCCTCAATGCTTCAGAGTGCACGAAGGTCAGGGGCAGGTTCTCGATCGGGAATTCCACCACTGTAGTCAGATATTCGCACTCTATTGACTAATTATTCGACCGTATCCAGGATATCCGACTTTCGCCGTGCTTTCTAAGCAGTGGCGGAAAACCGCCCTGTTGCGCACATGGCGGGATCATGGACTGTTTCGACAAGGCTGGTGGTATCTTGGGTGCTAGTAACCTCCCTGTAGCCATCATACAGACTTCGGTATATATATAGCTCGGGCTCCCTATCCGAAATGGGAGGAATTTAAGACACAGACAGCAGTTCTTTCGCACTTTGAACCCCAACATAGCCTCCATCAAAGCCCATTTGGTTAACCTCGTCCATACGTTTCGTCGATATACACGGTTACACCTCGACACGCGCTCCATACCATGGCACCCACGATCTTCGTCACTGCTGCCACCGGCACCATCGGAAACGCCGTAGCCCACGACCTCATCAAGGCCGGCTGTGCCGTCAACACCACGACCCGCAACCCGGAGTCCCAAGCCGCAAAGGGCCTTGCCACCGCCGGAGTGAACGTGTTGACTGGCGACTGGGATAACGAAGAGGTCCTGAAGCAAGCCATGCTCGGTTGCGACGGGCTCTTCATGAACCTAATGCCCGACTTGGCGGACCTAACCTCGGACCTCAAGCAGGGCAGGAGGATCCTCGCCATCGCGAAGGCCGCCGGGGTCAAGCACGCCATCTACTCGACCTCCGTGGGTGCCAACTATCAGGGGACCCTGCCATACTCGAGTCCTGGCGGTCTCTTCTCGACGCTCCTGAACACCAAGAAGACTCTTGAGGGTGAGGTCCGCAATGCGGGATTTGACAGCTATACCATTTTTCGACCAGGCGGGTTCAGTAAGTCGCACCATCTCTGTCTCCGGCTCTTTCTGTCACTGAAAGCACTGGCTAACCTGACATGCCACAGTGGCAAACTGGGTAGTGCCCAAGGTCGACTTCATATTCGCCGGTTTTGCCAAAACGGGCATCAACACAACGGGCATGAAGCCCGACAGCCTCCTGAGCTCGATCGACGAGCACGATGTCGCGGCGTTCGCCATCGCCGCATTCAAGGACCCGGCCCGGTTCGACAAGCAGGAGATCGAGCTGTCGTCGGAGCTGCAGACGGTTGAGGAGGTGCTTCGGGAGCTGTCGGAGGCGACGGGCCGCGAGCTGAAGGCGGTGTACCTGACGGACGAGGAGATTGCGGCCAGGGTCGGCAAGGATCTGATGCTGGAGTCCCAACTCAATGCGAATGCCATGGTCAAGCTGATCGATATGGCTAAGGTGAAGAAGTGGGGTATTCCGCTTACCAGCTTCAAGCAGTGGCTCGAGAGGGAGAAGAACCAGGTCGAGAAGACGTACAATCATAAATAGGGAGTTTGGCTGGGCGGTGGCTGGACTAGTGGCGGCTCCTCCAAGCGGGAGGGTGCAGGTGTAGCTAGCATGAGAGTCGATGTAGCCATGACAGGCTCAATCAAGTCAAGATGGTGTCAATGAGGTTCACATTACAACGAAAGGATGAGAGAAGAGTGAGGAGGACAAAAGAGATATATTCGCCGTATAGGCTGCTGACTAGCTGTGTGACTACCTCCGGTAGCTAATCCATCAGTGAACCACAAGCTAGTCGGTCGGGTATCAAGTCTCGCTCCAAGGAGCGAGAATGCAATGTTGCTCATGACATGTGTGCTGCTCCGGAAACTGAGCCCCCCAATCCGATTCCGTCGACCCCTGAGCTCGGTGCTCATAACCTGTCGGTGCTCCGGAACTGAGCCAGCCTCTTCGATTCCGTCGACCCTCGGGTTTGGTGCTCATAACTTGTCGTTGCTCGTGCGAGTCCGGCTTATCCGACCCCCTCGACCCCTAACGATATCCGCCTCGTACCGAATCGGTCCGGACCGACTCGGTCCCTGGCGAACATCATGACATACCGCCCGATGGCCGCATGTCACGTACTCCTTGGGTCGACCGATGTGCCGAACGCCTGCTTGCAACCCGTCAGTCATCTCCCCGGGCGCGAGACCAAATACGGCACTCGTGGGAAACTCACCTTTCCCTCGGCCATAGCACCGACCGAGACACGGGCCACGGCGGCCATGACAACAGCGACGACAGTCAGGAAGGCATCCATTATGACAGCTGTTGGGGATTGGTTGGGGAAGTGGGTGGGAAAGTTGGTTGAAGGGTGGTTGATCGAGTAAAGGCTAGGCCTCTGGTCTTCCAAAATCTCTAGGGTGTGGGATTTGAGGCTCTATTTATACACAGCGCCGGGTGCCTCCTGATGGGCTACGGAGGCCCGGATTCAGAGTTCCGGTATTGTCCGTGCCACTGGATGCGCTGACCGCAACGCTCACTGGAAGCGGTGAACTCCATTTTCGGTTGAGGGATGCAAAGCTTTGGAGCCCAACGTGCCACTATTCCCTGCCAGTGGCCTATAGATCCCCTGCCATCCTGTCGCACGCGTCGCAAATACCTGTCGGCCAAGCAGCTTTGCCAGCCTACGACTTTGCTGGCAGGCGTTCATTGGCAAGAGTCCTGGAGTCCCACTGGAGAAGTTCCTGGCTCGCCGTGGTCGTGGCCCAGTGTGGTCCCGGGGACGGTTCTGGCCGCTTGGCCCAACCTCGCCGGTCCCACGAATTGGGAAATCAAGCGGCGGGAGACCCGGTCTTGCCAGTGGGCCTCATTGCTTGATTGGGGCGATCGACGACTTCTTCGAGCTTGTGGGTCGCGTCAGACGCGCTTCAAGGGGTTAGAATGAGCGGTGTACCAAGGTCCAACCCCTTGAATCAATTCCAAGGACCAACAGTCTTTACGACGTTTGGAATGAAGTCCTTTCCACTGCAGGGTCTTGTCTTTAATGTACCTACCTCTTCCGACACTCATCAATTATATGATCAATATCGACGGCCGACATTGACTGCTCATGGTCAACGTCGCGGAAGGTGTTCATCGCATTAGATACCGGTCGCAGATGCGACCGTCTTCTGACTTGGCGACTTTGGAAGTTCCTAGTCCCGCTAGTTGTACCTCGCACCCTGGACAAGTCCTTTCCTGGGGGTACATGGCTGTGATTACCACCGAGTCGTGACCTTATCGAGTTCGAATTGTTCCTTGAAGCACTTGTGAGTATGGCTGGCGAGAGGCAGCGTAAGCTCAAGGTCCAAGTGTCTATTGAATAGCAGCATGTTTAGGGTCGTTGATGATGTATTACCTATAAACAAATCGAAACCGTATGCGACGATGCTTGCCTAGATCGGCTCGTCAGATGTGGATGGTGTACAGTGGTTACCCCTAATAGGAAATGAGATCTATTAGTAGAAAAATATGCGTTATCTCGACTATATGCGGTATCTAGTAAGCACGTAACCGGGTATTACCTTGTAGTTTTTACTATAACTATTACTTAATTTATAAGGTTATATATTATATAACACTTTAAAATAACTTTTACTTTATTATCGCTATTAACTTGTAATTGGTTGTGATTAATATTTAAATAAATGCCTTGTGAGATACTAGAAGGGTCACAAGCCTTTGGGGTGTGAACAGTCGCTGCAAACGTTGTTGTTATTCTCAAGTATGCTTAGCAGGGCTAATCTACAGCTAAATACTATACTGCACCATACCAGGGTGGATCCACTGTTCCCTTGACAGCCCTCTAGTGGGTACTGCACCTAAGGGCACCATATTTGGGATCCAACACCTGACATGCCTCAATATTTATCGTGTTTAATCGTTTCTCACGCTTTAAATACGTATTTAATTAAATCTCGTACTTTAAATGATTATATTACTTAATTTCGATAAATCTTTTATATACATTAAATTAGACATGATATATACGCTCGTTCATTATTAAGTTTTTAATTAAAAAAAAACTAATCGGTGCCGCGCTTGGTTTCAATAACGTATATTACGAATAAGTTGAAAAAGAAAGCTGTTATCTTATAAAAAAGCTATTGAAAAGGGTTATTATGAAATATATAATTATAACTTTTAAAAAGCGATAAACTTTTGGATAATATAGTATATATAAAGAGTAAAAATAAAGGATTAATAATGGTATATATAGCTAAACTCCTTATTAAAAGTCGTTTAAATAGCAATATCGTTAATTGTCACGGCGAGCGTACTGAAGAGCTGGGACATGGCCGGCAACAAGCAGCTATTACTCTATTGACGAGAATATTAAGACTAGAGAGGAAAGGAAGAGAGAGAGAGAGATAGGTACAGTGGGAGGTTGCCCCTTTAAAGGGATCCTCTGGTCAGACCCTTTCCCTATTAGGAAGTATCCGCTTGTCATGTGAGAAGGTCTGTGCAGGCCGTCACATTAATAAAAGTAAAAAAAACATATCTTTTATTTTTTAAAAAGCTTTAAATATTGTTACGTAAATAACTCGTTTTATTTTACTAAGCCTAAAAGCTTTAAAAAGGTTCAAAGACTTTTCTTTAAAAAATAATTAGTTATTTTGTTTATTAGCTCTTTTTTTCCTCGTCGGTATTACGATGATTTGTTTGTTTAATACTCTTCAAATACTTACTTTAAAACCTTTGAATCTATATGAAAATTATTAAAAGCTTCGCTCTTATCATTTAAGTTTTAAAAATCTTTGAAAAAATCTTATTAATTAAATTAAATATAATAATATTATATAACGTTTAAAAGTCGTTAAATGGTTGGCTTATGATTTTAAAGTTTTAAACCCCTTTCTTAATAACGTGTATTTACGCTAATAATTATAACTAATATATTTTATTGAAATACAGATAATAATCCTCTAAAATCCTTTCTATAAGAAGTATTGACAAGATATATTTAATAAAGTCGGTATGAAAAAGTTTATAACGAAGTTATAAAGCTAATAAAAATACGACGTTTTACAATATGCTTTGAAAATAGTGATAATGATTATATTATACGGTTAAGATATTGAACTAATATTAAAAAGAAAAACTTTACGGTAATATTAATGGAAACAAGTAAGTTCAAGCTTTAAAGTAAAAGCGGTAAAATTATTTAAAACAGAAATTGTTGGATCCATGTGATTCTACAGTCAAACCATCCATACAGAATTTACATGTATGATTAAATAAGAGATTAGATACCGGATTGTGAGGTCACCTAGCCAGACCTGCAAGTCCTGCTAGACTTCCTAATCCAACCATCAGCAACATCATGACCTTGACCCCATACTCGAGTATTGTCACGGCGAGCGTACTGAGGAGCTGGGACATGGCCGGCAGCAAGCAGCTATTACTCTATTGACAAGAATATTAAGACTAGAGAGGAAAGGAAGAGAGAGAGAGAGATAGGTACAGTGGGAGGTTGCCCCTTTAAGGAGATCCTCTGGTCAGATCCTTCCCCTATTGGGAGGTATCCACTTGTCATGTGGGAAGGTCTGTGCAGGCCGCCACAGCCGTCACACTACTCCCCCCCTTATTAAAGTCGGTTTACGACGGTGATTTCTTACAAGTTCTTCTTACTCCTTGTGCAGAGCCCCTTACAGGCAAATTGTCTTCCTCATGATCAGTTAGGTCCTGATCATCAGTAGCAGCCTCTATCCATTGCTGTAACCTTTGAGGTGGACCTGGCGCCTTGGGATTTGCCTCATGGAACTCTTTGACGCGTACAGCTGAGCCTCTGAAGTTAGCTGCTGGGTACCACATCGGGTCAGGATCATGACCTGTCCATTCAGCCTGGTACTCCAGCTTGCCCCGGGTTTGGCGGGAGGACAGAATTTTGTTAACTTCCCACTCAGGAACCCCATCCACGTTGACGGGAGGCGGTGGAGGGATCACCTGACCTGGGACAGGGTTATTTGGTGACCGTACTAAGCGGCTTGCATTGATAACCCAATGAGCGTTTATCCCAGGGGGTAAGTCAATCTCAAAGGCATTCTCATTGACCTGTTTGATAACCCGATATGGTCCCATATAGGGGTTGTCCAACCCATCATGTGGGCGGTCAGTGCGCCATGCTCCTTTGCAGACATATACCATATCTTCTGGCTTCCAGTCGATTGGTCGTCGGGATTTGTCAGCCTGTTTCTTGTACTCTATTTGTGCCTTGAAGAGGTTGGTTTTGGCCCATACCACAGCCTGTGCCCGGCGTTCAGCAAACTCTTAAGCGTCTGAACGACTCAGCTGCTCTGTAATAGGCGTCTTTCTTGAGAGAGGACTGCGTTTATCCCAGTCAAACGTCATGACTAGAAGAAACCCCATTTTAACCTCAGCTGGAGATAAGCCAGTACTTGCATGAGGTTGTGTGGCGTAAGCAAAATCCAGACAGGGCAGCAATTGAGACCAGTCATCCTGAAAATGGCTTATAAAGGGTCAGAGCTTGGTCTGGAGGAACTGGTTAATGATCTCTGTCTGACCATCCGTTTGAGGGTGCTCTGCAATAGAGCGGCGTAGGTCCATCCCTGTAAGCTTGGCTAGTTTATCCAAAAAGGCAGCAATGAACTGGGGACCATGGTCTGAAGTTACAGTCTTAGGGGTGCCATAGACCCTCCAAGGTCCAATGAAGTATAAGGTGGCAAGGTCCTTGGCTGTACATGTCTTATATGTTGGAATAGACCACGGGCGTTTGCCTAGTCGGTCTACCACCACATAGATTGTGTCATAGCCTAGCTTGTCTTTTGGCATGGTCTTGAAATCCATAGAGACATGTTGCCAAGGACGATCTGGTATAGGCAGAGGCTGTAGCAAGCCGGCTGGCTTAAGACAGGAATTGCGGCCTCTGCCACATTCTAGGCAATGAGCGCAATAACGGTCTATGAAAGCACCCATACCAGGCCAGGAATAACGCTCTGCTACTAAGGCACGCATCTTGTTCCGACCAGGATGTACACGGGAAGGTAGTCTGTGAATCTCATCACAAAGTTGTGTGTGTAGGTGCCCCTCATCAGGCACCACAAGGCGTCCCTCTTTTAATAATAAGCCATCAATAAGACTATAACCCTGCTGACTGTGTTTGGCTTTTTTCCGCTCAAGGAGTAGGGTCTCTGAAGAGCGGTTGGCTGTCAAGATGGCATTAATAAGCTGAACACCCTCTAGAGAACCGTCTGGGTCCTGGTTGTTGGCTTTCAAGGTGGCCACAATGGCACATACCAGGTTGTCTTCTGGACTAGATGACGAGTCGGTCACAGGCAGGTCAACGGGTCCATTGAACCTTTCAACAGGTAGGAGGATCTGGCGGCGACTTTCATCCTTGATGGCCTTTTGTGTAGCCAGATCTACAGCTTTCCGTGATAGAGTATCAGCTATCAGGTTCTCCCTACCTGGACAGAAAGAGATGGTGAAGTCCAGGCCCGAGATATCCTCACTCCAGGCTGCTTGTCGAGCATTGAGCTGTCGCTTAGTGACAAAGTACTGGAGTGCCTGATGATCTATGAAAATAGGAAAGGGATGCTAAAGGGCAGTGAGCATGTGGTTCCATTCTCGCATGGCATAGACAATTGCCAGTAGTTCCTTGTTATGGATAGAATAGTTGCACTCTATTGTATTCATAGTTCGCGACAAATAGGCCACTGGATGCCAGTTGTCTTGCTCATCCTGTTGGGAAAGGGCTGCTGAGATTATACCATCTGAAGCGTCTGTTTCCAGCTTGGTAGAAGCTGTTTCCTTGAAATGTGAGAGCAAGGGAGCTGAGCATAAGGCAGCCTTTAGGTTGTTAAAGGCTCTCTGCTGTTCCTTGGTCCATAGGTACTTGGTTGCCACAGTGAGACGGTGAAGAGGTTTAGCTATCCTGCTAAAACTGTCTATGAATTGCCAATAGAAGTTACAGAATCCCAAGAAAGACTGTAATTCTTTAACAGTCTTAGGCTCTTCCCAGTCCCTCATGGCAGCAATCTTGGCTTGATCAACTGATATGCCACTGGTTGATATTATATATCCCAGGAATTTTGTTGATATGACAGCAAACTCGCTCTTCTTGATGTCAGCCTGGAGGCCAGCTTCCCGGAGCTTCTGGAGGACCTTGCGGACATGGTCCCAGTGTTTCAATGGGTCTGCAGAGAAGATCAGGATATCGTCCACATAGGCTATACAGAACTCATCCAGATATGGGAACAAGGCCTTGTTGATATATCGCTGGAAGGTACTTGGGCCGTTACAAAGTCCAAAAGGGAGCACTTTATACTTGTACTGACCAAAGCGCGTGCGGAAGGTCGTGAGATCTTCAGAGGCTGGATCCATGCGGATTCGGTGGAAAGCCGCCCTGATATCCAGCTTGGTGAACAGCTTAGCGCTAGATAGACGTTCCAAAGTTTTGCTGATTAATGGCAGTGGGTAGCGGTCCTTTTTTGACTGAGCATTGAGCTTGCGGTAGTCAACACAGAAATGCAAGCCTCTATTTGACTTTTTGGCAAAGAGAACAGGGGACCCATACTCTGCTCCACTGGGAACAATCCATTCCTTGCGCAAGTGTTCCGTCAGATATTGCTTGAGGGCAATAAGGTGGTCGGCCTTCATGCTATATAAGGGGTGCAGACGAAGAGTCTTAGCCCCTGGCTTGAGCTCGATCTTGTGGTCAATATCCTTGCGGAAAGGGGGTAGCTCGTTGCTTTCTGTCTTAGAAAACACATCCATAAAATCTTGTGCCTTTGGGGGAAGCCTGCTGCGTAACAGGTGCTGAGTCTCTAAGTCCTCTTTATCAATAAAGTAATCAATAGCTTGATCAAGCTCATATACTGAAAAGGAGAACATATTTCCGTAGCTATGTCGTTGATGTTGCCCCTTCTGACGGTGACTAGCCTGTCTAAAGAAGGTACTTCCTGAGACTAGGTGGATATCCGCGCCCAGAACGTTCATTATTGCGTCTTTGCTAACCTTGGGATGAACAACCTGGCGTAGCGAAGTCTTTTGTAAGGATACCGGGTGGTCCCGTCCTGCTAGCTGGTCTTTCATAGCCTGCAAGGACTGATGATGGTCTCTTGCCCATATAGCCAGTACTTGAGGGCGTTGTAGTATCTTCTGTGGGCGTTTCTCTTGCTCTTCCCACTGTGAATCCCTATGGAGCATGTCTTGCTGGGCCTGAGGATTGATAGCCCGTTGTCTTAACCACTGGCGAGCTGGGTTGGTGATGTCGGTCTTCCAGTTGGTAAGGAAAGGTAGTTCTGGTAGGAAATATAGGCGGTTCCGCCGGCAGTCTGGTAAGAGGTTGTAAACAGCCAAAAACCACTTGCCAACAATAAGGTCAAAGTTCTTGCTGGGTCCAAACTCTGTTTCTAGGATAGGGGCTTCCCGGAAGGTTCTTCCCTGAATCTGGAAATTTGCTGTAACCGCTGTGTTGACAACCTGTGAATGCCCCTTGCCAAAGCCATTCAGGGTGGCAGGCTCATCAAAATGTATTTGAGGGAGTTCCCATCGTTGAGCCAAGGGTCTCATGATTGAAAGGCTGCCTAAAAGATAAACCTCTGCTCCGGTATCAATCAAAACTTTTACACGCACTGCAATTCCATTCCACCGGATGGTTGCAGTCATCACAAAGGTACTGCCGCCTATCAAGCCAGTGAGGTCTGATTGAAGTGATGGAATTTCAAGGGAGTGGTGAGCCAGTTGATTGATAGTACATTGGAGGCCTAGGTGGGGTGTGTGTGATTGGTGAATGTGCTTCCTTTCAGGGACTGCAGAGAGACGGGGAGTCTTCTGATCAGGTGATGCTCTTGCTGGTTGGAAGGTAGTGTCAATCGCTTGGTTAGACAAAGCTTGGGTTGGTAGGCTTCTGATGAACTGTTGGTGTCCAGGTGCCGCAGTGATGGTATGGCGGGAGGAAGCTTTTAAGAAGCTTTGGCGCTGCTTCTTGACCCGTTCAATCTCTGTAAGCTGTTGAGCATTGCTAGAACAGATGTTCCGAAATTGGTTGAAAGAAACGTTAGAGTCAAGGTAAGAAGCCATCACTTGTATCCTCAGGGGTGGTGTCAGCTTTCGGTTCAGTTCATACTTCCATTCTGTCCGGGACAGGCCTGCCTTGCTGGCTAAGAGAACCCATGTGGAACAAAAGGAGTAGAAGTCTTGCGCTGGTTCCATCCATAGATCATGGAGCTGATCCCTGGCTTGAGCAGCTGCATCGGGATTGCTGTAAGAGGACCGGAGAAGGTCATACACCTCTTCAATGGTAGTAAGTGACTCGGTGTTCTCTTTAGAAATGAATGGTTCCAATGCTATAACTGTATCACCTTTTATTAGTGTATAAAACCAATCAAACTTTGATTCTTTTGTAGGGAAGAGCCACCAGTTGGTCCGTAGCTTGCGTTGGGTACTGTTCTTTCACTGTTCAAGGGTTGGGTTTTGACCGTCACTCAGCTTTACAGGGTCTGCCAGCTTGATGAAATGTCGCATGGCATTTGAGGTTAATGCCATAGAAGCTGAGGAGTCCCACCTAGGGGTCGTTGTGTGTGGAGAACCTGTTTCCAAGGAAGGAAAGGCTCATTCTTCTCGTGGTGTGCTGAAATGCACAGACTGTCGTTCTGTTGTGGGCCTTGGTGGCTCAGACCTCGGGATCCGGATGTGTAGTTCGGTTTGCAGTCTGGCTAGCTGCTCTGCCGTAAGCGTATCCAGGTTGAAGAGCAAGGGGTCGTCTGATCGGCCCAGATCACCACTCATGATTGGTGCCATGGGCTGGGTCTGTGGGTCCTGGAATGTGGTCCTGGAGGAAGATGGAGCCGATAAAGAGTTTGAGGGAGATTTGTTATGGGTCAAAGCGGCCTTTGATCGCGTGTTTGGCTTGCTCTGGCCCCCTTGTGCCTTGGTTCTCTGTTTCTTTGGTTCTTTCTTTGGCGGATGGTTATTGGTGTTGTGGGATGTTTGGGTAGATTGGGCTGGTCTTTCAGTCCCTTCAGGACTATCCTGATATTCTGGAATGATAATGGTACTCATCGTCACGGTGTGTTGGATGGAATTAGTGATAATGGTAGGTGTATAATAAAGTCTTGGGGTAGGTGGGTGTTCGGAGACACTGCACCTGTCACTGTTAGAGGCAAAACTCCTTGCAATGGTGATCTGAAGACAAGGCTTCTGATCTGGTATGGAGGAGTCTTGATATTATGTCACGGCGAGCGTACTGAGGAGCTGGGACATGGCCGGCAGCAAGTAGCTATTACTTTATTGACGAGAATATCAAGACTAGAGAGGAAAGGAAGAGAGAGAGAGAGATAGGTACAGTGGGAGGTTGCCCCTTTAAGGGGATCCTCAGGTCAGATCCTTCCCCTATTGGGAGGTATCCACTTGTCATGTGGGAAGGTCTGTGCAGGCCGCCACAGCCGTCACAACAACCTATGTTTATAATGTTATTAACGTCAGTAAGTTTAACGTAAGTAGCTTAATAAAGTTTAAAAAATATACGTGTGCTTTAGTTAATATTGAAAACGAAAATATTAATAAAGTCTAAACGGTATAAATATAAAACAAAGGATTATAAAATGGTATATATATATAGCTTAAAAAAGCTCGCGCGTTTTTTACGTAAATTTATATATTAAACACGCGTTTCTAAACTTTTTATAAAATAGAATAAAATGACTTTTATTCTTAAACATATAATTAATATTCGTGTTTTAGTTACTGTTACGAACCAATGAACAGTGCGGCCTGATAGCAGGCCAAGAGGAGACGATTGGAAACAGGTTGACCAGTAAGTGGGGTGCTGATCAGTGGAGAGATCGGAGCAACGGAGCAACGGTACGCAGATCACGTGACCAGCAGAACCTGGGTCACGTGACTAAGAATTTGAATCACTGGATCACCGTGGTGATCCAGTGAGCAGGATCACCTTGGATCACCGGTGATCCAGGGTGAGCCACCTAATCAGTGAGGGAGAGATTGGATCTATAAGGACAGACATTTCCCAACCAGATAGATAGACAGTCTCTACCTCAGTGATCAATCTAAGCATCTTAGCCAAACCCTAAGGTGGAAGAAATCTCCTGACGACTCGACTACACAGTGAACCCAGTTCAGACCAAGCCCCAGCATCTGAGTGTCTTCTAGTTGACAGAAGCCTCTATTGTCCTTTGTGTTGACTTACCTCAGAACATAAACTCTATAGAACCCTTTTGCCTTATACGTTAGACGGCTGGTCATATTTACATGCCTTAATTTTATAAGTATTCTTAGAAAAACTTTATTCAAATGGGCCGTTACTTATTTATATTTCATTATATTTAAACTTAAACTTATTAACGGCTTTATGATTAAAGAGTTTTTTAATCTTTTTTTATTCATTTAACCTGCTTTTTTATTTAACGCTTACAACATGCTATTTTATTTTATTTTTTATATTTAAAAACAGATTTTATTATCTTATTATTTTATATTAAGTGTGAGATTATTGGTGCCTATCAGGTGTGTGCTGCAGCTAGAAGCAGGCTGTGTGGGGGGTGAAAGGGGTGAATATATGTTAGATACTAGCAAGAATGTGTTGAATGGGAGCCGGAGATAGACACCGGAAGATCTCCAGTGGGGCAGAGACGCACAGGGCATCTGACCCACCAAGAAGACAGATGATCAATCTCTGCACGCAGAGCAGAACAATCAATAGAATCAATCAACATCCGTGTATTCAAAGATAGGGACCCCAAAGGGGTGAAAGGGGGAACATTCGGGCGTTGTCTGGCAGGTCTGTTGTCTGGTGTCAAGCAGACGGCTATCAAAGGGCTTCCACAGCTGTATTTAGGTGGGAATATCCCCCATGGATCCATAACCAAGACACCGAACCAGATCTATCCCATCCTGACCCCATCTGAACCCCTGAACTTCACATGGTAGCATCTCCGATAGCGATCGGATAGGGGTTGTTCAATGCTTTGGGGGTGGATTGGAGCGTTTTGGCGAGCCCTGGCGACCTTTCGCAGTGATCTGAACGTTCAGATGACCCTATGAGAGCCTTCTGCAGTGATCAGAGCCTTCTGACAGCGTTCTGAGCCTCTGACAACCCTCTGACGACCCTCCTGATCTTCTGTGATGGCTCCGAATGACTCCTAGCGCGAAGGCACGCTTGTTGATGACGCTGCCGCGCAGCGTGAGGTTGAGCTCTTGAAGATGGAGATCGAGATGTTGAGGCAGCAGATGGCTCGCCAGGACGACGCGTACAAGGGCAAGGAAGCCAGCAAGGCTGAATGGCAGCAATAGCAACCCGTTCACCAAGAAGGAAGTCAAGGAGGAAGCTCTTGCTTCGGCTATAACCCTCCAGTGGCATGGATACAAGTGGAATCTGCCAGAAAAGCGTCATTTGAAGGGACCAAGCAACTGGAGATTGTGGTGTTCGGTTCTGAGCTCTGCCTTAAAGAATCGGCTGGACTGGTGACATGAAGGCCCTGACGAGGCTTGACTTGGTCAAAATCGGAAATATGATCCAGTCTACCATTGAAGAAGAACCAGCGCGGTTTGTACAAGGACTGCACAAGGGCGACGAAATGGTTGCGCGCTTCAAAACGAAGTATGAAGCACGCGGAGAGGAGCAGAAGTTGTTGCGGTGGGATGATCTTCAAGAGTGCAGCTATACCGGAGGATGCCCTATTCGATACGTGACCAACTTCAACAACTTGGTAGCTCGCAACTGTGACGTGGGCAACACAGTGATGCAGTTGCAACAGAGAGCCTTGTTCCTTGCCGGCACACGAGAAAAGACCAAGGCATGGGAGAAGCAGCAGCGCTCCTTCGTTCGATACACCTCCGGCACGGGCATGTCGCTCCAGGCTCTCCAAAACGACTTCGTGAGTGAATTTCGGGACCGTATCGACAAGAAGGGCGACGGCAAGGCAGCGAGCAAGGAGAAGGACTCGTCCCACAACGCGGATCGCAAGGAGCCGAAGGACAAGTCAAAGATCAAGTGTTGGAAGTGTGGCAACCACGGCCACTACAAGAACGAATGCCCTGCTGGAACAAGCGATGATAAGGGCACGCAGTACACCAAGCGAGGAACCAAAAGCCACGCTGCTACGGTTGAACCTCCTGTGGGACTGGAAGACCTTACCGACGTCCCTGGCCCGAACCGCTGCTTCTGAAGGCGCCAGCGAGATGGCGAAGAAGGTGTGATGAGGGTGTGTGATCTGAAAGGAGACGACTGCTAGCTACGCGGCGATAGCAGGTCTGGATTCAATCATGATGCTGCAAAAGGATGACTCGTGGAGTACTGTAGCTGGGCGCAGCAGGCAGTGAGCGAGGTCCAGTACCGTATCTATGACCAGAGTCAGCAAAATGGCTTGAAAAGGGAAGTGAAAGGTCCTCAATCGACTGAGAGGTCGCCAAAAACAAAGGAAAAGGAAGAAAACGAGCGATTCAATGACCTGGCTGCTAGAGGTGGTGACGCGTTGGTTGGAGGCTCTGCTGGCAGGGCTGGATTCTGGCACGCGTGTGCACACACCGCCTGCCTAGCTGAGCGATGGTATCGTGTTCGGATCAGATTTTTATCGCGTTTTTGAACGTTTCAGAGCTCTGTTGGTCTCCTGGCGTTGTTGTGTGGATTGGCTGTTTTAGAGGCTGGAGAGGCAGGCCACTTCACCACCATGAAGGTGAGCGGCGTGGCAGCTGTTGACACCCGATAGTCATGAGGGTGTGTGAGAATATTGGTGCCTATCAGGTGTGCTGTAGCTGGCAGCAGGCTATATGGGGGGTGAAAGGGGGAGCATTCGGGCGTTGTCTGGCAGGTCTGTTGTCTGGTAGGTCTGTTGTCTGGTGTCAAGCAGACGGCCATCAAAGGGCTCCAATAGCTGTATTTAGGTGGGGATATCCCCCATGGATCCATAACCAAGACACCGAACCAGATCCATCCCATCCTGACGCCATCCGAACCCCTGAACTTCACAGTAATAATAAAAGTAATAAAAGGTTTAAAATTATAACGTAGGTCACAAGCGAGCGGGACACACAAGCGAGTGGGACACTTTCATGAACCTCTCAAACTTTTAACTTCCAATCAGTATTCCTCCACCCACGACAATGGCACCGCATTATAATGAATCAGACATGCAGCTAGCTGTCCAAGCTAAAAAATAAGATCCTCATATTTCTGTTCGAAAGCTTGCTAAAAATTTCTACCTATTAATCTCTATACTAGCTCAAAGAATCACTGGCCGACCATCATGACGCGATAGCATGCCCAATTCTTTGAAACTTACAGTTTCCGAAGAGAATGTCATTTGCTCCTTCATACTCGACCTGGATGGGCGAGCATTTCTGCCCTGGTACACTTATGTTGAAGATATAACAAATCAATTATTGGCAGCATGTGGGGCTGGATGTGTCAGAAAGAACTGGACGGCAAACTTCATTAAACATACACCAGGTCTCCAGACGTGTTTTTATTGTAAGATGGACTACTCAAGGGTCTTAAACAAAGATCCAGACATGTATCGCGCATGATTTCACCAATTTACAGCAGCAATTACAAAACATGGTATTCAAGACACGGACATTTACAACTTTAATGAGACTGGGTTTATGATGGGTATTGGTGGGTCCGGCATGGTCGTCACAAGCACTGAAAGACGTGACAGGCCTAGACAAGCTCAGCAAAGCAACAGAGAATGGTCTACAGCAATCTCTGCTATCAATGCTGATGGTTGGGTGGTCCCGCTGTTCATCATTCTACAGGGCAAAACCTACCTCACATCAGGGTATCGCGACATGACATTACCACGCGATTAGAAGGTGGCCGCACACACTCTTACCAAAAACAACTATTTTTCTTGGCGCCCCGCTGTTAGGGCGCAACCTCTATATCTGCACTAAAACAGGCATTTATTTCAGTACCTGACTATCCTTGCCAAGGCGCAGAAAATTTTTCTCACAAGCTGGATGGCACCCCTTCACGATAGGCCCCCAAATACGCCAGTGGCCGTCCCAAAGACGACTACTGGCGGCGTGCTCAAATCCCCGGTCCCTAAAAGAACATATGGCCCGGCAACCCCAAGCAAGCTCCGCCAGGCACTGCTCGACGACATCAACAGCAGCCCGTCACAAGTCTCTGAGGCTGACTTCACCATTGTTTCCCCTCTGAAAGGAAAATCCCGAAATATTAATACTAGCAGCATCATTGATATGGAAGTACCTCAATCAAACGAAATCTCTACAGACCAAGCCATTGGAGGCGATACAGGGAACAAGGTCTCTTCCTCAAAGTGCCAGGACCAAGTAGCCAAAATACTGGCTAAAGACAAGCATCTCTATGAAGCCAGGATGACAATGTTTCAAGAGTGTGCTGCAGCAGTCGATAAGACACTGGAAAAAGCTGGAACCGAACTATACTCTCATGCCAAGGAGTTCAGCGCTTTCTTCTCCAAATGCCTGAACGAGTGGCTGGAAACCCGAGATCTGCCCAAAAGAAAGACCACTCCTGGCGGGATAGGGATAGGGAAGCCCACCATGACCTTCGCCCAAGCTGTCTCCTCTGGCCAACGACAGCATCCATGGACAGTCAACACTACCATAAAGAAAACACAGCCTGGCGCCCTTATCACTGCCAACCAACTGAAGAAGAAGCAGGATGATCTCCGGGTCTTTGTCCGCATGGATAATAGCCACCTAGAGCCTTATGGAATCAAGTCTACACTGAACAGAAGACTTAAGCTCCACCCTCAGGAGCTTAGAGAAGTGACACGATGTCCTTCTGGTTTTACCTTACACCCAAGGGACAAGCCAACTCAGGCTAAGCTTCTGGCTTTCCAAGAAGAAATTGCCGACATTCTCAAGGCACAAAAGATTGAGACCCACACAGTCTGGCATCATTACAAGGTCAATGGATGCCCAAGAAAGGTCATCAGTGCAGAAGGGTTCACAATCGATATTACTGACACTGTTATTGCCGATGAAGTTGAAGCCCAAACAGGCGACAGACCTCTGAGGTGCATACTCTCAAAGAACACGATTGATTCTGATCCAGAAACTACATGGATAATCTCTCTGCCCAGTGCAGCAAGGAAACCATTCACGCTTTTTGCCCACTCAATGACCTCAAGGCATATTCAACACACCCCCAAGGTTCACCAGTGTGCAAGCTGCTTCAGATACCATGGTAGGAATTACCGATGCGAAAAGCAAGTATGTGCACACTGCGCCAACACAGTACACCAGGGAGAGTGCGAAAAACCAATCCCAAAGTGTGTCAACTGCAAAGGACCTCATGCTGCCAACTTCGACAAATGCCCTGCCCGCCCCAAGGTTGTGAAAGGTACCATCCATAAGCACACATGGGAGCAAATCCAGGAAATAAGGCTAGCCGGAGAAAGAGCCAGATCCAAGGCCTTCAACGAAGCAGGCAGAAACCAAGCTGGGTCAACACCTAGCAATAATAACAAAGACACCACAATGCAAATCGACACAACAGATACAACTCATCCCAGAGATGCCGATACCATTGTTGTCAGTCAATGTTAGGTACATCAAACGAAACACATCGACACGGGCATCTAGTCATCCATTCTGTGAATACAGCAGGGGGACAAAAGAGTGCAGGCCCTACAGAGTTAGCCATCAACCTGGCTGACTATAAAGGAGAACAAGCAGACATCATTCTGATGCAAGAGCCCTGGGTTGGCATACCACCAGGCAGGAGAATGGGAGTAAAGACACACCCCAATTACGATATATACTCCCCAGTGGATTCCTGGGACAGCGACAGTACACGGCCCAGATCTCTCATCTATGTGAGAAAATACCTTCAAGCGGATCAACTTCGGCCCTATGCTACACGAGACATCACCTGGGTCAAGGTACAAGGCATTACATTTGCCAGTGTCTACCGGCCATGTGACAACCCACAGGAAGTGGATGACATTCTGGAAGTATGGACTCCACCTTTTGGCTGCGTTATAGCTGGAGATTTCAATGCTGGCGACACATCCTGGGACTCAAGCAATCCAGGATATCATGGTGGTACTATACTTGCACAAACTATGGCAGACCACGGACTGGATCTGATTTCTGAACCAGATGTCCCGACACATGATGACGGAAATGTACTAGATCTGGTGTTCTCTGATGTCCCCATGGCTGAAGCCTCAGTCAATGATGCACTTCAGTGCACCTCAGATCATGAGACATTACGAATAGTCATTCCAATCCAGGGAGATCTGGACCGAGTACCCAAGGCCAATCATTGGATAGTACCGGACGATAAACTACAGGAGCTGGCAGATAATGTCCAAACCAGGATTCATGAACTCCCCCGGCTGGGTGTATCCCCTGGCCAGGTGGACACCTTTACACAAAGCCTGATCAACATGATCCAAGGCTGTATCAGGACAGTGGGCAAGAGGCCCCGTCAATCTAGGCCCACTGCTTGGTGGAATGATGACTGCAAAGCAGCTGTTCAGACATACAGGGCCCTTTCCAAACAGACTACAAGCCAAGAAGGACGGAATTCAGCCCGACGGGAATTTCGCGGCGTGGTTCGGAAAGCTAGGAGAGAGTACTGGCAGACTCTAATCAATTCAGCAACTGAGCCAAAGGACCTATACAGAATCGTCTCTTGGCACAAGTTATCAGCAGGAATGCGTTCCCCTCCAATCATCATAGGAGACCAAATATTCGAGTCACAAGAGAGCAAGGCAAATGCATTACGCTCAGCCACGCTTGAACGAAGTACCTCAGACAACGATATCATCGACCCCTGGTCCGCTCAGATCATACAACCCAAGCCACACATCCCCCTTGAATACCACGTCGGACTGGAAGAGGCTGAAGGGTGCACTTTAGGAACCAAGAGCAACTCCCCGGGAGTAGATACCCTCACAGTACGGATTCTGAAAGCTTGCTGGCCAGTCATTGGTGAACATATCAGAGCCCTTTTCCAGACCTGCCTACTGATTGGACACCACCCTAAACCATTCAAAGTAGCTGAGGTGGTGATGATCCCAAAACCAGGAAAGAAAGACTACTCCAATCCCAGGGCCTACAGACCAATATCGCTACTGTCATGTCTTGGCAAGGGCCTAGAACGACTCATTGCGAAAAGAATTACCTGGTTTGTTGTCAAACTTGGAATTCTAGCCCCACAACATTTTGGAGCTCTACCAAAGCGCTCTGCCACTGACCTGGTAGCTGCACTCATACACGATATTGAGCAGGCCCTTGACCAAGGCCTCGTTGCAACGGTAGTCACATCAGATGTGAAAGGGGCCTTTGATGCTGCCCTAATGGGACGGCTGGTGGTTCGCATGAGAGAACAGGGCTGGCCAGGCTTTCTCATAAGATGGGTCCAGTCGTTCATGTCCGAGCGGTCCGCAAGAGTTCGGTTTGAAGGTACTGTGACCGATATAAAAGCTCTCACTTGTGGGCTCCCACAAGGCTCACCAGTCTCTCCAATCCTCTACATGCTGTATACAGAGCCAATCTGTGCCCGACTTGGCATGAAAAGAAGACGCTTTGGATATGCAGATGATCTAGCAACACTCTGCATTGGAAAGAACCTTAAAGAAACAGCTGCAGAGGCTTCTGAAAACCTTCATTTGCTCAACCAATGGGGACATAACAATGCTATTGAATTTGATCCCGACAAAACCGAGATCATGCACTTCTCACGGAAAAAGAACTCAGACAATCCCCCAGTTTGCCACGGAACAATGAACAAAACAGCTAAGCATTCCATGCGATGGCTAGGTGTCCTTCTGGATAGGAAACTAAACTTCAAAGACCATGTTTCTCACTGGGCCAAGAAAGCTAGTAGGGTAGCAAATCACCTTCGAGGACTATGCAACACAGTCAAAGGACTTCCAGTAAAGTCAACCAAGAGGGCTGTGAAAGCTTGTGTTATTCCTATTCTCACACATGGCCTGGAGGCCTGGTACCCAGGAATCGAGAAAACTGGGAGCTTAGGTGAGACATCAGCATGTCGCATTAAGGGGCTTCTTGGAACAATAGATGCCGTACTACGAACGGCGATCAGGGCTATCTTGCCAGTCTGGAAAACACACCCTGGACATATCTTACACTTTGAATCGCAGATTCCCCCAGCAGGAGTTCTTGCAGAGTCAATAAGACGACGTCACGGCCTCCGACTAGGACGAATAGATCAGAGACACCCTCTGGTTGGCAGGCTCCAAATACAAGCTCGCAAGGATCCAACAAGGCTACAAAGAAGCTTCCAGCTAGTCCCTGACTTCCAGAGACCAATACTTACCAGGCCATCATGGAGGAAGCGCCCAATCCGCAAAGACAAAGACAAAGAAACAGAGCTCTTCAAGCAATGGTTACAAGAGAGAAACGTGAACACTGACCTTGTCATCTACTCAGATGGATCACAGTTGGATGACCAAGGCACAATCCGCACTGGATGGGGTTATACCATCAGGAAAGGCGGCACTACACAAGAAGTATACCGGGGAAGGGGCAGACTTCTACAAGCAGAAGTAGTAGATGCTGAAGTCCATGGTGCTCTCCAAGGTCTTGCAGCAGCCAGGGCAATTGGACACGGAAAACAGCTATATGTCTGCCTGGACAACACGTCAGTGGTAGATGGGCTCAATGGGACTCCACCCGAGACATCACAAAACATTTTTCTACGATTTCAAGAACTTGCCACAGCACACACTCCTGGAGTGACCGTCAAATGGATTCCTGGACACAGAGATATTGATGGCAACGAAGCTGCCGACACACTAGCAAAAGAGGGTGCCATGCTGGAAACAGACACAACAAATCTTCCTACAATCTCTTGGGTCAAGAGAGATCTCAAAAGACAGGGCAAGAAAGAGTTCAACCAATGGTGGAAAGACCAATCAGAATCTAGGTATCAAGAAGTATACTCACATGCAGTAACTGAAAGAGACCTTATATCTTTTAAGAGGAGTACTTTACACAGACTTCTAGCGGCCAGATCTGGACATGGCGACTTTGCCAGATACCATGAACGCTTTGGGCACACAGATTCAAATGATCACTGCAGCTGTGGTGAGAAGAAAACACCACAACACATTTTCTTTTGTAAGAGGCTGGGGAAAAATCGGCTACTGCCTAGGCATTCGCCTAGGGCAGCTTGTTTACAATACTTAGGGGAGAGGAGCACAGAATGGGCAAAATTCGTGGAGAAGAGCAAGTTCTTTTCAACAATCTGCCCCCGATAGATAGCCTTCCTTGAAGGACCAGATGGATGACCCCAAGGTCATACCGCCGCAACAACGGGGATGGGCCCGTGAGCGGGACTGACTGTACTTATTATCTTGAGACCTCCACAACCCTGCGATGCAGAGGCTCTGGGAGGCGTGGTTTGCACTACTGAGGAGCTACCCCCACGTTAAATACAAAACAAAACAAACAAACAAACAAACAAACAGAAGGTGGCCGTGTCTGACAACAGATAGACTACAAATGAGATCGGTTTGAAATAGATTCAGCATTTCGACAAGTATACCAGACTGCGTATGACTGCTGGTACACGCCTTCTCGTCTTAGATAGTCATAAAAGCCACCATTCTCAGGTCTTTGAGAATTATTGTCAGAATAATGATATCATTACTCTTTGCATGCCTGCCCACTTGTTGCATAGGCTCCAGCCTTTAGATATCAGTTATTTTAACCCGTTCAAACGAGCTTATGGTCGCATGATTGAGGATCTTATCCGGCGTCATATAACCCATGTTTCAAAGGAAGACTTCCTCACAGCGTTTTGTAAAGCACACAAGCCTGCTATGACGCCAAGAAACATCTGAGCAGGTTTCAGTACCACTGGGCTTGTTCCTTTTGATCCAGAAAGTGTCATTTCAAAGCTGGATGCTGTTGCTGTCGTACGAACACCGTCACCAGACCCCAATCTGCCACCCATTACTTGGACTTCCAAGACGCCCACCACCATTAACGAAGCAGTAAACCAATCAGTTTGTATTCGAAATCGAGTCAGAAACCACTAAGGAAGCTCACCTACATCAATAATTGATGCGTTGAGCTTGTTTTCAAAGGCTACATATGGTCTTATGCACAAGGTCGCCTTGGTTGATTCCGGGTCCACGAGCTAGAGGAGGCTAATCACTTATTGTGAGGATTGTGGTAGCAGTATGGTGGCAGTCAGGCAGGCTGCCAGCTGACAAGGGGTCAGGCAGGCACCTTGGCAGAATAAAGGGATGGAAGCACCAGGAAAGGTGGCTTTCATTGGTGATAGACAAGGGATCTTTGGCTGGAGGATCAATGGATGGGTACAAATTTGTATTTTGGTGTGTATTTAGTACTAGATTGGTCCCCCAGACCCATAGATAAAACGCAACGCACTAGACCGATCATCACCCCCATGTTCTGACTCTGATGATCCGATACTTATTAAATAAATGCTAGAAAACAAAAAACAAATATTTAATAAAAGGAGGAATATTTTCTGTTAAAAATGCAATAGGTCTTCAGGCTACAAAAGATAGTGGTGAGCAGGTAAGACAGGAAATTGGTGAAGGTAGTCATCGTTTAAGGAGGGCGGCAGCGCGTGAGTGACAGTGTGGCGTTTGCGGCAACACTAGCCATAATGCGCGAACTTGTACAATAGAGATAGAAACCTCTGAAGAAGAGAAATCCCATTGATTGAATTGAATTGAATGCGTTGTGATTAAGTTATTTGACATAGCAGTTGGGAGGTTGGTAAAAGTGTCCCGCTCGCTTGTGTGTCCCGCTCGCTTGTGACCTACGTTAACGTTATTTAATAAAGAAAACTTTAATTTTACTAACAAATCTTACCTTTAATAGCAAATTTTTCTAATTCAATATATGCAATATCTAATTTATACGCTATCTGGTATCTTTCCCTACTAAAAAAAATCGGGCGCCGGGAAAACATGCGCTATCTTAGTATATATGCGGTATGAGGGTTTTCTCCTATCTAGCACATGGACTGTATGTGACTTGGTGTGGCTCGACAGTATCAATGAAACAAGCGCGGAACAATGTGACTGCGGAATAACTTGACCTGAGCCCCATCCGAGCCCTCAAGCCCAACTATCAAGACAACTAGAACATCGGACTACAAGCCATCAATGATCAAGCTATTCACTAACACGACAGGAGATACGAGTTTACCAAATTCTGAGAGCGGGCCTGGCAGTGTTCAAGACTGGGCTTATTTCCGTTCTGAATTTTCCAAAATCCGGCGACAATTCTTAATCCCGCTGTGGGTCGCCTACTCCTGCCAATGCACGGTTGTCTTTCATAAACTTCTCTCTAGTCGCTTTCTTCAGCTCACCTTCCAGAAGTCCGACTGCTTTTCCTAATTCCATGGCACTGGTAATATCCCAGGAGGGGCCTCAGAATGTGAAGGTCCAGACTTCCATACGATGGCTGATTCCAATATGTTGCCTGCCCGTCCTCCCCGAGACAAGAAAATGTTATAAAGCTATGGTATTCTCTCCGTAAACAGCACAACCGCCATCGACACAGCTACTATTCCCTCGACTATCACTTAGCTTCAATCCCGCGTGTGGCAAACACGGACACGATGCATCTCCGCGAACATGCACTTATAGGCGCTGCCGCCAAAATCCCCATCAGCGCCCCTCGTCCAGTCATGTCCTTCAGCCCAGTCGTCCTCCCCTTCGCAGACCGCAAAGTCGACCTGGAGTTGCGGGTGTCTGTCCCCTCGACCGGAGACGCACTGCCCATTATCCTCCTCTCGCACGGTCACGGTAGAAGCAACTACCTCTCGTCCCTCGAAGGCTATGCCCCCTTGTCCAGCTTCTGGGCCGGACACGGCTTCGCAGTCATCCAGCCCACCCATCTCAGCTCCAAGTCCCTCAGTCTCCAGAGCCCCACCGGCCAGGAACTACTCTGGCAGTCGCGCGCTCAGGACATGGTTCGAATCCTCGATGAGCTGGATACCATCGAAGCTGCCGTTCCGGCCCTCAAGGGACGGCTCGACCGAAGTCGAATCGCTGTGGCGGGACACTCGTTGGGTGCGCTGACGGCCAGTATGCTGTTGGGTATGAAGAACACCGACCCGCGCGACGGGTCAAGTGTACAGACGCACGAGAAACGCATCAAAGCCGGCGTAATTCTTGCGGGCCCGGGCAACGGCGGGTCCGATCTTTCAGAGTTCGGACGCTCGCAGTTGGTCCCCTTCTACGGCCCCGACTTCAGCACCATGACCACTCCCGCGCTTGTCGTCTGCGGAGACGAAGATGTGGGCCCGCATTTGACGGTGCGTGGCATGGATTGGCATGCAGATTCGTACAGACTTGCGCCAGGTCCCAAAGCCCTGTTTATGCTGAAGAGTGGGAAGCATTGTCTTGGGGGCATCAGTGGCTGGGATGCTAAAGAGTCGGCGGACGAGGAGAGCCCAGAGCGACTGGCCGCGGTGCAGAGGATGACGTGGGCTTACTTGATGAGTCAACTTTATGATGGGAACAAGGCATGGGATGAGGCGTGCGAAGCGTTGGGTGGTCTTGGGGAGTTGGGTACGGTCGAGACTCGTTGATAGCAGTGTGACAGCCTCATAGAGTAAAGTTGAGATTAGTTAGTCAGTACCACTCCATCCAATCTTTTTAGGTAGCTAGGCAGCTCAATGTGGATTCAAGTTTGTTCCCGGTAATTCCACATGGCCACACTAAGAGCATTGTGTACGCTGTGTCGGGAAGGGGCTGCGGGCCTGAGAATAGGGAGTTTGACATGACATGGATTGTCTTCGAAAGTTAATATTTGCTATTGACCCCGATAGCGTGATGGTCATTATGACTCCGTGGATCTGTGTCATAACCTATTTAGTTACAAGGAACCATCAGCCCTATCGAACACATCGGAACACATGTGCTGCTTTCTCAACCTCCACAGACCATATTAAGCTATTTCCAGCTTGGCTAAACGCCATTGCTTTTTATATCTCAGTGTGGTTGGCAGCATCCTTACCCCCACGGTGTATAGGATACGATGATGTTGAACGTGGTGGTAGCCGAGTAGCATGGTTCTTACTGTTCGTAGCCTTACGAGTGACATATATATCGTTCCTCGAAAATATTTTGCTCGCTTGCAAATCAACATTACACTCAAGCCAGCTTCCTTTAGGGCCCCGAATTTAGGGCCCCGGCTTCGACGGGCCGACACACAACTCGTCAACAAGTCGTCCTGCCTTGGTGCACCCGATGCGGAGCGACGGCTATCGTCGCCGCCGCGTCGATGAACAGTCGCCGTCTGCTCTCCCTCAGGTTGAAATGTCAATCATGAGTCGATCTCCGTCCCGCGGAGCCGGAGTACGTGCGAAACGCGGCCGTCTACATGGCGGTCGACACTTTCCTGCAGGACGGGGCGGGTTTGCTTACACTAAGCAAACCTTATCACGGAGGATATAAAACCGGCAGAGCACAACACGAACAGGCTCATGCAACACCATGAGCGGCACTCCGCTGCGCAAGAACCTACGGAGGAGGACAAGGTATTGAGGCAACTGCACAAGACTGCTATGCGACTGGCATGTATCATTGTAGCCACCGAAGGACGACCGGGAGCTGCAAGCCGCGATGACATACTCCGCAAAATTAAAGAGCTTGACGACGAAGAGCAAGAGACTTACATGGATCAGCTTGAAAGGCCCCAGCCTGGTAGCGAAGATGCAATCGTCCTACATTTCCGGGCCCCTTTACAATCCGCATCCTCGATTGGCATCATAAGACGTCTGAACACCACATTGCACACTATCAGCACCAATATGGTGCAACCACTCCCGGCCACAGTTCGATTTCTACTATCCCTGCTGTTCTGCCTTCGAACTGTGACCTGTATGTGTTACATTAACATACCTTACTGGAACGTGAGGATAATCAGTAGAACTATCACACTGATGATATTGATTGGCAAGATGGCCGAGTGGTGGATGTTTTCAGTTCACGTAACACGGATCACAGGATGATGGTGAACTGTCTAAGGGTGCGAGGATTCAACACCGCGGTCCTTTAAGTTACCCGCGGTGATAGAGAACCTTTAGAGCAATAATCGAGTGTGATCCTTTGAGCCATATGCGAGAAGACACTACCTTCTTCCCCTTCATGTGCCCCGTTGGTGACAAGCGTGCGTAGTGTCTAATAGGCCAAGCGCTTCTACCAAGACAATCAGTACGTAGACCCATCTTCTTGCGACTTCAAAGCCCGACAGCCAGCTTCGACGTTTCCACGGCTTGGCCTAGACCATCGTCGGCGTCAAGTTAGTATGTGACAGACACCTGGGGCGGAGTGTTGTCTTACGAAGCGCTTAAACTGATGTCGTACGATGGTGTTAAATGAGATATAAGGCGTTTGTGGCTGCGTAAGGCCTCGTCGTCCCAGGTTGTGGGCCGGAGAAGCATACACGAGGCCTCAACATGAAGAGATGCAGGCTTACACGTTTTCAGCCGCAACGGCGAATAACCATTTTGCGCTTAGTTTCCGCTATAGTCGTACGTTGCAAAGTCCGTCAGCTGAGTCAAGGGCGCGGTGTCTCAGCTGAGCACAGCCAGCCCTACGCCAGCCCATCAATCTAATATTTCAGCCGACAGCACTGACTGGTGCGGAAATCGGTGTCCATTGCTCATTCGACGGCCTACACGTTGTATTGCGACTAAGCCGCGGCTCTCATTGAGCTACCTGATTTGAGTAGCGAGGGTCTACACAGTAACGTTACCTTGGTCGATATCTTGTTCCCATCAAAATCGTGTTCTACAGAGTGCGCTACCTGAAGAGCTTTTACATCGCAAATTACCTGAGGACAAGTCTTGTATATAAAGCCAACTGTTTGCCGATTCAGAGGTTCACTCATCAGCACTCAAGTTACACCATCACTCCCATCAACCTCAGACCGCTCGCTACGAAGCCTTTAGACTTTTTTCTCCCGCTCTCCGCACAGCCAGCAATACCACAACCCATCTGTCAATATGCAGTTCTCTACCTTCATCGGTCTCGCCCTTGGAACCAGCGCCAGCTTGGTGGCCGCTGACTTTCCTAAGGCCAACGAGTATACGACCCACGACTGGTAAGTGTGCCACAAGGGCTGAACCCACAAGCAGAGGCAAAAACTGACAACAACCCCCGCGGCCAGCTCCGGTGATCTCAACTACGGACACCACACGTTCGATCTGCACGAGATCACGATGGACGATACGACCCACTCGGTCTACCAGGCCGGAACGAGTTGGTATTTCTTCAGCGGCAAGAGCGAGAACGGCGGGTATTGCGAGGGCAAGTTCCTCGGCAAGACCAAAAGCGACACGCCGGCTTGCCTTGACCTCGATAATACGGTGGCGGGCGAGCGTATTAGGTGCATGTGCAACCCTCTCATCGGCTTGGGCAACGGCGGGATGAACTCGTGCGATGACTTTGCGACTGAATAGAGACGATAGGGGGGGAACATACGGTTGTCAAGGCAGCGGGCATATGAGCGACGATCATGATGGAGTACTTATCACGGAGCAGGTCTTCTGGTTGCAGTTTGGGAGATTAATTTGGGTAGATCGCTGAGTACTAGGTAGACATGTTGAGGAATAGACAAACCGATTTGCCGCTGATGCCCCTGCCCATACAAGTGACACACCGACGTTCTGAATCGTGACCTTGTTACCTCGTTGAAATCGGTGGCGTTGTCAGTGTCCACGCCTCTGTCTTGATGTGCGAGTTATCCTAGATCACACCACGAGAGGTGCCCCAACTTTTTTCAAGCAGCGGATCTTGCAAGCGCCCGGACGGTTGTTTCATGCCAGGCCTCCAAGGTTGTCCATGCGTATAATCCTGAACAACGACACCAGCATGGTTGGTTTGATAGAATCTGGCGGTAGAGGTTGCTTCGCAGGCCATTGCCTCTGGGTTCATGCGATTCGGCTCGCTCTCTGGGTAGTGTTGATCCCCCCACAAGCCGCACGGCATACTCTGGTAAACAGCTTGAGAGTGTTGGTATCAAAGCGCGTCTGGAGCAGGACAGCCCGTTCTCGGTCGGGGAAAGTTGCGCTGCCAGAAGTCGTCACATGTGGCCTCTCTGCGTTTCCGGACTATCCCCTGGCCATCCACTTCAGCGAACGGCATGTCAATCGCCTGGGGACTCTCGGGCCCCCAGTTACCTTCCGCCGTAGCGTTCAGTCGTCGCTCTCCGTCGGGGCTCGTTACCCACAGCCACTTGATGTTCTCCGCCGTAGGAAACTCGAACCAAACTTCCATGTTCCGCAACTCGTTGATACGCCACTGAGCAGGTATTCAGACAATTACCAACTAAATTTACGACGGTGTCACCCGGTGTGATCCGTCCGGATAGAGTTGAGGACTTGCAATAGAGGAGGTATCATTCTTCGCTACCTAGCACGCCCGAAGTCGATTCACACACGCTTCTCGCCATCCTCGCGCCGTGGCACTTCTCTCCATCCTCCCACCCAAACAGATCACCTTATGTCTACAATGCATCTTCTTGAACCCTGATCGGCAAGTCGAAAGTCAAGCGTCGGTCCAGAACCGGCCCATCGTAGTCGTGATTCGCCTCTAAGGCCCTGCTTGGATGGTCTGGGATCGATATCCACGCGAACCACCTCGACGTACCCACGCGCCGAAAGCCCGCAGCCCGGTAGAGCCGAATCATACCTGCCCTGCTGCTCTGTATGGTCTTCTCTACCAGAGCTGGATGCAGGCTCTCATGTATGCTAAGGCGCCAAGCCTCGCCTCTGTCGTCGGGCGTGTCTCCATCAGGGAGGGTAATGACGAACAAGTCCCGTCCCGAAGTCTGTTCGTGGATTATGTATCTGAGATCCTTCAAGAACCGCTTGCCTATGCCCTGATTGCGGAACTCTGGCACGACGGACAGATCCTCGATGAACATGATGTAGCAGTCGTCAACCTCGGAGTCCCAGACACCGGTCCCCTTGTACGGCTCCTCGCCCCATAACGTCGCATTGAACTGCCCGTTGACATGGAAGAGTTGCATTTGCAGCCAGTTGGCGCCCCGAGAGATCCCGCAGACCTGTGCGTCGAAGGGGATGTGGTCCATCTTCTCGCGCACAATGATCCAGAACTCGCATTGCCCAATCGCTCGTGCTGGGTGGCTTCTCGTCGGAGGCGTGTGGATGTACGCCATTACCTTCAACGCCCCTGAGAGAAAATCATGTGGATCAATGTTGAACACTTCGCGGATCCTACAGGATAGGTGGACTTGTTAGTTGTGGCAGTGGAAATATGATCAAGGCCTTCTTACCACGGCCTGATATAATCCTCACCATCACGTCGAGGATCATAACCTCCGTGCTGAGGGACGAGGGTCAACTGGAACTGAGGAGCATGCTCCATAATTACAAGTCAGCGACTGGACTTGTCAGGCTGAGCAGGAGCAGGGTGACTTGTGCGCAGAGCAAGCGCTTCTAATTGCAGCCAAGCTTCTCTGGGGTAAATGACGAGATGTGTGGTGGGACGAAGTACCGACTACTGGAGTGGAAGGATCGAGATGGTGAAAATTGTGTATTGTAGTCAGGACAAGGGCTCAGAAATGGTGCCGAGAGACGACGAGCTGCTGCAGCTCGAATACGGCCGCGAGGATGCTGCTCGAATCCGGCTCTTCGTGAAGGCGTGGTGTTGAGAGTGCGCAGCTCGAATACGGGTGCGCACAAAAAGGAGGTGCAGCTTAAATCCGGCGGCGAGAGGATTGGGTGACTTGAGAAGACACAAGCTTCCTCAGTGTGTGGACGCGTTTTGGTGCCAGAACCCAGTGCAAGTTGTCGAAAGCTTGAGTTGGGTAGGGAGGGAAGGGGAGTTACCTCAGTTAGATACTTTAAGTCTTTCTTAGTACCTGTGACTATTACCTTGCATGGTTTCCCTGCTATTTGCATCATACAATCAGAATGGTTGACTCTCTGGGTGAACGACCAACCACCCAGGAAGAAGAGGGCGAAACAACCAATCGACCTGTGAATGCCCGATGTTTGTGAATGTGTGTTGGCAAGAGTGATGTTGGCAATTCACACTGAGTATCCAACAAGGTGAGGTTCAGGGGATGATTCAGGGATGGTGTAGGTTGAGGTTGTGCCAGAGCTTTCCTTCCATTCTGCATCAGCAACTGAAAAAACGCCTCGAATACAAGTCTGAAATTCATCTGCAATAGACATCTCTAGAAGCGAGGCTATGTCCTGAAAACTCAAGACGCCGGGATTGGAGACTGTCTCGGCCAAACAAGCGCTCAGGGTTAGGGTTAGGGTTGGTGCTCAATTGACACTCAGAAGCATAATGCGAGGCAAAGATGTGGTCCGTATCGATGCCCTATGTGCCTCATGGTAGCTTCTGCGCCTTTCTAGGATGAATCATTACCGCCAGAACCTGAAGGTGAGCAACAAAACGGATGATGCGTGAGTCAGTGGTGTTGACAGAATCGGCGTCAGGATGAAGCAGACCTGAAAATTCCGTGTCAGAGCTCCCTCAATGGCTCCTATAGATGCAGAACTTGGTAATATAGTTATTCACACAGTATTGAAGGTTGATAGGTGGGTGTTAGGATCTGATCGTGCTACGAAGAGAGAATAAAGAACCCCTTGGTTCCACAACCATCAACACACTGAGTTGGCGCTCGCTGAATCACAAGGAACCAGTGACCTACTGGTTAGCCCCAAGATCATGGAGGTAATGCGAGTACTTATATGCCGCCTACATGGTGAAGCTCCTAGGATAAGGACCGCCTTCATCCGCGCGGAATCTTGTGCTCCAACCTCAACATCGGGACCCATAAGTCAACAATATCATGCATCCAGCGTTCTACATCTTCACTTTACTCGGTGCTTTCGCCTTATCGTCCGAGTCACCATGGTCCAACGAAAACTGCAAGGTCTGCGCCAGCTGCCAGCTTCCACAGGATCCCGACGCAGTGCCGAAGGAGGAAGCCATTTCCTCGTATCCCTCTTCCAGCTGGCTCCTCGCTACATGCAATGGGATCGAAAGCATGCTGGACCTCGACGACTGTCTCAGCGTCAATGACCATGGACAGCTGATTCTGCAAGACAAGTACGGTAATCATATTATGTAAATGGCTGATTGTGCTGACACTGCTTAGAGGACAGCTCTCGGCGCACAAGTCGCCGCAGCACTCCTGTTCGCCATGTTGCTCATACGGACTGACTGCTGATGAAAGCGAGCTTTTGGCCGGTTGCAATGGTCTCGAGACATCGTCGCTTCCGCTGAGTACGCCAACCTTCGCTTATACCCCAGATATCACAAAGTAACTGACCTTCGTCGCAGGCCAAGCTGTCAACATCACCGCCGCAAACATCATGACCTGCCTCAACCACACTGGCACCGTCGTCCCCAACACAGACCCTGCGACAACAGAGCATCGGGAGCTCGTCAGAGGCATGCAGGCGAATACCACCACCATATCCAACACGCCGAACACCACTACATCGAGCACACCGGCGCCCTTAGACGCTCCGTCTTCTATGCTCACGAGCGTCTCGAACATCGACGCGCCAGCTACCGGATGTGCCAGCGTGCCGACACGTGCGTTTCGACCACCCAACTCGACCGGCTCGATCTGCGACAACACGACCATCACTCAGGTGCCGGTCACTGGTGGCGAGGCGGAATAACATCTGGCGAGGCTATCACGGCTGTGCTTCTGCTCGCGCAGGTGTTGCACATTGTCGTGCTTCTTCGCGGCGTTGTGTAAGGCCGAGGCGGCGCTGGTAGCTGCTGTATGACGGGAAGGTGAAGCTTGGGATATCTTGGAGGGGAATTGGGGCAGACAGTTAGAAGAGCTAGCCTCCAGTAATCTCATAGACTTATCTTGGAACTATGTGTTTCTCCAGCTCTTCACCATATGTGTGCATGATTGCCTTAGACTGTGAGAGTGTCGTGCTTGATCTTGCTTGTCTGACAGCACGTCAACTCACGATAACCAACCAGCTCCCTTAATGAACACCATCATTTCGTCGTCCACATATGGAAGCGTCCCACCGGAATAATTCAGCAAGATTCCTTATTGAGGCAGGCACAGTACACTGGCATCCAGATAACCAGGTGAGATACCGACAAGGGACTGCTTATTAGTTGTCCCAGTCGACTCAAATGTCCAGAGACAGGATCGAGATTTCAGGACTCTCATGACACCTAGGAGTCAAAAGTCGGACGGAATGAGTGTGACATCACATGAGTGCGCTGCACAACTTACATGGAGGAGATAAGCAGTATAAAGCAGGCCGGTGGCAGTGGTAGAATGTCGCTTGCCCCAAAATCACGGAGAGCCTCAGATACCCTCCCTACCTCAGCAACACACAACATATCCGAAAACATCAGCTCCTTACCTGACCTGCGCAAAGGGGCAAAGACATGACTACTATACCGAACAACGAGCTGCAAGATCACTACGCCCCGATCTGGCTTCCGTACTTCGACAAGGACGGCAGGCTGGTAGAAGGTGTTTCCATGCGGGTTCAATGCCACATCTGTTGGAAAGTCCTCGCAATCCTCCACCCAGCAGTACTTGCAGGCGACAGAATGGAGGTTGACGGTGAGACGAACGAAGACGAGGGAGACGAAGACGAAGGCGAAGAGGCCTGTGTCGTCTTGCTCTGCGGCCATGCGTTCGGGTTGACTTGTATCAAAGCCTGGTTCGCCAAGGCCCCCGAGCCCAATTGTCCCAGCTGCCGCAAGTCCATGATGCATGCGCTGTGCCGCCACCCGGTAAGTATCAGCCCTCTGGCACCCTTGGGTAGCTTCAATATCCATCTTGCGCTACCGCGTACGTTGTCGGCAGATGAAGAGCTGCCCCCACGGTGCCCTGATTGCCCACCGGAAAATCCGATTCCGCGTGTTTTCCTCAGTCCCTGGCTGCCGATACCACAGTACGCTGGGGGGGATCACTGGACAGCTGAGAATCCTTACAGCACACATTAGATCATAGATGAATAGATGATTTGCATTCTAAACATGACTGTCAATAGTAGCTCATGCTTGTGTATTCGTCTGTTCATCCGGTCGCCTTTTGGGTTGTCGTCCTGATGTAAATATGTACACTGACTCGGATCTCATATCGATATCTCCAGTCCGAGCCTTGTTGGTGATACAATGTTGTACATCCGCCATATTATAGTCCGCAAGTCTTGGGGCGCGCATCGCCTCAAACCGCAAGGGCGAGTCGCAGGAAAAGGGCTATGGGGAGAACTCGCATGTCGATGATGCAAGGCCAGGCCCATCCCTCCAATCGGTGTCTGTCCGACATTGTTCGACACATCGAGACTTCATCGGTTGGCGAAACCATTTCCAAAGTAGATGCCGTCCTCGGCTCTCAAGCTTTCTCCCCTCCCTCCACGTATTGCTTGGGCATATTCATGCCGACCCTCCGTGCGCTCAACCTGGTTCTTTCCTCGTCGTCCATATTCATGCCCGGGTTGTATCTTTCTAACAAGATCGAGTACTGCCGTTGCGCCTTCAGGTATTGCACCAGCTGCTCTGCTTGGGCGACTGCGTTACCGTTCGGCGCATCGCTCGAGAAGCTCTGGCGCAACCGTTGGTGTAGGGGAGACCGGGCCGTGGATGGGGCGAGGGGGCGCGGAGGGAGTTCGCGTAGGAGCGAGCGGTAGAGTGACCGGAGTTGTGATGGATTCGACATGCCGCACGTTGTGGTTGAGACTAGGTTGAGTTGGTGTTGATCGTGTCGGAGCTTTGGACTGCTGGAGATCTTCAATGTTGGACATAGGCGCTGCTAAGAAATGCAGACTGCCAAGCCACGGCGATAAGATAGCAACCATCTTCAGCCACTCCAAAATCCCCTTCGCCATCGCCACTTGCGAACTCGACGACTCGGGAGATTGCACCTCGAGCTGGTGAGCTCCAACAATTGGTCATTGAAGGGAGGGCTTTATCGTCTATCCTGAGCAAGCTACAACTTGACCGCCGCAATGGCTGCTTCGAAGCAGCTCCAGGCGCTCCTAGCGATGCCAGCGTCTTTACGGCCAGTCATGCTCGGCGCATCTGCGCAGCTACGCCTGACTCCGACCCGTCTATTCTCGACATCTACCGTATACCATGCGACACCGAAGTATCCCAACGTGGCCGCTCTCCTGGTTCCCGAGTTCCGAACATCACCACTCGCCGAGATCTCGCCCGACGAGCTCTTCAAATCCTCGTCTCTGTCCTCCGCCCCCAACAAGCCCGTCGAAGACGAGCTGACGAAGCTGTTCACCAAGGTCCCGGCCGTCTTCGCCCACGCGGGCTCCGACTTCTACCAGCTCAAGAAGAACACGCGCATACCCGAAGTTTGTATCCTCGGACGCTCGAATGTGGGAAAGTCCTCTTTCGTCAATGCGCTTGCGAACCGACAGAGCAATAGTCTGGCCTGGGTGAGTAGCAAGGCGGGACGCACGCGTTCGATCAACACGTATGGGTTTGGCCCGCCGCCGTCCATGAAGGCCCTCAAAGGCCAGGCTGCCGAGTTCAAGGGCAAGGAGGATATACCGAACCACACGTTTCATCTGGTGGACATGCCCGGATACGGTCACGCGTCATTGAAAGAATGGGGACGGAATATCGCGCTGTACCTGAATAAGAGGAACGGTGTGCAGGGGGCGATTGTCTTGATAGATGCCGAGGTCGGGCCCAAGGATTCGGATTTCCATTTGCTCGAGCTTCTCAGTCGCGCTGACTTGCGGACCGCCATCGTGCTCACCAAAGCCGACAAAGTCAAGAGTGGGCTTGAGGGGATGCGCAAGACGTGCGAGAAGCTGTGGGATGGTATTCGCGACATCGAGAACAGGCTTACCGAGACAAGATGGGGTTGGGAGAGAGATA